>CM031597.1:107714209-107806709 GCA_018398815.1 Conus ventricosus | reverse complement strand
TTTCAAGTTCTTAGTAATGAGGAATGTCAAACGCTGGTTGGATTTCAAGGGAAAGAGGATATTGCTTGGAAGGAGGGTATTGGCAAGGGAGGAGGAAAGTGGCAGGTGGCTGATTAGGTCGAGATTCAGGCAAATTGAAACATTCATTTCCTGGTGCAGTTAAAATGAAAAGAAAAAGAAAAAAAGATGCACAGCATTTTCAGTTGTGCTTTAGTGTGATCATTCCAGCATGTTTCATGTGGTATGATCTTTTTTTTTTTTTCTGGATTGCATTTCCATGTGCGTTTCTGCACTAATGTGACTGAGGCCTTAATGTTAAAAAAGGAACCCTTGCTACTTAAGACAGTATTGTGTAATGTTTACAGTGTGAGTGTTTGCTCTTCGATGTGTATGTGTGTGTTGTTGTTGTGCATATAATATATGTGCATGCTTATTATTATTTTTCATTGATTTCTCTTTGGCAGAATACTAATATCAGTCGCCTGGAGGTTGGTCCAAAAACATTTCATCTTCAAACCAATGAAGAGATTGTAATGGGTCCTGCTCCGATGATCTGCATACCTCCAGGATCCTACTGCCAGATACTTAATCCTA
The DNA here is from genome assembly GCA_018398815.1 of Conus ventricosus. Classification (NCBI taxonomy): domain Eukaryota; kingdom Metazoa; phylum Mollusca; class Gastropoda; order Neogastropoda; family Conidae; genus Conus; species Conus ventricosus. The sequence continues at coordinate 107,806,115 of CM031597.1, read as the reverse complement.
TCAGGTAAAATGCAGGAAACTGGCATTGAGTTACAGATATCACATAATATTGTATAATCATCATCACCGTTTCCTGCTTTTCATTTGAATGATCTGGATGTTATGTAATCAGTCATGGTTTTTCTTGATAGCATGGATAGCTGCTTTTCTTTTGTAATGTTTTTTTTAGTTGATGGGTAGTTATTGCATTTGTTTGCTTGATTTTGTTTCTGTTGGGATTGTCCTACGGGCTCCTCTGTATTATTACTGAACCACCACTCATTTTGACTCGACCTTATACAGCCACTCACAGAATATCCTGCTGAAGTCCTGGTGCCAGCATCCTCAGAAGACTGTCAGTATCAGACTGTGAATCAACCTACCAAAAGAGACACTGAACTTTTGCTGACTAAATGCCACAGTGACTTTCGTCTTAGGTATTGTTCAATAGCGCCAGCGCTGATTTAACACATGCTGAGACCACTGTCTATGACAAGCCACTGATGCAGCAAGCACAAAAACAACCCATACCTGGAAGAACACTAAAATACCCTGAGAAGTCAAGATTACAGTTTAGATTTTGACAGAACTGGCACACATAAAGGTTGTTTTTTTTTCTCTTGATGTGATGTAATGAGAGAATAATCATGAACATTGTTATCAATCCCTCCTTGATGAGTCTCTTTCTCTCATTCTCTATCATGAACACAAGTATGTGGGTATTGTGGTTATGTCACAAAAGAGTGGCTTGGTATTCATACGCTGACACAGGCAAATGTAACAGTTTACATCCTTCACATTAGATCATTGCAATGTTAATTTGTCTGATTTGGATATATGATTGCCCTACTGTCCAAGGGTAGGAAATTCAATGCTTTCAATCTCACCATCTTTGATTTGTTTAAACAAACAATACAATTGGATGATTTTCACTGCAGTATATCATGTTATCATCTGCTTATTATTATAGTTATAACGCACTTGGAGAGGAAAATGTTGGAATTTGTTGTGCCTCTTCCTGTCTTCTTATTTCTGGGCTACACTTGATGCCAGAACCAGCTGGCAGTATCTGTAGCATGATCACTACTTATTGATAGTGACTGCTTCGATGTGGAATCAGACAAAAGAAGCATACCCTCTGGAATTGAGTGTGCCATCACATTGCTTCAAATCAGTGTCCCTTAGATTTGATGCTATTAGACATTTTGACACGAACTTACCACATGAGTAGATATAGAAGGGAAATTGAGACAGGAGCCACCACGGGTATGACTATGAGGGCTGCGGAAGTCGAATTGATTTGTCCTCTTTCTTTACAAGATGATCTGTCAGATTGGGGATGATGACAACGGTGCTACATTTTGGGGTTGTTTGCTGTTTACTGTCAAACTCTGGCAAGCTAAAGCCAGTTTGTTCATCACCTAAGATGACTACCATTCCGCAGGTGCCATAGTCTGGGATGCACAGTCATGAGGTGGCAACCCAGGATACCCTTCTCACCTCTCAGTCTGTATCATTGGTCTTGATCTTCATTTGTGGTCACAAAGACAAGAAACTGCTTTGGCAGTGCTGCTTAAGAATGTTTGAATGGTTTTAATTAAATCTAGCTCACACACACATATGCACACACACACACACACACACACACACACACACACACACACACACACACACACACACACACCTGTCTATCTTATCTATATATCTATCCATCTGTCTATTCATCTATCTTTCTGTCTATCTATCCATCTATCTATCATTTATCTGTCTATCCATCTATCTCTATCTATCCATCTATCTATCTATCTTTCTAGCCATCTATCTGTCTATCTGAAACTGAGCTAATAATCTGTTATTGTTTTTTGCTGCTGACCCTGACAAATGTAAACTGAGCATAATTTAGGCAGCCAAAAGTGAAAATGAATGATTTCTTAACTTTTAAACCAGTGTTAGTATGATTTACACTGATGGATTAAGATGTCAAAAAGTAGACGCAGGTAGTGATCGACATATTTTGACCATGTCTTTGCTGTGAGATCATTGAAAGCATTATTGTATATTCATTTCTTCTATATCAGTTGACCAGCATCGCTGAAACGAGACATAAATGAAACTGAAAAAAATATCAAAATTTGACAATTTTGCGATTGTTGCCATCATGATTATTATTCTGATTATCTTCCTTCCCATTTATTTTTGTATTTGCAGGGAGTACGAGGCTGGAGTGAAATGTGACTTGCATCTGGGACAAATAGCCATCAAACTCCCTGGGGTAAGCAGCAGTCACCATGGGTACTGAATGTTTAGTTCAAGAGCTTCAGGATTCCTTATGCAGTCGACAGAGAAGAAGAAAGGGAAGGAGCTTAAGGGGAGAGAAAGCCACAGCTAAAGGATGATATGCTAGAACAGCGGCACAGTAGAAAAAAGAATAATCCAAAAGGAACATAAAGGGCTTTGGGAAGAGTGGCTGTAAGGCTGAGTAAACACGTCAGTGTGAATGTAGGTGCTGTGTAATGTGTATGAAAGCTCACAAAACTGTACAGGTCTGAGTAGATGTGTGCTTCCATTAGGGGCATATACAAGAGTTTCTGTGCTTGAATGTTATCAGTCAAGTTGCACTGCACATCATGTCTGAAAATCACCACAGTTGGAAAACCATTAAAATCTGTATGATGACAAGCATTCACTGAAGGACATGACAGTTTCTGGTTTGATTTTTATCCAGTAGTTTTCCCCCAAGCTTTGATTTTCCTTTTTCCAAGGAACGTCTGTTACCTTATTTCCAATATTGTCCTTCACCGTACTCTAGTCTAGTGGAACATGCCCCCCCCCCCCCCCCCCCCCCCTGAAAAAAATTATGATAAAGACTTCCTCCCTGTGAAACACATCTTTTTTTCCAACTTCTTTTTTGTTTTTCTGCACTCCCAATTTATAAGAGCCAGTTTCTAAAGGCTGTCTGGGGGTTGTGACTGACCAGCGTCACTGTATCTGAATCGTACATCACCACAGGACCCTTTCCCTCTCTACCCTGGTGAGGAGCTCCAGCTGGTTCCAGACTTTGGCAGAAAGACCAAGGACTACAGTGCTGCCATACAGCGCTTGCCGGTCGTCCCAGCCAACTGTGCTTTGCGTCTGAGAGCCATGCAAGACCACGTGAGCGGGGCAAGCTGATCCCAGCTGGTCACCTGTGGCAGGTGGAAGGACCCGTTACCTTCATTCCTCGACCGGAAGTGGTAGGTGTGCTTGTAGCATTCATTTAAAGACCTCTGCATGTTTGCCACTTTCTGTCAGTCTCTCTGACGTGATTACTCTCACTCTTGTCTGTCTGTTCGTCTGTTTCTCACGCTCTCTTTCTCTTCTTCTCTACCCCTTCTCACTCTTTGAAGTTAAACCCAAATAAAAAGGCAAATTCTGTTCTTTTTTCTTTTCTTTAAGGACAAAAGACTACTTATCGAAGATTTTTTTTACTATACAGCCTCTCTTTCTGTGTATGCGTGTGTGCGTGTGTGTGTGTGTGTGTGTGTGTGTGTGTGTGTGTGTGTGTGTGTGAGCAAGTGTGTATCAAAACAGTTTTAACACTACTATTTTATGGTGTGACTAACATTTACACATGTGTCCAAATATACAAAAACAAAGGCGCAAAAATTGACGGACACACACAAACTGATTTACTTAATCTTCATCTTTATCCTTTACAGAACATAGAGCAGATGATTGAGCCTGCCATCATCAAGACTGGTGAAGTACTGAGATTACGAGCTATCCAGGAGACCAGAGATCGAAATGGAAAGTAAGCAACAAACAAAAACAAAGGATCATTAGTCATATGAATGATGTGTACTGACTGAGTCTACATTGTTTTGTAAATAAGGAATGGTCATTTCTAGTTTGTCTAAGTTTGGATCAACTTGAATAAAGTGGATGTTTTGATAGAATTTCTCATACAATTAACACACAATCACACACACACACACGCACACGCACACACACACACACACACACGCACACACACACACACACGCACACGCACACACACACACACACACACACACACGCACACACACTCACACACACACCACATGTATGTATGACTTTCTATGAGGAATTTCCATGAAGAAAATATATATGATTATTTCATTAAAATCTTACAACTAAAGAATAGTTATGATTTCTTAATAGAAATCTGCCAATTCCAATACATAAGTTAGAGACAGATATGATCTTTTCATCTGGATTTACCATTTACGAATGTTAATTATAACTTACTATCTAGATTTACCAATGGTAAAATTTAATGTTTTGGTTAGAATTCATCAGTTGTCTTTTTAATGAAAAATTACGGTTGAAAACACATTATCTATACCTATTTTTTTAACCATTCAGTACAATGTTTTGTATGTATACAGATGGAAATAGTATATAAATGGCACAGGTTTTGTTTTTCTCTCTGTAGATGTGTGTGTGTGTGTGTGTGTGTGTGTGTGTGTGTGTGTGTGTGTGTGTGTGTGTGTGTGTCTTTGCGGGCAGTCACTGATGAATGAAAATGTGTGGTGTGAAAGAAAATGTGTGGCTAAGCTTACAAATAGACTTTACATTTCATTGATCCTCACGGCTGTTCTTATTTTTTTGATTTTTATTTCTATCATGTGATTCTTAAGTTTTCTGATGAAACAGCAGCCTAGACAACTTTGTGATGGACTATGACCGGGCGATTATTTCTTGATGACAGGAAGCGGGTGACTGGAGAAGAATGGTTGGTCAGGGAGCCTGGGGCGTATCTGCCAGGAGTGTGGGAAGAGGTTGGTTTTACAGTTTGATATTCGCCTTTTCTTTTTAGTTTTTTTTTTTGTTTTTGTTTTTTGCTGCTGTTGTCCCTGCTGGATGTGCTGGAGGTGGCCTGTCGAACCTTCTTTTTACTTCCACTTTAAAAGTGTATGGTTCCACTTGTATCTTCATGTTGATAAATTATGTGATGTTTGGTTGGTTTTTTTTTTGTTTTGTTGTTGTTGTAAGGGGCAAGTTTATGAACTTAAATGACAGACATATTGGATTTTTTAAAGTATGTTATTTGTGATGCCTGAACATGTATTTGTAGAACATTCACTTGTATGTTTTGTAAAAATAAGCTTTGCTTTGGACTCTGTTTTGTGTGTCTATTTGAAGTTTGGTATTTTATTCAGTGCTACTTCAGTCTGTTTCAGTCTGGCTCACAAACAAAACTCTCTAAAAGTAAAAAAAAAAGAAAGGTTAAATGTAACTAGATTGTTGGCGATAAGTGAGAGTTAATTCCTCAGCTACACCAGATATTGGGTAAAAAAAAGAAAAACTAATTTAAAAGCAGGGCAAAGATGTGGGTCTGGCAGATTGCCTGACTCATCCAGAAGATTAATGACTGGGGTTTGATATTAGTGTTTCCCAGGCTTCACTATAACAGGGGGCACTGGAGCTGGACTCTGTCCTCTGAAGGTAAATCTTCAAGGCTCTGATGGGATACATAATGTCCTCTGAAGGTAAATCTTCAAGGCTCTGATAGGATACTTGATGTCCTCTGGAGGTAAATCTTCAAGGCTCTGATGGGATACATAATGTCCTCTGGAGGTAAATCTTCAAGCCTCTGATGGGATACATAATGTCCTCTGAAGGTAAATCTTCAAGCCTCTGATAGGATACTTGATGTCCTCTAAAGGTAAATCTTCAAGGCTCTGATGGGATACATAATGTCCTCTGGAGGTAAATCTTCAAGCCTCTGATGGGATACTTAATGTCCTGTGAAGGTACATCTTAAAGGCTCTGATGGGATTCTTAATGTCCTGTGAAGGTAAATCTTGAATGCTGTGATGGGATACATAATGTCCTCTGAAAGTAAATCTTAAATGCTCTGATGGGATACTTAATGTCCTGTGAAGGTAAATCTTAAAGGCTCTGATGGGATATGTAATGTCTTGTGAAGGTAAATCTTGAATGCTGTGATGGGATATGTAATGTCCTCTGAAGGTAAATCTTGAATGCTCTGATGGGATACTTAATGTCCACTGAAGGTAAATCTTCATGGCTGTCATGGGATTTTTAATGTCCTATAAAAGTAAATCTTCACGGCTGTCATGGGATTTTTAATGTCCTCTTAGGTAAATCTTGAATGCTGTGATGGGATACATAATGTCCTCTGAAAGTAAATCTTAAAGGCTCAGATGGGATACTTAATGTCCTGTGAAGGTAAATCTTAAAGGCTCTGATGGGATATGTAATGTCCTGTGAAGGTAAATCTTGAATACTGTGATGGGATACGTAATGTCCTCTGAAGGTAAATCTTCAAGGCTCTGATTGGATACTTAATGTTCTGTGAAGGTAAATCTTCAAGGCTCTAATGGGATACATAATGTCCTGTGAAGGTAAATCTTGAATGCTGTGATGGGATACATAATGTCCTGTGAAAGTAAATCTTGAATGCTGTGATGGGATACATAATGTCCTGTGAAAGTAAATCTTGAATGCTCTGATGGGATATGTAATGTCCTCTGAAGGGAAATCTTCAAGGCTCTCATGGGATACTTATCTGAAGGTAAATCTACAAGGCTCTCATGGGATACTTAACCTACTCCACCTTAAAATCACATGGACCTGGGATTTGACAATGAAAGGGCTAGCAGAAGCAAGGTTATTATCAAGGGCCACTCTTCAGGCTTGTGTGCGTACAGTGGCCAGTCCATGCCCAAGTGCTCTGTGGCCCTTATGAGTGTTTCAAAAGGTCACAAAGACTGACAGTTCTCCTGTGGAATCCAAGTGTCACCATCACATCTTTTAAAAAATCCTTTTTGGAGCTGTTCACTGCTTCGTGGACCCATAACTCTCTCAGAGGTTTGTCCATCTTTATGACAGCACATATTCTGTTGTCTTCTTTTTTTTTCCCTTTTTTTTTTCTACCAGAGGGTTTGTCAGTTTCTGTTGAGGCATTTATCCCTTCACCTTTGAGCTGCTGGATGATGTTATTGCCTTGAGCTAGTGATGAGTCTGGATGCACTCCCACCATGCTCTTGGACACTGACTTGCAGTGAGTCTTGGTAAGTGAGGTAGAAAAGTATTTGTTCCCTGATTTTACAAGTATGTCCAAAAAAATAACCAGGATTTTATAACACTTTGAAAAGCAACAGGATCTCAGCACTTGAAAACTGCTGTTCTTTCAGCATAATATGTCCCAAATAAAAGTCCTCAGAACTGAGGGGTGTCATGATGTGCTCAGTGTTCTTATTGGTTGATTTTTTAACTTTTAGCGTACAGCGCGCACGGCTCCATGCGTTGCTTATAGCTCTGCTGCCTAAGGCACGCATGGTGCCATACTGACTGAGTGCTCCGTTGTCTACAGTGCGCACACGTCCGTGCATTCTTATTTACAAAAATTCTTGTATTCAAACTCTAACGGTCTAAGAGAAATAATTCCTGCCTGAACTTAGTAGAGGGTTCCTGATAGCCTGACATGCCCTAGTTCTTAAGTTCAAGCAAACTTCACATTCGCTATCTGCAGCTGAAACAAAGAACCCCTTGCTGGGTTTTTCCGACATGAACTGACTGTGTTTCTGGCACCGGCCTTTCGTCTGCTAGTCAAAATGGCAGTTCGGCACCAGCAAGTCATTTCTTTAGAACAAGTCATGAAGAATATATTCAAGGCGGTTCCGATAATGAAGGAGAGTCGATTGACAGTGGAGATGATAGGGAAGATGAGGAATGTCTGTTTGAAGATGTTCTTGATTACAATGACCAATTCGACTGATTCAGTAACACACACACACAGGCGCTTAACCTTTTCACGACGCGCCGTGCGATAGTGACGGCAACTCTGTCGACCCGTTCACGACGAGCCGTGCCCTGGTGACGGCAGCACTGCTGTACTGCTCGGACGTGCCGTGCCTCCGTGACGGCACAACTAAAAAAAATTCCCATGTTCTCTCGGCTACCGTCTAGGGGATGCAGCTGCCATAAATATTTAGAACAGGGTCCTAGCCACTGGAAGGCTAAGTTTACATGCACTAGTGATGACCTTTGAGACCCCAGAGTAGTCCGAACAAAGAGACCCGTCTGGCACTGGAAGGCACGTGTGGAATTTCCTGCTTCACCAATATATCGGGCGAAGGAGAATGACACGTGGTTTTAGAACTGGTTCAGCAAAGTAGTTCAGAAAATGAGGGGGTAAAGGTGTACAAGTTAATCGAAAAGAATCAGCTTGATTTTTATTTGCTCTGTGTATTTAATAGTTTTTTATAAGTCTTATCATCTGAAGCCAAAACAGTGAAAAGTGTGTACTGTGTGCAATGATTTAATTGCCTTAAAAAAAAAAAAATTCACTTGGATTACACATATTGAATACCTCAGGCTTTCTCTGCATCTGTTCAAAGTAAGAGCGAAGTTTTATGCCCCTTTTCTTCCTCATTTGTTGTTGTCATACTAACCAAACGAACGTAAACAAGATTTGTGTTCTCCTACATTTTACTTATGTTGTTTCTGTAATAGTAGCGTTGCTATTTTACCCAAAATATATTTTAATTCTATGCTCATTACAAAGTTCGCGCTTTACCCTTTCCGTTGATATATAACAATTGCTTGTTAGGTTTATATTAGTAGACGTAAAATAAAGAAAAAGAAAGTGCGAAAATCGCGCGTCTGCAACGGTTGTAAGCACGTGCGGTGCACGCGCATGCAGGGAAGCGACGTTGCTCTGCTGCGCTCGTCTGGAAAGTATTAACTCGCAAAATCTCTGTAGCCCAAATTCTGTGAAATTGTTTAAAAATGGATAATAATGGATAGTGAAATGCACCATAACCATAAGCGTATTAGGTGAGTGCTTTTTTGTATCAATTTGTCTTCATGCCATCTTTAAACATTGATCGCCAGACTCGGCACTTGTGTGTTTTGGTTACTTCATGTATCCGTGCATTGTCTCAACGCAGGATCTCTTAGAGTTTTTTCAGACATACCAAACATGATGTTAACATGGACCAAACATAACACGTAAAATAAATTCCAAAAATGCCCAAATCACTATGCAGGCGGGGGTTTTAGCGTGAGTGGCTGTGTGCGGGAGGGGGGAAAACTCGCGCTGCACGCATACGCAGGGATCAGGGTTCATACCAAGTCCTGGAAGTCTGGAAAAGTCTTGGAAAAATGGGAAAGGCTTTTCCAGGGCTGGAAAAGTCTTGGAAAATTTGCATTTACCCAGCAGGGTTTGGAAAAGTCATGAAATTTCCAGATTGCTGATCATTTGTCAAGTGTTGGGGGTTCAAGCGAAGTGACAATCACCAAAAAAACTTCTTGCTTATGCAGCCAGTGCTAAATCAAGATACAATTCGTATTTGGCAGAACAGAGAGAAGAACAGGAGAAAAAAGAGGCTGCAGGGAAGAGAAAGGCAATGCTTGATGAACTTGAAGAAGTGAAAGCAAAGAAGAGAAAACTGGAAATTTGTGTCAAAGACCTGCTTAAGTCTGCTGATGAATTTGCTGAGAAAGCAGAAAGAACACAAAACTTCACCTTCATAGCAAAGTCAAATGCTCTCTGTAGATCTGCCAAGGACAAGACAGCTGAAGTTTCTGTTCTTGAAGCCCAGATAAATGAGAAAGTGGAAGAAATCAAAAAGTAAAACTGGGATCAAGATACATTTTCAGGTGTGAATGGAATAGTGTAAATTTTACATTACATCTAAATGGCTACTCTTTGCATGGTAAAGGAACTGTGACTGTTAAATGATAGTGTGATTCAAGTGCTGGCAGTGTGAGCAAAGAAGAGGAAACTGGAAATTTGTGTGAAAGACCTGCTTAAGTCTGATCAATGAGAAAGTGGAAGAAATCAAAAAGTAAAACTGGGATCAAGATACATTTTCAGGTGTGGGTGGAATTGTGTAAATTTTAAATTACCTCTAATGGTAAAGGAACTGTGACTGTGAATGATAGTGTGATTCAAGTGCTGGTAAGTGAATTGTTCATTCTGTTGTGTTCACTTACATTTGTGCGCATGTAAGTGTGTGTGTGTATATAATGTATGTGTGTGTGTGTGTGTGTGTGTGTGTGTGAAGCGTGCATATATAATATGAAGGTTGAGGGGTGCCGGGTGAATGGGGGGGGGGGGGGGGGGGGGGGGTAGTCCTGGATTTTGGTCCTGGAAAAATATTGCTGAGGTCTTGAAAAGGTATGAAAAAAGTATGGAATTTTGTTTTGACTAATTGGTATGAACCCTGAGGGATAGTGTTAATCTGTTTTTCCAGTGAAATCATGCGTGAGGGAGTACAGTACTCCTGATTAGTTTTTAAGAAATCTTACCCATGGAAGGATGCATATTTTTTTCTGTTTATTTGATGTGAGTGCAAGTTTGACCGTCGAAGATGACTTTTTTGAGTGTAGGGTTTACCTTTGAGGATGAATTTTGTTTTTAAAGAGCAAGTTTTATTTTTAAGGACTCAGTTGTTTTTTTCCTGGGAGTTTACCTTTGATTTGGAGGATGATGATATGGCAGTGAAGGGTTTATCACTGAGGAGGATTCTTGATTGTAGGGTTTGCCTTTCAGGATGACTATTTGTAAAAGCACGTTTTTACTTTTTGAAAACTATTATTGGTAGGTGCAGATGTTACAGCTGAGAATGATTACATGTATGACTTGCCTTTGAAAATGATTATTTGTAAGTGCAGGTTTTATCTTTGAGGGTCATTTTTCTGACTGCAGGTGATTGGTATTGAGAATAAGGTCACACTGACAAAAGAAACTGGACTGCACTTGAGAGCAACACAGAATGTTCAGGATTTTGCAGGCAAAGAGAGGTAGGCGCCTGGTCTGTGCCTTCATTGTGCATGTATGCACGAGTGCGTGTGTGTGTGTGTGTGTGTGTGTGTGTGTGTGTGTGTGTGTGTGTGTGTGCTTGGTGAAGTCGTAGAGTGCAAATGGAACCAGGGAGGGAAAGAAGACATTACACTTAGAAGCAACATCCTGTGCAGACCTTGACATAGAATAATGACTGTCTTTTAACATTGAATTCCCAGTGTATGATTTGCTTTGATGTGAGTCGCCAAATCTCCACCCCTTTATAGAAAACATTTGCTTTCTAAATACTTTGTTTAACTTGATTTTTTTAAAAGTTTGATTTGATTAATGAGACAAAGAAGTAATTACAATGTCTAGTGCATGCCCCCAGCAGGGGATAAAAGTGAATTGTTTTGATATGTTAGCATGAGAAAGCATGGTCTTTTTACTGAATGTGTGTGTGTGTGTGTGTGTGTGTGTGTGTGTGTGTGTGCGCGCGCGCATGTGCGACCTTAAAACAGACCCATTATCTCTTAAAATCTTTCTGGATGAAAATATGTATTTCTATGAAATTTTTTCAGACTTGCTGGTGATGAGTGGTTGTTGACTGGAGAAGAAATGGAGGAGTACACTCCCCAAGTTGGCATTGTAAGTAGAAACAAACGCTGACACAGTGAGGGAGTGAAGAGCGACATATGTAATGCGCAGGCAAAGTAACTTCTGTCCACCTGGGTTGTAAGAGAGAATGAAAAGGATTTGAGTGTTTTTGTGGACAGAACTTTCGTGGATCATGTGAGTGAATGAATCTACTCACAGTATGCTTGCCTGATGCACCTCGTCTCTTTTTGACACAAGTGGTACACCATAGCAATACCCACTACTGCTCACCCTGAGAGCTGGGATGCAAGATTGTCCACCCCTCACAGTTTGACTGACAATCAAATCAGTCAAAATTCAAACTTGTTAATCAGTAAGACATTTGTTTTGCTGTCTTGCTGCGGGGGTGGGGAAGGGTGTGTGTGTTAAACCTATTGTTTGTATCATTTTGAAAATTTTGTCTTTCCCTCTGAGAGCTCGAAAGGAATGGCTGATGTGTACACATGGATTGACTGAGGGGCAGTCTGCCTCAGAAAGGTTGCCCAGAAGTTGCAGCTTGTTGTGTGCTAGGGCCTTGTCACCACCCGTTTGTGATACGAGATGATATTAAACATGTAAGCCATTAAAGAAAAATATTGTTGGACTGATGTGGAGAATGCAGCTTCATCCTCTCCAATGCTGCATCTATTCCCTCGCCCTGCAGGCATCATAGACTTCCATCTCCCTACTTCACCCACAATCATGTATATACAGCAGTTAAAAAGGCAAGTAGAACAGAATAGCTGGCATGATTGCTTATTTTATCCACTTTGAAAAGGATTTTTCCTGCTCAAAAGTGATTTTATGATATACTTACCTGTCCAAACAAAAGCCTTTTCCCCTACTACGTGGAACATAAGCCCCTCCGCCCCTCCCTCCCCAAAATTATGTGGAGAGCAGGGAGCTCTTGCTACTCAACCTACAGGAAAACTTAAGTGGTCACCCTTGAGTGACACAAACTCACTCATTCCACTCCAAAACAAATCAGTTTCCTCCCTTTTTCCCAACTGTAGGGAGGAGGGAGGGAGTTCTAGCTGTTTGGACAGGTCAGTGTATCTTAAAACTACTTTTAGAAGGAAAAATCCTTTTCTTCATACTTACCTGTCCAAACAAATGCCAGAATATTGAAAAGATGGTGGGATCTCACCTTGGAGCCAGACATTCAAACTCAAGCATAAGGCTGCCCTCAAACTCATTCGAGAGCTAACGCCAGAACAAAAATGGTTGTAAATAAAGATTCCTGGAGGTTTAAGGATTGCCCTCGCTGTCCTATATGCACTGAACAATCAAAGCAGAAAAAAAGAGTCAAGATTTTGATCAACATCTGTATGCATAGAAAGAGAATAAACATCAGCACATAGAAATAAATATGAAGATTAAACAATTTCACCGGATGGAAGTAGAATTGATAGTTTTCTTGGTATAAATATGAAGATTAAACAGTATCACCTGATGGAAGTAGAGCTGATCATTTTCTTAATAGATGATTCGAAAATAGTATGCTGTTGGAAAAATACATCCGACATGACGTCAACGGTAAGTAGAAGTGGGGAATACTGTTTCTTGATTGAGTGTAGTTACATTCTTGTTCCATATTCTGATGTTTCCATAAAATGAACCGCCCATTTCTTTTTCTTCTAAAGCACACCTTTGTGTCAAACTTCCAACAAAATGGTTAACAATATTCTAACTAAACTGCCGTTTTTACCTGGTAGGAAATGGTGAAGAAGGTGAGGAAGCTGGTGGTGAAGAAAGATCAGTACGCAGTCCTCAAGGACCCTGTGAACGTGAACGGCAAGAACCAGTTGGGCACCAGGGTTCTCAGGACCGGACTGTGCAGCTTCTTTCTGCAGCCTGGTGAGTGGGCATCAGGGGTGAGGACTGCGCAGCGAAAGGAGCTGGTTTGGAGTTTGTGGGGCTGTGGTTCCTGGCAAAGAAAGGGGGAGGGCTGGGGGCTGATTGTGTTTATAAAAGAAAAGCTGTGGAGCAGAATCAGAAACAGCAATTGCCAGCGTACCACTGCCTTGATGTGAACGAATGCTTCTGAGACAAAGGTCACAACCATCATAGTTGACATCTGTTATCTTTTGTGTAGTTGTTGTATGTAACTTCTCTTTTGATCGATTAAAAAAAAAAAAAACTTTTTGTGCGGTTATTGCGTGAAGGTCCATTCCAGTGTCATATGTCAGCAAGGCATAACCTGAGACTGATGTATGTGTGGAAAAATGATTGTGTGAAAGAAAGAATAAAGAAGAATACTTTTTATTTCAGTCTCAGTATTTGCGTTCAGAATATGTATTTGCAAGCACTGGTATCTGGCAGTAGAATTAGATTTTGTGTTCTGGTTTTTTTTTTTCTGCCAATCTATAGCTCACCTCAAGTTTGTTTGTTTTTTGTTTTTAACCATCCTCCAATTCTGTTTTCATCTTAATCTCATACTTCACTGTCCAAATGAAAGTTTTATCCCTTCTTGGCGTGGGACATTGCCATTGTCCCCCTCCCCCCCTGTCCTCTCCCCCCAAAAAAAAAACAAACTAGGAGAGCATGGAGCTAACCTTGCCTCCACACCTGTTCAGATGAAAGTGATTGCCTTTAATGAGTTCACATCGTTGCACCGTATTAAAAAATAGCTCATTTTGTCCTTTTCCTTGGTGAAGGAACATGTTTCCCTCTATTTTTTGGAGTTCACACTATGTTCTGGCCAAAGGGTGCAGAACTGCAGATGCAGTTTTGGGGCAGCCATCAAGCCCTTGAGAAGGCTGTGGGTGTCATCGTGATGACAGGATTGAAGATCTGATGCAACCGAAAAAATCGACAACAGAAGGAGAAGAAGAAGGAGTTCAGACTAAGTGTTCTTCGAATGCTTTCATGACAGAAAAGAAAGGTTCTCTCTCCTTTCCATTAAAAGAGAGAACTTCAACCAAAAATGTCTGCAACTTGTGTTCTGTTGCTGCCTCTCTCCAGCATTCAGCTTCTCTGTTGTACTTCTGGGTGTTGCTGTCTTCGACCACCACACCTTCATTGACCTGTGCAGAGACATGCGACTGCTCTTCATGTCACAAGTAGTGCCTATGTACCATGAGACCTGCGTCAACAGCACAGATTCTCCCTGATCAAACTCTGCAACTTGTTCGAGGACCAGTTCTTTTCAAAGTGGCATTTGCTGAGACGTTTTTATATCCATATAAATGTTCAATACGGTCTGATAGTTTTTGACTGCAGAACTGCCCACCTCTCCCAGCTACGCTGGATTGGGATTGGCCTCGAGGTCTGTGGAAACACGCCATCACCCCCCTCATCTCCTGCTCAGCGCACTTTGCCTCTCAACACCTAAAAGTGATGTGGAGCAGTTGGGGGCGAGCATTTTCACTGGGGACATGCATAAGTCGCTTCCTTTGGCAAGGCTCAGGCTGGAGGTTTCACATCAGGTGGAGATTCAACAGAGGTCCCTGCTGCAAAGCATTTTGTATCTTGCTGAAGGTTTGGCCCTGGGGGCATCAGCCAGTTAGTTAATTGCAGGTAGGAGTTAATTGCAGGTAGGAGTTAATTGCATGTCAGAGTTAATTGCACGTAGGGAATGAGCCCTGAGCAAAAGGAGGGGGTAAATTTGTTTCAGCTTTAATGATGTAATTGGAGAGAAAGAGCAAGGTCTTAGAAAAAGAGAGAATTATTCAGAATAATACAACCTGAAGACAGAATACTTCACACTGAACTGGCAGAGACTGTGCATTGTATTTTACAAAGGTTTGGTTGGTTGCCTTGTTATACGTTCATAGTTGCTCCTGTTATCAACTTTCATGTTTGTTTATTACATGGCAGGTGAAAGTCTGGAGGATGGAAAAGTAAAATCTGCTGCTATCCTGACTGCGGATGAATCCCTTGTGCTTCAGGCTCGTGAAGAGTTCACAGACGCCATGTATAAAGGTGAGTAATTGTCTTGAACATGCAAGCTGTGGTTTGACAAGCGTTTGTGAAAGTGAGTCACATCTATCAGTTGGCAGTTGTTGTTTTGTTTTGTTTAATTCTAAATCTAGCTCATGTTGTGGCTTTGGGAATACATGTCTTAGGAAAAAAAAAGTTGAAAGCTTCTGAATTTTTTTAATTCTTGTTCTTTTTCCAAAATCTTGATGTCTGAAACATTGACTACTGAATGGTCCTTAAATCATATGAACTGGACATTGTCTGCTGAAATAATGGTCCTGTCTTTGCTGGCTAAACTTCTGGAGTTCCCCCAGTGTACACATCTTAAGTAGCTGCCTGATCTTTGATTGCATTTCATTTGATAACAGAATTTATACATGACCTGCCACTGTGGCACAGTGGCTAATATTCAGTGGCAGGTTTCCAGATGGGAGGTCATGGGATCTGTTTCCGTCAGAGCCATTCACTGATGTCAGCACAAATTTGTGTGAGAACTGAGGGAGAAGAAGAAGAGGAAATGATTTCAGCCTGTCCAAGTCCATCCAAGGCTGGAGGGTTTAAATGAACCCATGAGACGTTGAAGGCAGAGAGTCCTAATCGTTTGTTGATAGGCTCAGACCAAGGGCTGTATGAACAACAGATGCGTGAACTGGTCTCTGAAGAGGAGAGTTTTGCCATCCGATGTTCAAACTGATCCAATAGAAGACACTGGAACAGAAGAGAGTTGAATAGAACTAGCTATCTCATGCATTTTTCGGGCAGTCTCAACTGAAATTTGGCCTTGCAATAGAAAGGGAAAGGGGTATGGACTTCAGGGAAGAATACCTGTTTAAAAGGCCACTTGAGGGGATCCATGGTTGCCCAGAACAAAGCTGAAGAGGAAGAAGCAACCAAAGGGCTCATTCACTGTGAACAGCCAACTGAAGAAACAAGGCGAAGAAACAAGTCTACAGGGGTGACCACTCCTTCAGTCTTATTTAGCAACTTGAGGTATAGTTAGCTCCCTTTCTCTCTTTTTTTGGGGGGGTGGGGTTGGGGGATTCCTGATATTAAGACTATGTATCACATTAAGTAGGAATAATGTTAAAACAGGTGAGTTGAGGGAAACATTGACTCGTGTGTGCAGGTCTGAAGAGGAAACCTGGGGACAGGTGGATGATTCGAGGCCCCTTGTCCTACATTCCTCCCATTGCAGTGGAAATCATCAAAAGACGGTAGGTTAGTCTGTATAATGCACTGTGTGGTTGAAGTAAGAATGACATGGATTTCATTATGTGAATAAAAAAGAGCCAGTCATGCTCACCCTTCTCACTATGTTCTTTCCTGAGCAGTCTACGAGTTCCTTCAGTTCAATTATAAATGAATTGACGCTGAATTTACTTTCAGTATGTTTTATCATCATAGAGTACTTCTTCCCTCCAGATATTTAGAAAAAAGGTTACTTATTACAATTCTTCTTTTAGTTTCTCTCAAAGAATGTAAATTGTGCATGTTAATTACTTTCGCGGGTCTACGGAAGCTTGATGCAATAATTGGTAGTTACTGGCCACAGAGGAGATGCTCTAGCATGGTTATTTTTTCCTTTGTTTTGTATCTTGGGAGTTACCATTTCCGGTTCTTCCTTCTGCAGGCAGG
Source organism: Conus ventricosus (assembly GCA_018398815.1). Taxonomy (NCBI): domain Eukaryota; kingdom Metazoa; phylum Mollusca; class Gastropoda; order Neogastropoda; family Conidae; genus Conus; species Conus ventricosus. The sequence continues at coordinate 107,789,167 of CM031597.1, read as the reverse complement.
AGTCAAGGCAGTATCTGACAAGAGAAGACTTTAAGATACTACCCGGAACTTACACTGCACAATTGTTTTCAATCCAACATAAGGAAAGAATCGTCTGAGAGGAAATTGTTTCTGTGTAGGATTAAGAAATAAATCGGTTTATCCACGGGTTGTTTCTGTGGGTTTTTTTCCAGCATTTACAGTCAAACATCTTTCATCTGCATTACTCATTCTATCTGAATGTTCTGTTGTAACAACTTGTTCAAAAATATTTTTCTTTCACTTACAGTGCACTCTTTCATCAGATCGCATGGTTTCAGAGTCTTTTCCAATAATCGGTTATGTAAACTGTCATACTCCATGATCGTTTGTCTGGTAAAGAAAATTATTCTCTGACTCTGCTGGGCTCCCCCAACGGCTGTAGCACTTGCCTTTGATTCTCATAGATGTTTATTCCACAATTTGCATCCGGTTCTTATGTTTGTATTAATTGTAACTTATGGAAGCAGTTATGATCCTAACACTATTAGTCTCGGTGTCAGCATCTCAAAAAGTGAGACACCTGGCATCACGAAACCTGGCTGCTCCGGGCAGTTGAGTATTCTCTCGACCAAACGCATAGTTTTCAGTTCATTTACAAATGAAATGAGCATTATGAACATGTCATACAAGTAGGAAACTAACCTGTTGTGGCAAAGTTGCCCAATTACACATTTCACCTGGACATTTTGCATGACATTAACCTCATTATAAGATTACAGCCTACTTGGTTCATAAAAGACTATGACTAGTTTAGTGATGTGGCCTAGTTACATAGTTACTTAGCCTGTTCTCCTGTCTTGATAATGAGAAGCAGTTTAACTGTTTTCAATTGAGTTATGTGGAGCGAATGGAAGAAGAGGGAATGTGAGGGAAAAAAAGATAGAGTGAGGGAGAGGGCAAGGATTGAAATCAACGCAGCTAAACTGCCCTTTTAGAGTGCTGAATTGGTTTGCTAAATGTTTTCATAAAGAAAAAGGTCTGTTACATAAAGTATCCAAGTAAGGTGGAAATCTGAAACAACTTCATCGTTTTATCTCTTGCATATTTCTTTTTGTTTCAGAAAAACCATTCCGCTAAGCCAGAACGAAGGAGTGTATGTTCAGAACACAAAGACAGGAAAGGTAATCACTGGTTTGCAGCATGTGTGTTGACAGAACTACAGACACCAGCCCCATGACACACTGATTAGCCTAAGGACTTGAAAGTGATAGAGAATGGATTCAAACTCCATCAGAGGTATACCATTGTGAGATTTTTGGCCTTGGCCTGCTCCTGTCCATGGTGTGCTGTCCTAGGGACTCGGATGAAAAAATTGGGGCTGCTGTCTTCAGTATCATCCTGGTCCACTTCATGGGATCTGCCTTCGAGAGCTTTGTGCAAATATCCAGCCCAAACCACAGGTGTCTGTATTTCTCGGCCTCTTAGTTGATGCAGGGATGTGGTATGAAAGAAAATGTGGAGTACAGCCCTGTCGCATGGACTAGAACCAAATAGATTTCCGTGACATCATCATTGTTTACCTGATGAATCACCAAGAAATCCAGCTACATTGTGTCACGTTCTGTCGTCTTTTTTGCTCAGTGGTAATGACGATTTCAGCCTCGGCATAGCTTCTTAACTGCCATGTGAGTTCATGAGGTCCAACTATTTGGTGTCAGCATATTCATGATGACTGTCTTGGGATAGATGTCATGGTGAATAACAATGCTCCATTAGTTTGGCTTTTCATTAAACAATCGTTGTCCTCAGTTTTAAACATAGTGGGTATTGTCTTACATATCTTAAATCACGACCGGCATTGCTGAATACTGCCAAACTGAACTGACAGCAGTGAGGTGTGTCCTCTTGCTGTTTGCCTACTTCAGACAAGAGATTTTTCAAGTTTTAGCTTGAATCCAGGCTTTTGTTTTTTAAGTCTCCAGGGCAGTTCTTATGATTTGCATAAACCTGCTGATTTGATTGCCGGGGGGGGGGGGGGGGGGGGGGGGGGGGGGGGATATGAAAGATTAGGATAATCAGGTTTCAGGTTCACAATCCAGTCCATTATTTTGTTCCAAATTGGTTTATCATGGCTCCTGCCAGCACCTCCAAACTCATTAAAAGATCAGTGGGCTCAAAACGTTTCCAAGGCTGAGAAAAGAATTGGTAAGGAATATTGACAAGACTGCCAGGTATTAAGAAATGTTGGAATGCAGGATGAATTGAGCATAGCGACACAACAGTTATCAAGCGGGTGGGGGTGGGGCAGCGGAGAGATGCAAAAAGCTTCAGTTTCAGGGGCTTCACCCCTGCCCCCATGAAGTCGTTGTCCTAGAGCCCACCTGGAAGTCCGACACTGACCCTGGACCTTTTGAAAATTTATCAGACGTTTCTCCACTTGCTCAGGTCTCATGTCTGTTGTTTGGTTTCCCCTCTGCCTGCTGGTGCAGGACTAGCCTGGATGTGACTGGGCCTGACAGCCTCTGGATCAGTAACATGGGAGTCACCAGTATGGAAAATAGGGGAATCGAGAGTGTGTGTGTGTCTATGTTTGTGTAAGTAAAATATTTGTTTTGTGATCATTGCAGGTGCGGGCAGTTATGGGGCCGTGTGCATACTTGCTGACAGCTAACGAAGAGCTATGGGAGAAAACATTACCTCCGGAAGCAGAACAGCTGTTAATGTAAGGTGTTTTTTGTTGTTGTCTGTACTGTTGTCAAGACCTTATTTTCAAATGTACCAGTTTTGCTGTGATTTCATTGAATGATTGTCAGGTACTTGTGTATGTCACATTTATATTAGTGCCTTCTGAATGTTGTAATATCATTGTAGCAACAGAAAGCAGGACAAAAACGACAAGCAAAACAGAATACTTCCACTGTAACATGAACTTGTCTGCTGAGAATGGCTTTGGAGAATAAGAAAGTATTCCTCTGTATATTGTAATTTGTCAGGAGTTCAGAATCATTTGTTTTCTTTTCTGTTTTAACTATTAACTTGAGCTGATTACTAAGACACAGGGTGGAGTTTATAGCTGGTTGACTCTATATCACTCTCTGCAGAAGTACATTTTTGCAGAGAGAAAGATTAGAGAGCATAAGTGTCTTCACATTTTATTTGTCAGAGTTCCATAGGTCATAGTGAAGGTTTCACTAGGTCTTGTTGATTCAGCTGGCTCTCCTGTTTATGGGTTGGCTATCTGTTGGTTACTCTTTGCCTTTGACAATCAAAGGCTTTTGTTGAATGATTTGCCAAAGATGCAATCATTTGTTCATCATTCTAAGAAATTATATTGTTTAGATTGCATATTGCGTTTTGAAGAAATTACATTCAAATTGATATCATCATAGGCAATGCAATGAGACAAAAATGCTTTTCATTTTCAGTAGCAGGTGAGCTCATAGGACAAATAGTCTCTGTCATCAAATCAGCTTTTGTTGGTTTCAAAATTAGGTGACTGAGGGTGGAAAATGAAGCAAATGTTAAAAAGAAATGGTATAAGTTCCACCAGACGATACAGACAAACAGATTACAGGCAAGCAAACAGACCAAGAAATCTCATTCTGAATTGAGCAAAGAGACCTTTGCCATTGATTTGTCAAACTGTATTAGTATTATTCAGACTGAAAAACATATTTGAAAGAAAAGTATTATTTACATTTATCCTTTTCTTCTATACTTGAATGCCAGTTCTGTTTAAAACAACACAATCATTTGTCCTTAAATTCTGATATAAACCGTTCTGCATTTCCAACTCCTTGACTCGGCCAAACAATGCCATTTTTACCATTTATGCCTCAGTTTTTCAAAACACTCCATAATGCATTGATATTCACAGAGGCAGAAACCTTTTTCAAATCTACGAAAGTTACAAACAGTCTAGAATTCTATATAAGAAAGTTTTGGCCTAAGGTGTATAGGATGAAATTATGATCAACATTGTATTAACTTCTTCGGAAATCTACCTGTTTTGATATTTTGTCTTCCTTCTCAACCTCTTTTAGCAAGAAACTTATTTACAATTAGTTTATACTTTCCCTAAAACATCCATGAATGATACACCTCCATAGTTATCTGGGTTATCTGTATCTCCCTTTTTTGGATTGATGTAATAATAGATTTAGACCAGGCAGTAGGGAATGTACCTTATTGAAACAGAGTATTAAAAAGTCTTGTCAGATAACCAATGATCGACTCTTCTACATGCTTTCATAATTCATTCAAAATTTGTCAGGTCCCGTAGTTTTACCATTTTTTTTAGCTTATGAGACAATGTTTGACTCCTTCGTTTGAGATTTCATCATTGAATAATGGTCTTGTGACTCTATGATAATTTCATCATTTTCATCATCCCTTGAGCTTCCCTCATCACAGTTATCAAAAACATTGGAGAAGTGGTCATACTATTGCTGAAGTTAAATTTCACTATAGATTATCTTTTTCTTGTTAATGGATCTGATAATTGTCCAGAATAATTTTGTTTTTGTTACTGACTCCTACACCTTCTGACTCTTGAAAAAGAGAGTGAGAGAGAGAAGGGGGGGGGGGGGGGGGAGACATGTTTCAAGAAAAGGACTGTGATTTGAAAATATGTTAGTCTTTCAAGCCTTTGTGTATCTTTGTCATTGCTTTGGTTAGGCATGTTTTGTGAGGGAGAGTGAGGGGGGAGGCCTTAAATTTGTATGTATGTCCATGTTTTCAAGCAGCCTTGGTGGCTTAGGGGAGTGATTTTGTTTGAGACACACTGGACTCCCCTTCCACTTTCAAATGAGCATGTTCAGTTACCTACCTCCTTTTTAGATATTCTGGCATTTACTTGGATGTGCATGTTTGAGAAAAAGGAATGTTTTTACAACAACAACAACAAAAACTTTTAACAGCTTCAGTGATGAGTCAAGACTACCAATAGCATTGAGGAGTTCAGCATTGAATGCATGATTTTTAAAGTGAATTTTGTTGTTGTTACTTGCAGGCAAGGTGGTGGTGCCGGATCTGTGGACATCCGCAAAATTGCATATTTTGAACAGTCCATTGATCCTTCATACCTTCAGGTAGTGAAACATCACCTTGATACATGTGTGTGTGTGTGTGTGTGTGTGTGTGTGTGTGTGTGTGTGTGTGTGCATAAAGACATGAGTATTTGTAAACATCTCTGCATACCTGCACATTGTATTGCATATCAGAATTTTAATATCGACTTAGCAGAGTGTTTGTGTATGCATGCACGTAAAAACATGCACTTACATTTTGCATACTTTTTCACATAAAGTAATTTCACATTCATGTTCAGATGTAGGACTTTTACCGGGAAAATGAAAAGAAATAAATAGCTAATCTAGCAGAATTTCTGTCCTTTCTGCATTTGGCAGTGTAGTGTCGGTGATACTTGAATGAGGCAACTATGAAATGACTAGGCTACATTTAAAGTGTGTGAAGAGCAGAGACACAAGCTGAGTGGCACTTAACATGGTTGGTTGCTTCAAGAGTAAACCATTCCCCCATCCCTATCCCCATCTTTGTATCCCGCCTTCCCCTCTTTCATTCCTCAAAAAGGTTTGAAAATGGTCTCAGGTTGGTCGATGGTTACACAACTATCCAAGGGATATCACTGACTATGGAAAGATAGTTTACCATGCTTCTTTTTTATCTTATCACCTAGTCAAGTTTACCAAACTGGTAAGGTACACAATGTGATCAGGTAAGAAAGTGGCAAAACAAAAAGTAACATGCCATCACAAGAAAGAAAATGCACATGCAATCAGACCAGCTAACTCCAGATGAAAAGAAAATAGCGTTTTCATACTTTTTGTTCAAAGATTGTTTGATTTGACAATCTCTTTTTTTTTCTTTTTTTTTTTTCAGTTGGTTAAGTAGGTGCAGTGGTTGATTGTATTCGAGCAACTCATGTCCGTTTGTCTTGGGAGGACTCTCCATATTTGTATTGTAGTAAAGCAACTTGGAGGCCATTTTATCCTGGGAGGATGTTTCAGACTGGATCACAATAGATGCTGACTACATCATTAAACTCCTTTATTTTAAGATGTAACCATATCTTCATTTTGAACTTTTTTTTTCAGACCTATATTTAAGACAAAAAAAGGAAAAGAAAAAAAAACGTCTGTCTGCCCATCTGGTGGATAAGGGTCTTCTCTACAGACTAGAACTGGCTTATTGCTATAGGTTGAATTTCATCTGCATCTGGCTGGCAGTCAATGACTGCCAGACAGAAAAATCGTCCCAGAATGAAATGGAAACAGCAAAGGATTTAAAGAAAAAAAAAACTTGCAGTGCAGAGGAGACGGTGAATTGTTTCTCTGGAACATGCATTTTTTTTCCTATTTGCAGAGTGGCTCTGAGGCGTCTGTAAGTCCAGCACTGTTGTGTTATTTTCCTTTTTTTTTTGATCGTTTGAACATGTTTGCTCAACCCAGTTTAGTTTTTGAATGATTATCCTTTTAATGCGTTTGACAGAAAGTATAATGGTTTGAAATGGTATTGAGAAACAGTGTATTCAGATTTTGCCAGAGTAGGCTTTATGCATGGCTTCAGCACTACAGCATATCGCGTGCTTTTCAAAGCTAAGAGCGTAGTAGGATCAAACAGTGTTACCTAGTTGGAGATAGCTTGTTTTTGTTTTCTGTATGCGTGAGGGGGGGAGAGAGAGAGAGATGAGAGAGAGAGAGAGATGAGAGAGAGAGAGTGAGAGAGAGAGAGAGAGAGGAGAGAGAGAGAGAGAGTACTGATAAAAAGCTACAATGGAGCATAACTAGGGAACATGGGAACTGTCCTTTTTATCATAAACTTTTCCTTTCAGTCCTGCATACTTTACTGGCAATGTTGTTAAATTTATTTATTCCAGTATGAACCAGAATATACTGTTTATCTTATTTTCTTCTTTCTTTGCTCAGAATCATTAAAAGCAATTCTTTCTTTGCTCAGAATCATTAAAAGCAGTGTTGGTTTTGCATGGGGATGAAACTTTCTTCTGTAATTCTGCTTCATACGTTCATATGGTCACATAATAAAATGATCTTAATGATTGCCTTGAAATATCATACAGTACAGTGTTTATTCCATGTCTCTGTACATAAGACAAGAATAAATGTTTTGATAAACAGAGCATAAACTTAGAACAAAATGGAAATGATCACAGTATTTGCATTTCGTAAAAATCTGGAAACTTTTTAAATTTATGTTACTCATTTTGCACATAAACACGCATGTACTCAAATATTTGCAAGCAAACTTGTCCACACACGTACACACACACATACACACACACAGCACGCACGCACGCACGCACGCGCACGCGCGCACATCAGCCTTATATGTGAAAGTGTGGTGTGTGAGAGAGAGAGAGAGAGAGAGAGAGAGAGAGCAGGAGTGGGATGTGACTTTGTATATATGTATGCGTATGTGCTTATATGCAATATGTATGTGTGAAGAAACGTAGAAGTGCATATGTGTGTATGATAATGAGTGAATGCACCACATGCTTATGTAGTACTTGTACATGTGCACACTTTGTGTGTGTGTGTGTGTGTGTGTGTGTGTGTGTGTGTGTGTGTGTGTGTGTTTGTGCACGCCTGTGTTGGGTGTGTGTGTGTGTATGTGTGTGTGTATTTGTGTTGTGTGTGTGTGTGTGCTTGCAAGCTTGTGGGAAATCCTTAGGCAAATGAAAAATTAGGCATGCATACTGAATTATTATAAAAGAAGTTAATATATTTACAAGAAGTTCCTGCCTACAAGACAACACGTGCATAGATCCACTCACTAATTATGAAAAAAAGGGTCTGAGATAGGCCGAATCATGTGATGTGGAGTGCATACACCTAGAAAAAAATAATTTAGAATTCAGTTGTCACATTCCCTTGGAGTGCACATGTCAGGTGTAAGAAATATAAGAAAGAAATCACAAACAACAATGTTAGTGCAAAAAAGAAAATGTTGTTCATGGCAAATGTTGGATACGGCACTCTGCCACTGGAAAGTCAATGTTCACATATTCAGATGTATCCTTTAAAGGCATATGCTTTTCATCATTTGCAGCAAAGTTGGAAGCATTATACGTTTGGTCATCCTCAAACAGATGGGAGTTGCTTGTTTGGTCGAAACCCATTTTCACCTATTTTCACTTTGACTAACTTGGCAGTGCATTACAGGTTTGTTGTGAAATGTGCAGTCACAATGGTGTTGAACGGGTGATGTTTCAGCGACATAGTGATTCTAAACAAACAAAAAGGCTGCCAAATATACAGTTTTTATATGGTGGGATATTTTACCTTGTCTTTTAAATCTTTGTAGAACTGCTGAGGACTGGCAGACAGAGCTGGCTTTAATTCTGCGTTGAAATAAACTGTACACAGATCATAAAACCAGTATGTTATGATTGTGGCTTGAGTCATTTCAGGCAAAATTTGGTTTGCTGTATAAGCGTGCCTATACATTGTTGATTAGTGCTTAATAGTTGTAATTTGAATTTCAAGTGAATAAACTCCTACTATGTTGTAATCTAGAATATGATTTAATCATACGCTGGCTTCATGAGTATTTGAAAGGTTTTTATACTGATTGCATCTGGCCATTTGTGATCTTCAGTATTTTGTCAGTTTGTGTTTAATTACGTATTTGCTCATTTCAGCTTCAGACAAGCTTTTATAGTATTTACGTCAGTGATGTTGCTGTGGCAGTGTTAGTAGAAAGTTTTGATACTATGGTGTGTGTGTGTGTGTGTGTGTGTGTGCGTGCGTGCGTGCGTGTGTGCATGTGTGCGTGCGTGTGTGCATGCGTGCGTGTGTGCTTAATCTTTAAAGCCCTGTGTGTGTGTGTGTGTGTGTGTGTGTGTGTGTGTGTGTGTGTGTGTGTGTGTGTGTGTGTGCGCATGCATGAGCGCGCATGCGTGTATGCATGCATGCGTGCTTGCATGTGTGTTTGTGTGTGTATGTGTATCTGTGTGTGTGGCACACATACAAGTGTGTGTGTGTTTTAGCCCTGACCTAGTGACTGGCTGTGTAACCTCCCCAGCCTTGCATGTTTTGGCTGTTTGGTTGGAACATCTGGGCTGGTTTACTCAATCTTTTGTAACTCTGGTTCGGCACATGAAAAGGATACATATCTGCAGCAGTGTAATCCTTCTGTGTACATTTCAAATTTCCTTTGTCTTTTAAACATCCAGGGCTCCTTGGTAAATAGGGGCTAAACATATTCTTCATCGCTTCATCAGTACCTCTCCTCCTGATAGGTTCTAGTTACTACAGTTTTGATAAAATGCAAATAAAACTTGATTGTGTCTTCGGCAATATACTTTCTGTTGCTTTGTATGGCTTTTGTAAATTTATGCATTTTAGAGTTGTTTTCTAAGATCATCCACTATGATTAAATCTAAGATAAGATAAGATAATGTTGCTTATAGCCCAGCGACCGCAAAGGGCCACATCAGGGCTGATTTTTTCTAAAACTTGCCTCCTGTAAAGTTACTTCATTGGCTGAAAAAAAAAAAAGAAAAAAAAAAGAAAAGCAACAAGTCATCTGAAATTGGCTAACTCAGAGCAGCCCACGATACAAGAAATAGACGGCTTTAAAATGCTCTCTATGAAGTTATCATTTATGCACAGAAGATTTAATTGTGCTAGATTTGAACCAGTATTCACGCGGACCTGTGGGCAATGTCAGTCAGCCTCATGCGTTCGTGTCTGCCCAACCTGTGGCCGGACACTGAGCAGAAGAATTGAATAATGAAAGTTAAATATAACTATGGTGCTTCGAGTTGATAGATCCTTACATAGGATTTAAGAGTATTTTGTTTGAGTGTGTGGTGCGTGATTGAGTTTGTGAGTTTAAGAGCATTTTATTTCAGTGTGCAGTGTGTGATTATTCTGTGTGCTTATGATCATGTGGAAGTGAGTGAGCAGAATGATCTAAATGTTAACAATTATAAACGTATATTAAACTGTGTCATCATGCAATGCATTTTGTTATTAACAGCGGTTAAATAAAGTGTCTTATGCCAGCCAGTCATTATTTTAATTACGGAGGAATTGTTAGCCTGCGCTTCTTTCCTGGCATACTATTGTATGGTCAATCAGTGGGAGATTGCATCTTGTAGAAGATCCAAATAAAGGCTTCTCTGCACAATTCTTAGCTGTTGTAAACACTGCTGTGGCTGACAATTATTGGGTTAATCGGTGGTAGAGCTGACCATTCTGACTGTTGATACTTTTTTCTTACCCTCCGTGTATCTTCAGATGAGTCCTCAAACATGGGCTCAAAGATTTCCCCAGGTACAGTTATTCCCCTGGTGCATTTATTCCTCTTTCCTTGTTATTTTGTTCTTCTATGGCAACTTCTTTCCTTCAGTGCTTTCTTCTCATTTTGCTTTTGTACTCTTCATTGGCTGCTTTGGAGTGCCACTGGATTTTTGTTGATCCCTTGGTGGTGAGAATACCATAGAAATATAGGTGGTGTATCTCCCTTGAATTCTAAGGGAGGACCAATGCAATCAAGCAGGTTCCACCAATGAGTTCAATTCAGCAGACCGAGACTAACTCTGGACAGGTGAAATGAATGGAATGAAAGATTTCAGAAACTGAATTTGTTGGTACCCGTGTCCTGCTTGTAAAAGATTAAGTGTTTAAGTTCTAATGCCCCTTTTTATTTCAATGTTCATCTCTCATAATCTTCCTATCTCCCTGCACCCAGTGTTTCCCCTCCCCTCCTCCCCTCCCCTCCTCTCCCCTCCACTCCCACCTCAGCTCTTTGCTAAGTCATTGTTTTAATGTTTGATGAATTGTTAGCCTGTTCTTGATTTCTCCCATGATGTGTTTGTTTAGAACACACACACACATATCCACCCAAACACGTATTCACTTGCCCACCAACTCCACATATATATATATATATATAGGCTCAAAGATTGTCCCCTACAATTTATACTGTTTGCATAATGCTTTTAGTTTTTAAGCACTTTTTTCCTCTCCACACTTTCCTTTTGTTCCATTTTACAACCCTTCGCTGGCTGCTTTGGGGGTGCTGTTGGATTCTTTTTTGAACCCTTGGTGATGAGAACACCACAGAATTATGGACTTTGGTGTGTCTCTATTTGACACCAAGAGCACAGACACAATCAGCCGTGTCTCCCTGATGAGTCCGATCCAGCGGACGAAAGGCCTAGGAGCAGGCAATACAAATAGATGTGCCTTCGAAGGGGAGTACAATGGTTCCCTCAGGCAGCTAGTGAAGGGTTTCTCATATTTATAATATATTCCCCCCATTTTTTCATTTTTTTTTTTTTTTAAAATTCAAATCTTTGCCAAGTCATTACTATAATGACTGAAGAATTGTTAACCTGCACTTGTTTTCTCCCACTATTTAATTGTTCAGCAGTATAATGTTTGGTCAATCAGTGGGAGATTGCATCTCTTAGGAGATCCAAGTAAAGGTTGTTCTGTACAATTCTTAGCCACTCGCAATGCTTGGGTTATTGAACAGCAGAGCTGACCACTCACACTGTTCCATATCTTTTGATCTCCCTTGCATCCTTGAATGGATCCTCAAGCATAGGCTCAAAGATTGTCCCCTACAATTTATACTGTTTGCATAATGCTTTTAGTTTTTAAGCACTTTTTTCCTCTCCACACTTTCCTTTTGTTCCATTTTACAACCCTTCGCTGGCTGCTTTGGGGGTGCTGTTGGATTCTTTTTTGAACCCTTGGTGATGAGAACACCACAGAATTATGGACTTTGGTGTGTCTCTATTTGACACCAAGAGCACAGACACAATCAGCCGTGTCTCCCTGATGAGTCCGATCCAGCGGACGAAAGGCCTAGGAGCAGGCAATACAAATAGATGTGCCTTCGAAGGGGAGTACAATGGTTTCCTCAGGCAGCTAGTGAAGGGTTTCTCATATTTATAATATATTCCCCCCATTTTTTCATTTTTATTTTTTTTTTAAAATTCAAATCTTTGCCAAGTCATTACTATAATGACTGAAGAATTGTTAACCTGCACTTGTTTTCTCCCACTATTTAATTGTTCAGCAGTATATATATATATATATATATATATAGATAGATAGATATATATAGAGAGAGAGATGATAGATAGATAGATAGACAGATACACTCGTCTGTAGAATTTTAAAATCTATCTCGGCAGACGTACACAAGTTGTGTTTGTAACATTGATATTCCCTGCTTTTGTATGTTAGCTATTGTAATGAACTGTAAGTAGGCTTTTATCAGCTGTTCCCCTGAAATATATAGAGACCATTATAATCATATCTGACAGACCAGTTACAGATATAGATAATTGTATGATTTATGATCCCAGAATGGAAAAAGACATAGCTGAGTTTGGAATTGCACATGCTATTTGTTCATAGGAGTACGGTTATGAATTTACATACAGTTATCAGTCATGCACAAGTGTGCCTACACACAAATGTGCACGTGTGCAAGTGTCTGCCTGCACACACACAATCACTCTCTCTCTCTCTCTCTCTCTCTCTCTCTCTCAAATTCTGTTGTTTATTTGTAACATTTAAGTTTAAAGATTATTACTCAGTGTCTCTGTCAAACATGTATAGACACATACATGAATGAAAAAATATCTTGAACCCGCAAAACAAAGGAAGATGAGTTCACAAAATTCAGGTTTAGATTGTGTGTGTGCAACCCCCCCCCCCCCCCCCCCAAAAAAAAAAAAAAAGAACACCATCAAAGTTTATTTATATGAAGTACTATGTGTCTGAGCATTCATCTTTACATCCAAAAGGAAGCAGTAAGTCGGTAAAGTATAACTTTGGCCAAAGCATTAATTTTCTGACAGAAAAAGGGAGACATAGAGAAAAGATGAAAAAGTGTGTAAAGAATACACCAGTCGCAATTTTTACCGGAAGAAATGTCTTGAAGTTACACAATAAAATTGTTTTTATCTCTGTTGAAAACAGTGTAAGTTCTGTTGGTAAAATCTACCTGCATGGCTCGTTATGAAGCATCAGAAAGAAAGGGAATGAATGCAGGGCCCATGCGTGGCTCACTCCAGGCGAACTGGGGGACTCAGGATCTGTGACAAAGTTAACTTTACGTCAGTGTTTTTAAAGGAACTGAGTTGAGTATACCAGCCCATCAAAGTGACACATGATTTCAGTAAATTTCAAATCTCAACTATATTGAGCAGTTGTCATACAGAAATCATCATCCTGTTCACTACAGTTCAGACCAGTCTCAAACAGAGCAGTGTCCAGCAACGAACAGGAATTCAGTTTAAAAGTAATCGTGTTAGTCTGTTACGGTTTGTGTACCGTTTCAGTTCTTCCTGCTAGCTGTCTGCATTGTTCAGTTACGAAGTTTGAACAGATCTTTGTGACAGGACGTCCGGAAAAGTGCTTGTTGACAGGATGTCATCTAGTGTCATGTAAACAAAGCTCTTGTTGACAGGATGTCATGTAGTATCAAGTAAACAAAGCTCTTCATGACAGGATGTCATCTAGTATCAGGTAAACAAAGCTCTTGTTGACAGGATGTCATTTAGTATCAGGTAAACAAAGCTCTTGTTGACAGGATGTCATCTAGTATCAGGTAAACAAAGCTCTTGTTGACAGGATGTCATTTAGTATCAGGTAAACAAAGCTCTTGTTGACAGGATGTCATCTAGTATCGGGTAAACAAAGCTCTTGTTGACAGGATGTCATTTAGTATCGGGTTAACAAAGCTCTTGTTGACAGGATGTCATTTAGTATCAGGTAAACAAAGCTCTTGTTGACAGGATGTCATCTAGTATCAGGTAAACAAAGCTCTTGTTGACAGGATGTCATCTAGTATCAGGTAAACAAAGCTCTTGTTGACAGGATGTCATCTAGTATCGGGTAAACAAAGCTCTTGTTGACAGGATGTCATTTAGTATCAGGTAAACAAAGCTCTTGTTGACAGGATGTCATCTAGTATCAGGTAAACAAAGCTCTTGTTGACAGGATGTCATCTAGTATCGGGTAAACAAAGCTCTTGTTGACAGGATGTCATTTAGTATCTGGTAAACAAAGCTCTTGTTGACAGGATGTCATCTAGTATCGGGTAAACAAAGCTCTTGTTGACAGGATGTCATTTAGTATCAGGTAAACAAAGCTCTTGTTGACAGGATGTCATCTAGTATCGGGTAAACAAAGCTCTTGTTGACAGGATGTCATTTAGTATCAGGTAAACAAAGCTCTTGTTGACAGGATGTCATCTAGTATCGGGTAAACAAAGCTCTTGTTGACAGGATGTCATCTAATATCAGGTAAACAAAGCTCTTGTTGACAGGATGTCATCTAGTGTCGGGTAAACAAAGCTCTTGTTGACAGGGTGTCATATGGTATCAGGTAAACAAAGCTCTTGTTGACAGGATGTCATCTAGTATCGGGTAAACAAAGCTTTTGTTGACAGGATGTCATCTAGTATCAGGTAAACAAAGCTCTTGTTGACAGGATGTCATCTAGTGTCGGGTAAACAAAGCTCTTGTGACAGGGTGTCATATGGTCATGTGGTGCTCTGTATGCAGGTAAAGTGCTTATGACAGCATGTCATCTGATGATCTGTTGATAAAGCTGTTGTTGACAGGATGTCATCTAGCGTCAGGTAAACAAAGCTTTTGTTGACGGGATGTTATCTAGTGTCTGTAAACAAAGCTTTTGTTGACAGGATGTCATCTAGTGTCTGTAAACAAAGCTTTTGTTGACAGGATGTCATCTAGTACCATGTAATCAAAGCTCTTGTTGACAGTGTTAGTTAGTGTCTGTAAACAAAGCTCTTGACAGGATATTAACTACTGTCATGTAAACAAAGTTCTTGTTGACAGGATGTGATCTAGTGTCATGTAAATAAAGCTGTTATTGACAGGATGTCATCTGGTGTTGTGTAGACAAAGCTGTTGTTGACAGATGTTCTTAGTATTGGACTGGAAGAAAATGTGGAAGCCCAGAGTCAGATCAAAGTTGTTTCAGAGCCATCCAATGAGGTGGTGCACACACTCGCACAATGGTACTTTTTACCTGTTCCTAGCATTGGCAAAGACTAGATAGTTGACAGGAGATAGTGTATGGTTCACAAAACAATGAAAAAAAGAGAGACTGGAAGCAAAAGCTGTGTGTGAAAATGAGATGGGAAAGGTTTGATGTGGCAGTTGTGATAGGTGTGAATTCTTATTGTTTACTGTTGCCAGGGACGTGACAAAACTCGTGTCATTACATTCAGATGTCCTGGAAGCACGGCTGTACAGGTAAGACTTTGGTGACATTGATTATTCTACGTTTAATTTTTTTTTTTTTTAACTTCTGATTTTGTACAAGTGTGATTTCCCTTCATTTTGTAAAAATGAAGAGACATCACTCTTGTACAAAATCAGAAATTTGGGGGACAAGACTGGGAAGAAGTGACATGTTTTTAGGCAGTTGAATTATCAGTTGACATTATTTTGTTTTTAGAGAAAATCAGAAATGTAAGGGTGTTGAAAATGACAGAGCATTTCCTAATGTTTGAAGAGAGGGGAGCAGAGGTCAAATGTGTCTCAGAGCTGTTGAACTTTGGACAGGGAAAACATCTCAGTCTGGAGAAACTAAAGCATGTGCCTGTGTTGACCATGTTTTGTTCTGAATGATTGTGTTTTTGAATTGTACTTTTCGTGAAAGTTCCTATCCATTTTGTGCTTGGTGTTCAATAAGGTATCTTTATGGCATGAAGGTTTTCTACATTTCAGATAAATAGAAGTTTTTTTCTTTTCCTGCTGATATGAGGACTCTACAAACAGGCATCCATCTAGGTTTAGAAATGCTATGCTGGAATGAAAATAAATAAATGGATAAGCAGAGACTGAGAAAATGTGAAGGAAACAAAAATGGGGTCAAAATCAGTTTAGTGGACATTTCAAAGCATCTTAAATGTGTGCATGTTTTTCTTTGATGTTTATTCTGTGTGTGTGTGTGTGTGAGAGAGAGAGAGAGAGAGAGAGAGAGAGAGAGAGAGGAGAGAGAGAGAGAGAGAGAGAGAGAGAGAGAGACTATGCGTGTACGTGTATGTTTGCATGTCTTAGTGTAAGAAGGTTTATGAGGACATTTTTGAATACTGCACTATGGTATGGGAAGCAGAACATTTTGTGGGGAAGTTTTCATATTTCCACAACTATGCTGCCGTAAAGAGGTTCAGAATGCATTCTGGAAGTCAGCTATATAATAGTGAATTCTCCGCAAACATTCTCCACAGTACCCATGTAGTATGTATAGATTCCTGGCTTCAAACATGTGCCAGTTCCATTTCCTGGGGTGATGGTAGTGAAGTGAGACTGCATGAAAGTAAACAGCAGATATTCATTTGTTGATGACACAAGACAGCTAGTGTTATTTGAAGAAAACATTATTTTCAAGGTCCATTTATATATTCCCCTCAGTGATGATGAAAAGTTGATTCATAATCATTACCCTGAGATAGATGTGTGTGTGTGTGTGTGTGTGTGTGTGTGTGTGTGTATTGTGTGTGTGTGTGTGTGTGTGTGTGTGTGTGTGTGTGTGTGTGTGTGTGCTTGCTCACATGTGCATGCATCTTTTTCATGAAAAAGCTGGTGATGTTTACATCACATTAGCTATTTAACAAATCTTGTGACCATGTTACATTTCAGGCTGTACAGAACAAAATTGATGAGGTTACTTTGTCATGTTTCAGGTGAGCAATTACCAGAACAAAACATCCCGTGTTATCTTCGGCCCTGACCTGGTGGTTCTTGGACCAGATGAAAATTTCAACGTTCTCAGCCTCAGTGGTAGGCATCCAAGCAGTTACGGTTTCATTTTTAGGCAATGGACAAATAGGACAATATTATCCCTTTTATCATGAGTTTTGATAACACTGTAATCCAGTTAACTCAGGGAAATTTCCCAATGCTAGTTAGGAGCTTTGTTTTCTGTTTTAAAGTTTCTTAGCAGATGCAGGCATTTTGAAATGAACTTAAAAACAACTCATGTTAACTTTTTTATCCTTGGATGAACAAAATGGTCTGTGACACAAATAGTCTGTCTGGGTGTGTATACGGTGTGTGGAAAATGCAATTTGTCAGAAAGACTGTCCGAAAGAGGCACCAAATGCAAACAGTGTATCACGCAGTCAAACACACCAGTGAATACAACACCTGAATTGGCAGCACAACGTCTAATAACTTTTCAGCAAGAAACAGCTGTTCTTAAACAGAAGTATACATCTTCTGAGAGGGTGCTCATCGTACTGACAAGAATGTAGTTGGTCGGTTGTTCAAGAGACACTTTTCTCCTGATACTTTGACTCAACTCCACCTGCAGATCAGGAATTCCATTTGAGGACAAGTTATTTTGAAGATTCTAACCAGAAGGAGAATTTCACGTCCTTTAAATCCTCAACAACAAAAAATCTCTAACATTAAAGACGTGTTTTCTGGTATTCCTCATGTTCAGGCATTTTTTCTTGAAAAGACATTTTCCTACTAAAAGTAATTTTGAGACATAACTACCCATCCAGACAAGTGCCTTATTCCTACTTTGTGTCATTCACATCCTGCTAGTCTGGATCCCCCTTTTTTTATGGGAGAGAGTGAGGTTAACCCAAGCCTCCAAGTGCAAATACTCTCAAATACTCCAGAGTTATCTCTTGGCAAAGTTGACCTCTTATGGTCGTGAACAGTTCTCTCTGTTTTCTGCACCTTTCCTTACACAAAGTGGGGAGGTGAAGAGGGAGTCAGTGTTTGGACAGACTGGTACATCTAGAAACTACTTTCACATTCATTTGTCTCATAGTTATTTGTCCAAATAACAAGGAAAAGTATAGTGGGTAACTGAACATGCTTACCTTTATCAAGGGAGGCAGATACCACTTCAGACAGCACACAACTTGCCCACAAAACTTGTAACATTATTTTAAACAAGAGTTAAGTATGTACCGTAAAGAAGAATTATCTCCTTGAACAGGCTTAATAAGAAGTGGAAGGATTTGTCCCCCATCTCCCTCATAAACATAGGTTGAACAAGACGTGGATAAATTGTAACATGTATCAGTATGTAATTTGTAATGACCAGAAGCATACAAAAGTGTACAAGTCAAATGGGTCAATAACGAATGCATCCTTCCAATGAAGAAAAGAAACATGTGCACAAAATCAGGAAAGAAGGGAAAACATAATTCCAGGTAATGAGATTGAAGGGTGAGACACTGCTAGAGCGATTACCAACTCTCCCAGAATATTCTAGGCTGTCTGAACTTCTGTCATGGCTCTAGAGCAAAGCAGACAAAGGGTAATCTGAGGTACAATAGTCACAAATTGATTGTGAGTTGCTGTCTGAGTGCCTGTCAACCTTGAAAAGAAAAATCTAGAGTTGTCAAAACTTCAGTCCTGTCTCTGAGATGAAGCCTGATGTAGCAGTCTGAGCACAACCTAGGGTGAGTGGTGATCAGAGCAACCACCAGTTTTGTAGGCAATTGTCAGGGCTGTCAAAGTTTCCATTCTGTCTCAAAGATCAAACAATGAGAGGTAATCTGTGACAATGCAATCACATTTAAGTGTGAGTCATGGTCTGAGCGACTTCCAACCCTCCTAGGCAGTCTATGCTGTCAGATCTTCCATTAAGTCTTTGAGATAAAATCCACCCCAAAATGTGCACATTTGTTTGCGTGCGTGCATGCACATGTGTGATTGGGTGTCATATTTGTGACTTTAAGTGAATAGTTCAGTGAATATTGTTTGGAAAATGTCGGAAGAAATTGTTTCTGTTGAGTTTCATTCTTTTTGATGTTTTAATTTTAAAGATGGACAGTGTACTTTTGATGTAATGTGTGTGTGTGTGTGTGTGTGTGTGTGTGTGTGTGTGTGTGTGTGTGTGTGTGTGTGTGTGTGCTTATTTTGACCATCATCATAATGGGTTGCCTTGGTCATGGTGTTATCAGCTGGAAAACCAAAGAAATCAAATGCACTGAAGTCCTTGTGTCTGATGCTGGGCCCTGACTTCATCACTGAAATTATGGAGGTGAGGCTTTTTGCATATCTGTTGTTTGAATTCTTTTGGAATTGCCAGTTTCCTCCTTTTGTTTCCATGAGGGCAAGGCTTAAAATCCTAACCATGTCGGATTTGAAACTTGTAAAATGTATTTGGAATCTTTTGTCTGTCTGTCTGTCTGTCTGTCTGTCTGTCTGTCTGTCTCTCTCTCTCTCTCTCTCTCTCTCTCTCTCTCTCTCTCTCTCTCTCTCTCTCTCTCTCTCTCTAGTGTCTCTGTCTCTACCTCTCTGTCTCTGTCTGTCTGTCTGTCTCTC
Organism: Conus ventricosus; assembly: GCA_018398815.1. Classification (NCBI taxonomy): domain Eukaryota; kingdom Metazoa; phylum Mollusca; class Gastropoda; order Neogastropoda; family Conidae; genus Conus; species Conus ventricosus. Next base: position 107,769,870 of record CM031597.1, on the reverse strand, counting down.
TCCCCCTCTCCTCTCTCTCTGTCCTTGTTTTTCTTTTTGTCTGTCTGAAACAAAGTGAAACAGACTGTACCTTTACTGAAAACAAGGTAAAATCCAAATGAACGCGCAAAGAAGGCCAGAAAAAACATCATTTAATGACACCCAAGAAACAGGCAAGTAAATTTTTGACAGTTTTTTGGGAAAATTATGACAATCAGAAGTTTGGGAAAAGTGCAAAAAAAGCAACACCCCTCAGATCGGGGGCCCAGTTGTTGTTTTTGGGTAATTGAAGAAGCCCTTTTTGACACTGTTTCATTTTGGGGAAATTAAGTAAGCATTAGTTTGTATCTTTTTTTGTGTGTTAAATTTCCCATGTTCCCTTCTCTGTTTCTTTGTTGTCTGTCTTTATTGTTATACACACACCACACAAAACATCCAACACCACAAACACACACAAAACACACACACCCACACACACACCCCACACAACCCCAAAACCACAAACCTTATTTTTTGTGTGTGTGTGGGTGTGTTTTGTGTGTGTTTGTTTGGGTGCGTGGCGCCGGGGGAGAATCTTTTTTGTTTTTCTTGTTTTAAAATGTTCAGATAAATCCCTTGCTCCCCTCGGGTTGACGTCCCCTTAAATTGGGAAAGGCCTGAAAAAAAAAAAGGGAAGGAGCAATGGAGCCTCCCCCATCTGTGATTAAAATGCCAAAAAAATTCCCGATCAAAGCGGAATTTTGGTTTTCAGTTCCACCCCTTTCCCCCGGGTGGGGAGGGGAGACGGGGCAAAACTGGTTACTTTTGAAAATTTTGCCAGTTGTCTCGAGGAGGATATCAGTGTTTAGTTTAAAAGTAGGATGACTGCGGGCCCGAAATTGTGGGGGGCTGAGCCCCAAAACCCAAGAGAAACAAAAAAAATTACGAAAATCCAAGAGGCGTTTTGTTTCTCTTAAGTCTTTTCAGAAAGATAAAACTTTCAGGCCCCAATGAAAACAAAAACCCCTATTTTGTCCCAAATATGAGGAGAAAAGTGATTGCTCGTTCTTTTTTTTCCCTTGTGTACCCGGGTGCAAAAACAGTGTATATATTTCTTTTGGTTTTCCTTTGGGGATAAAAATGTTTTGTTAAAGGGGTTTTTTCCCCCTTCCCTCCCTTGGTCGAATCTCTTTTTTTTTTTTTTTGTGAAAATTTTTTAAATCAGAATACCTAAAAACCTAATAATTGTTGTACGCCGCTAAAGCCCACAAAAAAAAATGTTTTTGGGATTCATTAAACCCCTACTGGGTGAGAAGCCCATATTTTCTCAAAAACTGGGATTTTGCATGAGCAATTTGGCGCTTTTTAAAATTGTCGTCAAATGAACATTGAATAATTTTTGGATTTTACAAAAAGTAAGGGGAAAAACCCGAAAAATCTGAAGTGCATTTTTAAAAAGTAAGGCCCCAGAGCTTTATTTCGTATTTTCGCATGTTTGGACCCTTTTCCGCACAGGTTGGCCTATACAAAATGATGAGGGACCCCGGGTTTCCCCTTGGAAAGTCGCCTTTTTCGTTCATTGTCGGAGTTTTGACCCCTTTTTATCTTTACGAAATTTCCGGATTTCCCCCGGACAAATTCTTGCTAATGACTCCATTTCTGTTATGAAAAATAAAAAATGTGGGGGTTTTTATTTTTTTAAAGGGACCATTTCAACGAGTATTTTTCAGTTGAAAATTGTGTCAAAAGTGGGCCCCGAGGGCCCGGCAAAGTAAAAAGTCAGCTGTGTTTTTGTTTTTTTTAATAACAGAATTCTTCCACTTGGGACGCTGTTGGGAAAATTGAAGTTTTATTTTATGAAAAGAGAAAAAATTGTCAGTATTCATTCATTGAAAAAATTTTTTCACGGTTTCCAGTATTTTTTGTTAAAATAGGGGAAAAATTATGACGCAAACGCTTTTAAAAGGGCTTCCTTAGGACATTAATCAGAATGTTTTAGTACGGGAAAAAATTGTAAAATGTCCCTTTTACGGCTTTTTATTCCTTGTTTTCTGAGGTTTTCGATATTAAATATGTTTTAAATAGTTTGAAGCCAGGGGGCCGGGAAAAACACTGAAGCGGGGATAGAAAACCCCAAAATTCGTTTTTTCCCGGCCCTCGCGGGGCCCCTTTTTCGTTTTGGGGGGCACCGTGTTGTGGCTCTGGGGCCCCGGTTTCCACTTTATAAAATTAGGGGCGTTGTGCGAGAAGGGAGCAGAGTTCCTGATGTGAGAGCTGGCGTGAGAGGAAAGGAGAATGCCCCAGTGCGTGGTGCTGTGCGAGAGAGATTGCTCCGGGGCCCTGCGCCCCCTGGTTTGAGCTTATCAAAGGGGGGCCAATTTAAAAGGGAAAAACTCTGCTTCTTTCCACGGGGTTTCTTGATGGCTGCTGCCCCTTTGGGTTTCCCTGCATTTCACCCCTGCCGGGTTTTTCCCCGCACCCCCCTTCCCCCTACACCATCAAAATTGGCGCTGCGAACGGTTTGAAAAACCAAGGGCCCAAAAAAAGAGGGGCCCCCCAGAAGCCGGACGCCTTTGGCCACCCTGCCCCTACATCGGGCACCCTCTGTTCAGCCCCCAAATTCAGGGAAACCGAGGCAGAAGGGAAGTGGGCGTTTCATCCGGGATCCCGGGGTTTCCCCTACACCTGCACCCCCTGGATGACAGGACACCCGCCGGGGTGATTCCCGGCCCTAGAGGGCCTGCTCGCCGGGAGGTGATCAGGTCCCAGCGACAGAGGTAGCCCCCCAGCCCGATCTTTTTTTATTTTGGGGGGGAATTTGGGGGGAGCGCGTGATTTTGGTCACCCTGGCTACGCATTCTTAACCCGGCAGCAAGGCCCGGAAAGAAAACCCTTGGGGGTTGGCTCCCATTCCCGTACCTTTTGGAGGAAGGTGAACCAGGTGGGGATGGAATTTTTGCCCGCAAACATAAAAGGGGGGTCTTCACCCCTGGCCTGCAAGCAGCCTCCGCAAGGAAATGTCCCTTTTTTCCGGAACCATCCCACCCCCTTTGAAGAGGAAGGGGAAAGGGAAACCCAGAGGTTGGGGTGCAGGACTGCGGTGCCCCCGGTTTACATCCCCCTTTCACGGTGGCCCCTGCTACTGTGCTGCTTCAAACTTGGGGTAGAGGGGGACCCGGGCCCGTCGCCCGCTTGAGGAGGAAATGCAGCAGCACCACTTTACGGCCCCCGCGGTCCGCAGCTGTGTGACGGCACACGCGTCAGGACGAGGCCCGACGGAGGCGACGGAAGTGGCAGCGATTTATGAAATTTTGAGGACAAAAACCCCGTCCTTTACCACTGTCGCGCCCGGGAAAGTGACAAAGCAATATGGTTCAGAGACCAAGCGACGGGAGAGTCCATTTTGCCTTGCTGTCACCAGGGGAGATGGCCCATGCAGCAGGAGGACCCCTCCCTCGGGCCCGTTCTCCCTCCCGGCCAAAGAAGCTTGGGAGCTGGCGGGAAAAGGGAGCTTCAGGCCCTCACCCCGCAGCACAGCCGATTCACCCGGACAGGGAGGGCTGTATCGGCGAATTTGGGGGACTTTTTTTGGGAGCGTTTTTGAGCAGCTGCTCCTTCCCCGGGTTTTCCGCCCCAAAGGGTTTTGTCATTTTTCCAAACCCCCCCGGGTCACCGGGGCACCAGTGTGCGGAGGTTTTTTACCCCCCGGTTAATGGCCCGGTTTTGGGAAAAGGGCCTGGAGCAGCACCCGGCTGAAATTTCCGACTGCGAAGGTCAGCCAACTGCCCCCCCGTGCCCCCCCGTCATCAATTTTGTTCTCCAGAACCAGGCCACACAGGTGCGGGGGCCCGCCCGAAAAAGGGTCTGGGTCTGTGGGCAACTTCCCCTGACAGCAGGGAAAGACACCCTCCTTTGGCCAAACCCCCTTGGTGGAGGGACCAAGCTGGAAAACCTCAACCGATCCCGGAAAAGGGCTGGGGGTTTTGTTCCCCCAACCCCCAAACCCAGAAAAGTAGCCCCCTGTGCAATCCCCGTTCCGCCCTGATACGTAGTGGTTTAAACCGCCCCCGCAAACTACGGCGGAAATGCCTGTTTTGGGGTGAAAAACCCGTGAAAGGTTTTGTAGTGACTGCCGGATGACCGGGAAAACCTTTTTTCCCAAAAAAACCCGGGCCCCGGTCGGGTGGCAAGGGACAGTAAATTTTAAATTTTTAAGGCTGATTGATGTTAAATTTCCGGGTTTTGGGGAAAAGGTTGGGTTTCAGACTTTTAAACAATTATGTTGTTATTTATTGCACAAGTAGTATTTAAAATTTTTTGGTTTTTCAGGTTGGATAAAAAATGTATGCCCGGTTTTTTAGAAGCCAGCAGACTGGCTAAGGGATTTTTTTAGAAAATTTTGTTTTTGCCCTTTTTTATCGACTTTATGGAAACTTGTCCCCATAACAAGCCTTTTGTTCGTTTGGGACCCAAAACCTGAAATTTAAAGAACCCCTTTAAAAATATTTTTGTACCCCACTTTTTGGAATGTTGTTTTAAATAACAATCCTTCCCAGTCATTTTGGTTTCTTTACATTTTGGAAATTTTTTTAAAAAAGTCCTTGTTGTCAACCGGTGCCCACCAATGTTTTTGAAAAAAAAAAAAAAAAAAAAACCTTCCCAGTATTTTGGTACCCGACCTTTTGGAGTTTTTTTTTTAAAAAAAACAAATCCCTTTTAAAATCATTTTTGGTACCCAATTTGGGTTTTGGGCCCGAAAAAAAAACCTTTTTAGTCATTTTGTTTTGAATTTTGGAATTTTGTTTAAAATTTTATGCCCCTTTTGTCAATGCGAAAATTTCGACTTTCAGAACCTTTAAAAAAACAAGCCCTCATTTGTTGGAAAGATTGAAACAAAGAATGAGGAGAGTGGGTTTTTATTTCTTTGGTTTTTATACACTTTATAAAAGGGGTTTTTTTGGAAGGGAAAAGCCTTCCAGATTGAGGTCTAAAGCTCCTTTTTCCCCCTTGATTTTTTGTGGGTTTTATTGATGACCCTTTTATTTTAGGTCGCGAGGGGGCTGGGTTGTAACAGAGTAGGGGGGGATGTAGCCGGGTGCTAAAAGGTTTTTTATATTTTTTTGGTTACCTTTGGGATGAAAATGTTTTGTTTAAGAGTTTCTTCCCCCTTTCCCCCTTGGTCGAATTCTTTTTTTTTTTTATTGTGTTTAATTTTTTAAATTTTGAATACTCAGAAAAATAAAAATTTTATGTACGTGCTAAAGTCAAAAAAATTAATGTATTTGATTCATTTAAAAAAGTACTGGGGCTGAGAAGCCCCCTATTTTCTTTTAAAAAGGGGTTTGCCCCTGGATTTTGGCGCCAAATTTTTTAATTTGTCTGTTGGTTTAACCCTTGAATAAAACTTGAATTTTTCAAAAAGAAGAGGAAAACCGGGAAAAAAATTTAAGATGCATGTTTTAAAAATAATGGGCCATGATTTCATTTCGTATATGCCCTGTTTAAAGGGTCTTTTTTACGGTTGGGGACTATACGAAATGCCCGAAGATGCCGGGTTTCCCTTTAGCAAGCGCCCTTTTTCGTTCTTTTTCGGGTTTTGATCCCAAAATTTTCATTTACGAAATTCGGGGCTTCCGATCGAAAAACTTGCTAAGGGCTCCCTTTTGTTTTGAATTTCAAAATAATGGTTTGAATTTAAAATTTTTTACAAAACCATTTTCAAAAAGAGTATTTTTCAGTTTTAAATTTTTTTTCAAAAGAAAGGGCCCACCCGGGCCGGGGAAAGTGAAAAAATCAGCTTGGGGTTTTCTAGTAATTTTTAATAAAAAATTTTCTCCACTTAGACGCTGTCTCGGAAAATGAAGTTTAATGTTGAAAAGGCGAAAATGTCGCTATCATTCATTGTAAAATTATTTCACGCTCTCATATCTTTGTTGAATAGAGGAAATATGACACAAATGCGGTTAAAGTGGCTTCACTCTAGGACATTAACAGCAAGATTTGCAGGAAAAAATTGTCAAATGGGGACTTTGCATTTTATTCCTTGTGTTTGAGGTTTTTCAGATAGAAATAATGTGTTAATAGTTTGAACCGACGGAGCCAGGACAACATGAGCTGGGATAGAAAAACACAAATTCTGTTGGTTCGGCCATCGCGAGGCCGTTTCGTCTCTGGAAACGTTTTGTGGCTCTGCGGCCCGGTACCCTTAAAGAGAGCGTTGTGCGAGATGGAGCAGAGTTCCCTGATGTGAGCGACTGGCGTGGAGGCAGGAAGTGCTCAGTGCGCGGGCTGTGCGAGAGATTGCTCCCAGGCTTCGTTCCGTTGAGCTATCATGGAAGGCAAATAAAAGGAAAAACTCGCTTCGTCCACTGTGTCTTCTTGCGGCTGCTGCCCCTTTGGGTTTCTGCACTTCTAAACCATCTCCCTGCTTCACCTGCACACCCCTACCCCTCCACACCTTCCAATTGTTTTGAATGTTTTGATCTTCCCTGAAGACCTGGGGTCGTAAATGTGTGTTTTGTCTGATTTGTTTTTCCCTGTTTTTTTCGCAGTCCCGACAATTCTTTTAAACATCAGTGCTTGTTTTCAATGAAATGCTTCTGCATGGCATTATAATTGTAAAGGGTTAAAGCTAGATATGGATGTTGGTACAACGCTGACGTGCTGTGCGGGATTGGAGATGTGGTTTTTGAATGGAGAGAACTAATCTGAAATGTGTATGATCTTATAAATAAGTTGATAAGCATATGGCTGTACAAAAAACTTAAAGCTTAGAAGCATACAGCTCATCACTCATTGGTGCGGGAGGTTAACTTTCTTTTTTATCAATGTACTAGAACTATCAGCTGTTGTCGGGATTGTAAAACCCAATTTTTGCCTCGGTTGTCTTCAGTGGGCCCTTGTTTCCTTTCTGTTTTGTTTTTCAGTTTTTTTCCTTTTTGTCATTTGCAAAATAAAGGCTGAAGTTGTTTAAAGAAAATCACATTCTTCCTTTCCCTTTTTCAAAAGAATTTTTTCTTTAAACTTCGTGAATTGTTGTCAGTATTTGTGTTCATCTGGTTTGTGTGGAAATTTCAATCATGCCAGGCTCGTTTGCAGGGGCTTTCAAAAAACCACTTTGGAGTAGGGTCAGTTGTCGCTGGAAAAACTTTCACCTACACTCACACCAGTACAGAGAAGGAGGTGGCCTAAACCTGGAGCCAGACATTATCACATTCACATCACACCATTTTACAACACAACTCCCAAACCATCACACCCGTACGCACACATACACACACACACACACAACCCCACACACTTACACACACACACACACACACACACACACACACACACACAAACACACACACACACACACACAGAGACACGCCACAACACACACAAACATACGGGACACACCGACCCCACACTGTCAACATACATACTCACTCACGAAACACACCACCACACAACCAACACACACACACACACACACACACACACACACACACCACCCCTGTCAGACACACACAACCACACACACACCACACACACACACACACACACACACACACAAAACACACACAAACGTAGAAGTAACAACAGACAAGTGGGGAAAAGCGGGAATCAGGCATCGGGTCATTCATTAGTAACCTTGTCCGGACTTCTCTCAAATCTTTTCATTTGATCATTTTAGTGATTTATTTTTTGACCAGCTAGTTTGAACCCTGTGCACCATGGCATTATGACCTAGCCCCCCCCCCCCCCCCCCACCTCCCTCCCACGCAGACCCTCCCTCTGTTTATCCTTTCCGTCCTTTTTACTCCTTTTTCATCTTCCTCTCCTCTCCCTTTTCCTACTGCATCTTTTCTTCGTCCTTCTAACTCTACTCGTTACCTTCCCGCTCCTTCTCTCCTCATCCTCCTTGTTACAGTACGGGTATTAAGCTTCCGGTTTTGCTCCAGGCTCACACTGTTTTCTGATTATTTCTATCACAGATGGGGTTGTGATTATCATCTATTTCGACTCATCATTGTTGTTGCTGTTGTGTGTTATTGTGCTGTTGTCAGTGTTTTGACTTTTCATTGTGGTGAACTGTGACACGTTCAGTGCCAATGATGGCTGCGGCCATTGCTGATGTGTGTGTGTCCCTGCGACCGTGCAGGTGGACAAGGGTGACCAGAGAGTGTGAAGAAGATCTTTCAGGTGCCAGATTTCATTTGGCTTTGCCTGCAGCAGCTAGGTGAGTGCCCCTTTAATACAGTTATTTCGTTGTGGTTGTAAAAAAATTGATACTGGGCTGTTTTACATGTATTGTGTGTCTGTCCCTTTACAACATTGCTGATGTGATAGTCTCTGGGGAAATGTCAGAGGCTCTTTCTGTTTAGACAGCTCCTCCTCCTCTGCGACATCAGTGCTTCTTACTTCTCTTTTTTTTTCTTTATCCTGTTGACTTTTTTTCTCTGTTCTTTATTGTCATCTGCTGTTTTCTTGCCTTTGTGACCATTTTCCTGTTTTTTTTTGAGAAAAATCTTTTAGATATATTGCAGGGGACAATTGATGACATGTTTGTGTGTGTGTGTGTGTGTGTGTGGTGTGTGTTGTGGGGTGTGTGTGTTGTGTGTGTGTGTGTGTTGTGCAGTCTGGTGACTAGATTGTTTAAATTGTACACTGTCAACATTGGACTCTATTTTTTCTATGGCAGTGTCCCTTTTGTTATATGTCATTTTTTGAATGTGTGTGTGTTTTTGTTTGTTTGTTACATTAAAATGTTTTTCAATAGTTTTTGTTGGCATTTTTTAACCTGAGAGCTAGGGGATTTAGCATGACTTTGTCTTGCCTGCTTTAAGGATGTCAATAGGATGTGATTATAACTTTTTTTTTGTGTGTAGGGCTTTGACAGCCCTGACAAGACTCTGTATGGTCGGTGGGGAATAATTATAAGACCTGTAGCTTATTTTGAAAGATATCCACAAAGAAAAAAAAAAAAGAAAATGCTGACTGTTGTGCTTAAGTTTCACTTACATGTGCATTTTTTTTATAAGATAAGATAATGTTGCTTATTTGCCCAGCCGACCGTTTTTTTTTATATGGAATGTATTTGATATTTTATATGTATATATGTGCTTGTGCATATTTCTATATTTTATTGTATATGTAAGTAAATGCTTTAGTGAGCATGCAAGAAAAAGTTTCATATGCATTTATATGATTGTATTTTGAATGCATAGACATTAGATTTAAGTGCACGCAAGTTAATTGATCTGTACTGTCGCAAATTGCTCTAATGGTTTATGATTTCAATTTTTTGCAGAAGTCGAATCCGAGCCTCTGTTTGGGTTTGACACCGTTGATGACTTCCACAAACATCAGCTAAAATCATTCGATGCTGTGTTTGGGAGAGACGAAAAAGGAAGACTGATGCCGTGTCTCAAGTTTGATGTCAATAACCTGGTAAAGAGAAAGAGAATGAAAGTAAACATGAAAGGTTAAAAGAGAGAGAGAGAGAGAGAGAGAGAGAGAGAGAGAGAGAGAGAGAGAGAGAGAGAGAATATTTTATATATAAACACTGATGCTCATATTTTTCACAATACACAAGCGTGAAAATAGAAATAAACGAATGAAGAAATAAAGGACAGAGAGAGAGAGATATGGGGAGAGAGAGAGAGGGGGGGGGGGGGGGGGGGGAGACTGAGAATATAATTAATAGGTAAATATTTATGCTCTCATTTCGGCAATATTACATCATTCATAAGAAACACAGAAGCATATAAACAAGCATTTATAAAACATTTATGTATTCACACACACAACACACACACACACACAAAAACACACACACACACACACACACACACACTTACACACATGTACACACATAGAGTAACAATATGAATTTGTTGATCATACACAGTAAGCGATGGAGAGGAGCTTTTGTTCCCAAATCATTCATTTACTTTGAACTGAACGAATGACTGAAAAATGAAGTTGGTGTGGCATGTCTGCATTGTAATGCATTGTGTGTGCACACACACACATACACATACATGCACAAACACATGCGCATGCACACGCACGCATGCATGCACGCATGCACACACACACACACACACACACATGCACACGCACATGTACACGTACACATAGAATAACAGTTTGAATTAATCAATTATACTTACCAAGCAAAGAAGAGAAGCTGTCATTCCCAAATTAATGAATTTCTTGACTGGAACTGAAAGATCTGCTGAAAAATGCAGATGATGTGTTGTATGTTTACATTGTAATGCACTGTGTGCAGGTGATCTCAAGCATCGACATTCAGAACATTGAGCCTGTGGATACAAAGATGAGAGACAGCCTGATGAAATCTGTGCAGCTGGCCATAGAGATTGCTACCAAGTAAGTGTGCTAGTATGTGTGGTCATGTTGTTAGCAGGATGGGGTGGATAAGTTTATGTTCCATTACGTGACAGCTGTATTTCAGCTTACTGAATGAAATTTTATGGAATATGTAAAAATTCATGTGTCTCTCCAACCAACCTCTTCGTCTGCTTCTTCTTTTTTTTGTTGTTGTTGTGTAAGCAGTCTCCTGTACTTCATTGTTATAAATATATCAAGCATTTATCTGCTCATTTTTCTTGTATTTAAGTGTCCAAACAAGTTCCTCATTCCTATTCATTATGTAACATCACTATATACTCGGGATCTTCAGATATTAAATTGGGAGAACAAGGAGCTAACATACCTCCTATTGCAGATAGACCCTTTGAGTAATCGCCCTTGGTGAACGGATGTCATATTCGAGAGTGAGTATTCAGCTGAATTTTCCTCCTTTTCTTCGACAAGGGGACATATCCCCTCCCCCCTTCCTCTTCACCCTATTTTCTGATATACAAGCTTCTTTCTTCCTTCTTTTTTCAAGTATTTTGGTTGAGATCGTCTGCAAATCATACAGAATCACCGCTTCTCTCCAGCAACAGTTGTTGTCTCTGACATTTTAGATGGCGTCTATCACCTGGTCATTGTCTGCTGCAGTTCTGACAATGCCGGCTCCCATCTCTTTTCTCTGGTTTCAACTGGTGCTCTCGTTCGGACAGTCTTGAGACCAGCATTTCATTCTTGGTTTTCCGAGTTTGAGCCTGTTATCTTGTTGAAAACTGGTCTAGTGTGACGGGGAAGGTTGTGCGGGAGTTAAAGATCTTGGTTATCCTTTATGATAGAGTTGCTTCCCTCAGTCTGCTAAGTTTTGCAAGAGATGACCAACCCTCAATGTTAATCAAGAACTATGGGGAGACTGGCCGGTATCTCTCCCCTTCCTACTCCTAGCTAAGAACTACCCAGTGCCTTGAAAGTGAAGGACAGTGGATTGTGAAACAAGTTTCAATGGGGATGTGGTTGGCTGTTCTCGCCAGGCAAGGAACGGGGCTGATCAGTTTCTGAGGTAGGAGATTCAGTGGTGGTCACTGGAGCATATGGCAAATCATGGTGAATGTTGGCTGGCAGGACAGTGTATCCCCTCTGTTTGACCTTTTTCTCTGCTGTCCACTTATGTTTCTGTGCGAGTCAGAGTGAGCATGATCATTTTCTGTGGGATTATAATTTAAATTATTTTGAGTCTTCAGTAGTTTTTCTCACATCCAGTAACTTCGACATTATAACGTTCTGCTGTTCTGTTGTTTTTGCTTGCTGAATTGTTTTCTAGCTGCTGAGACCCAGCTTCTTGAGGTGGGGTTTTTTTTTTTTTTTTTTTTTTTTTTTTGAAGGGGGGCCTCTTTTTTCTCCTGGACTTTGAATTTGGTGAATAAATATGTTTGGGTTTGAGTCATGGTTGTATTTTTTTGTCTGTGGAAAAGGGTACGTCTAGTTGGGTTTCTGGATTGGGGGGAGGGGGGGGGGGTGTGCTATCTTAAATGGAAAGAATCGAGATCTTCGTTGTGTACTTTAGCAAATTTTTAAGTGACATGTCTTTCAGGATGGTGGAGTTCTGTCTGTTGGTTAGATTGATGTGATTTGCGGGCTGGTGCATATATGCAGGAACTGTTCAGTTTTTTTTGTGTACAGAACTCCGATTTGGGGCTCTGATTTCCCCTCTGACCTTTGGTAGTTCCTCTCCCCCAGTCCAGAATTTTTTTTTTTTTTAAGTATTAGGGTGTGTTAGCCTTTCAATTATACTTTAGGGATCCCTGCTCCTCTTCACACCCTTCTTGTGTGTCTGACAATTGTAGATGGATTATAGTTGTTTTTCAGCACACCCTCATCATTTTAAAGAAAGGGAGAGATGAATAAAGTAATGAATGAGTAATTACAAAATTGGATAATGAAATCAGGTTTTTGTTCTGGTGATCTACACAGATATGATCTATAGTTTTATTTGCTCATTTTATACTTCTGTCTTCAATAGCCTCATGAATGCCTCCTATTTGGTGATGTTTCAGCATACATTTGCACATTTTATGTTTTTTTTTCTGTCATCAGTAGGGTCCTGTACTGCATATTGCTGATGTGTTCACTGTAAACATATGAAATGCTACTTCCCACCTGTTTGGTAAAGGTGCAGAGCACTAAGGGAAGCAACTTGGAATTTAAGGGTAACTACTCTTGGGACAGTTTGAGTTTTGAAGCATGGTTAGCTTCCTTGCTCCCTCCCCTCCCTTTTCTGTGGGGTTTCTGGTTTTAAGGCATCTGTTCACACAAGGTATGATTGAAGCATTTGCACAGTTTCTGTTTCTTCTGCCTTCAGGTGCATTTTGTACTTCCATGTTGTTAATACATTGAACATTTATTTGCTCATTTTATATCTCTTCTGACTGCAGTAGCCTCCTCTGTTGTTGATATGTTGAGAACTTATCTGCTCATTTTATACTTTTTCTGTCTTCAGTAGCCTTTTCTTACACTGTGCCTATAATATATGGAGCATTTTATTACAACATTATGGCCAGTGAAATTAAGATAATCACCATATGTTTTTCTGACCAGATCTGTCGAAGCGTCGGCAGAGCATGAAGCTAATCGGCGTGAACAGATTGCAAAAGGGCAGCTGGAGCGTCAGCGTCTGCTGAACGAAGTGGGATCAGAAAGGGAACGAGCCAAGCTGTACGAACTGCGTGCAGAAGCAGCGGCAGTAGAGTCCACCGGCCAGGCCAAGGCCGAGGCTCAGGCTGAGGCAGAGAAAACACTGATTGAGTGTCAGAGTGAAATCACAGGTACCAGTTTTGATCTTCAAGGTTGAAGCTAGTTTGTGATTGAAGAAAAGACTAAATGCAATTCATCACTTATTCATGGTAACTTTTCTCAGTGATCCATTCTCAGAAGCTTGTTTGTTAGTTGTCAGTTGTGAATGATATCTTCAAAATGCTTTGTATGTCAAATACTTTTATAGGTATGTTTTATCAGCACCATATTTTACTGTTCTCAGCATCAGAAGATAAAAGAAAATTACTACCAAAATAAACACAAAACAGACATAAGAGAGATATTATCATGAGTTGCCACTGACCCACACAATGAAAAAACAGGATTTGTTTGTCTTTTCTGGAGTTGGGGAAATATGGGGAAACTGAACTTACATTTCCACGATCATTGTAAGTTTAGGAAAAGTGGAAAATGCCTGCAAAGTTTGGGAAGGTTGCAGCACATGACCATAAAAATTTATAATACAGGAAAGATATTCAGGGATGAAAACTCCTCCGCCGTTTCCGCCGTCTCTGCCGTTATTTTTTCGCATCTCCGCCGAAAGAAAAAGTCTCCGCCGAAAAATTATTCGAAGAATGATGCTCAGAAACGATCTCAACTTGTCTGCACAGCGAATTTCTTCTCTGTCGGTAATGTTCTCAAACGGCGTAGTTCTCATTCTGTTTCCTTCCAGTATCATTTATCATCATGGCGTCGATTCACAGTGAGAGTTTGCCGCTAGTGAGTGCAAACAAAACGAAAAAAAAAAGAAGAAAGAAGTATGTGAACCACTAGAAGACCGAGTGGCAGCAGAAGGACGTGTGTGACCGCAGAGTCGCGGATGCAATAAGAAAACATGACAAAGACGGCGAATTTGAAGTGTTTTGCGAGCCTTGCCAAAAACGTGTCTACTTTGGTAGTCGTGGCTTTGTGGCAATCAGAGATCACATCGAGCGTCCCAGTCACCAACAGAAAATGTGTGTGTTTCCCACACCATTACAGCATGTTTTCAGATCATTGGGTATGCAACAATCTACGTTTAATTTCCAAAGATAGTTTGACTCCTACTCAAAGTACTTCCACTCGTAGAGTCTTCAAAGCAAGGGAAAAACGTCAAAGTGACGAAAAGAATATAAAAGAACAAATGACATCAAAATAAACTGATGTCACAACAGTATTGTGTAACACTTTTCCCCTGGTATAATGCAAACATTTGCTACATTTGTTAGGTGTCTGCTAACAGCCCCCCTGTGAAATCCTTTTCCAACAGCCCACTCCCCCCACTACCTATATACTTTCTCTACTCCTCCTCCTCCTCCCCCAACCCCCACCCTCACCCCACAACACGCATACCCCACACACTTCGCCCCCTCCCCCCCCCCACCCCCACCTCACACACACACACACAAACAACCCCCCCCCCCACACACACACACACAATCAACCCCCCCCCCCCCACACACACACACACACTTGTCAAGAGGGGGGGGGGGGGGATATGATTAGTTGTAAGAGGGAAGTTGGGGGGGGGGGGGGGTACTGTTGTGACATCAGTTTGTTTTTATGTTATTTGTTCTTTTATGTTCTTTTTTTGTGTTTAGTGTTTCCTGACGAAGGGTCTAAGGCCCAAAAGCTTCAGTTTTTTTTTTAAGGACTTCAAAGTAATCATTTTTCATATTGTGTTTATTGAAGTCCAGCAGTCGTTTTCATACATCTGATTTACTTAGTTTGATTTCCCACTCTGATTTACTTATCTACAGGCCTTATTCTTTATGTCCTGAAAGCACTGTTTGTCAAATTTTCTTTAGCTAGAGTTCTGAGGATTCATCATACTAAATGTTTGTCTCAATTGACATAGTTTCTTTCCACATCAGTCTCAGTCTTCATGGTGTTGAAAGCTGATCTATAGAATGAGTTGTTTAGAAGCAAGAAAGTGATTTCTAAAGATTTTTATGCCATATTTAATACAAAATATGGTTCAGCTTCAGGGGGCGCCGCCCCCTGACCCCCGCTGGGCTGTTGCCCATGTACCCCACTAGGGGCCCATGGTGAACCCCCCCGATCCCCGCCAATCTCCTCTTTTTAAAAAAAAACTGTTTTCATCCCTGGTATTGAAGGAGTAAAAACAGATGAAATTACATTTGAGGCTATGGACTTCTGGGTAAGTGTTGTAAAGTTTTGAAAATCATTTTGAGTTTTCAAAAATGATTTTCTGGTATGAACCCTGCAAAAAATGTTCTTGTCAAAGTGAATGATAAGTTAAAGGAGCAACACAATTTGAACTGTACTGAATATTAATTCCTGTGACGAGTCGGTTTAGATAGACACATCTATGATGAAACAAAACCTAATATTCGGGGTCATGGTTACCATGCATGAATCTGACACAAAACGCATTTTTCCTCTGATTCAACGTTAAATGTCAAATAATGTTGCAGATTGTTTTATTAGTATTGTCATTTTATCATACCAAATGCTGATACAGATGTAGCATGATACAGTTAATAAGTGCGCACACACACACCACACACACACACACACACACACACACACACACACACACACACACACACTGCCCGAACAATGCCAGCCTTTGTATTGTAGACACACACAGACCCTGACCATGACTGCAGGTCATATGCAAAAGTTGGCCAACAAGAGCTGGGTATCAGAACTAATTTACCCATATGTAAAGTACTCTGGAATATAACATTCCCTGGTCAGAACTGGAGAAAAAGTATGGCCTCATATTGTAGAAATCATGATATGCAGAAAATCTGAGATCATCGAAGCATATGGGGGTATACTTAGCCTGAAATAAAAGGTGATGATTTTTGCCATTTATGAAGACATTTTTATGATACAGATTTTATGTTGTGATTTTCGTTCAACTTGAATACACTTGTTCTTTGACCAGGCAATGTGTGTATTGTTGTTTTCTAAGTGTGTGTGAGGTGTGTGCGTGACCCAGTAAAAATGTGCTTTTTTGTACTGACCATACTGTGTATTGTGTGTGTTTTACAGCTGTGACCCTGAAGGCCAAGGCTGAAGAAATTGAACATTACTCAAAGCTGGAGACACAAGGCATGGTATGGGGCTGGTTTGCTTTTGAAGAGGATTTGTTCAAGTCACTTAATAAACTCATATATTTTTTAAAAATTTGATATGATTTAAAATGTTATTGTGAGTAGCACAATTTGTACCTACTTTCCCAGTAAGTCTCGGGAGGGTGTTTTTTCATGATTTTTTTTTTTTTTTTTTTTACATGAGAAATTCTTTTCTTCCTAAGGCATTCTTATTGCTTGTCTCTTTGTGCCTTTGTTTTGAGGGAGAGTAAAGACTAAATTTTCGTAGCCACTGAACTGAGTTTTAGGCTTAGGGAACCGTGAAGAGACATTGTCGTGTGAGATCATTATCTCTCTGTGAACATGTTTCCCACTAACCTTTTTTGATATTCTTGCATTTGTTTGGACAGGTAAGAATGAGAAAAGGGAATTTAACTACTAAAAGTAGTTCTACCTGTCCAAACACTAGGATGCCTGCCTAGCTCCCTGCGCGGCTAGGAAAAGGTACAAAAACTGACCTATATTTGAATACAGTGCATTGAAGTGAACTCACTAAGGAGGATCACTCTTCTGGCCTAATCAGCTATGGAGGCACGATATAACTCCCTGCTCTTCCCAATTGAAATTCTTTTTTTTGTTTTTGTTTAGGATTATGATAATATGGCAATGTTCCATGCTAACTAGGGGGAAAGCATTTGTTTGGATAGGTAAATAGATTGTAAAACTTCTTTTAGTAGTAAAATTCCTGTTAATTTCTTTTGTTTTCAAAACACTTATTGCTGCAATTCAGTGAACAATGCTGTGTCTAGTATGCCTGCTAATTTTTGTACAGTAGCAAGGATGAGAACAGCTCCGCCGTTCTCCGCCGTTCCGCCGTCTTAAAAAAAAATGTCCGCCGTTTGAAAAAATCTCCGCCGAAAAAAAAAAAAAAAAGCTATCGCGATTTTCTTTGCTCCCAATCTCGGCGAGACGCCTCCGGCGAGATTACTCTAGGCTTATACCCAAATGGGCTGGTTTTTATTCGGTTGACTCGGCCAACCACTGCACATCCGCTTACAGCGCCGATCGACCGAGTGTCATCTGTGATTCATGGCGTCAAACGAAATCGCAAAAAAAAATAAATAAATAAATAAATATCCCAACCGTTGGAAAGAAAACTGGCTCGAGGAAGAGGTGTGTGTGGGAGTAGAGTTAGAGATAGCATATGCAAAAGCAGTGACGAGCAGGCGTTATGTCTAGCTTGCAACAAGAAAATCAGCTTCGGAAGTCGTGGCTTCATTACGATTGCTGACCACATGAAACGCCTGGTTCACAGGCAGCGTGTCGCTGCATTGAAGAACAATTAAACTTTGGAAAGTAAGCTGTTGGTGATTTTGCTCTCTTCTTTGTTATATTTTATCATTCATTTGCAATGGTCAAACTATCTCAGTTAGCTGAAACATTCGTCATTTGACTTTATGTTGTGAAACAAAACCTAGACGTCTAGTTACTAACAATAAAGACCAGGCCAAGGCAGGTAATTTCGGAAAAACCCATTTCTTACGTAAATCGACCAGCCACAAACGCAGAGAGCCCTGTATTAAATCCATTTGCATGTTTGACAAAAAACAAAAAACAAAAAAAAGAAAAGAAAAAAAAACCCTCAGAATTTGAGGTTTGATTGAAGGCTAGAAACATATTTTGATGGTTTTAAATGTGGATTTTTCTTTAATATTAAAAAAACTGCTTAAGCTTCAGGGGCGCTGCCCCCTGACCCCCACAGGGCGTGCCCTTGTACCCCACTGGGGGCTCTGCCCCCAGACTCCCAACAGAAAAATCTCCTCTGCTTTTTAAAAATCTGTTCATCATCCTTTGAGTACTTCAGTTTATAATCAATACTTGTGTTTGTGTGTGTGTGGGTGTGTGTGGTGTGTGGTGTGTTGCAGTTGCGGTCCAGTGAGATCGACTTCAAACGCAAAATGATGCAACTGCAACTGACAAAGGAAGAGACAAGCCAGCATAGAGGTTGGTCAGCACAACTCTGTATATATATGTGTGTGTGTCATGTGCATGTGTGAGTGCTCGTGCACGTGAGCATATATATGTGGTGTGTGTGAGTGTGTGTGTGTGTGTGTGTGTGTGTGTGTGTGAGGGAGAGAGATTAAGGAAAAAGCTAGAGAGATAACGACTGAAGCATTGGTCTATATAGGTGTGTGCATACACCACAGCATACCTTTGTGCATATATTCTTGGTTAAACTTTTCTGTCTTTCAACAGAATCAGTTTTCATGAAATTGTCTGAGACAGAAATCCAATTTCATTGTTTAAAAAAAAAGGTAAGCCTCATCCTATGTATTGCAATTTTTCGATGACGCAAAGAACAGTGATCTAATTCACATGGAACAGAAGCACTCTTTTGGCAGATAGAAACCCCTTCGGCAAAAGCTTGCTTCTTGTCACACTGGAAGAAGAATGACGACACTCATGTAGACTTCACATCGACAGCGACTTGTATTTTTCAAATATGTGTGAAATAACACACTTAAAATGTGCTTCAGTTGACGATAATGTCCAAACAAGTGGAAGACTGGCTAAACAGAACAATGTCTGCGGAATGGAAGATCGGGTTTAGAAACGGAAAGCTAAAGTCGGGCAAGTTGAAGGTTGATCAGCCATGCGCGGCTTGAAAGAAATCGAACAAAGGAAGACTGAAATGTCCTAACCATCCACAAAGTTGAAACATGAGATTAGGAAGCTTAAGATAGTTTTGTTTTGTTCAGAATTAAGTATTCACACAGTGACCAGTGTACAGTACAATTACATGACAGAGTCTGGGTCAAGGCCTTCATGTTTATCTTTATTTAGCCTAGCACAATTAAGAAGAGAAGCCAGTCTGTGAAAGCATTGTCAGTGACATCAGTATTTAAAGGGTTCACCAAGCTAGATGTTTCTGGTTACTAACACTCACCACAACCCCAGTTCTTACCTCCATATGTTCCACCCTCACACCACCAGTTCACTATCAATCTTTCCCCACCCCTCACCCCTCTACAAACGTAAACACTCAAATTCTCCTTACCCACATCATTACTGAATGCAAATGAATAATCTGATCTTGTTAAAATGAATGAGTGATTTTTTTTGTTTTGTTTTCTTTTTACTTTTCATTGAGGTGATTCCTAACAACCAAGGTTGGCTCTATGAAGCCTGACCTTTTCATGACTGAAAATGTGGTTCCAAAAGAACAAAAGAGTGTGTACAATTGTGTTTATGGTGTACTGATTCAAATCAGTATTGGGAATATTTCTTCAGAATGTTTTATATTTAGATGAAAATGATGATAATGATTAAAATGAAATGATAATGATAAAAGTAACAATAATCTTGACAAAAATTGTAATGATAATGATGTACTGTTTACAAGAAAATAATAACAATATGAATACACACTTTCTCATATAACACACGAAAGAGCAAACAAGAGGCATAGATTTTCTTTGTTTTCCCTGGCAACATGTGAACATTTCTCCCTGGATTTCGGTTTCCCTTATCACTTTTTCAGTTTAATTAGTGGCACCCTGTCATTTAATGAATTATAATTGTTCAGATCTAGTAGTTATTAGCAGAATAATCGTGCTAGTATTAGAAGTAAATCTAATGGCAGTGTAGCCTAATCTAATTAAATGTTGTCATTATATACTCACCATAGAAGAAATGATTGCAATGCGATTTGTATACAGGACATCCATTGCATTTCCAACCATGAAAATAAATACATATTGCAGTTAAGATGCAGAGCTCCATTAGTTTCAGTTTTACAGTTTCACTTTATTTCCCAAGGAAGGTTGCAGCATTCTGATGAATTCATGTGCACCCCTGAAGACATCTGCTATGCAAATGCCTGACCAAAACATGACTTCATGCCTAAGTCAGGCCTTGAGAAACATGCAGTAGTGCCCAGTGTTTCCAAGATGATAGCATTCCTTGTCACTCTGACTGACTGACACTGCTCAGCTTCAGAGATTAGAGTAACTTGGTGCTTTCAGTGCAGTACAGCTGTAGTAAGTCCCCTCTCGTGTTTTAAAAGAAACTGTACTCCCTGAAGAACAGGTGTATCATCTGCAAAACCCTGTGAGCAGTTAAATTTGAATATCAATGAACAGAAGTGCAGAGTATGTGTCTAAACTGCTTTAAACTGAAAGTGCTCAGCTTCAGGTGCTGTTGAACTCCTGACACCCAATAGGACTGCGGTCTCCGTACCCTGGGTGGCCTCTGGACCCTTGTCTTAATTTATATTTGGGGGGGGGGGGGGGGTGGGTTATCCCCGCTTAACCCTTATAGTGTGTGTGTGTCGTGTGTGTGTGCGCGCATGCATGCATGTGTGTGCATATCTGAGGTGGCGCACGCGTCAGCATAGGTGCAAGCTCATGTGTTTATACATGTAATGTTTACAGATACTGAGAGTATTAATTTGTTTGAATCTTTTATTTCACTGATTTTTGTTTAATTCATTTGTTCTTTTCAGTTGAGAAGTTTGCTGAAATGGTGGGGACGCTGGGAAGAGCCACCATCGTAAAGATGGCTCGTGCTGGACCTGACACAAAGGTGAGCCACTCTGACCAGGGAAGCTGTAGGCTTTTTCTTGAAGGATTATTGGATTTTTTCCCCTCACAGGGACATTAAACAGCACAACAGTTTGGAAATGAAGATAGCGGAGTACAAAAGTGAAATGAGTGAGTGTAGAAAAGGTCATTTACTCATCAACCCTCATCTGCTCGCTGCTTATTTTCTCCTGGACATTTGATTATCCCTGTTCCCTGTTTACCCTCGTCACCTCTTTTAGCGCCAGCATTAGCGTCTTATTTCATCAGATATTTTTCTCCTGGACATTTGATTATCCCTGTTCCTGTTACCCTCGTCACCTCTTTTAGCGCCAGCATTAGCGTCTTATTTCATCAGATATTTTTTCTCCTGGACATTTGATAATCCCTGTTCCCTGTTTACCCTCGTCACCTCTTTTAGCGTCAGCATTGCGTCTTATTTCATCAATATTTTTCTCAGCATATCTAATGCTGCACCTGTCTTCTCAGTTTTGTTGTTAGCTCTTGGAAAAAAAGTTCTTTTTTTCTTTTAGTATGCAGGAAGACCATGATAACCGAGAAACTGGGGTACTATTTTAAAAAAAAGATCTAGTTAATGCAGTCCTATATCAAAATTTGTATGAAAGTCAGCTGTATGATGTGTATGTGTCTGTTTGTGTGTGCTTTTCTAATGCTTATAACTGATGTTTCTTTTTAATGCATGTAACTGATTACTGGAATCACTCAGCTATTTTGATAATACAGAATTGATCTGTTACATAGACATTAACTCCCCAGGTCTAGATCTTTTCACATAATTGCCACTTCCGTTTAAACTAAAGGAATTGGAAAACACCTTATAGTCTACACTGCTTTTTTCAAAAACTGAATTGCCAGAGCCCCAAATCATCACGTTTCTATTAAACTTGTAACTACCATTCCATCGTATTTCTCCTGCTTGCTATTACCCTTATTCCTGTTCCACCTGTTGAGGGTGACTGAACCTTTTGTTCTCATGTGTGTTTGTTTGGGAAGCTTTGAACATTAACATATGCTTTTAAAGGATGCCTGCTCTCACTGAAGTGCCTGCTATTAAAGCGCTGGGATTCAAGCCCTAAAGGATAAAAGTTTTTTCTTTCTTTGTGTTGAGTTTTGTCTATCAGTGGCAGTGAGAGGGAAATTCCAAAAGTGATCACAGCTGTGGATTAGCTAGCTGTCCAGGTGCTGCTTAATTGGTAACGAAGGCTGAGGAAGCCATTAGGTTCTACAGGTGTGTTTGTACTTGCTTCAGCCGTTAGTATGAAATGACTAAGAAGTGGGAAGTCAGCATCCTTGTTAGGGCTTCAGACGTTAGTATGAGAGACTAAAAATGGGAAGTCAGCATCCTTGTTAGGGATAGAGTCCAGATTTTAACAACTGAAATAAGCTACCAGTGTTGTCAGTTATCAATGTGAGCAACACAGAAATGGACTTGCAAACAGCAGACTACATCACCCCAGATTTTTAAACAAATGTGATGTGGCTTAAACTTGAAGGATTTTGGGTGTGTATCTTTACTCATACTTACCTGTCCAAAACCTATCCCAGCTATGATCTCCAGTTTTTTTATACTTTCCTGTCCAAACTTATACTTGCCTAATCAAATGCCCTTTACCCATCCTCTCCAAGTGTGAGCAAGGGAGGTAACCCTGCCAGCCAATCATGCCTCCCAAGCTAAATGAACCAAGGAATGGTAGCCATAGAAAATACAGGTCTTACCTGATAGTGAAGACTTCTCCAGTTTCCCATCTTTCTTCAGCGTGGGTCAGAGGGTGTTTGTATGTGTGTGTGGTAGGTGCTGTGAGCACATTTATATTTATTAAAGAATCAGCCAGGTTTCGGTGATCTCCGTGTGATCTAACAACCTGTTGTTGTGTGTGACAGCTGACCATGCTGAAATCCCTGGGATGGAGAGTGTTCTGCTGACGGATGGCTCCAGTCCTATCACCTCTTCAACACAGCAAAGGGCTTATCGGAGGCAGACCTTGAACTTGGGGCCGAACCTTCACCCTGTTGTGTGTCAATGGGAACATGGTGGCTGATGGACTGAGATGATGCCGGTGGTATCTGCCATTGTTTGTTGTGTGAGTTGGTGTGATATACCTTGTTGAAGAGATTCCTGTTTCTCTTTTGGCTAATGTGTGAAAACTGTCTCCTAATTTGACTCTTTTTTTTTTCTCCACTTCTATTAAACCCTCTTGACAGCGGAGCGCCCGCTAGCGCCCAACCGGAAATCACACAGCCAAAACGCTGAGCGCCTGCCAGCGCCCGGTAAAACACGTGGCAACAATGGGCGCCGCCATATTTCTCGTAGAAAAGGAAGTCTCGCGAGAACGTGACTTCCTTCTTCCTGTGGCCATTTACTTCCGTTTGCAAAAAACCGCGAGTCGATACGTGCCGTAGTTCTCGAGTTACGAATTTTTAAAGTTTTGTGGTCGAAATGCTGTTTTTCGCCATCGCTAACATTGATTTCTGCCGTTCTATAACGAGATCTAGTGATGAAGATACTGTGATTTGCAGGATTTAGGGCATAACACTTAGTGAAATGCTGGGTAATGAAGCTTCGAGTGACCTAGATTTCGACTGGGATGATGTTCCAGGTATGATTCGGAAGAAAGTTCTGAAAGATTTTTTTTTTTTTTTTTTTTTTTCCCCCCCGAGTAAATGGCTCATGTGATATTCTTCAAACTTATGATGTAGCAACATATATATTCGTAGGACTTTTAAAAATTATTTTCATTTGACTATTTCCTTTCCTCTCTTTTAAATTAATTTTTTTAATTGGGTAACCAGTTCAAATTACGGAGTTACTTACCTTGCCGACGGTTTTTTCGGCGTAACTAAGCTAAGGTAAGTGCATGCAAAAGAGGGTTAATTTTAAAATTCTGTTACAAACTTTTGTAAAGATTCACTTAAACTATTCGAAAACTGTCTAAACCCTTATTAAGGTGTTTTGAAATTGGTCATAATTATACTTTGCTTAAGCTATTCGCTTTGACAGTTCACTGGAATAAAATTTTTGTCTTCGAGTTTTTCTTTTTCCGGTAGGGGATTTTTTTATTTCAGTTTTGAAACAACGGTGAAGTTGGAGATGAACAGCAAGGGTGCAGCAATTAATTGGAATTGCTAGAGGAATGCTGCTAGTTTGCAAGCTTATTGTTGATCACATTATTGTAATTACTTTTTGATTCATCAAATTTGAATAGCAGACATCGTTTTCTTTAAGTTGTAACCACAAGCATATTTTTCTATATTCCTTATTGGAAAAGAAGACCAACAACATTGTTATCATTGATTGTCCAGTTGAGCTGACCACAACTGATAAAATATACCAATGCACATATGCATACTAGTGCAGACATATGCATAACACACACTCACATGTGCTTATTAGTGTGTGTGTGTGTGCTTGTTTTCACACAGAAGAAGATACACACTCATGCACACAACTTCAGCCATTAAACACTGGTCAATCAGTGTATGAAATAAATATTGAAGCATGACTGTATGTCCAGTTTTATGTCAGTTGCTTCTGTCACTTTTAAGCAATTTAAGTACCAGCATTCTCTTTTTTTCGCAGCTGATATTCTAATAACGGGAGGACACTTTTGTTGTTCAGTGCTGTCACCAGTGCAGTGCAGAACTGCTGTGATTTTTTGTATGCAAAATAATTTCAACTGAAATGGGTGCCATTCAGGAATTTCTATGTACTATGATTCCATCTGAAGTGGATGCCACTTAGGGATTTTTTTTTTTTTAATGCAAATGATTTCAGCTAGTATAGCTATTAATGCTGTACTCACACCCTTTTTTTTTTTTCTCTCGTTTTTTTTTCATGTTGTATCTCAAATGTTTTATTATATCTATATACCTAAGCTACCATAAGTTTGGCTAAAAAAAGAACACAGGACTTTCATAGTAGATAGATTCTGACTTTGTGATCAAACGCTGTCCATTGTTGTGATAATTCATTTATCTGTGATGTTTTTGACACAGTCAGTGAATGACAATTTGTTGACATTGCCGCTGTGTGATCCTGTAATAATTCACTATGTGGTTTTTAGTGCAGTTTTAGAGATTTAGATTTAAAAAAGAAAGGTGACAATGCTTTCGCTATGTTATGGTTGACATTTGGTCACAAACATTTTGGAGTACTTCAAAGCAATGAGTTTGCTTTTTTGTCAAGCATATTGATGAATAATATTATGAAAAGAAAAACCAACGTCCATCACTGTCCCTTGTATATATGTTTAATTTCCTGGCAGTTGTCCTGTTGACACATGATGATCCACATCACATTGGGCGTTTTTGTATTGTAACCAAAGTATAATGCTTGCTGGCTTTGGAACAAAAGAAAATCAGGGAAAATGAATCATCTTCTTCTGTGCCATTAGCTATGGGACAAAAATTATGTAACTTTCCATGTATGTCCCCATGGATAGGACCATGTGCAAGAGTGCGAAGAATTCAGTCAGTACATGTTCACTTTCGTGTCTAGAAAAGACCATGATCACATACTTCCTCATCCTGCAGAATGAACAGGTTTATTGTAACAGGTTCTGTGTGTGTGCGTGTGTGTTTTGTTGATGTTTGGGCTTTATACAATTCCCCAACTTGCAGAACTCCATACAAACATCATATTCATATAGCATATTGGGTATACATATTGATGAATCAAAACAAAACAAAACAACCCCCTTCAATCCCAAATCCAAGTGATACAGTGGCTTACCCTCAGATACAGTAATGTTGCACTGTCAGTTCACATCAAGTTAGAGTGCATGCACACTGACACCTACAAGCTGTGTCGGCAGTAAGTGACAACTCTCTTTGTCTTCACATTGGTAGCCAGCTTGTCCAAGGTTGGCAGCCTGCAGACAGTTTGCACAGTGTAAGCAGAAGGAACAGACATGCAACTCTGTGCACATGCTCTTGACTTTCGCTGGGGGAAGAGACAAGCTTTAGATGAAATGCTTTCAGATTTAGATAAGTGCATGCATGTGCCTTCAATTTGAAGTTTGTCAACTCAACTGTGGATCAGGAGAAGATAACATGACAAGTCTAAGAAAATAAGATAAAATCCATGAATAGGCCACTGCCAATGTATTAGTTACGTAGATTAGAGCTCAGTAAAAGAGTAGTGGCTTGTAACTTGAAAAGTGCAGTATATGAAAGGACATTAATGTCTCCATGAAATACAAGGTCAAGCTCCGCGAGCACTGGTATATTCCATTTTCCTGTATTCATGTGAGACATGGATCTCACAGTGAAATCAGAGAGAAGAATCCTAAACCATAAAATTGGATGTTAATGTAAGATATTCAGTATCAGATATACTAATCATGTAGGGAAGGATAATGTTAACATCTTTCACTTTTTTTTCTTTTACATTATTTTTTTCAGCCTTCACAGTTACTTGGTTTGATCCTCTTCTGTTTACTGGTTATTTTGAGCTGTTTTTCCATACAATAAATTAATTGAAAATGTAATCAAAGTTATGGATGAATGATATGAAAATGTGTCAGGCTGTTAACAATGCTGATCATTTTGTCACATTTCACTATACTGGTTATTATTATATGTAAACTAAAATGGATAATAAAATGGCTGTTATTATCACAGGTGTTTAATGTGTATTGTGCCTTTGTATTTATGTTCAGTTGTAATGAACGGAATTCCAGTTTATGTGAGTCATGAGCATCACACAACATTCATGAGAGAGACCTACATCCCATCATATGCTATTTAAAGTGCTCTAGATCATACAGAAAACAAAATCCTGCTTGTAACACAAGGATGTAGTCTGTTTTTAGAAATAAAAAGACATTTCTGTTTGTGTGAGCAAATGAGAAAGTAGCATGCAAAAATAGTGGTAAATGTGTTGGCAAGAAAATTAGCAGAAAACAAGCATCAGCATAATTTCATCTTGATAAAATGTCGTCTTCTCCCATAACCCACCACCTGACACCTGCTGTTATTCATATAACATAGGCAGAGCTATAATCTAGAGCGTGGGATTGGTACAATCCCCCGAAAATCTGTTCCTTCCCGCAATTATCGAGTCTTAACGCGGGCAGACTCCCGCATATTTGCTGAACTACCCGCCCTGTTCACTGATCGTTGCGGGCGCTCGTTTGTTGTCTGCTTGAAAAACTGAAACTAGGACTGAGCAGGAGATGAACAATTTCTTGGTATTTCATTGGCTGTTAGTGTAAATCAACCAATCGGCGGCGTTCATCTCCTCCATCTCGATCACCCATGAGAAGTTCCGAGAGTTTTAAGCCACCATATGGATATTTTCAAAGTGAAGCGTGCACCCACCCTATTCGACTTTGACTTTCGTGGGGAAAAGTAAAAAAAAAAAATATTCTGTGCCATGCAGGGTGGAAAAGATCATGAAGAAACCGCGACTACATCCAAAAACTGTGTGTGTGTGTGTGTGTGTGTGTGTGTGTGTTTTTGCTGTTTATAACTTGCTTATTTTGTTTTTTTATTGGTTGTTTAATCTAGATGATTTGATCAAGGTGTGTTGAAGTATGTGTACAAAGGTGGAGGTATGTAACAATGGGGTTGGTGGGGGGGAGTGCCCCCTTTTTTTGATATGACGGGGGGGGGGGGGGGGGGGGGGGCGGGGGGGGGGGGGGGGGACTGCCCAACTTTTTAAAATCCTAGATTAAGCTCTGATAGGCTGTGGCCCCCAACATTTCTTTTATACAGTAGACTCTGGTCATTAGAAAGCCGTGGGGAATTGAATATTTGCTGTTGCATATCCAAGGTATTTAATATCAGAGGAGTCCGACTGGATATAAGAGGTTTTGAGCGACACAATTCTTCTCACCAAAGTTTGAGTAACGACTGTCCTGAATGTGTATTCTCTCACTGTTCCCATGTGTGTGTGTGTGTGTGTGTGTGTGTGTGTGTGTGTGTGCGCGTGCATGATACTTGCTTCTTTTGATAGCATGGTCCTCTCTTTTGTAATGGAATTTTGTCAGAACTTTTCTTCATTTTAATCCTTGAAGAAAATAAACGCCCAAATGTTGTCACGATATAACTGTGCGACACAATTTTTGCTTTTCGGTGTTTGACTTTTATCTCCTGTCACATGGCATGGAGATCAGGTCCTTCAGATAAGACTGAAACGACATCCATTCAAAGTGCATGTAAAGTTAATCCCTGTCCAGGATGGAGAAATGTTGATTGTATCCTTCAGTGAACTAAGTTGATGTATAGTCGGGCTTAACACACCAAGGCTGTCTCTGCGCATATATGCGCACTCATGCACCCACCAACCATTCAGCTCTTTCTGGGAATGGGATGTCAAGCATTCGCTTCTCTCCTAACATGAAACAAATACAAGAAATACAGTTTCTGCACTACTATTAATTACACATAAGATAATAAGATAAGATAATGTTGCTTATAGCCCAGCCGACCGCAAAGGGCCACATCAGGGCTAATGAAACATCCAAATACACAGAAAGGAATAATGAAAACATACATCAATATTCCTAATCCTGGGTTTTAAACTGAAAAAGGCTTCTTCCCTGGCCAGGTTTCCACACACAAGCACACATTGACACACCACACCACAGTTCTCGAACAAGTCACTTCAAATTTTCTTCAGTACTGGGTGATGGTGACACCATTGGTTGTCTGGCACCAGGTTCCAGGACTGTGTCTCCATGGTCTCTCTGGGGACTCGTCATAGAAATCTTCTTTGTCTCTTTTACCCACCTCTGGGTTTCGAGCTCAGTCTTTCTTTCTTTGCTTGTCTTTTACACCAAAGACCTTGCTGCCACTTCAGTCGCCCAGACCACGTTTCTTTCAACCCCACTCTTTCCTGCTCACTCTTCTCTCCTCCTCTGTTCTTTTCTCTATCATGGTGTTGTTCTCTCTTTTCCCCCTTTCGTTCTCTCTTTCAGTTATGTAGGGATGGAAACAAAGGATATCCCTTTGGGGTCATGTCTTTGTTCATGTTGCTTTTCTACCACCTTGTTCACATGCACACTGAATCCCCTCTAGCTACATTCTTCAACACAGCATTTACACACATCCCTACAGAAGAGCTTAGCAAACAACCAGCGCACCAAATGGACTTGAAAATTCCAGACGACTTCAGGAGCTATTTCCACACAGTAGTTATCCTACAGAAGGCTACGACAATGAGGTCCACACGCATTCAACTAGCCTGACAACAACATAACACAGTGCCCCACAGCAATACCTTCCGAACAAGCCCAAGACTCCTGTTCTTCAAGGTCTGGTTACAAAGCAACTTCAGCTGACTGGGCCTTTGTGCCCACTTGACGCAGTTCAACCATATGCCCTAGGTGAGGACACTACTGCTAATTGACCGATTACCTGTTTATCCATTATACGTGGAATTCTTGTCGTCTAAAGCGCTTAAGGCCAATTTGTGAGAGTTTTTGCTCCCTTGACAGCGTTGCGCATGCGTGGTGTGTATATATGTGTGTGTGTGTGTGTGTGCATGTACACGTGTGAGTGTGTGTACTCATGTGTGTGTGTGTGTTTCTCTGTGTGTGTGTGCCTAGATGTTTTAAAGATGTATTAAAGTGTAAAGTTGTAAAATTCAGATCTTCATGTAACTTAAAGATATTCTCAAATTTTGCAGAGTATGAAATTTGTCCACATTTGCCTGAAGACATACGAAGGGTAATTATAATGTATGAAAAAGATTAAACACGTACCATGTACTTTGGAAAATGTCTGCAAGTTACAAAGATTTTCGGAGCAGTGATTTTGGGTGAATCTTTTTTTTTTCAATTTCGACACTCATCTTATTGTTCATTTGAAAAATCACCTTGCATTTTACATTGCTTCATGGTTCTCATTTTCATTGTTCGAATTTGGAGAATTTTTTTTTTCCTGAATGCTGCTATAATGATAATCAAATAAGAACATTTTTAAAATTTACATTAATGGACAACGATTTGGATTTAATCTAGGCTAAATCAAGTTATAACTGATTAAACATATCAGACCCATATCTATGAAAAGACTTAGTTTGTTATCATATGAATACTGGGAGAAAGATAAGCTCAGTGTAAACACATTTGTTTTTTTTAATCAATTTGTAAAATCTGCTGTAATCCTAATTGTTGTAAAAACTGCAGTCTCCTTTCCAAAATTAGAATTGATCATCTCAATGTACAGTGAATACGAAACAAAGCAAAGAATGCTTTCCACAACTCTAAAATTATACACAGGTGTGGTCCTAGTCAACAGACGAAATGTTTGCTCGCATGATGAAACAAGATAGTCGTCATGTACCTGTATTTTTTTTTTTGGAGTAGGCCCTATTAATTCCCCAACCACTCACCAGACAAAAGGCACGCAGAACAAACACCAAATTATGGCTAACATGTGAAGGTCCATGCTAATCCACGTACCCCAACCACAAAGCAACAGCATCAGATTATGTAGTAACAACCGTCAATTACCATTCAAAGTAGCCCATCTATTCGTCTTCAAGATGTTCACGCGCGCCACACAGTTTCAACTTCAAGAAGGTGATGTCTCGGCGTGCAGACTGGTCCAAAAATGCTACACTACATCCGCTAAGTTTTGAGACCACACTTTGCGTGATTTAAAACTCATGGATAAATGAATTAATGACTAACATGAGATAAGTTAAAAAGAGGGTCTCGCGCGCGCGCGCGTGTTGGTGTGTGTGTGTGTGTGCGCGCACGCAGGCGAATGTGAATACGAAAATTTAGTTTCGGCTCAAATGCCCAGTGTAATGTAAAAGTAATAGTTACATCCATGAAAACATTACCATGTTGAAAACAATAACGCAATGAAATTTGCATTATATAGACATGCCAAGACGTTGCAGTACCCACATATTCTAAGCTTTAGACTGTGCTAGATAGGGAATAGTACTTTCATTCTCAGTGACGATGATCCTCGTAATTTCACTCAGTTGAAATTACGAGGATCATTGTCATATTTGGCTTGAAATGTGTCTTATTAATATTACTCCAGGAAAAGACAACAAACTGAAGCGAATTTCATCCTCTATGATCACATCACGCCGTTGGCGGACCAGCTCATTTTTTTCTCTTGACTCTATATCTAAAGTGGCGGCATCAACGTCAGAAATGCCAAATCTAAATTGCACTAAAGCGCTTTTTATGTAATAGTTCATTTTTAAACCACTCTTTCAAGTACAACATGTTAAAAAAAAGTCCATACTGTATAAAATCTATCCTTATTAAACATGTGGCTGTGGCAGTGCTGCCGTTTACATTTAATCAATCTTTGTTTGAAACATTTAAGAGAAACCGACATACAAACATATACTTGATTGTACCTACACGTAGAAAGTCATGTGACTTAGGAAACTGTTAAACATTTGTACCCATGTTTTCTCATCACTATTATCTAAATCATACAATGACTTCTATGTTTTTAATGGCTCACAAACATGTGCTAATATGGAGTTCGAGTGTCGACACTGTAAAAAAAAGTCTCACACTAAATAAAAATAACTCTTCAGAAACTAAACATTTTACAAAACCCATATCTAAATGTGTGTGTGTGTGTGTGTGTGTGTGTGTGTGTGCGCGCGCGCATGCAATTTAAAAAAAAATTTGTGTTCTAGTGCTTCACACGTTTTGAATTTGTTTGATTGTGATTTGTATGACGTCGTGAAGTCCAGATTAGCATTTCACCCAATGAGAAAGACGAAATAAGGCAATAGAAGTTCTGAGGACTGCGAATAGTTTGTTAAAAGTGTCATTGACATTCTGCATTCTGTTCTGTAACATCCTAATACTAGAAACTTAAATACTCTTTGCTCCAATCAACGAGTCATCTGCTGTCCAATGTTTGCAATGGCTTATCCTTTATGTAGTGTTGCAAACATTAAAGGAACAAATCATGTTGTTGTCTGTCGAATATTTGTACGGATCTGTCATTGGTATGCCATTGCAACTATTACAGGAACACGACAGCTGACTTCAATCAATTTAATCTTATCCGAATCCATCTACGTTTTGACAGTTCTCCACAGCTATCTCCGATACACCAAAAGTCTTTTACGTGACTGAATTTTTGTCTTCTAAGCTATATTTGATGGAACCTGTCAAGCTGACAAATTGTCCCTTTACTTGGACAGCAGACCTTTAAGGGAACTTGGTGACGACTAGGAATACGTCTCAGTATCGAACCACATAAACGTGGTAAGGATCTTGACTTAAAGGGTGGGTCTACAATTAGTTCAGCAAAATAATACCCCCCCCCCCCCCCAAAAAAAAAAAAAGAAAAAAAAGAAAAAAAGAAACCCATGAAATGCTTTAAAAAAAAAAAAAAAATCAAACTAACAAAACCAAATCAAACAAACACCAATGAACTGATTTTAAACAAAAATTTGTCGAAAACATGGATCGGCGCACGGATGAACCCATGAAATGCAGTTACAGTTCTATGGCACAAATCTGGGTTTGAGGGAAAGTTTGTGATCCATACAGCAAATGGACACAGATACTACTGAAGCGGTTATGATTACGATAATGATGATGATGTTGATGATGATGATGATGATGATGATGATGATGATCTTGGTGATGAGGAGGAGGAGGAAAGGAGAGGATAAGGAAGAGGAGGAGGAGGAGGATCAGGAAGAGAAGGAGGATTAAGAGTGCTTACTTGTCGCCCAACATCCGTTAGAGACAAAGCTCTATCCGCATTACAATCCACACTATCCATTTGTACGATGGGCTGCATAGAGCTGACTGAAGAGCTGCCTGCTGGCGCTACATTCAGTCTCTACCTGCACCATTCAGTCCATGAATAATCCGGGTTTTCATTCATTCTTTTGGTGCATGCTATGTGTTTTCATGTCCTCCGTACCAACGGCAAAACTGACTTGTTCTGAAAGTTGGTGATGGGATTTTACGTGTGTGCAAGACGTCGTGCATGCGTACACATATGGAACCTTGGTTGTTTTTCATTTTTCCTTCTTTTTCTTTTTGTCTGATTTTTTTTCTGGAAATGGAGTCAGAACCAATGCTCACTCTAATGAAGAAATCCCCCCCCCCCCCCCCCCCCCCCCTGTACTGAATTGGTCTGATGGAGATTCGAACCCGCAACCCTAGGATCAACAGGATCACGAGTCTGGCGGTCTACCACCTGAGCTATTCCGACTGGAACTGTTTTGTTTTAATGGTACCTGACCAAAATATAGAGTGCATCCTAAAGACAGTACAACAAAAGGCTCCAGTACTCGATCAGCAAGAATGCATGAGAAAGAACCGAACCGATTTTGATCAAGCATCACGAAAACTGAACGATTCTGATTTTTTTCCTTTCTTTTCTGTTTTTTTTTCAAACCTGGATCTCGTGACGGATTCTATGTCCGTTTAGCAAGAAAACCACCACTGAAGTGGCTTGGTCAGAACTTGGTAGACAGATGAAAGCGAAGGGGAAAAAAAGTCGAATCCTAGTACAGATCTTCGGACCGGTTCGAGATCCATGGGCAGATCTCTGGTGCGTTCATGATGACTGAAACAAACAACCTACTGAATCAGTGTGAACGAAATGCAGTGATAGCATGATATGTTGCACAAGGATAGGTTCTTAAGGGGTCAAGGCTACCAGCAAAAGAGCTTTCTTGGGACTCAGGCTAGACGTCTACTCGAGGCTAGACGTCTCGTATCAAAGACCTTGGTGCCGTAGGTCGGTCAAGTTTAAATTGTGTAAAGCTCCCTTGACTTCTAACAACTAGCGGCGCCATATCAAGATTCATGTTAGGACTAATTCTGTTTTTCTTTACTGTTTTTAGGACTAAAAGGTACAATCTAAATTCACCCCAAAAGTAATAAGAATTTGAATCAAATTTCTTCAAAGTCATTCCAAACAGAAATGGTCTAAAACCATCTCAGCTCAATTAAATTCCTTTTTTTCTCTTTTCCTAATAAACAAAACGTCAAGAATTTAACAAAAAAATGATAAAAACATCTAGGAGACTAAAATTTGTGAATAAACTTCTCTTTATTAATTTGACTGACTTCCAAGTTGCCTTGTTAACCGTTAGTAGTTGTACGTTGAGTTTCCTCAAATTGGTTGCGTGGTGATAAAATATGGACACTGCTGGTGAATGTTCTGGGGCCCCTGTATTCTTGGATGTATTGATCCTCATATATTCCTGTGCTTTGCCTCTTAATTTGCCGTTGTTAATAAAAGAAAAGATTCATTGAAGAGGAAACTCATACACTTGGCTGGACTTCATTACTTGTTTGGAGGATTCCTTGTTTATTTCTTCCCTCGCTCTTCTGTAGTTTCAGGGATTTGCGTTCGTACAGTGTGCGCTGTTTCTATTGTTCCTCGTTTTGTTGTCGTTCGGTAATTGTCTCGGTCCGCAACAGGTAGGGACGGGAATCGATTACATCGCACCCATACAGTATCGATCGATTGGGCACAGACACGCTCTCATCCTGACAAGATTAGTAAAGCTGGACGAGTTGTACTGTTTTCCCAAATCAGCCCGTTAACTTCAGTGTGGCAGTTTTAGCACTGTACTGTGTAAATGAAGTTAGAATAATAATGTCAAAGTGACGCATGTTTAAAGTGCTCATGGTAACCAAACACCCCAGTTTCACCTCTCCACATTCTATCTCTTTTCAAAAAGCTATGAATTTCTTCTACTCTTTGTGTGGCTACCATACTTAAGTTGTGGAAGATTTACATTCTTTCAGAAATGATGAAAAGAGAAAAATCAAAACAGCTCGTTGTTATGTTAATGTATTAGGTTAAACACATCTAGCACTGTTGTGGCACACTGCTGACCGACAATGATATTTTACTTGCAAAGAAAGCGCGGTATAGTACTAAAACAGCAGACTTTTTTGATGGGCTACTTCTGTTTTACTATTGTACTAATTCACATGGCATCTCATTCACACCTGTCCACCCCCATCCATTGCCCAACTTTCTTCCTTTCACTGTTGTCCCTCTCTTGGTGGTGTGTCTCCCCCCCCCCCCCCCCCCCCCCCCCCCTCCCACTTTCCACCTACCACCGGTAAAAAGACAGAAGCATTGCTCTGACCTTTAGATCAGCTAACTTTTCACACATTTGCCACGTCCAGCACCCCATTGCCCTGCTCCCCTATCCTCCAACCCCACGCAATTAAACCTCACTCACATACTCCCCTCTCCATCTTTTCTTCGTTCTTCTCACTAATTAACCCGACAGCAATCCTCCATCCTCGCTTCGATATCTTGGAAGCTTATGTTTTATTAGTGACGTATTCTTGATATGCGTCACCAACAAGTTCGAACACAATAACGCCTTATTTGATGTGACATAGATGAGTTTCTTGCCAAATTGACACTTCCATTTAAGATTTTTTCAGAAGCAGAGCTAACTTTTTCTTATGTTGGGTTAAAACCGTAAAATTCACCAATGTTCGAACACTTTTCCGTGAAGATTTGTACTAGTACGACTGTTTGAATTGAGCATGTAATGGCGCTTTACTTGCTTGATTCATTAGAAGTCATACCCTCATTTCGACCGACTTACTATATTTGAAAAGATGTATCTGGAAGTGTCCCCTGTTGGTCCTATATTTAGTACTATGTTTTAAAAAAAAATCTGCAACTCTGCCTGGGACATATTCAATTAAATGGACCAAATTTCACAAAGCAGAACTTAAATTCTTTTGCTATATTTGGACATGATATCATTCAACACGCCTTTTACTGTGAGTGACAAAATTTTAAAGAAACAGACAATTCTATTATACTGAAGCTGCTGCTGAAAATGTTATCACATATTTACGGTTATGACAGTGACATCTTCACCGACGAAATGGCTGGAAAGGTCTTTACAATATTTACCGTTCTGCCAAGTTTGGTAATGTGAATGCTTATACATGCATAGTAAGTATCAACTTTAAGTGAATCGTGGACACATACACGCACGCACGCATCACAAATATGCACACACCATACAAACCAAATTGTGTGATAACATAGCCTGACTTGTTTACACATGTTAATCATTGACGTAAAATGGACTACCACAAGGAAGCTGGGCAAAGATGGAGTTTCAAGACCCATACTGTTTTCCCACTAATTATCTTTGTTTAGTTGGGTTTAACTTGACCCCGAAGTCCCTGATGGCTCAGAAAGTTCACGTTCAAGTAAAATGTTTGAGACTTTATTTAACATACGTGTTAATTGTGCTCAACATCTACGGAAAAATTGTGCCCAAGTTCCTGATCGTTTGGTGTATTTTCGTGTATTAAAGATTGTCAAAGAGCGTGAAACCTCTCACAAAAGGCATTAAACGCTTAGAGGCAAAGGGACGTTGTACGTAGTATACAAATAGGTAATAGACCCATTAACCAGTATGCCTTCCCATCGCACACGGTCGAACTGTGTCAAGGAGGACGAAGTGGTCAGGTGACAGATGGCACCTAAGGTAGTAGAGAGTTCGGACCTGCCCGATAGCGAAAGGGGGGAGGGATGTAACCACTAGGACCTCGGTGCACCAAGTGAGCGCTAAATACCCAGTCAGCTGAGGTTCTTTTGTAAACAGTCATTGAAGAGCAGGATTCTTGGACTCGTTCGGATGGTATTGCCGTGGGTCACTTGGTTGGTTCTATTGTCAGGCTGGTTGAACGCGCGCGGACGTTGTTATCGTAGCCCTCTTTAAGATCATTACTGTGTTAAAGTGGCCTTCGAAGTCGGCGGGAATTTTCTATGTCCATCTGGTGCCAAGTGTTTGTTTGCTAATCAATTAGGTAGGGATGTGTGTAAATGCTGATGTGTCGGAGAATGTAGCGAATGGAGAATTCAGGGTACTTGTGAACTAGGGGTTTGAGAAGCAGCATGGACAAAGGCATGGCCCGAAGGGGAATCCTTTGTTTCCATCCCTATATAAACTGAGGGAGAACAACGTGCAAAGAAGAACACCACGGAGAGAGAGAGAGAGAGAGAGAGGAGAGAGAGAGAGAGAGAGAGAGAGAGAGAAGCAGAGGAGAGAGAGAGAGGAGAGGAGTGAGCAGGACAGAGAAAGGGTCGAGAGAAAAGTGGTCTGGGAGATAGAAGAGACAGCAAAGTCTTAGAGTTAAAGACAAGCTGGAAGAGAAGGAAACTAAGTTTGAAGCCCAGAGGTGGGTGAAGACAGACAAACTGAATTTGAACCCAGAGGTGGGTGAAGGAGACGAAGAAGAAGAGTTCTACGTCGAGATCCCAGAGACGACCACGAAGACCCAGTCCTGACGCCTGGAGCCAGTCAACCAAGGGCATCAGCATCAAGCAGTGCTGAAGAAGACGTGAAGAGACTTTTTTTTCCAAGAACTGTGGTGTGGTGTGAAAGCGTGGTTGTGTGTGTGAAAACCTGGCCATGTAAGAAGTCATTTTTATTATAACCCGGGATTAGGAAGTATTGATCTTTTATGTGTTGATTTGTTCATTTTGTGTAATTGGATTTTTCATGTTTGATTATAAGTAGCATAGAAATTTTATTTCTTGTGCTCAGTCGTGTTAGGAGAGAAACGAATGCGTGACATCCATTCCCAGAGAGAAGTGAATGTTTGGTGGGCGCATGAGTGTGCATATGCGTGTATGAGTGCAAACATAACCTTGGTGTGTTAAGCCTGACTAATAATACATCAACTTAGTGCACTTAAGCAATACCATCACGATTTCCCCCGTCCTGGACAAAGATATTTTCTGATAAAAAAAATATTCATTATGGCAGCTACTGAGAGGAAAAGGATTTACGAATCTTGTATTTTGATCACATTTACCCTCTAATGCCCTGACCACAAAGTCATGAACAGCTCACACTGTGCAGTGAGCGAGTAACACATGGCGATTGCTCTCATCTGGAGGATGGTCAGTTGCTTAGAAGGACAGGCCGCTCAGCTGCGTTCTAGCCTATGTCGAAGAGTTACGAGGGCACGTGTCTCATATATACATATGTTGTGTCAGGATTCCACGTGAGGTTTCGGAGAGTCAAGTGGAAAGGAAAGTTAAGTGGAAAGGAAATAAAAGGCAACTACTGGCCAATCATAGGCATACATTTGACTGGAGATCCTTTTGAATAATACAGACCAATACAACCCCAGTGAGTGGATCCACGTCTTCACAGATGGATCCTCAGAAGGAGCAGTCAAGATTGGAGAGAGGGTTCTTCATCAGACACACCAATGGAAGATTGACACACAAGGCCTTCCCTACTGGAAAGATCTCCTCCAACTACAGAGCGGAGACAATAGCGCTGCTCCACGCAGTGAGGGTCTTTCTGGGGCCCGGGCCCGCCCATCACAGAAGGTTGTCTTCTTCACAGACTGCCGATCTCTGCTGCAGGGACGTCAGAAACACAAGAAATTAACAACATACGCAAGACATCAAGGCTGCCCTCCATGAACTCTCAAAACAGTCTGTCATCACACTTCAGTGGATTCCGTCTCACTGTGGGGTCATGGGCAACGAAAAAGCTGATGCTCTCTCCAAGGCAGGGAGCAAAATGGAGCAGTTTCAGCCCCCCGTGACCCACAGGGAGGCCAAGACCATCATCCACAACCAGTTTCGGTCCCAGTGGAAGAGAAGGCTGGGTGCAGAGAGTGGTGCTGACCCGATCCACCAGCTCCAAAGGCACCAGCAGACAATCCTCTTCAGACTGAGGACGGCCACTGCAGACTGCTGAGCCACCTTAACCGCCTGAAGATCACCTACACTGACCAGTGTCCATGCGGCACTGGACCCCACACCCCTGAACATGTCCTCCTACGCTGTCCTACTCACGCAGCTCTACGACACAAAACCTGGCCGGGGGGAGCGGAGTTACAGGCATAGCTTTGGGGAGGCTGTTCTGACCTGGAGAAGACTGTGGGCTTCATCATGGCGGCCGGGTTACAAGTCTGACGCATCCAGCTTCAACCGAACGCAGAAGAAGAAGAAAAATGATATAGATCCGTGGCACTGTTGAGGCCAAGACGAAGGGCTGAATTTGCTTTGTTAGGCTGAGATGCCATGGCATCCTTTTTTCATATTGTAAATGGATCTTGATGCCACTGGTTTGAAGCTGATTTTTGTTTAAAAAATAAAACAAAACAAAACAACTACTGTTGTGAGTCTGTGAGGACCCACTCATTTTAAAATTTAGTCGTAATATCGAACGAGGGAAATGTATTCCGTGATCTGTCTGGTTGTGCGTCACCTTTGCACAAGTGTAAGCGTGACAATACCTAACCACATAATTCTCCATATTCAATTATTTCATATTTGTTGATAACTGGTCTTTCAATAAGTTTATCGCAGGACAATCTTGGAACAATATCTATGTCTATTATATGTCTATTATCTTTTACGTAAATGGACAGAGTTTTTCGCGGTTGGACGGTGTATATTTCTTGGCTATTCCGTTTTCCATGTTTGGATTAACCCAGAGGTCAACTGAATAAAATCAGTGCTTTCCTATGTCGGCTGTTCCGAGCTAAAACCCTGATCTGGAGACGGAAAAAAAAAGAAAACAATGTTTAAAAAAATGTACAAAGCGTTTGTCACCTCTGCTGAGGATTGAATTTTAAAGGAAAAAAAACAGTGTGGATGTGTAAAACAAAAGGTGATCCTAGACTCCTGTGTCGCCGAAATCTGCCATTGATCAATTGATCATGTACAGCGTTAGCGAGAAGAACAGAATCAAGATAGGACTGCTGGCGGCACATTATCAGATCGCTCGAGGATACACAGAACAGTGTGAGGCGAGTGAAGGAACGAGGGGCGAGAAGAGCGAGGCCATGTCTTTAGAACTGTGTCAGGTTTTCCTGAACTGTGACAACAGGCCTTGAAGTATCTCTCACCTTTTTTTCTCTTTGTTCATGTGTTTGACCCAGAGGTTTTGAATCTGCTTCAGCTTCCGCTTCAGGGTCTTGCAGCGGGCTGCCATATCTGTTTTGTCGTCCAAGACCTCTCTCAGCTCTTTCGTCAGTTTCTGCACAGGCAATGGTTGATTAATCGTCATCGTTGTCGTACAGTCATTGTCGTCATTATTGTCACTGTTTTAATCGTCATCTCGTTATCATTCTTGTCACCATTGCTGTCATTGTCATCAACTTTATTGCTGTTATCGTTGTCATCAGCGTCTTCCTTGTCTCCATTGCCGTCAATGTCATCATCGCTATAGTAGCTTTTTGTCACCAGCATCCTAACAGTTATTGCTGTCATCAGTGCTGTTCTTACTGTCATCAACATCCACCCTGTCATCGTCACAGTTGCCATCGTTATTGCTATTTTCATCTCCAAGAACTTGCTTGTCATCCGCAGAAAAGAAAGAAAGAAATACCGAGAGAGAGAGAGAGAGAGAGAGAGAGAGGGAGAGAGAGAGAGAGAGAGAAATTCTTTATCATCGAGGGTAATAGATAAGCAAGTTCATGCTTTTTTACATCCAGCCCTCGCCGAAGAGGGGGAAAAAAACAACTGGCAAATTGAAAAATGAACAAATGACCACCAAAAAAAACCAACAAAAAAACAACCAACCAACAAACAAGAGATTGAACCAAAACAAAGTTTGAAAATACAGAAGAGAGAGAGAGAGAGAGAGAGAGAGAGAGAGAGAGAGAGAGAGAGAGAGAGAGAGAGAGAGAGAGAGCGAGAGAGGGAGAATGCGGATAGTTTATTGAAAAAGACCATAGCCCCTCATACAGTGGGCCGTATAGAAATACAATGTGTGGGAAAAAAAAAAGAAATCGTGCACACAGTGACACGAAAAGAACGATATGAGTCATGAATACAAGAAACTGTACGTTCAGAACAAAGAAAATGACAACGATGTCAGTCAGGTACACAGCTAATGAACCGGATTTGAAACGACTTATATATACATAGATGGCAAATTGTTTCTTGACATCGCGAGCAGAAATCACAAGTAAAAATAACTGGGAAGCCAGGGAAAGAAGGAAAGTAAATTAAAGAAGAGAAGCGAGGGAAAGTAAATCAAGAAGAGAAGCCAGGGAAAGCAGGAAAGTAAATTAAAGAAGAGAATCCAGGGAAAGCAGGAAAGTAAATTAAAGAAGAGGAGCCAGGGAAAGTAAATTAAAGAACAGAATCCAGGGAAAGCAGGAAAGTAAATTAAAGAAGAGGAGCCAGGGAAAGTAAATTAAAGAAGAGAATCCAGGGAAAGCAGGAAAGTAAATTAAAGAAGAGGAGCCAGGGAAAGTAAATTAAAGAAGAGAATCCAGGGAAAGCAGGAAAGTAAATTACGAAGAGAATCCAGGGAAAGCAGGAAAGTCAATTAAAGAAGAGAATCCAGGGAAAGTAAATTAAAGACGAGAAGCCAGGGATAGCAGGAAAGTAAATTAAAGAAGAGAAGCCAGGGAAAGTAAATTAAAGACGAGAAGCCAGGGATAGCAGGAAAGTAAATTAAAGAAGAGAATCCAGGGAAAGCAGGAAAGTCAATTAAAGAAGAGAAGCCAGGGAAAGTAAATTAAAGGCGAGAAGCCAGGGATAGCAGGAAAGTAAATTAAAGAAGAGGAGCCAGGGAAAGTAAATTAAAGAAGAGAATCCAGGGAAAGCAGGAAAGTAAATTAACGAAGAGAATCCAGGGAAAGCAGGAAAGTCAATTAAAGAAGAGAAGCCAGGGAAAGTAAATTAAAGGCGAGAAGCCAGGGATAGCAGGAAAGTAAATTAAAGAAGAGGAGCCAGGGAAAGTAAATTAAGAGAATCCAGGGAAAGCAAGAAAGTAAATTAGCGAAGAGAATCCAGGGAAAGCAGGAAAGTAAATTAAAGAAGAGAAGCCAGGGAAAGTAGGAAAATAAAGGAAAGGAGGAAAACCAGGCAAGGCAGGAAAATGATGGAAAGGGAAAGAAAAAAAAAAAACCGCAGAGAGAGCAGGAAAGTAAAGGAAAGGAGAAAAGCCAGGGAAAGCAGGAGAGTAAAGGAGAAAAGCCAAGGAAACAGGAGAGGGTGGGGGGTGGTTCTCTTCTCCTGGGTCTTGGGGCTGGGTTGCATGAGAACGCTGGTGGTCAGACTGATGTACTCGCGGTCCATCAGGTGGATCTCGGTCAGGGTGGTGGTGGTGTGCTCCACCTTCTCCTGGATGGAGTGTGAGGTGGGGATGGGGAGGCACCAGTCTTGACCAGTCTGTCTTGAATGCGTGGGTCCTCTTAGAAGCTCTTAATACACATAACGAGCTTATCGTAGCTGGTTTTGTGGGAGAGAAGATGGCATGCTCACTTTGACTTGTTTGTATCGGGTGTGGCAAGATAATACTAATGATAATATAGCATTTATAAAGCGCATTGCCAAAGGTTCTAGGCGCTGTCAATCCACACTCTTGTATACACAACGGGCTACCTACCTAGGCAATGCCGATTTAAGAGCTGCCTGCCAGTGCTTCATTCGGTCGTTTTCCATGTCATCCAGTCAATATCGTTCACTCAATTTCCTTGCTTCCTTCATTTTTTCAACTTTTCATGTGGGGTGCATGCAATGTGTAACGTGTCATCCATACCAAAGGCCAAACTTCCGAAAGTTGGTGATGGGATTTTACGTGTGTGCAAGATGTTATGCGTGCGTTCACACACGGAACCTCGGTTTATGGTCTCATTCGAAGGACTGTATGGGAAATGGAGTCAGAACCATTGTTAACTCCGCTAGAAAAATCCCCCTGTACTGAAACAGCCCGGCGGAGATTCTAACCCACAACCACCAAGATTACAAGTCTGGCGCTCTAACCAACTTAACTGAGCTATTCTGGCTGAGAGGCCACGGTGCTCCTCACCTTGATCTGTTTGCAGCGGTTGTGCAGGTCCTCCTGGAAGAGCTTCAGCTGCAGCACGGTCTCGGGGCTGGGCTGCATGAGAACGCTGGTGGTCAGACTGATGTACTCGCGGTCCATCAAGTGGATCTCGGTCAGGGTGGTGGTGGTGTGCTCCACCCTCTCCTGGATGGAGTGACGGATCTCGTGGAGGTGTCGCACGGACTCGTAAGCCTCTGGGTCCCGGCCCTGGACCCAGTTCATCAAATATCGTCATCATCAGCGTGACGACACAATCATCATGACCAAAAAGAGAAAATTGAAGCAGACTGCAATGTTAACACCCCCCCCCCAAAAAAAAAAAAAAAAAAAAAAAATTGACATAAAAAGTTTTTGCAAAATATGGCTTGTTTGAGCCTGCAACGTTTAAAATAGCAAAAACATAGATTATTGACATAAATAACAAATTGTAAAATATTGCTTGTTTCATATGGAATACAAAGCATGGACAAATTAATTTTCCACAAACAGGTCTTTATCAGAGTTCACAAAGAACACATAAATATACATCAAGCAATGCTCTTTAGATCTAAGGCTAATAGGGTGTTCTGGGTGGATCTAGGGAATGTTGCTTTCTTTGTTTTCATGTCTGTTTTCTTTTAAATAACATTTTCATTTGCTTTTATTATTATCTTTCAGAAACAGAGGAACAAAAAGAAACAATAATAACAACAACAATAACCGGAAATCAGATATAAAACATGCAAATAAAATAAACAAACAGAAAAAAAGGATATGACCTCAGCAAAGCATCATACATGCATATAAGGCATGGGCAGTTAATAGCATACATAGCACAATACAATGCATTGTAATTCAGGCAATATCTGCATACCGGTACTCGCAGTAGTTTTGTGTGAAGCATTTTAATACTGATACTCGTATGTAATCTATACGCGGTTTAGGAAAAAAAGAGATCATCAGCCGCCGTTGCGAAGTAGTCAGTGTCGCGGACTCTTGGCTGGGAGGTCGTGGGTTCGACTCCCACCAGAGTCATATGGGATTTTTCTGCCCCGACCGGCTCATATTCAAAATTGAGTTTGCTACAGTCTCAGCTGGGAAGACTGGGGCCACACTGTCGAGTTTCATCCATTTAATCGATGCGCCTCTGAGAGTGTTGCTCAGATTTCCTGATCAACACTGCAGTGAGAGATACTCTCGGGCCTGGTCGACGCCGGGATATATTATGAAAATAAGCGTAGAATACAGCTCTGTCATGCAGTCTCAGACTGGAATGGAAATCTTTTGCATAATCTTCGTCATCCTCATTGTCATCGATCGGCGTAAAAAAAAATCTGAAATTCTGTGGCCCTTCATGCCCTGCTCTCATGGTGACCTCAGTTTTGATGTCCTCTCCACGTCTGTGGCCTTGTTTTGGTTCCGTCGTGGTCATCAGTATTTGGCGAGTCCATGGGGAGCTGTCGTTGGACGGACGTGGTGGCGCGCTCCGGAGGGTGAGCTCACTCATGTCGGCTCCGCGACTGAGCAATTATTGTCGTCAGTAGGGGGCTTAGTAGGTGGTGTCCTGCGTATGTTGGATCAGAACAGGCGCCACTGAACCCACCGAAGTGACTCGGCGGCAGTGCAGTGTCTCCTCCGGTGGGTTGCCTCTTGACGACTTGACATTGACTGTTCCTTGTGGATTGCCGGCGCTTGGGCTGTGGCGGTTCGGGCCAGGCAATGGTTGTGGACGGGGCATCGGAATGAGCGGCGTGGGTACACTGAGGTGGCACGGAAGATGGGACAGCAACGACAACAACAACAACAACACACACAATAGAAGAAAAAGAGTGAAGGATATATAGAGGCAGAACTGAAGACAGGTAGGGGCATTCATTAAGTAGTAAGAGAGATAGATAGATGGGCAGACAGACAGACGGACAGAGACACAAACGGACAAACAGACAGAATTCACGTCTGCTGTTTGTGATGTCTGATGGAGACAAAGCTATGGACAATTCTCTGGTCTGAATTGTATGATGTGTCATATAAGCATTACTTTGCAATCTGTTTCGGGCTTTTGCATTTTCGCTTCTTTTTTTTTCATAAGAATTATCACGCTTTTGGCTGGTAACGGTAGAAATAGTATACTTATGAGGGCCGCGATCCCATTTGTGTTTTTACTGGATTTGAGTTGAGCTTTAGTTTGTTGTTTTGTGTCATGAGGCATTCTGTTGTATTTTGCCACTATTCTCTAATGTTGCGTGTACTGTTGTATTGTATCACGGTGTTTACTTCGTGGAG
Source organism: Conus ventricosus (assembly GCA_018398815.1). Lineage (NCBI taxonomy): Eukaryota > Metazoa > Mollusca > Gastropoda > Neogastropoda > Conidae > Conus > Conus ventricosus. Next base: position 107,725,063 of record CM031597.1, on the reverse strand, counting down.
TAATATGATGCGATGCAATGTGTTGTGGTGGTGTGCTGTATGTTGTCACATGATGTAATGTGTGGTGACATGCTGCTATCTTGTGATGTGGTGTGTTGTTGTGGCGTGCTGTATGTTGTCATATAACGTGACGTGCTGTGTCATGCCGTTATATTGCGTTGTGGTGTGTTGTCATGGTGTGATGTATGTTCTCATATAATGTCGAGTGTGGTGTTGTGCTGTTATTTCATGATGTGGTGTCTTGTTGTGGTGTGCTCTATGCTGTCGTACGCTGTGGTGTGTGATGTCTTGCATTAATTTGTGATTCAATGCGTTTGTCAGGAAAGGATTGATTGAGAAAACATTATTTACTAATGCAGTTGTTTTGTTACAGGCAGAATTTGGAGATTGGGATTTCTTATGTTGTTGTTTGCGTGTTTATATTATTTTGGGTGCTGAGTTAAGTTTGCATATTGTTCATGCAGTGCTTCTTAGATTTTTTGCTTGTGCATGGTGGGTTGTCCTGAGTGCAAGTCGATGTATATTTCACATGTATTGGTCAGTTGGGTGTGTCAATTCCCCCGTAGATAAGATGCATCTTCGGGTTTGACTTATGGCCTTTTGGCAGGCAGTAATATCTATGTTCGGGTTTCATGCCTTTAGATATTAGGAGTCCGTGTATCCTTGTCTAGGCTAGGCTGTTTCAGCCTCCATCTGGAAGTGATGGTGAGGTGCCTAGTGTATGGCTGTATTGTTTCTGACATGCGGAGCAGTGTTCGTCCCTATGTCATCGTCTGGCATCAGTGTTTGATGCTGTCTGTGGTAGGTTGGTAGCAAGCGAGTTTTTCTTGTGCTAACTGTAGTTTCTGGGGGAGGTACCCGCTGTGCCGCCGTCCCGCTGTGCCGCCGACCCGCTATGCCGCTTTAGAGGCGGGCTCGTGCAAATGCAAACCAAATCATAGGGTTAGGGTTAGCGATAGGGTTAGGGTTAGGGATAAGGTTAGGGTTAGGGATAGGGTTAGGGTTAGGGATAGGGATAGGGTTAGGGTTAGGGTTAGGGTTAGGGATAAGGGTTAGGGTTAGACGCAATATGGTTAGGGATAGGGTTAGGGTTAGGGATAGGGTTAGGGTTAGGGTTAGGGTTAGGGTTAGACGCGCAGTAACGAGCCGGGGGAGTAACGAGCCGGGGGAGTAATGAGATGGTCCCCTGCGGCGGCACAGCGGGACGGCGGCACAGCGGGACGGCGGCACAACGATACGCTCCCGTTTCTGGTACTGTTTTGATGGATGATTTCTGAGTTTGTGTATCCTGCTGTTTGTTTGCTTAGACTATCATTTTATTTTGGATGAAGAATATTGTGACGTCAACGTAAACCAATACTTATTATGACGTCAAAGTAAAAAATTAGGTAGGACATTACGTAAATGAAAAAAAACGGGGAAGGAGAGAAAAAGAGGAAACGGACGGGCCTTGTGTCCAGCCGGGAATGGTATTTGTTTTGGGTCTGTTAGTTATTCATTCGTTGCAGTTTTCATCGGGTGATTTTGTCAGTGTTGCGTCGTGGCTGCCGTATCAGCAGGAATTCAGCTCGGCTGTATTCTTTTGTGGTTCTATGTGGATTACTGGGCTTTATGAATCTGCGGTTGCTGTTTTTTTCTACGGATTGCTGTGCTTTGTGAATCTGCGGTTATTCTGCTATGGTTTACTGTGCTTTGCGAATCTGCGGTGTTCTTCTGGGGTTCGACATTGTTTAATATGCCGTGTGATTCCGTCCTTCAGTGGTGTTCTTCAAGGGTTCGACATTGTTTAATGTGCGTGTGATTCTCTGTGCTTCAGTGGTGTTCTTCTGGAGTTCGACATTGTTTAATGTGCGTGTGATTCTCTGTGCTTCAGTGGTGTTCTTCTGGGGTTCGGCATTGTTCAGTGTGCCGTGTGAATCTGTCCTCCAGTGGTGTTCTTCTGGGGTTCGACATTGTTTAATATGCCGTGTGATTCTGTCCTTCAGTGGTGTTCTTCTGGGGTTCGACATTGTTTAATAATTATATGCCGTGTGATTCTGTCCTTCAGTGGTGTTCTTCAAGGGTTCGACATTGTTTAATGTGCGTGTGATTCTGTCCTTCAGTGGTGTTCTTCGGGGGTTCGACATTGTTTAATATGCCGTGTGATTCTGTCCTTCAGTGGTGTTCTTCAAGGGTTCGACATTGTTTAATGTGCCGTGTGATTCTGTCCTTCAGCTGTGCTTGTGGGCGGCTCGGTTCGCCATGTGGGTTCCCGGTTGGTGATATATATATGCTGTAACGTAGGCTCGATGCAGCCAAGTATATGGACAGTTTCTTTGATTGATAAGATTGTGTCAATTGTGATGATTTATTGAGTTTATTGCCTTGGTCATTTGTAATGTTGTGGTGTGTAGTCTCCTTGTTGGGTGCAGGAGTGTGTGGTTGTGAGTATGAAAACGTTTATGCGTGTGGAGTGAAAGAAATAAAACCTTGTATAAACGTATTACCTTTGTATTGATGCTGCCATTGTGTGTCGGGAAGACAGTTTAGCTAGGTCTGTCATTTCTGTCTATCCCTCTATAGTGGTTCAGGTCTTAGCGAGCCTGACATGCGTTATTGAAGTGTGCTGAATGTTGTCATATGATGTAGTGTGTTGTGTCTTGCTGTTATGTTGTGTCTTGCTGTTACATGTATGTTATGATGTGGTGTGTTGTGTCTTGCTGTTATGTTGTGTCTTGCTGTTATGTTATGATGTGATGTGTTGTGTCTTGCTGTTATGTTGTGTCTTGCTGTTACATGTATGTTATGATGTGGTGTGTTGTGTCTTGCTGTTATGTTGTGTCTTGCTGTTACATGTATGTTATGATGTGGTGTGTTGTGTCTTGCTGTTATGTTGTGTCTTGCTGTTATGTTATGATGTGGTGTGTTGTGTCTTGCTGTTATGTTGTGTCTTGCTGTTTTGTTATGATGTGGTGTGTTGTGTCTTGCTGTTATGTTGTGTCTTGCTGTTACATGTATGTTATGATGTGGTGTGTTGTGTCTTGCTGTTATGTTGTGTCTTGCTGTTATGTTATGATGTGGTGTGTTGTGTCTTGCTGTTATGTTGTGTCTTGCTGTTATGTTATGATGTGGTGTGTTGTGTCTTGCTGTTACGTTATGATGTGGTGGGAGCAGCAGCAATACCAGCCACGGTACCAGCTCCAAGACCTTACCAGAAGGTTTCTCCACCGGTGGATGTTGCGGGGATGGCTCAGCTCTTCCATCAGGCCTTTGCTGCGCAGTCGTACGTTCTCCAGGTGAGTCTTCAGTATTTTCACACACTTTCTGTCACACACAGTCCACAGGGGTATTTCAGATAACACTGCCTGCGATAACTTATAGGGTATTATGATCTGCCTCTCTCTCTCTCTCTCTCTCTCTCTCTCTCTCTTGCTCGCTTTTTTTTAGAGCTCTTTCTTGACTTTGGTCGGAGTCCACAGTTACAGTTTAGGCCCCAAACACTATATATTCTCTATTACACTCAAAGCTGCACCTGGCTTTTCTCAGAAGATCAGTCAGTAAAACGTACAGTCCAGCCCTTAACCCATACCACACCTGACTCTGGAGCGGGTCTCATGTAAATTCCTTTTTCTGTTCAAGCACGATCAACATAACCCTTCACTTTCCTGTCGTCCGCAAGACTTTTCACATCAAAATCCTGGTGCCCTACCAATGGCATAGAAACACAAGGAGTCCACGAGTCATGAATCGTTTTGCTAGATTTGCTGATATGTGGCATTGAACTAATTTACTGACACCAAATTCTTTTTCACGTTCAAAATGTTTTTGTTTTTTTTACACAGAGCCATGGCGATTTGCATCTGTTCAAACTTGGTTGCTACCCCTTGACCTTTGCTGTTACCCCAAAGTCTGACCTATATTTAGTGCGCGCTATCTTCAGATGAGATGGTGAGCTGAAATCGATGCACAACCTCTATGATAAGGGAACATACTATACACGAGCTTATGCCTCCCACCCGATTGCCTCCCCTGCTCATCCCACGCCACGCCAGCCTCCTTTTTGTTTTGTCGATCACAACACAGCCACGACTCACATGAGCCGGTCCACGATGGCACGGTTCTTGCAGTCCAGCCTGCGTAGAGCACTGGCACGCTGGAGACTGGCCTTGACAGTGACGTACTCATTCCAACGAACGTTGTACATGTTCTCGCCCTTCTCCAGCAGCGACTGCTTCAGTTTCACCATCTTGTATAGGTCATGCAGCTCGTGGTGCCGGCGGGTCAAGGCCAGGTCAAGACCGTCGATGTCCCGGATGACCTTGTCATGGGGTCATATGGTTGTGAAGGACGAGGAAGGCGTGGGACAAGAGAGTCAACATGACAAACACTATTGTTCGTGTGTTTGTCACTTAAATTCTACAATCGACTTTCAAACAGCTAACAACATTGTTGTGCACGTGTTTGTCACTGAAATGTCATGAAAAACATTCATACAACAACAACAACAACGTTGTTCATGAGGCTGTCGTAGATGTTCCGTGATGCATACTTAGACAACAACTCTGCTGTTCATGGGTCTGTCAATGAAATGACGCTATGAAAAATTAGACAATAACAACAACACTGTTGTCCATATGTCCGTCACTGGAATGCCATGTTGAACACTCGAGCAACAAGAACACTACAACATTGTTCTCCATGTGGCTGTTACTCAAATGCCGTGATGAACACTCGGGCTACAACACCAACGTCTGTGAGTCTGTCACTAAAATGCCATAATGAACACCCAGATTACAACAACAACACTTTTGTCCACGTTATTATTACTGAAATGCCGATATGGACATTCAGGTACAGAGATGAAAGGAGGGAAGAAGAAAGGAGACGGCTGAGGAGGAGAAAGGACAGGGGCCGGGTAGCAAGTTTTTGTTCATATGAAATACAAGACAGCTAGTGGAGAAAAAACGAACATCGATAAATGACCAACCTTGTTAAAGTAGTGTCATTTACCATGTCTTATTACAGGCACTTCTTGCTCCAATGTTAAAGGATAAATGATAAACCTTGTTAAAATAGAGTTATATACAATATTGAATTACAAGCAGTTTTTGTGCCAGTGTTGCATTTCTTACTTTGTTGCATGTTCCCCATATATTCAACAAACTGCATTGCTGCTTTTTGCATGATTGTTCCTCGTTTATCCTTCGTGTATTTTGTCTGCATAAGCCGAATGTGTATGGAAAGCAGTATTTCTATTAGCTAGCTGTGGTGCTATTAATCGAACTTCAAAAATAACATTGCTTTTCCAAACTGTATTAAACCTGGTCAATTCAAATTGAACATTTCATCTTTTTCTGGCATGTTATGAAGTATAAGAACTGAAAAGAGACATTTGATTAGACGCTGTCAAGATAAATGTTTTGCAAAAATTCAACACACACACACACACACACACACACACACACACACACACACACCTCTCTCTCTCTCTCTCTCTCTCTCTCTCTCTCTCTCTCTCTCTCTGCCTCTCTCTCTCTGTCTCTCTCTCTCTCTTTCTCTCTGACTGTCTGTCTGTCTGTTGGATTCTTTGTCAATGCTATTTGTCTCTCTGCTATCTGTCAGCCCCCTCTCTCTCTCTCTCTCTCTCTCTCTCTCTCTCTCTCTCTCTCTCTCTCTCTGTGTGTGTGTCTCTCTTTCTCTCTGACTGTCTGTCTGTCTGTCTATTGGATTCTTTGTCAATTCTAACTGTCTCTCTGCTATCTGTCAGCCCCCCTCTCTGTCTCTCTCTCTCTCTCTCTCTCTCTCTCTCTCTCTCTCTCTCTCCTCTCTCTCTCTCTCAAATGTCTTTATTGCCATGTTTGACATGTTGTCCATTGTCCGTCACAATATTGATTAATGGTTGTTAATTGTTTCATTGTTTTCATTACATTGTATATTTCTGATTTATACGTATGTATTGCTTCGAGTTTCTGGATTTTCACTATTGTGATTGATATTTATGCTTTTTGTGAGGGCAGGATGAAAAAAAGCTGCAAAGCTTATTCTTTTAACCCTCAATAAAGATAATTTTGACTTGACTTGACTTGACTTGACACACACACACACACACACACACACACACACGTGCGCGCACAACATTTCATTATAAAATCAATTCCATCCTAAGCTGCTTCCATACTGAATGAATTACCGGTACACAATTTACAAGATGCCCTTGAACTTTGTCATCAACTTCATCACCTGGGGTTACATCATCTGAACTGAAATATACTAAAACATATACCTAGGGATTCTAGAAATGGAAAGATGACTATTTTTTTAATTAGAGAACAGAATAAAGAAATCCTTAAATGGTGCAGAATTGAATTTGTAAATGTTCTCATAGAACAACAAAGAGCAATTCTTATTTGGTGTAAAAATGGAACTGCGGCAAAATCAGATAACTGAATTTGACGACCCAGAGGAATTGGGCGTCTGGAAATGAATCACGCTGGTCAAAATGAAATGGTTGCTAAGACCGAGATAACAGAGTTCCCGTGTCAGGAAGAGAAATAACCCAAGATGGAAGATTGCTAGTTCAGTTTCTGGTATCTGCATTGAAAGATCTTTCTTAAAATATATATAAACAAATGACTAAATAAATAAAATCATAGATTTTGAAATATCTTTGGTAAATGCTCGTTCCCTAAAAGCCCAACTGCTAAGAAAACAATGAACTTGTAAACTTTTAAAAACAACTCCTGAAATAATCTGAAAAGATAAGAAACAAAGCGTACATAATCCCAGAATGGAACTTTCTGCGGATTAATTTTTTCTGCGTTCTGTGCCTCTCTGTGCGGAAAGATTTCATGTGATATGAAGTTGCCGATGTCAAGAAAAGGTCAAATACTTCACAAATGGCTGACATTATTTTGTATCCCAATCTGGACCAGATGGTTCAGCAAGAAACCAAACATTCTGTCTTCAAACAGGGGTTCTCAAAGCATCTCACACTGACCCGTTCCAGTCCCTTCGTCTCCCGGACTTTTTCCATCCTCATGACCCGAGTCATCTTGATCAGGTTCTTCTCTTCCAGGTCCTGGTTCTCTATGATCAGCTGTGTGACCACACACACAGAGAGAGAGAGAGAGAGAGAGAGAGAGAGAGAGAGAGAGAGAATGTTTAAGTCTTTGTTTATACGGCATAAGCAGTCAAACAAATAAAAAAAAAGAAAAAGAAAAAGAAAAACCAACACACACACACACACACATACACACACACACACACACACACACACACACACACACACACACACACACACCACATCAATCACCACTCGCTTGAAAGACGAGTCCACCAGAGGCATTTTCTGCATAATTATGGACATTTGGAACTTTTCCTTTTGGCACTGTCCTCTGATATAGGTCACAGGATTCGCCAAGTTGAGGAACATTCTTCTGAAGACTCGACCAGAAGACAGTCAATATTATGACCCGCCAGTCCCTGATTTTGTGATGACTCTGATTCTGTACTCCCCTCCACATCTAAAGTATTCAGTATCGGCGTATTAATGGGACTGTTGTCGAATGGATGTTGCAGTGGTCCTCTTCCCAAATGAGACGCTCGTTCATGCTGGCTCCGCAACTAAACAATTGCCACTGCTAACAGGAGGCATCGTAGCTGATATCCTGGGTCATGCTGCATCGAAAAGAGCAACTCTGTACGCCACCATAGAGACTCAGCAGTACCTCCTGTAAAGGCTTGTCACTAGACGACTTGCATGCCCACACAAATTTACAGATCGCACACGCACACATGCATACACACGCACATGAGCGCACACACACAAGCGCATGCACGCACACACCACGTGCACTAGCACATACACATAATCACACGGGCCTGCCCACTCACGTACACATACACACGCACGCACTCACATACATGCGCATGCACCCACACACGCAAAACACACAACTGTAATAGTGGTGTTGGTAGGTACACGAGGTCAGACCAGCACTCTGGGCTAATACATCTGCTAAGTGGTATCCATGAGACGCTCGTCATGAATTTTTTCTTCTAGATATTGATTTATCAATCAGCTGTAAAAGCTGCGCTCGGTGGTCTCAAAGCTTGGCAGGTGCGGTGTAACGTATGTAGACCAGTCCGAACGTAGTGACACCTCTTCGATGAAAGTAAAACGTTGATACTAGTCATGGCGACAAACCACGTGGCTGGTGGTGTGAGGGGCAAAGGAGAAACAATGAAGGACAGAAAATAACAGACTGAAATCTGACGGCGGTAGACGCAAAATCTGCTTCACTTTTAAACTGTGCAATAACACTAATCGTCACCACCATCGTCCTTTTTTTCTCTCTAAAGATAGAGACAGCAAGAATGTCGAAAACCATAGCAACACTACATTAATGCGCGACTGCTGGCTATACATTCTCGTGATTATCATTATGACCTCCAGGTCAGATAATCAAAGATATTCCATTAGTGGCGCACAGAGATTGAGGCATTCATTTGAAAAATGTTCACCTTGGTCCTGGCGTTGGATTCCTTGAGGTCCCTCAGGTTGACCTTGAGGACGAAGATCTGGTGATTGAGCTTCTGCAGAGCCAGCTCTTCTTGGATGAGGCACTCATCCCTGTAGTCCCTCTCCTGAAGCAGCTTCTGGGTCTCGTAGGTCATGGAGGTGGACTTGGCCTTCAGCTGGTTGATGAAGCCCTGCAGACGACCTCATTGTCAGCTGGCTAGATTTCTGTTCGTTTGCTTTTGTTTTTCTGTTAGAGGAATCTGCACAAGCAGCTTCGAAAGAAACTGGTGTGCTGCTGTATTTGGAATTCATACATTTCTGGTGGTGTTCTGTTGTTCTAGAAATGGCATCTGTAAGTTGCTGCAGTGGAGTGACGTGTGTGTGTGTGTGTGTGTGTGTGTGTGTGTGTGTGTGTGTGTGTGTGTGTGTGTGTTAATGACTTTCTCGAGAATCTGTACATGGTTTTGTGGTGGGATGGGCGTGTTTCGGTCTTAGTGTAATGTTGTATGGCACTGTATTTAGGTGGGGCGGTTTACATATGATCGTTTCTCGTATACGTACATGGTATTGTTATGGGACAGTGGTGATATGATTTTGTGCGGCTGTTTTCATGGCATTGTAATGGAACAGTGGTGATATGTTTTTAGTATGTCTTTTTATGGTATATTTGTAAAAAACATACAAAAAACCTACCTGCAAATGGACATGTACACACACACACACACACACAACACACACACAAACACACACGCGCGCGCGCACACACACACACACACGCGCACGCGCGCGCGCGCACACACACACACACACACACACACACACACACACACACACACACACTCACGCACACACACACACACACACACACACACACACACACACCACACACACACACCCTGAGCTGCAAAATATGTCGGGTATACAGGACGTGCTCATTACGGGTGGCTTCATAGAGATTCTGGGTCTCCAGCATCTTCATCTCCTCCCCGGCAATCATCTTCATTAGCACGAAGATGGTCTCCATAGACCGCCTCTCCTCGTCAGATTTTGTCACTGCCTGAAACAATCATCGTCCACGTCAGGAACACGAGGCTGTGGTCACCAGATTCCATCAATGATCGAGACAATCACCGTTACATTCAAGACCACGACGCAGAGATTATGAAATTTTACCATTGAATTAAACAAAACAATCATCATCAAAACCAGGGCCACAATGACGTGGTGGTCAGAGGTCAGCACTGAACGAAACGATCATCCTCATTAAGACCGCGTTTGTCGTCAGATTTTAGCATTTCTCTGAAACGTCAACAGAAAAACCCAAGGCTGCGGCGACTGATTTTTGCACCGCCTAAAACAATTATCGCAACATTAGGATCACTAGGATGTGCTCGTCATATTTCATCATTAAACAAAACAATCATCAGCATTAGGACCACGGCGTTGTGGTGTCAGATTTCATCAGTGCCTTAAAAAAAATCAACAGTCGGACCATTTTGCTGAGGTGGTCAAATTTCAGCACTGAATAAAACAATCATGGTCAACCTCAGGACCACAAGGCTGCCTTAGTCTGATGTCAGCACTGCCTGAAACAATCATAGTCAACATCAGAGTCCCGATGCCATGGTCAGCACGGCAGGAAAAGATCGTCGGCATCAGGATGACAAGGCAATAATCGTCTGATTTTGTCACTGCCTGAAACAATCATCGTCAACAGCACCAAGATGGATACTCTGGTCGGAGTTTGCTCATCAGACTTCAGTGCTGCCTGAAAGGGGGAAGCGTAATACAAAGAAGGCAATGCAGTGTGATGCAATGCCAAAACGTAACAAAGCAAGATGTTAGGGTATGATCAGATTGCAAGAAAGATTTGTTTCTGATTTGTTTCCTAACCCCCTTCTAATTTCCATCAGGAAAAAATCCTGATCAGATTGCAAGAAAGATTTGTTTCTGATTTGTTTCCTAACCCCCTTCTAATTTCCATCAGGAAAAAATCCAGACAAACAAAAACAAACACCGATAGCTTTCTAATAAAAGAAATAAATTTAGTGTTTCCTTCTTAAAAAACAATATTATAAATTTAGAGGGAAGAGGAGGAGACGGAGAGAAAGTATGAAGACAAACACGGAAAGAAGGGTGATAATGAAATGAAGAAGAAAGAGAAGTTGGAGGAGGAGGAAGAAGAGAAGGAGAAGGAGGAGGGGGACTGCAAGTATGAGGATGAGGAAAATATGGGCATAAAAAGACGATTATGACGAAAGGAAAAAAAATTAGCATAGTGTAGATTGATAGCAATACTGATCATTACAGTCTGATGGAAAAAAATGTTAATGACCACACCACATTAACAGAAC
>CM031597.1:107699209-107709209 GCA_018398815.1 Conus ventricosus | reverse complement strand
AAAAGCAGAAGAAAGAACAGCAAAAAAAAAAAATGAAAAAGAAAGAAAGAAAAGGAAAGAACAGAAAAGAAGGCAGCGGGGCGGGTGTATAGGTTGACATTTTGTGTAAGTAAGTGAAAATGTAAGTATATCAGGAAATATTTCATCATGCGAGCGAGCAAATAATGTAATCAGTAACTAAACGTGATCTGTAGCTACCCATCTTTATCTCGCGCACGCTCTAAACACACAAAGAAACACACACCAGATATAGAAACACAGACACATACACACATAAACACAGAGTAACACACACACACACACACACACACACACAGATAAATAGATAGATCGATCGATGGACAGACGGACAGACTGACACACAGACAGAGACAGATAGATAGATTGACAGACAAAAACATATGAAAAAATATAAAGATAGACAGACAGATATAGATAGATAGACAGATGGATAGATAGATATCATTTCACAAATGATATTCTTGGATGCAGCCCGTACTGCTCTAGAATGAAATAAATTCAAGAGGATTTGCAGAATTTACAAGAGATGAAAACAAGTGGTAATTTTTTCCCACAGGGACAAATTCAATACAACTGAAGCTTTCTCGATAACGGTTTCTTTAGGAGTGAAATACACCACAGTAAAACATCGTGGAGTATTTCACTCCTGAAAAAAAAAAACTTTGTAGCGAAAGCTTCATGTATATATGGAATTAATCACATCTAATTCATCTGTGTATAAACAAAATATATCATCTTGTCCCATACACACAAAACTCTACTCCCTTTGTTGGGTAGATGGGATTAATACTTCCCTGTCTACATAGGGAGTGTCCGCAAGAGTATCAGCCTGCGTACTCGGAAAAAAATCTTGTCCCAAGGATAAAGTGTCATATATATATATATATATATTATATATATATATATATATATATAGTTAAAATAAGTTAAAAGAGGAATCTTAAAACTATCCCGTTTACAAACGGGAGCCCACACGCTATATAACATCGGCGGTGGGCAAACCAAAAACCATCCTGATGACAGCGCAACACGCTCGAAACAAATTTGTAGATAGTTTTAAGATTCCTCTTTTAACTTGTTTTAACTAATGTTGCTCCCCAAGGGGTTGAGCACTTAAAATTTTTTTTAGGCATTTTAAATATACTGATCTATATATATATATATATATATGTATATATATATATATATATATATATATATATATATATATATATATATATATATATAAAATCAGAGTTAAAAAGCCACTCAGAACGTTAAAAGTGCTCGACCATGTAGGGAGCGACATACCAGTTTAAAATAGGATTTTAAAATGGAAGAATTAAAAACCTACAAACTTGTTTCAAGCTAAAACGCTCTTCTCAGGGTATACAATTTGGGCACGCCACCGGTGTTATATATTGTGGTGTGTGGGCGTGTGAGCTCTGTGCGTGTGGCACGTGGCCTGCCGGTTTTTTTCTTTTCTGGGGCGCGTTCAGGGGGGGACGTGCCACGGAATGGTGCATTGACAAAGATTTCTATTTATGCCTGCAATTGTTTATCATTTCTACTTTAGAGTTCAGGGATGCTAGGTGGGGTTTACATAATATCAGCACTTTTCTGTAGTACATAAGTTGCATTTTTTAGAAATGTTGTTGTATGGTGTTGCTCTTTTTATAATTTTCCATGATATGTTGTAATCTATTTTCTTATTTTTAAGCTTCCAAATATATTTACTTAATTCTGTTTGGTTTTTATATTTTTCATTTTTGAAAGACTGTTTATGGTTTGCATATCTGGTTTTTAAAATGGTTTGCCGTGATCCCTATGTATGTTTCTTTATCACTGTCTGTTGTTACCGTAGCTTGGTACACAATGTTGTTGTAGAGACATTTATTGTTCAGAGGGCACTGGTCTTTTTTGTGCAATTACAAGATATCCTTTCATCACCACATATGACAACATCTGCAAAAAAGAAAAAGAACTTGTGCACCAGATGGATTTAGGTGATAGGATAGAAGCAACAGCAATAAAAGAAACCTTTATAACCCTTAAAGACCACAAACCTAACTTTCTCAACAACCCTACTTGTAGACTGATAAACCCATCAAAATCTGAATTAGGCAAAATTAGTAAAAAGATCCTGGAAAAGCAATAGAGGACATAAAAACAAACACTGAATACAATCTCTGGAAAAATAGCTACGAAGTTATCCAATGGTTTAAAGAATTGAACAAACAGAAAAATACAGTGTCCATTACTTTTGACATAGTGGACTTCTACCCTTCCATTGATGAGGAATTACTTACTAAATCACTAAGATTCGCCAACAAATATACAAATATAACAGATTCTGAGATGGAAATCATTCTCCACACTAAGAAAACTCTTCTCCATAGCAACAGTGAAACTTGGATTAAAAAAAACCAGCAGAAATTCCACATTCGATGGAGCTGAAACTTGTGAATTAGTTGGACTTTTCATGTTGTCTCATATACAGAAAATACTTGGTAAACAGGTTGGCTTATACAGAGATGACGGTCTTGCCACGTTAAACAATAAACCTAAAACCATTGAAAACAGGAAAAAAGAACTTTGTAAAATTTTTCAAAGCCATAACCTAAAAATCACAGTAGAAGCCAACAAAAAAGACAGTAAATTATTTAGACATAACATTAGACCTTAAGGATCATACATACAAACCATATAAAAAAACCTAATGACACACCTGTCTATGTAGACATCAATAGTAACCATCCACCCTCCATCTTAAAAACCATACCTAATGGTATAAACAAAAGACTATCTAAACTGTCATGCAATGAGAAAGAATTTAACAGTGCAGCAGCTGAATACCAAGAGGCGCTGAAAAAAGTGGCTACAACTACAAATTACAATATAACCAGATAACAACATGAACAGCAACAGGAAAAACAGGAAAATAAAAATTATATGGTATAACCCTCCATATGATGGAAAAACAAAAACTAACGTAGGAAAAGAATTCCTCAGAATCCTTAAAACATCATTCCCAAAAGAACATGTACTGTCTAAAATATTCAACAAAAATACCGTCAAGCTATCATACTCGTGTATGCCAACCTTAAAAATATAATTGATTCTTCCAATAAAACCAAAAACAACACAACCAAAGAGGGTGATGAAAGGATATCTTGTAATAGCACAAAAAAAGACCAGTGCCCTCTGAACAATAAATGTCTCTACAACAACATTGTGTACCAAGCTACGGTAACAACAGACAGTGATAAAGAAACATACATAGGGATCACGGCAAACCATTTTAAAACCAGATATGCAAACCATAAACAGTCTTTCAAAAATGAAAAATATTTAAACCAAACAGAATTAAGTAAATATATTTGGAAGCTTAAAAATAAGAAAATAGATTACAACATATCATGGAAAATTATAAAAAGAGCAACACCATACAACAACATTTCTAAAAAATGCAACTTATGTACTACAGAAAAGTGGCTGATATTATGTAAACCCCACCTAGCATCCCTGAACTCTAAAGTAGAAATGATAAACAATTGCAGGCATAAATGGAAATCTTTGTCAATGCACCATTCCGTGGCACGTCCCCCCTGAACGCGCCCCAAAAAAGAAAAAAAAAACGGCAGGCCACGTGCCACACGCACAGAGCTCACACGCCCACACACCACAATATATAACACCGGTGGCGTGCCCAAATTGTATACCCTGAGGAGAGCGTTTTAGCTTGAAACAAGTTTGTAGGTTTTTAATTCTTCTATTTTAAAATCCTATTTTAAACTGGTATATATATATATATAAAGAGAGAGAGAGAGAGAGAGAGAGAGAGAGAGAGAGATAGAGAGAGAGAGAGAGAGAGAGTAAGAAAATAGCCTTACTTTTCGTATAAGATCTTTCTGTTTTATAAGGTCTGTTTGCTCTTTAATAGCATTTTCCATTTTTCGTCTTGTGGTGACGATCTCTGCAAAATAAGTAAAGAAATGTAAAAAACAGACAAAGAGACAGACAGACAGACCGGCTAATAGATAGATAGTCAAAGAGACAGAAGAAAAGGCAAATGGATAGGTGAATGTACGGATGTAGTTTTGTAAAAGATTCTTTGCTGAACCGGGTGGAGGTGAGGAGAAAGCAATGATGGAGTAATAGGGGTTAGATGCAGAAAAGCAAAAAATGAGGCGGGCAGCACTGCGGTGGACATCTCAAATTCACTAATGAGACACCCTGGAAAGCCAGAAAAAAGTGTGTATACAGTAATCGAGATCTTCTTCTTAGCGTATGCCTTGGTCTACACGGTAAGTCCGGCCCTTGAGATCAATTGTGCCGTTTTCTCCGGCTCTTGTAGACTGCCGTAGAGCTTCGTTATTAGAGCTGTCTCTGTTGGCCACACCTCTCTCCTTGTCTGATCATGTAATGGGCATTTTTGGAGCAAATACTCCGCTGACTGTTCTTCCTGCCCACCAGGACAGACTGGAGAAGGCACTACCTTGAGCTTTCGGCACAAGTGACTGGTAAGTCCGTTGTGCTCGGTGCGGAGCCTCACCAATATACTGTTGCTCTCTGGACAACAGGTGATAATCATCCTTGGGTATCCTGGGCGTTGTGATAGTCCAGATGATGCTTCGCATCTCGCTGTAAGTAATGCTGTTGTTATACTGCTTCCCTTGAGCACCCTCTCTCGCCAGGTGATCAGCCAACTCGTTGCCTGGTATCCCGCAGTGGGCTGGAATCCACTGGAGCACCACTCTTCTGTCAGTAGCGAGTAATCGAGATAATAGAGTACAAATGCATAGACCAGGATTTTGGTGGCGCTCTCAGAATGGAGGTGATGGATGGAAAAATTGCGCCGAAGTTCCAGAAAACAAATTCGACGGACATCAGTAACGTGCTGTTGAAAGGAAAGAGTTTGATTCAGTGACACACCAAGGCTCAAACAGAAGTAGAGGGAGGAACTAATGAGTAAGTGAGATCGACAGATGAAGGAAGAGGGGGATGATTCAAATACGTCAGTGGAAAGATCAAAGTCGTATGGTTTAGCTCGAGTTTGTTGTCCTTCATCGATTTTTTTTATATTTTTTAGGTCAGTTACACAGGACTGAGTGCTTTCAATCATTACCAAAAGATCAAGAGAGATCCAGAAACATACAGCTAGTTGTCATCTGGGGAACTGTGATGGAAAAGAGTGGCAAAAGGATGACTGCACAAAATGAAAACGTTACGCTCCAGCACTGAGCCTTGGCGTAGACCCTACAGCGATTGAGTTGGGCTGGAAGTGGAACCATTGACAGCGACGACTTGATGTAGGAATGAAAAGAACTGTAGACTGAAACAGGGAGACCAAAAGAATGAAGCAAGCGGGAGAGAAGAACAGAATGGCTGGTGGTATAAAAGCTGCGGAGAGGTCTAGTAGAGAGAGAAGTGATACATTGTTGTAGTCGACAGTAGTCGGTAGGTCAATGCAAATTTTAAGATGAGGACTTTTTTTGTTTTATCGACAGAGGCAGACTGAAGAGGGTAAACGAGATTATTAGATTGAAGATTGTCCATTTGTTGAACAACTTTTTCGGTGATTTTGCAAAGAACGGAAGATTCGAAACAGGCGTTTGGTCGTTAGAGGTAAAACGATCAAAGTCATGACGTGTTGCCTTCATATATATTATGTCCCTTTGGGAATCGACGCCTCGCATTGAGTGCCCCCCCCTCCCCCCACACACACACACGCGCGCACACACACACACACACACACACACACGACCACACACACACGGCCACACACACACACGCGCGCGCGCACACACACTACCACACCTTCCCCATCCCTTATTCCCACACCTTACCACACACACACACACACACACACGCACACACACATACACGCACACACACGCGCGCCAGCACACACACACACACACACACACACACACACACACACACACACACACACACCCTACTACCACACCTTCTCCCATCCCTTATTCTTACCCCTCCCAACTAGTCTTCATCACAACTGTTTGCCCATCCTGTTCCCCACTCCTACCATTCCTCGCTTCACCCGCTTTCCTCCCCCCCCCCTCCCCCAAGCCCCACCCCCTCGTCCCCCTCTCCATCAACCCCATTCATTCTCTCTCTTCCTCATCACCATCCATCAGTGCCTGGTTCTTGTGCTTCTCGTTCTCCTTCTTCTTGATGATGCCCTCCTTCTTCAGGTCCGTCTCCCGCACCTTGGCCCTCAGCATGCGCCGAACTTTGTCCACCTGGGCCGACTGCTCTTTGGCCACTTCCAGTTCCAACATCCTTTTCTGCAGGACAGGCAACAGACATGGATGGACCTACAGACCTGTGGGAAGGCTTAAAGGTTAAAAGTCCATGAGCCTAATGACTGCAGGGGCAGACATGGACCTACAGACCTGCGGGAAGGCTTAAAGGTTCAAAGTCCCTTAGCCTAATGACCGCAGTGGCAGACATGGACCTACAGACCTGCGGGAAGGCTTAAAGGTTAAATGTCCAGGAGCCTAATGACTGCAGTGGCAGACATGGACCTACAGACCTGCGGGAAGGCTTAAAGGTTAAATGTCCAGGAGCCTAATGACTGCAGTGGCAGACATGGACCTACAGACCTGTGGGAAGGCTTAAAGGTTCAAAGTCCCAGAGCCTAATGACCGCAGTGGCAGACATGGACCTACAGACCTGTGGGAAGGCTTAAAGGTTCAAAGTCCCGGAGCCTAATGACCGCAGTGGCAGACATGGACCTACAGACCTGTGGGAAGGCTTAAAGGTTAAGTCCCAGAGTCTAATGACTGCATGGGCACTGTTGGTGACTTTTTGTTGCCGGGAAAAGCAGCCAGGATGTCACACAGAGAAACCGCGTCACGGCCATGAATACTGCAATGCCTCTACCCGTCCTCCCTTACTCCTCTTCAAATTGTCCACCTTCCTCCTCCCAACTAGTCTCCACCATTTTAAAAAAATTCTTTTCGTGTGTGTGCACGGGTATTTTTCGAGGTTCACCGTGTGTCTAAGGCACGGCATGACAGAAGGCAACGCCTATCCTACTCTTCCTGCCACCTCAGTCCTACCTGACCTGAATCGGGTACCCCGGTACTGCAGGGTGGACACCCAGGGGTTTTGACGCCGTACCATGAAAGGTTGGAACTCACTCACAACTGTCAGCTCCGCAGGCAAACGATCTGCTGAACTTTCCGTCTACAAGGAGACTGCAAGTTAGTTGTTTTTTTTTTGTTTGTTTTTGTTTAGGGTGGATGGGATGATGCGGGAGGTGGAGAGCGGAAAGAGGTGGGAGGAAGGTGGACAGTTTGAAGAGGAGTAAGGGGAGGACGGGTAGAGGCATTGTAGTATTCATGGGCGTGATGGGGGCTTCTCTGTGTCATATCCTGGCTGCTTTTCCTGGCAACAAGAAGTCACCAAAGCACAGTGCCACACCCCTTTAAAAAAATCGTTTTCGTGTGTGTGTGTGTGTGTGTGTGTGTGTGTGTGTGTGTGTGTGTGTGTGTTTGTTCATGTGCGTGTGTGCGTGTGTGCGCGCGCGCGTGTTTGTGTGTAGGCGCATAGCGCATGCGTGCTTGCGTGTGTGTGTGTTCACCATCCCCCCCCCCTTCCCGTCTTTGTATACCATGATTTACATATATGCCAGGGTACTTAATTTACAACAACAATTCAACATGTCTCAAATTGAAATTATTATGTTTAACGTATTTATCCTAAAGCATCTTTTACCAAATTTTGTTTTGTTTTGTTTCCTTTCAGTTTATCTTTCAATCATTGTAACACATAATTCGGATGCAGAGAAAAGAGCACATATACACACACGCGCGACGACACACACATTCAAAAAAATTTGAACAGAAATTCGCACAAATCCTCACAGCACTGAAAAGAGACAGTTTTGAAGTGACTGAAATATAAATAAATCATAAACAAGAATGTTGAAAAAAAATGAGAAAAAAAGAAAAAATCTCTCGCACACCTTTCCTTGCAACCATTTAACAGTCACATTCAAAGTCATGAGTATGTGATCTACAGCCTGTAGTTCATTACATGTCACACAAACATTCTGAGCAGACTCAAATTTCCGTTATGTAAAATGTCTATATCATTGAACAATGTGCATTTATTTCTCGTGTCATCAGTCAATGTCGGTTGATATGCACCCCCCCACCCCCACCCCTTTCATTCTTATGATTTGTCACGCAAGGTGCATGCTAAGTGTAACGTATCGTTCATTCCAACGCCAAACTCCGAAAGGGGTGACTGGATTGTACGTGTGTGCCAGATGTTATGCGTGCGTTCTCACAAGGAACCTCGGTTAATAGTCTCGTTCTAAAGCCTTTTCGGGAAATGGAGTCATAATAAATCCCTCTATTCAGAATCAGCCAAGCGGAAATTCGAACCCACAACCCCAGGATTACAAATCCTGTGCTTTACCATTGAGCTATTGCGTGAACTCCGTCTATCGTCTCATCCGAAAGACTAGCACCCAGATCACCACTTAAAATCTAATGGAAAAAAGCGAAAAACCTTGCGAGAGTTTCTCCGCTTTTTGGGTATCCCCTGATTCGATAAGGAAATTGTTCGCAAGAGCTATTCTCATTTGTCATGTTTTACAAGGGGGGCTGTCAGCAAAGGTTAGTGTAAGCTTACTTGTCAAGTTTAAATGAATTAAAACGTGACTTTTCAGCATGAGTTGGGTATTCTAGTCGATCAGTATTTCTGTATTTCTTTAGCATATTGTCAGAACGAGTTTCTCTAATCATTTAACATTCCTATGCTAAAAAGTGAAATTAACGAGTTGCCATACTTGTTAAGCATCCGCTGGATCAGTAATAACAGTTACCTACCGCTGGGTTCAGCAGTTATTGTTGCATGGTGTGATGTGTTCAATGGACCCGTTACCCACCTTGATGTCTTGTTGCTGTAGTAACACATCTGATTCCACCTGACGGACATCCCGCATCAGGTCTTCATACTCAAACTGTTTGTTGCGGATCTTCGTGGCCGCCAAGTTGATGCTGATCCGCATCTTCTCTGTCTTCACCTACAGCGGGTAAAGTCACAATACTCACGATGATAATGATAACAAGGAAGACAATATATAGGAGGTTTCTTATAGATAAAGAGATAGATAAAGAGCTATTGTCGCAAAACATGTGTCATGTGTTACGCGAATGTTGTCAGTGACTACGTCAACTTTTTCCCACAAGAATTATGATGATAATGATAACAAGAAAGAAAATCTATAGAAGGCTTCATATGCTATAGATATTGAACCATCGACGCGAAATATGTGTTGCTGTGTTAGGCGCTTGTTTTCTGCGTCTACGCAACTAATAGGAAGTAATTTTGCAACTTCCTGTCTTAAGTGAGTGCAGTTCTGGGTTTATGTTTCTAACTAATGCATGTCAACTTCCTGAAGATAAAATGGGAAATATTACGACTACCATGGGTCGACGACTGGTTCTAACCCACCCCAGAGGAAGACGTAAGCAACACCAGCAACTACAATGAAGGATGACAACATTAACGACCACCACCATCGAACAACAACACCGACCAACTCCACCATGTACCTCTAAACGAAGGCATCCAAGACTACCGCAAAAGAACAACTTGTCCCTAAAAGCTTTTGTTATGAGGACGTAAAACTCAACCATATTCTTGATTGCCATGGGAAAGGTGGAATAGAAAGTGGAAACAAAAACAATAGGTAGTGCTCTAGAATATTTGTTTCACATCGCAAAATAACAGATTTGCTCCTTTCCAGAATCTTTCAACACGTTTTCATTCAGATTTTGGTATTATATTAATGGTGGAAAGGAGAAAAAGAAAAAGACATGGTTTATAGAAAGTCGACTCCATTAAAAAAAAACACGTCGACTCCTCTAACAGTGCGACGTCCTTGGATTCATAAAATTCCCTCTTACGGGGCTAGATGATTGTTTGGAAAGGACATATATGTTATGTTGGATGCTTC
>CM031597.1:107674209-107694209 GCA_018398815.1 Conus ventricosus | reverse complement strand
TTAAGAAGAATTAGTTTGAGAGAGCGTCTGTATAAGCTGTCAAGAGGTTTTAAGCAATTTTGACTGGCCAGATCCCAACATGTTGATGCATAATCAAGATCTGGCTGGATATATGCACGAAAAAATAGCTTCCTGGTATGTTGATCAAGAAAATGCTTTATTCTATTCAATTGGAATGTCTTCTTGGAAATCCTTTTGCAAAGCATAGAAATATGTTGAGACCAGGATAGGTTATTGTCTATAGTGAGTCCTAGTAATTTGTAGAAACTTACTTCTTCTAATACTTTATTATTAACTTTTAACTCCGGTAATTTATTCATAATGTTCTGTCGTTTCTGCCTAGTTGTCACTAGCATGAATTTAGATTTATGAGGATGAATTGCCATATGATTTTCTTCCGTCCAGGAAACAAGCCTTAGTATCATCAGAGCTTTTATTTTCATTGTATATGGTGGTATCATCTGCAAAAAGTTCGCAAGAGGATATCAAATGAAGTGGCAGGTCATTTATATAAATTGAAAATAGTATAGGACCTAGAACCGATCCCTGGGGAACTCCATATTTGTTCGTAGCAACAGAAGATAAAGTAGAATCTTGACAGACTACTTGTCTTCTGTTGTGAAGAAAAGATGCTATGAGTTTTACAGAACAATCGTTTAAACCGTACATATTTAGTTTGTTAGAGAGAACACTGTGATCAATGGTGTCGAAAGCTTTCGCAAAATCAACAAAAATTGCACCAGTAAATAGATTATTGTTTATGTTTAAATGCCATTTCTCAATGAGGTTAGTCAGCATGGTATGGCACGAATGATTCCTTCTAAATCCATTCTGATTTGGGTGAAATAAGTTATACTTCGTAAAATGGGACTGTAGATTGTGTTTAATATGTTTTTCGAGAGGCTTAGACAGAGCAGATAGTATAGATATGGGTCTATAATTGGAGGGTCAGATGGGTCACCAGACTTAAAAACAGGCAAAACTTTAGCGTCTTTGAAGGCTTGTGGATAATAACTTTTTTCAATACTTAAGTTATAAATATATGTAACACATTCAGAGATAATGGGCGCTGATATCTTCAAAATTTTACAATCTAACCCATCCAAACCACGGGAACTCGACGGTTTTAATACATTTAACTCCTGATGCACTTCATGGACACCTATATACGGAAAATGAAGTTTGTCCACAATATTTTTTGACTCGCAGAAACATTTCAGTCGATTTAAATCATTAGCCCGTGTGTTGTTTATCTTTATTGTTCTCTCTGCTACGATAGTAAAATGACTGTTCAGATAATCAACAGATAAATTGGACGTATAAGCAGACGGCGGTGCTGTTTTCCCGGACAACTGATTTATAGCCTTCCAAATAGATTTTGAATCTTGTTTTGATGAAATTAAATCACTAAAATACCTCTTCCGTGCGGATCTTTTCATTTCAGTGACTTTATTCCGTTGTTGTCTAAAATTCTTGTCTTTCCCTGTTGTTTGTAATAAATTGTCACGAATTCTAATTTCAGCATCTATTTCTTTTGTTAACCACGGCGGTTTCTCGGTTAATTTAACACGTTTAGTACGAAGCAAGACATGTTTATTGAAAATAGGAACAAATATCTTGTACCAAGCCGTAAGTGCATCATCAGGATGATTGTATTGATAGACACAAGAAAAATCTGCCATACATAAATCAGCCAGAAATTGTTCAGTGTGGAAATTTTTATAGCTGCGAAACGATATACACTTATGAGTGCATCTGGGTATTTTAACTCCTTTCTTTGACCATGTTAAACAGACTGGAAAATGATCACTAAGACCATAGACAGGTACAGCAGTTTCCACTACGTTGTTAGAATTAGTAACATAAATGTGATCAATTAACGTTTTTGTCTGTAATGTTATCCGTGTAGGTGAATTTATTAACTGAGTTAAATTGCACATTTCATAAGTTTGTTTCCATTTGTTCTGTGATTTGAATAAATCGATGTTAAAATCTCCAAGCAAGATTATTTCCATTGAATAACTTAATACGTCTTCAAGCATTGACTCAAAACGATCGAACCACTCGACTCTTTCTTCTGGGTTTTTGTATAAAAAACCTACCAGGATTGGCTTTGCTCCTTTCAAGTGAATCTCTAACCATAAGCATTCAATTTCGTATTTATCAAACAAATTTAGCCGTCTATAATTAACAGATTGGTGAATATAAGCCACCATACCAGTTTCTAGTTTTGCGGTGGCATCTCGTCTAAGAAGGTTGTATCCTGGGATCGATAATATATTGTCAGAAATTGTACTAGATAGTCGTGATTCAGAAAAACCAAAGACATGAAAACAGTCATTTGAATTGGTTAAGATAGAAGGCACATCTGATAATTTGTTCATTAGGTGACATACATTAAGATAACCTATTTTGAACCCAGCTTTACTGAGCAACTTTATTGTGCTACCGTTCTTGTCCATCACAAAATTACAATACAATACAATTACAGATAATAATGTAGAGGAAAACACATACAAGGAAATGTGACACTCAGTATAAAAGATATGCAAGATTAAGCGGAAAAACTACCAGAAACAAAATGAGAATACCAAGTCTATTCAGCTGAGTTGAACACAAGACTGAAAATAAGAAAAGCAGCCTGAACATTCACTCCGGACAATCTCAGCACCAAAATGTCTATATATTTCGCACCAGTATGCGAACTGTCCTATCCGAGCTTTCCGAGAACGCCTGTCACCCATGAAACGAGCAATTTTTAAATAATATGGTAATATCACATCCAAGAAAAAGCAAACAAGCATAAACAAAGTCAATCAGCATAGTTTTGGATACATGACCAAGAGGAAATTTATATAAAGTAGACAAATGTTCATGCACAAAAAAACCAACAGCTTCGTCCTTGTGGGTCAAACACAATTACCTAAAGTCACATATCACCTGCATATGTATGACAAAACCATATATTATGGAGGTGGCTGTCGCAGAGCTGGTGAAGATCACTAATGTCCTGGGTGGTACGCCAGCTGTGATGCCAAAGACATTAGTTGCTGGGCACACTGGTTAACAGGATTGTTAGTGGCGGGCCAACTTGGGATTGTATTTACAACATTGACAGAATCTGACACCGGAAACTGTCTCTGGAAAATTTGTCTTCCACGGTGATCAGGGGTATGGTAAGGGTATAGGTCGGGATATCTGGGATATGGGAAATAAGGGATCATTTGACCTGAGATGGGAAGAGGATAGGACGCACTGGGGAATGATGATGGGTTCAATGTGGATGAGGACCTCTAGTTTCGCCTGACTGGCTGTTTTGTGGGGGAAAAGAAACTTCACACATACCATGATTCCCCAGCTGATGTGGGGGTGAAGGCCGATGGATTTGGCCTTGCACTGTTTCAACCACAGCCTGGTTATCATTCCGGGAGGGCAACAAAGGGAAGTGGGATGAGGATGATAAGGGGGGAACACCAGCTTGTTGGGAGGTTTGGGGATGGGAACTATCAGCTTCAGTGCTAGCCTGCAAAGTTCTCCCTGTGAATCTGGGTAATACACGTGCCTTATGAGGAGGGCCATGGACACCAGTTCGTCTGTCCTGAGGAAGAACTTTTTAAAAATTTATTGCCAGACTAGCAGTCCCTCTCATACTGGGATGTGTACTGTCTTTATATAATGCCTGTCGAGGAGCACCACTTGCAGTAATGAAAGCGCTGTGGTGGTCGATCATGTCTACTTTCATGCTGGTACAGGCAGTATATAAATTTCTATTTGACGGTGCTATCGCATTATTTAATGGGTTCCTTCCACGAGCAGGTACTATAGAACTTAAGGCTATATAAGCTGAAGGAAAACGAGTCTGACACAAATCAATTAGCTTCTGCCAAACATCAGTTGGAATTGGACCGGCTGGACAGTCATTTGTACCAACATGCACAATGAGAGTTTTTATTTGTTCCTGTTTGTCCAATCCATGCAGCCACTGGATGATATTACTAATTTTTAGACCTGGAACACAAATTTTAAAAAGAGGGTCATTATTTGTCTGTAGTCTCCTTGAATCAATATACCTAATGACAGAATCACCAACTATAAGAGAAGACGTTTCATTTGGTATTTTGATTTCACCAAGAACTTGTTCAGGGGGTTTCTTTTGAACCAATGGTTTATGAGAATCATCAAATTGGGGTGAATTATCAGTATTGAAGATACCGTTAGCTTTGGGGAAGTGGGAGTTTTTCTGAATGTTATCATTTGATTGATCTTGGCTGAGATTAGCCAGTATGTCAAACCGATTTTGAACAGGCACATCCGCGCTGTCAACACCATGTAGAGCTGCCGGCACAGGCTGGGGCGTGCTGTCCTGACGAAGTTCACCAAAGGTCTCCTTTGGAGTTGTTGGACTGCTGGACACGCTACCATTCACTTCAGCATGTGAGGAAGGCGGACAGGAAACTGGGCCACCACAAAGTACGTCGTTTTGATTTTCATCAACAGTCTGGGTAGATGTACTTACTGAAGACATTGACTTTTTCTTAATTAGTCGTACTTCTGACTGAAGTGTGCCAAGATGGGTTTTCAAGGAATGGTTTTCTTTAATCAAATTTGCAACTGTGGCATCGAGTTTAGAAATAATAGTTTTTAATTCATCAAGACTGCAGTGTAAAGATTCCATCTTTTTATCAATATGGAGTTTCAAATCCTTTTTCAAAGAAATGTTTGAGTCTTCTAGTTTAGATATAAAGTCAACATGACGATCAGTCTGATCATTTAACATGAACTCTAGAGCGTTTTCAATGTTTGTTAGTTTTTCAGACGACGCATTTTGCAAGTGTTTCGTAGGACATAATGTCCGTCTACGATAACGTTTAGACCGGGATAATTTGGGTGTTGATTTAACGCCTGTCTGTGGCGGGGTTTTGCACACATTGACCTCGGAAACATTGTTTTCATTTCATTTCCTAGAGTTTGTTTTTCAAAGCCATGGTCATCTCGATCAGTTTCAAAGGAATCTTCAGTCAAATTATCCACCACAGCCAATGGAGATGTTTCAGAGAAGTCCCCAACAAGTTCTTGCACAACACTGCTGTCAATCACATCGTCCTCTAGAGTTGGTTGGGAATAAGTATGACAGGGTAAAGAAATTTCTCTCTGATCACACACGGGGTGGTAAAAAGAATGTTGTCATTTCCTGTCAGAAAGGTTAATGGAAGAGAGGTCAATACCGTTTTTAGTGCCTGTACGTCATCACTTTCACAGTAATTAGGAATTGTCTCTTTCAAGATTTCACATTCATCGTTGTCCCATTTTTCACAGTCTGCACCCTGGCACAGTAGAGTCCCTGTTCCTTGCCGAGTGAAATAAAAAGTCAGTGTTATACGTTTCGATGTGCCACTAAACACACGAATGACTGACTTAGCCAGACAGGAGGGTATGGGTTCACTGATCCACAGGGTAAGAGAGAGCGGATTTTCTTGATAGTCGTAATCGTTCTTTTCGATTACAATCGACTCATTGGTAATACATGAGTAACGATAAAACAATGAATTTCTCCAGGCAAGAAGTTCGTTTTCAGGACATGAAAACCTCTTTTTGTAGTATGTCTAAGGTGGGTTTTAATTTGTTTTCGTGTACCACAGAGGAGGTATCCATTAAAATGTAATCAAGAAAACACGTTTATAAAACACGTGATCTATAAACGACTGTTCATGGTTTCGGCAGCTCGGACACGGGACAGCACGTAGAACAATCAGTGCAGCATGACATCCTTGTCTTTGAAAGCATAACAATCACACGACAGTAATCATAACGCAGAGGCAAAGATCACTGCTGAAAATTCAAGACAAGAACGTCCTGTGACATAACAAACTTTGCAAAAACAAAGAGAACAATCACAACACGTCTTGCTAGTTCACTGGTTCACTGTGTGTGTGTGAGTGAGAGAGAGAGAGAGAGAGAGAGAGAGAGAGAGAGAGAGAGAGAGAGAGAGAGAGAAGAGAGAGAGAGAGAGAAAAATTCCAGTGGGTGATGAGAAGCACAGTGTGCGATGTGAAACATATCTCTCTCTCTCTCTCTCTCTCTCTCTCTCTCTCTTAATATTAGACTGTGAGTTTGTTCCTTTTTCATCGTAGCCGATAAACTGACCAGATACGAGGTTTGTTTCATTTATTACTACGTAAACTATTTGTCTGATTCCAAACGCAAGTTAAATGTAACAAAAGAACGACACCTCGGCAATTCTGTCCTCAACCCGAAGGCGGCTTTTCTCCAGTTGGCTCTGCAGGGAGGTGCTCTCCAAGAACTCCTCCCGAAGGCGTTCCACCTCGGCCACAGCCTTTGCCTTCTCTGCTCTCAGGTCCTCACACTTCTTCTCCAGCTTGTCCTTTCTGCAACAGTGTGTGTCTTTCTCATTACGTGGCAGTTTCCCAGTTCTTCAACATTTTCCCAGTTCTTCAGCGATCCTTATCGTTAGCTTTCCATTGCTCTTTATGTCACTCGTCCTGCAGAAATGTTCATCCGTTGAAATGTCTCATTCCCCTGTTCCCAGTTCTGCAGTGGTATCATTTTCACAATGTAAGTGTTGATATGACCAGGTTTACAACAATGTTTACACTTGGTACTTTTTCACTTCTCATATTCCCATTCCCACAACAGTCTGCATCCTTTGCAGTACCTTTCTCTCCATATTCCTAGTCCTTCAACAGTTTCACGCACTGCACTGTCTTAGTCTTCATATTCTCAGCCCTGCAACAATGTTCACAATATGCTCTGTCTTACCGAGTAATTCTTCGTATTCCCAGTCCTGCATTCATTTTTACCCTTTGAAGTTTGTTATTCTTCATATTCCCAGTCATACAGCAATCTCCACTCTTATCATTATCATTCTTAATATTCCCAGTCCTACAAAACTCCTCACTCTTTTCACTTATTATTTCTCATATTTCCAGTCCCACAACAGTCTTGACCGTGTGCACTCATTATTCTTCATTTCGCAGTCCTACGACAATTTTTTCCTGTGTACAATGTTGTTCTTCATATTCCCAGTCCTAGAACAATCTTCACTCTTTGAACTTTTTATTCTTCTTATTCGCAGCCCTACAACGATCTTCATCCTTTGCACTTATTATTCTTCATATCCCCAGCCTTACAACAATCTCCACCCTTTGAACTTAACATTCTTTATATCCCCAGTCCTACAACAATCACCACCCTTTGCACATATCATTCTTCATATCCCCAGTCATGCAACAATCTCCACCCTTTGCACTGTTATTCTTCATATCCCCA
Organism: Conus ventricosus; assembly: GCA_018398815.1. Classification (NCBI taxonomy): domain Eukaryota; kingdom Metazoa; phylum Mollusca; class Gastropoda; order Neogastropoda; family Conidae; genus Conus; species Conus ventricosus. Next base: position 107,686,922 of record CM031597.1, on the reverse strand, counting down.
GCCCTACAACAATCTCCACCCTTTGCACTTATTGTTCTTCATATCCCCAGTCTTACAACAATCCCCACCCTTTGAACTTAACATTCTTCATATCCCCAGCCCTACAACAATCTCCACCCTTTGCACATATTCTTCATATCCCCAGTCCTATAACAATCTCCCCCAGTGTCAGGAGATAAGGGCCGAAACACTTGCTTGAAGGGGGCTTCTCTTCTGAGTACTCTGCTGCCACGCTCTCCACGAGTTTCTTTTTACTGATACATGGGTAAACCATTGACTTCCGGGAATAGGCTGGAGGACGTCCGGGAAAGACCGGAGGACACTGGGAAATACCAGAACCAAGGGCTCTGTGGGCTGGTTCCCCACTTTGCCTTCAACATGTGGCTACTAAATACAAAAAGAAAAGAGGCTCCCAGGATTCACCAAAAGGGGGAGAAAATGATGAATCCATCGGTGCTCAACCAATCACGACTGCAAATCCCAAACGGACTATGAACATGGACCAAATGGAATATCCATGTGTCTGTGGAAAGCGTTTCGCTACCACCCGTGGCATGAAGATCCACAGAACAAAGATGGGATGTGTGAAGACTGATCTGAATGAGCAGCAGCACACTGCATCAGCAGATAAGACGTCGGAAGACCAAGGCCAGGATTTAAACCACAGTGCCAAGGACATCCACGCTGTTGGTTCGGATGAGGAATTTGCACAGGCCCTCGATGCCAGGCGCCTGAAACTCAACTTGCCACGAGCAAACGAAACTGAAGATTGGGAGAAACTGGATGCAAAGATCGTCCAAAGACTCGATGCACTGATAGGGAAAAGCACCCTGGAACACAAACTAGCCACACATGGGGACATTGTGTATGCCACATGTAGAGACGCCTATGGAGCAAAACTACCCAAAGAGAAAACACCTCCAAAAAATTCCAGACGCCAAAAAGAGTTGGACAAGATCAGGGTCCAAAAGAAAAACCTCAAGAAGCAAATGAAGACCGCACTGCCAGCTGAAAAACAAGGCTTGGAAAAACTCTGGAAAGACCTGAAAGCAAAACACAGCGCCCTCAGCAAAGCGGAATCTGCGAGGAAGAGGAAAAGCAAAAAGAAGAAGACACAAGAGCGTTTCTTCAGAGACCCCTTCCAGTTTGCCAGAACACTGTTTGAGCAGCCAAAATCTGGGACCCTAAGTGTGGACAAAGGAGTTCTTGAGCAGCATCTGAGGAAAACATACTCTGACTCACAGAGCAAAGCACCACTCGACATTCAAGGTCTGGTGCGGCCAACCAACCCTGAGGAACAGTTCAATGGCAAGCCTCCAACTTTGGCGGAAATCAAGAAGGTGGTCGACAAAGCCAGAGCCAAATCATCACCAGGGCCAAACGGAATACCTTGCCAGCTGTACAAGAAATGTCCCAAGGTGCTGGAGTGACTCCACAGGCTGCTGCGATCAGCTTGGAGAAACCAGAAGATCAGCAGCCAGTGGATGACGGCAGATGGTGTGTACATCCCCAAAGAGCAAAACTCAAGTGACATCAGCCAGTTCAGGCCAATATCACTACTGAACGTCGAAGGGAAAATCTTCTTCTCTGTCATGGCAGCAAGGCTGACCAAGTACCTCATGGAAAACAAGTACTTGGATATGTCAGTCCAGAAAGGTGGCATCCCAGGCGTGGCTGGCTGTGTAGAACACGCCACAGTGATCTGGGACGCAATCCAAAGAGCAAAAACAGTAAAGAGAGACCTGGACGTAGTGTGGCTTGATCTGGCAAACGCATATGGATCTGTAACCCATGAGATGATACAGTTGGCTCTTGAGATGTACCACGTGCCAAAGAACATCCGCGACATGCTCAAGAAGTACTTCAATGGCTTCTCAATGCGGTTCTCTACCAAGGAGTACACAACAGATTGGATCAACTTGGAAGTGGGCATTGCAATGGGCTGTGCAATTTCCCCAATACTGTTCGTGTTGGCAATGGAAGTCATCTTGAAAGCAGCAACAAGCAACGCGAGACAAACAGACCTTGGCGATGGATACAAGATGCCTCCTCTCAAGGCCTTCATGGATGACACTACAGTGATTTCATCCAGAGAAGACGAGACACGTCATGTGCTGGAGAGGCTGGACGACATAGTTGCCTCATCCAGAATGAAGTTCAAGCCAAAGAAATCACGGAGTCTCTCACTGAGGAAAGGAAAAGTGGCCGAATCTGTGGTCTTCAGTGATGCCAACCAGGCCATTCCAACAGTCACAGAAGAGCCTGTCAAGAGCCTTGGAAGATGGTATGATGATACGCTGAAAGACACACAAAGAGCAAAAGAAGCCAAACAGATGTCGGAAGAAGGCTTGGAGACCACTGACCAGTGTGGGCTCCCTGGCAAATACAAGGTCTGGTGTCTGCAGTTCATGCTGATACCAAAGCTCCTATGGCCTCTGATGATATACGACATCTGCACCAGCATAGTGGAGGCAATGGAAGCCAAAATCAACAAGTTCACAAGAAAATGGCTTGGTGTCCCACCCTGTCTGACTGACATAGGGCTGTACTGTCGCCAAGCAAAGCTGAAACTACCACTGAAATCCATCCTGGAGGAATACAAAGCAGGGAAGATCAGACTTCAAAGCATGCTGGAGGACTCAGGAGACAAGGTGGTAGAAGCAATCAAGCCCCAGCTGAAGACAGGCAGAAAATGGAGAGTTCAAGAGGCGATGGATTCTGCAAAAGAAAGTCTCAAGATCAGAGAAATAACAGGACACACACAGACCAACAGACAAGGACTGGGGGTGAACAAAACTGAACAGTGGTCAAAGGCCAAAGGAAAAGCCAAAAGAGACATGATGATTCAGGAGATGAGAAAAGAAGAAGACCAAAAAAAGACTCCAAAAAGCAGTCCAGCAGAGCCAGCAAGGGCAATGGACAACGTGGGAGAATGCACTCCAAAGAAGTCTCACTTGGAATGACATTTGGCACATGGCCCCTCTCAGGATCAGTTTCATTCTCAGATCTGCATATGACCTTCTGCCCTCAAATGCAAACCTGGTGAAGTGGGGAAAAACAGACGATCCTGCATGCCCCCTCTGCCATGGAAAACAAACAGTGGAGCATGTCCTAAGCTCATGTAAAGTAACCCTGGCTCAAGGAAGGTACACATGGAGGCACAACCAAGTGCTCAAAGAGATTGTACAAGTAGTCTGGGCTAGTGCCAACACCATAAAAGGGAAAATCAGGACTCCAAAAGCACCCGCAACATTCTTCACGGCAGGAGGCAGCAAATCATGGCCAAGAACAACAGTGCCACTCGGAACATACAGGCAGAGTCTGCTGGACGGGGCAGATGACTGGGAGTGCACTGCAGACCTCCCAGAATGGAAGAGTCACCCAGAGATCATCATGGTGGCATGAGACCAGACATAGTAGTCCACTCTCAGTCAACCAAGCAGCTGATCATGATCGAGCTCATGGTGCCATATGAGAACAGAATGGAGGCAGCTCAAATCTACAAGACTGAAAAGTATGCTGATCTGGTAAACAGCCTGAGGAGAGAAGGCTATCAGGTCAAAGTCCTCATTGCAGAAGTTGGAGCTTGGGGGTTTGTAGGAACGTCTGCATACAGCCTCATGAAACAGCTCTCTGTTGCAGGGAGGGAAAAAACCAGAGCCCTGAAAGCAATGGCAGAAGCAGCAGAGAGGTGTTCAAGCTGGATCTGGTCAAGGAGGAACAAAAGTGAACTTCATAAGGCTTAACTTTCCTACAAATATCAGGTGTCCCTGTGGCTCAGTGGTTAGAGTGCGAGTCATTAAGTGGAAAATTAGCATGTCCAGAGGGTCATGGGTTCGAATCCCAGTCATGGCTCGTCCCAAGATGGGAAAAAAGGGGCAGCAGAGGGACATCCTGAGTCATGAACCGGGTGTGGCCCAACCCCCCTTGAGTGTCAGGAGATAAGGGCCGAAACACTTGCTTGAAGGGGGCTTCTCTTCTGAGGACTCTCTGCTGCCACGCTCTCCACGAGTTTCTTTCTACTCCACCCTTTGCGCTTATTATTCTTCATATCCCCAGTCCTATAACAATCTGCACCCTTTGCACATATCATTATTCATATCCCCAGTTCTACAACAATCTGCACCCTTTGCACATATCATTCTTTTTTTTGTTTTTGTTTTTTGTTTTTGTTTTTTGCTGTCCCAACCTCTGCGCCACCTCAGAGGCATTGCACCCACGCCGCTCATTCCGACACCCCGTCCACAACCACAGCTCGGTCGGCCCCGCCGCAGCCCCGGCACCGGCAATCCACAGGGAGCAGTCAATGTAAGTCGTCAAGAGGCATCCCACCGGAGGAGACACTGCACTGCTGCCGAGTCACTTCGGTGGTGTTCAGTGGCGCCTGTTCTGATCTAACATACGCAGGACACCACCTACTAAGCCCCCTACTGACGACAATAATTGCTTAGTCGCGGAGCCGGCGTGAGTGAGCTCTCCCTCCGGAGGGCGCCACCACGTCCGTCCAACGACAGCCCCCATGGACTCGCCGATACCGGTGACCCCGACGGAAGACCACAGACGTGGAGAGGACATTGCAATTGAGGTCACCATGAGAGCAGGGCATGAAGGGCCACAGAATTTGAGACATTTTTTGTGCACATATCATTCTTTATATCCTCAGTCCTACAACAATCTCCACCCTTTGTGTTTATTGTTCTTCATGTCCCCAGTCCTACAACAATCTCCACCCTTTGCGCTTATCATTCTTCATATTCCAACCCTTTGCAGTTATCATTCTTCATTCTGCACGGAATTCAGGTGTTACCCTTGACTCAGCACTTTCCTTCCAGCAACATGTTTCCACAGTCTGCCGTGTCTGTTACTTTGAGCTTCGCCGTATTGGTTATGTGCGACATCTTCTCACTGTTGATGCCACAAAAACCCTCGTTTCTGCCTTCATTCTATCAAGACTTAATTACTGTAAATCTCTTCTAGTTGGTTGTCCCCAGAATCTTCTCAGTCGTCTCCAGAAAGTACAAAACAATGCGGCTCGTATGATTCTCAGACAACCCAGATCTTCCCATATCACTGCCTTACTTCTTTCTCTTCACTGGCTGCCGGTCGAAAAACGAATATACTACAAACTGTCCTTACTCTGCTTTAAATCTTTGAATGGCTTAGTTCCTTCCTACCTTTCTGATCTCCTTCATCTCTATGTTCCTTCTAGGCAGTTGCGTTCTTCTACCGTTAACACTGCTCAACATTCCTCGACTTCGAACTAAAACCTATGGCGATAAGTTCTTTTTCTTTTCAGGGTCCAGTTTCTTGGAACAAACTCCCAACATCTTTGCGTAGTTCAAACTCTCTGTCTTTCTTCAAGGCATCTCTTAAAACAACCCTCTTCACCTATCAACAGCAGTTCTTTCTTCCCTTTCCCTTGCCCATCAAATTGATTCTGCGACGTGTTGTGTGTGTGTGTGTGTGTGTGTGTGTGTGTGTGTGTGTGTGTGTGTGTGTGTGTGTGTGCGTGTGCGTGCGTGTGTGCGCGCGCTTGCGCGAGCGCGCATGCATAGACGCACGTACTCATCCACACACACACACGCGCTCGCGCGCGCGCACGCACTCACGCACGCACACACGCACGTACACACAGCGCAAGCGCCCGCCATTACGAATAAAAAGACACACAACGGTGACCAAAGGGCAGTCAATACCCACTGTGTACAGTGTACAAAGTCTCAGTACGAAGCCGCCAAACGTGAAGCTGGCATGCAAGAACAAGGAAACACAAACACACACACACACACACACACACACACACACACACACACACACACACACACACACAAAGAACTCGCTAGATTTAATACCAATGAATCGGCCATAGTGGCAGAAGAAAAAAAGTTGAGAACCGTTAAGGTCGTTGAAAAATGGCACCGTCGAAGAGCGCAACAAGCAAATGAAAATTTCTGGCACCGAATTTTTTTTTTTTTTTCAGAGATGGTGAATTAATAGTGTATTAGCCAGAGGCTTCTAAGCATATATTATTCCCAAATCAGAGCCTGTACGGACGGAGCGGAGGGAATTCTCAGAACGATTCAGAATAAGAGAACTCCAGCATATGAGGGAACATAACAGAGTCTAAAAACAATAATAGCTGTTAACCTCAGGAGAAAAATGGCGAAAAGAGAGAAGACTGATTATTGTAGGTTCACAGCCATTTTCGTGTGGATCACAACTGTTTTCCCTGTTTTCCTGAGGATAATAACTGCTTTTTTCCTGTTTTCCTGAGGATAATAACTGCTTTTTTCCTGTTTTCCTGAGGATAATAACCGTTTTTTCCCTGATTTCCTGAGGATGAAAACTATTTTCTCTGTCGATTACAACTGTTTTGCATATTTTCCTTATCATTCTTGCTTTTTTCTTGAGAAAAACAAGTATTATCGCGAAGAAAATGTCGGTATTTTCGTTAATTTTCTTAAGGATAATATCTGTTTTTCACGCCAAAATAGGCAAAACCACTTGTGGACCTCAGAGACAACACCGAGATTTACCGTCTTCTTTGTGGGAAATAGAGAAAACACTTTTGATCCCAAGGGAAAACAGGCGGGAAAGCTGTTATCCAAAGGAAAACAGTTGTGATCCTCAGGAAAAAAAACTATTATCCTAAGGGAAAGCAATTGTCATCCTCAGGGAAAAATGCCACATTATCCTGAGGAAAACATTAATCATCCTCAGGGAAAACAGGGGAAAATGCTGTATCATCTAAGGAAAACAGCTGTCATCCTCAACGAAAACAGGGAAAAAGCTATAATCCTAAGGCAAACAGTTGTTATCCTCAGGGAAAATGCTATCGTCCTAAGGAAAACAGTTGTCATCAGTTGTCAACCTCAGGGAAAACAGAGGAAAAAGCTATTATCGTAAGGAAAACAGTTGTCATCCTCAGGGAAAAAGCTATTATCCTAAGGAAAACAGTTGTTATCCTCAGGGATAATAACATCCTAACCCCGTTTTCCCCCCCAAAGGACAATAGCCGTTTTCAGCAAAAGTAAGTGACAGATGAAAATACGGACATAGAACAGACCACAAACAAACAAACAAAAAACCACAAAGCATATGTGTGAGGTACCCACAGTTTTACTTGATGAGCGGTATCCCCCGTTCCCTCTCGTGGACCTTGGCATTGAGGTCGGCGATGGTCTTGGAGAGGGCAGCTATGCCTTTCTTGGAGGCGTCCTCCGCATCCTGCACCTCGATCAGCTGGTGGTACACTACGTTGATTTCCTGCCACAGACAGACAGACACACACACACACACACACACGCACGCACGTGCACGCACGCACGCACGCACGCACGCACACCACACACACACACACACACACACACACACACACACACACACACACACGCACTCTAATTTACTATAATGTCTGTCCAATTGTGTCATGTTGCATTAGATTGTGTAGCACTGTATCGTTGAATTGTATTGTAAAGCATGGTGTTGCTTTACGTAATAATGTGTTATATTGTAAAGCATAGTGGTGAGTTACGTAGTAATACGTACTATATACTGTAAGGCCTAGTCACCATGTGTCTTGCCAGAGGGATGCTGTTACGAATCGTGTGCGGTGCGTGTTTTGCTGTCTGACTCTCACCTGAAGAAGTTTGGATGTGTGTACGACTTTTCCCTACACACCCCCACACCACACGAACATAGATATCCAGGCAACAAGTTAAGTTTCTACCTTTTTTCTTCTGCTGCCTGAACCATCACATTATAACAAATGCATAATACATAGCAAGCATGAACATATGCAGCATAAAGTTCTCGCCACCACCAAAGGGCGCACAACGATACTAGGTACTGTATTGTCACAGCAACATATTTCTTTTCACACGTCAGGCCAGGCTGGCACCCACAGCAGTGTCATCACGGACAGTCTGTGCAGTTGGCCGCATCCGGCCCTAGTCACACAGTTCTCACACAGGTCAGTCACTCACGAAAGCAGTTCGTGGAGTCCTTCCAGGAACTCCCAAACAACAGGACACACGTCGACTCGACGGAAAACGAAGCCACTCACGGAAGTAGTTCGTGGAGTCCTTCCAGGAACTCCCACACACCAGAAGCACACAAGTCGTCGTCCCGGCGAACTCTGAAGCCGTTTCACACTCCAGCTCGTTACTGACCTCACGGACAGGCTCTCGACACCCCCACAGGGTGGAGACAGCGGCTGGGCTCGTGCTGCACCCCACACCCGGTTGGCAGTACACACACGATGTCTACTGACCCTCGGTCAGCCTCTCAATACCCCGACGGGGTAGAGGCAGTGGCTGGGCATGAGCTGCACCCCCACCCAGATGGCAGTCAGTTCCAGGTCGGACACGGGGCTTCACCGACATCTGGGGGAACTGATAGCTACCTTGATTGTCTAGCCTACTTCCAACACATTTATCGTTCTTGTTTGTAAGTAACAGTCACATACCCATAATAGAATCTACAAAGCTTCAATACAGTGGCTACATTAAATAGGAAATTTTCTTTGATTAACAGCATGACTGTTTACATTTGAGGAAAGGATTTCCACATGGAACCCTTTTTCAAAGTACCGAGAATACAATTATGACATATAAAGGAACGAATTCCGTTTGTCTCATTTTATCAAGAAAAGAATGTTTCTATCATATCACATCAGCACTAGACGTGTCAAATTACATTTCAAGGGACAATTTCCGTTCGTCCCTTTTTATTAAAAAAAAAAAAATGTTCATCATCATCACTAGACGTGTCTAATTACATATCAAGGAACGATTTCCGTTCGTCCCTGTTTATCTTTCCACAACAAGAATCAGAATACATCTTCCGATAATTTATGCACAATCATTTTCATTGCTCACTCCCAGAGCTCACCAACACTCACATCATTATGATACCTTAGGGGAAAATATAAACAACACTTTTTTTCAATAATACAGTGATTTAACTAGATTACTTTTTTTTTCGATCACATATCAGTATGCATATTCTTTCTTCTTTCTACTCACTCCATTCTCCTCATCCTCCTCTGTACTCGCATTCACTATCTACAACTTCCTATCGTCACCCTATGTCTCGTCAAATCATATGATATATCAAGGGAACAATCACATATTTTTAGGCCTTTACCAAGAGCTGTAAAGTTCCAAACCACCTGTAGGAAAAAAACAACTTCATTAATACAAATCCTAATTTCAATTCAATTGTCAACACATATACCTGACTGTCAGCGAAGACCTGCCCTCAGTCTCCCTTCGGCTCTCTGATGAAGTTGCTCTGCCGGTAGCTCTGCGGAGACTGAAGGGAAATCTTTGCTCACCTGACTTACACAAAACGCAGGCCAGTAGCTGTCAGGTAAACAGGACAACCGTTTTTTTTTTTTAAAGGTTTACCTGTTCCGGTCAAACGTGTCCCCAAATCCGTCCAAACCTTAAAAATGTTTTACTGTGTGCACAAGTGGCCGTGGGTGTCTGTGTGTGTAAGTGAGTGAGTGTGTGCGTGTGTGTGTATGTGTGTGTGTGTGTGTGTGTGCGCGCGCGCGCGTGTGTGTGCTTCTCCCTCACTCGTTACCCTCTTCTATTCTCTCCCTCACCACTTCATCCTTCTCCCTCCCTCTCTCCAATTTCCCTGACTTTGTTCCTCATTGTCTCCCGTCGTTCCTGTTTGTCAGAGTGTCTTGGTTTGACTGACTCACTCGTCTCAGCTGGCTTATGTGATCGTCGGTGCACTTGTAAATTTCCTCAACCACCATGGACTTGGCTGCGGACACTTTGCTTTGCGCTCTCTGCTCCCTCACCTGCGTCCAAACGTCACAGACAAATAGTTAAATGTGAGAGCATAAGGCAAAGGAAGAACGGCTATGGAGGATGGGGTAGAGGAGGAGGAGGAGAGCAAAGAGAACAAGACAAAAGACAAGGAGGAGAATGTGGTGGAAGAGGAGGAGGAGGAGGAAGAGAAGAAGATTTGGAGAAGGAGGATGGGGGGGGGGGGGGGGGGGGGGGGGGGGGGGGGGGGGGGGGGGGGGAGGTAGAGGAAGGAAAGAGGAGGTCAAGTAGACGAAAAAAGACGAAAGAAGTAGATGAAGGGAGGGGGGAGGAGGAGGAGGAAGAAGAAGAGGAAGAAAAGAGGAGGTCAAATAGATGAAAAGGAAAAAAGAAGACGAAAGAAGTAGATGAAGGGAGGGGGGAGAAGAAGAAGAAGAAGAAGAAGAAGAAGAAGAAGAAGAAGAAGAAGAAGAAGAATTTCGATCACACGGCTACAGGACTGTTCCAATACAAGAAAAAAAATAACGTTCACGATCAGATACCGAAAGAATGTTCTTTATAAAGTAAACAAATGTGCTTGTTCTGCTCAAGGTCACACATGTCACTCCATCAGACTCCTACGTTCAGCAGTCCCCCCTGTTCCGCAGTCCTCATTATTTAACAGTCCCCGTTATTCAACAGTCGAGGATCAGCGCAATAGTTTTCTATTTCTGTCTCCAAACCAGTTTATGTTTATCTGCATCAAAAGACGAGGAGGAGAAAGAAAAGACCCTTCCCCTGCAACCACCACTCTGATTCGCCTTGCGGAACTTGTCCTAACTAACAATACCTTTACCTTCCTTGGCGACTCTTTCAAGCAACTCAGTGGTGTCGCCATGGGCACCAAAATGGGCCCCAGCTACGCATGCCTTTTCATGGATACTTTGAACACAACTTCCTGCAACAATACCATGGTCCTATCCCTGAATTCTATAAACGCTACATCGATGACGGACTTGGTGCCACCTCCATGCCCATCAGTGATCTCCATGTCTTCATCACAGCAGTCCAGAACTTTCATCCAACTATCAAGTTCACCTACGCAATATCTGAAAAGTGCATCACTTTCCTTGACACGAGTCTCTCCATCACTGATAGTGGACTCTCCACTTCCATCCACTACAAACCTACGGACTCTCACTCTTATCTCGACTACAGATCGTCACATAATCCCAGTACCAAAACCAGCATTCCCTACTCTCAGTTCTTGAGACTCCGCAGACTCTGCTCTGAGAACTCTGTCTTTGATGTAAAAGCCCTGGAAATGAAACAGTTCTTCCTCGAACGCCACTATCCCAAAGACATCATTGATCGTGCTCTCCAGAAAGTCCAGCTCATCACCCGCCTACAAGCTCTGGAACCGAAACCACGGGAATCAACCAGAGACAGACCTGTTGTCAGCCTGCTCTACCGCCCTTCTGTCCACCAGGTGCGCAAAATTCTCCAAACCAACTAGAACATCCTTCAGTCTTGTGCTAATTTTTTTTCCCAGCTCCCTCTAGTTGCCTACAAACAGGACAAGAATATCCGTGACATGCTTGTGCGTTCCAGTCCCCAGCCTCACAGACGTAAATCTTCTGTAGGCACAAGCCCGTGCAATCTACCCTTCTGCACGACCTGCCCCTTCATCTGTACTGCCATTGAAGTGAAAGGACCCAGTTCACGCATGACTGTCTCCAAATTCTTCAACTGCCAAACCACTAACCTGATCTACATCATCCACTGCACCGTTTGCTCTAAACTTTACGTTAGCGAGACCGGACGCACTTTGACTGTCAGATTCAAGGAACACCTCGCTGACATTAAATACAACAGGACTAATGTCAGCGAGGTGTTCCTTGAATCTGACAGTCAAATACAACAGGGACACCAGCCGCCGTGGCGAAGTGGTTAGCGTCGCGGACTCCCGCTAGGAGGTCGTGGGTTCGAATCCCATCAGAGTCATGTGGGTTTTTTCTGCCCCGACCGGCTCCTACCCAGAGTTGAGTTTGCTGCGGACTCAGTTGGGAAGACTGGGACCACACAGTCGAGTTTTATCCACTTAATGGATGCGTTTCTGAGAGTGTTGCTCAAATTTCCTGACCAACACTGCAGGTGCCTGTATCTCTCGGGCCTGGTTGACGCCAGGATACATTATGAAAGGAAGCGTAGAGTATAGCCCTAGCTGTCATGTAGTCTCAGACCGAAATGGAAATCCGTAGCATCATCTTAATCATCCTCATTCCCATTGATCAGCATTAAAAAAAATGTCTCAAATTCTGTGGCCCTTCATGCCCTGCTCTCATGGTGACCTCAATTTCGATGTCCTCTCTGCGTCTGTGGCCTTGGTTTGGTTCCGTCGGGTCACCTGTATCGGCGAGTCCATGGGGGCTGTCGTTGGACGGACGTGGTGGCGCCCTCCGGAGGGAGAGCTCACTCACGCCGGCTCCGCGACTAAGCAATTATTGTCGTCAGTAGGGGCTTAGTAGGTGGTGTCCTGCGTATGTTAGATCAGAACAGGCGCCACTGAACACCACCGAAGTGACTCGGCAGCAGTGCAGTGTCTCCTCCGGTGGGTTGCCTCTTGACGACTTGACATTGACTGCTCCCTGTGGATTGCTGGTGCCGGGGCTGCGGCGGGGCCAGCCGGGGCTATGGCTGTGGACGGGGTATCGGAATGAGCGGCGTGGGTGCACTGCCTCTGAGGTAGCGCAGAGGTTGGGACAGCAAAAAAAAAAATTAAATAAATAAAAAAACAACAAGGACAAACCAGTAGCCAAGCACTTCACCTCCCCAGCCATTCCGCACAATGCAAGAGTGAAGGGCTTGTGGCTCATGAAAACTAGTGACTCTAGAGACAGGAAGGATATGGAGTCTCACCTGATTCAAAAACTGGGCACCAGAAATCCAGCT
>CM031597.1:107619209-107669209 GCA_018398815.1 Conus ventricosus | reverse complement strand
AATCTGATATTGGATGTCGAACGCACCGATAGCCTACGTCTCAATACTATCATTATTTCAATTTTCACCCATTAAAAATCGTGGACTTATCAGATCAGGGGCAACATCTGCAGTGTATTTACCTCCTCGTCTCTCTTAAGTATTTTTCCCTTCTCTTTCTTTATCTTGCGTTTCACTTTTTGAATTTAAAAAAATCCATTTCTCTTCTGTTCTTCATTCTGTACATTTGTTTACTTTATGTGAGCTATAAAGCATAATTGTCATGTTACAGTATAAAAAGTAACATTTGTTGGTTACTGTTGCCGTCAAGTCAATAAGATGTGTAAATGTATGTTGTAGAGCACTCTATATACCTTAAAACTTGTTGTTTTCATTGTATCATGCATGCATTCTACGTGATTGTGATTAAAGATTGGTGAAAACCATGTTGCGATACTGAGAAGTAGGCTATCCTATCGCTGTACGGGTAAGCTGAACAAACACTTCCTATCCAGGGGTAGTATTTCTTTGCACTGTTTGCCTGCTTGTGTGCCATGTGAATAGGTGCTGTTGGGCTGTGGCTGTAATTTTGCTTTGATATGAAAGCAGGAAGTGGCTTTCCATGTTTATGACTGTCGGACTGAAGACCGGAAGACAAGACCGGAAGAATGACCGGAAGACGCACACTGTCACGCAGGTAGAGCCGGTTGGTGTTTGAGACGACCAGCAGCCGGTAGTTGAAGTCATACACCTGAAGGAACTGAGCGACCCGTTTGTCGTCTGACATGCCCCGTAGGACGCTGTATAGCTGAAAGGCAACACAGAGAGAGAGAGAGAGAGAGAGAGAGAGAGAGAGAGCGTTTCATCAAGGAGGTGTCACCGCGTGCGGACTAGTCGTATGCTATATTAAATCCGCTAAGTTTTGAGACCACACTGCGCATGATTTAAAGCTGATGGATAAATGAATTAGGCCTAATGATCAAGATGAGAGAATTTAAGAAGAGGGTCTCGTGGCTGCGACTTAGCAGAAGTCTGACCTACGCATTAGCTCAACGCGTTGGTCAGACCTTGAGTACCTACCTTAGTTTGGTTGTGCCATTATCAGCACTGTAAGTGCGTGTGGTGAGTGTACACATGTGTGTACGAGTGTGTGCGCATGGGGCCATGAGTTTGTGTCACTGAATGTTGTGCAGGAGCGCATGTGTGTGTGTGTGTGTGTGTGTGTGTGTGTGTGTGGTGTGTGTGTGTGTGCGTGCGTGCGTGCGTGCGCGCGCACGTTTGTGTGTGTGTGTGCGTGTGTGCGTGCGTGCGTGCGCGTGTGTGTGTGCACGTTTGCGTGTGTGTGTGTGTGTGTGTGTGTGTGTGCGCGCGCACAAGCGCATGCATACGCTAGTCTCTGTGTGTGTGTGTGTGTGTGTGTGTGTGTGTGTGTGTGTGTGTGTGAGCGCGTACGCGCGCGCGCGCGCGGGCGCGCGTGTGTGTGTATGTGTGTGTTTATGCTCGTGCAGAAGTGCGTGTACATGTGTGTCTGATTTGTGGGCTTGTGTGAGCATGCTCCTGCACGCACGCATCTGCACATGTGTGTGTACATATAGGCTACGTATGTAGGTGTGTGTGCCTTTGTATATGGGCGTATACGCACGTGTGTGTGCACGTGCGCGCGTATGCGTGTGTGTGTTCATGTGTGTGTGTATGTGCGCAGGTGTGTGAGTATGTATATGGGCACTGACGCATGTGCATGTGTGTGCACGGAAGCACGAGCGCACACACGCGCGCGCGCGCGCGCGCGAGCGTGTGTGTGTGTGTGTGTGAGTGTCAAATGAACGTTCAGAAGATGACTTAATAACAAGAACAATGACTAGAACAACAATAACAAAAACAACAACACATGCACACACACATATACCCCCCCCCCCCCCCACACACACACACACACACATACACTCAAACACACACACACACAGAACGCTTACACACTCGCATCTGTGGACTCTCCAATTTACAGGGGAGAGAGAGAGAGAGAGAGAGAGAGAGAGAGAGAGAGAGAGAGAGAGAGAGAGAGAGAGAGAGAGCACACATGGCAGCAATCTTACTGGCCCAACAATGCAATAATTACAAAGTAAGACTTCAGATATGGAATGAATGAGGGCATTCGTGACGCATTAGCGTAATGTTGCTGTGAACATTATCCATGATTTTACATGGCAGTGATGCTAAAAAAAATTTAAAAAAAAGAAGAAAAATGGAAAGAAAAAAAAAAACCATCAGAAAATAATGAAAATGCTGAATTCTCTTTAAACAAGCCACAGTAACCAGTCCGAAAATTTATTGTCTTGTACATCCACATCATACACCCTGCATATCTGGAATACAACGGTAATAAAGAGTTGTTTGTAAAAGAGTTATTGGCCTAAAATTGTTTAAAACTGGCTTACCTCGTCTCTGTCATGGGTAATGCGGTTGACAGCGTAGGATTCAGACCATGGGTCCTCCTCCGTTTCTTCCTGCCACACAGAAAATAATGTATATCTAAATGAGCACTTCTTCATGTGTTCATTTTAATACCAGCGCTTCTTCGATCTTGATTGCCCATAGGAAACACCAAAGAGCTGATTGCCTATAGGAAAAAAACAGAGACCGATAGTGGACGGTCTGTCCCTTTCCGAGCCTCAGGTACATGCAGCAACTTACCTCTGTCTTTCAGACACTCATGATTCTCTCGCCACGTTCAAGACTGGCTCAAAAACGCACGTCTTGTGTAATAAGTTGCACATAAAATGCTATCTTGATGGTATGTTGTGTACGAGTAGGGTTAAAATTATACAGTAGGTGTTCGCTCTCCACGACAATAAATTATGCAACAATGAGTAAATGGATGAATGAATGAATGCGAATTAGATCACACTTTAACTTTGTGAAGCGCTGTGAGCAGATGTTTAGAAAGTGTACTAAACAAACATCCATCATAATTATGTCATTGTGATCACTTTATTGGACGTTTACTGGTTTCTTTTTTCTCTGTTAAAAGTAAATCAGGTTTCGGCAAAATTGCTTCTTCCACTTAGGAAAATGTTTTCTTTTTGTACAATATTCTGGGAGTAGATACTCGATCGATGCAGACAGTACAACCTAGCCAGCGTTAATAGTGGGATACCACATGTAAGTAAGGCCCGGTTCTATTCGTCATGTGTGTCAATCATGTGTGGACATACCAGCTGTGCCGAGTCAACAATATCGTCCACCTCTTCGTAGACAAAACGACACTTTTTTCCCGGGACCAATGAGGAAAAGTCCACACGCAGCCTTCAGGGACATCTGAATAGGCTATGGGGCTAATAGGATCAGTAGCTTTTCTGGCTCCAGAAAATTGCCACGTCGTATTGAAAAATGAGAAGCAAAACGTTTGACCAAGTGTACCAGATAAGTGGGGGAGTGCTGATGGTGAGGCTTGCACCATCAACTTTTTTTTTAAATTGTAGGTGAGAAAGAAATAATATGTGTTTTGTAGTTGAGAAAGACATAGGCCCTAATATATGTGTCTCCCGAGGTGACGATATTCAGTGCAGGGCAGTGAAGCTTCTATCTTCGCTCAAGGATAATTCTACCCAGAAATCCTGTCCCTTTCCTGCCTTCCGAGTCGCAAGCATCGACGCGCCCATGGTAATATAATGAACCTATGAATACAAATGTGCATGGTGTCTACAAAGCAGGGAATCTTTAGTCCCACTTGTTTGACGGCAGAGACACCAGGAGCATATTTAACAATCTCCAAGGGACATAGCAGGCTGCAAGTTCAAGGCATATCTTTACATAACAAGTCCTTGAATTGCCGTCCAGATCTGGCGATTACAGCACCAGCTGTGAACCTCATGAAGTCCAGACTTGATATCCACTGAGCGTGCACATCTAAACAAAATACAACTCAGCGTGCTGCGAAAAGGCCTGTAGAAAGAAACCCCTCGCATGCACGAGTTTCAGTCTTGGACTCGATGAGGCGTCAAATTCAAGAAACTCAGCCTTCAGTCAGCTTCAATAATTTGCTAGGGAAATCTCTCTGATCTTGATTTGGGCATGAACTTCTGACAGGATTCAACTACTGAATAGCCTACACTTCAGCAAAAGGACCGACTGTCACCGTGGCAGTGACGCTTAGATCTACAGCCTTTCTGGAGCACTCAACACAGGGTTGTTGTTTTTTTAATGAAAAAACCCATTTTAAGTTGACTCACTTGACTGGTGGTTGAGAACAGATATACAAACACAAATTAGACAAAATGTAAGTCTAATCTAACACACTCACGGTTGTTGAAAGTTCCGTGTCTTCGTAAACCGTCTGCATACTGACAGTATTGGCTCAAATCTTCTGGCAAACTTTCTTTATCTGACATGACGCCATACATAAGTTGTCATTCGTGACGTATTTACAAGGCCTTCGGTTCAGTTGAACTTTTCTTGCCTTGTAGCACGACAGAGACATGGGACAGACTTCGTCGAAAAATAAGAGTTACGTGAGTATTTGAATGAAATATGTATGACTGATATAAATTCACATTGTTTGAACCTTTGGACTTTTTCCTCTAATAAACCGTATGGGTCTCTTTGGAAACGGGCTTGGGTCAGTCAAGGTCAGGTCAGACTGATGACAGAATTCGTGTTCTGTTCACATGGGTTCCTATCAAGTTCTGCATTAGGCCTATATCAAGGCCTACCCTTGCAGACAATGTTCTAAAACAGTGAATGACGCACAACTCCAAAACTGTAACTTAGTTTAATGGGTGAAAGATTACCAAGGATGAACATTTTGCCCATTCAAATAATCAATTTGAAAAAGTTTGTCTCAATTACACTTGTAGATTTTTTTGGGTTCAATTTGCTGTCCCAACCTCTGCGCCACCTCAGAGGCAGTGCACCCATGCCGCTCATTCCGACACCCCGTCCACAGCCACAGCCCGGTCGGCCCCTCCGCAGTCCCGGCACCGGCAATCCACAGGGAGCAGTCAATGTCAAGTCGTCAAGAGGCAACCCACCGGAGGAGACACTGCACTGCTGCCGAGTCACTTCGGTGGTGTTCAGTGGCGCCTGTTCTGATCTAACATACACCGGACACCACCTACTAAGCCCCCTACTGACGACAATAATTGCTTAGTCGCGGAGCCGTCGTGAGTGAGCTCTCCCTCCGGAGGGCGCCACCACGTCCGTCCAACGACAGCCCCCGTGGACTCGCCAATACCGTTGGTTCCCGACGGAACCAAACCACAGACGTGGAGAGGACATCGAAATTGAGGTCACCATGAGAGCAGGGCATGAAGGGCCACAGAATTTGAGACTTTTTAAAAAAATGCTGATCGATGAGAATGAGGATGATTAAGATGATGCTACGGATTTTCATTTCGGTCTGAGACTACATGACAGGGCTGTACTCTACACTTCCTTTCATAATGTATCCCGGCGTCAACCAGGCCCGAGAGATACAGGCACCTGCAGTGTTGGTCAGGATATTTGAGCAACACTCTCAGAAACGCATTCATTAAGTGGATGAAGCTCGACTGTGTGGTCCCAGTCTTCCCAACTGAGTCCGCAGCAAACTCAACTCAGGGTAGGAGCCGGTCGGGGCAGAAAAACCCACATGACTCTGATGGGATTCGAACCCACGACCTCCCAGCTGGGAGTCCGCGACGCTAACCACTTCGCCACGGCAGCTGGTTTTTAGATCTATTATAACATCCAATCGTTACGACTCAAAAAGAAGAGAAAAAAGTAAGCAAATGTTTAGGCCCTAGATCTGTTACGCATACAGATGAAAAAATAGGCGTTAGGCTTACTCGCCTGCAAAGTCGGATCATCGATAGTTAGGCGGGAAAGTATGGGAAAGGGTGAGGAGTTAGGCAAAATGTGAGGGGGACAGGGACACAACACGTGAGGGATGGAATGGAGAAAATGAGGCAGAACAGACAAAATTAATGAACATTTTATGATAAGGTCTATGATAAGGAGAAATTCGATTGCTATCAAGAGTAGTTAGCAGATGGAATTCTCTTCCGACTAACATTAAACTCACTGACACTCTTAACAGCTTTAAAAGCCTCCTTGATGGAGATATAAGTTTTAAAGACATAGAATTTGACTTTGATGACTGAGACTTTTCTCATACCAATATATATATATATATATATATATATATATATATATATATATATATATATATATATATATATATATATATATGTGTGTGTGTGTGTGTGTGTGTGTGTGTGTGTGTAATTGTAACACGCTGCGATTAACACCCCTTGAGCAATGCTGACAAATCAATTGACTGAGCACAAGAAAGCCGCGAGGCTATACAAGCTCCTACCTACCTACCAACCTACTTACCATGACATACAAACTGAAGTCGAGATTTTATAACGTTTTTTTCTTCTTCAGATTTTGTATTCAATCCAGACTGTGCTTTTTTGTGAGTACAATTTGGAGATTAAAAAGATTTGGCTAAATGGAAAGAGCACCGGTGTAACAGCCCGTTCTTACCCCCTCTGGAACTTACCCCGGGTAAGTCTAGGCTAGCCTGCTTTTACCCTCGGGGTCATTCTAGGACTAGCTAGAACTTACCCCTCCTAGTTGGAACTTACCCCCGCGGGGATAAGTTTGGGCGAGCCTGGATTTAAACCCCCCCCCCCCCCCCCAAAGGGTCAGTCTAGGACTATTTGGAATCTTCCTCCACCCCACCCCACCCTTCAAACAAGAGAGGGTTATTCAGGGTTTTCCTCTGCCTTTTCCCAACACGCACACCCGCCTTTAACAAAAATTGTGTTAGCCTGCTTATTTACCCCTCCTCTCCCATTTCCTATATACAGTCAGTTGGTTTAGACAAAGTGTAGTTCTAGACTCTTCTCAATAGATGAACCTCCTACTCCCCCCCCCCCCCCCCCCCCCCCCCGGTTCACTAACAGATATGTATTAACATTTCTCTCGGTGGCTTACATGCGTGGGTCAATATTCGGGTGTGTGAGTACGCCCGTGCATACGTGGGAAAGAAAGACGGCTACATGCCAATGTGACCAAGTGCCAATGTGACCAAGTGTAGTTGTGACAAAATGTCGTTGTGACCACGTGAAAGTACCGTTGTTGCTTCATCCCGGTTTGCCTCTTTTAACTATTTTACAGCTATTTAGTCTCTTGAGTACCTGTGTACCTTAGCTTGTACAAAAGAGATGACTAGTGGTCAGTGCCACTGACCACTGGTCATTATGACGTAAATCGAAGATTTTAACTATCTAACAGCTAATTGGTATTTCCCGAGTGCTTGTGTACCTTGTGCAATGTAGATTACTTGTGGTCAGTGCCACTGACTACTGGTCATTATGATGTAAATCAAAGATTTTAACTATTTCACGGCCAATTATAGTCTCCCGAGTACTGTGTACCTTGTACAATGCAGACGACTGATGGTCAGTGCCACTGACCACTGGTCACTATGACGTAAATAAGATATTTCGAATATTTTACAGTTAATCAGTGTCTCATGAGTGTTTGTATACCTTGTGCAATGCAGACAGCCAGTGGTCAGTGTCACTGACCATTGGTCACTTTAATCTATATAAAGATTTTAACTATTTTTACAGCTAATTAGTGTCTCCTGAGTGCCTGTGTACCTTGTACAATGCAGATGACTTGGGAGGGGGGGGGGGTCAGTTCCAACTAGAGGGGGGTAAGTTCCAGCTAGTCCTGGAATGACCCCGGGGGTAAAAGCAGGCTGGCCCAGACTTACCCCGGGGTAAGTTCCAGAGCGGGGGGGGGGGGGGGGGGGGGGGGGGGGGGGGGGGGGGGGTAAGAATGGGCTGTTACACCGGATTCTGGAACCCCTGAAAACCTGTCTAATCCGCCCCTAAACTTCTTACGACAGATTTTTTTTTTTTTTTTTTTTGAGATAGAGAACTTATACCTTTTGCAATGATTTAAGACAATTTATGTGCGTGTCGACAAAATATTATTTAGTGATTGTAATCTCATTTTTATTGAGTCTTCAGTAAATAATAGTAAGGACAATGTTCAATTAGGTTACTAATGACGTCGTTAGATGGGTAACAGGTCTGCAGGACCTTGGGATTTTGTTTCTAAAGTCTGTGTTCTCCCAAGTCTGGTTGTGTTTTCAGATCTATAGGGCCTATGCCAATTCCTTGCGAGTCTATGTTGACCAAAGCCTACGGCTCTCAGGGTCTGTGTTTCCCAAAGCTTATGCCCGCGGGTCTGTTATCTCGGGCTTATATTTCCCATACTAAGCTGTTAGCGTTTTCGGGGATTAACATTTACAAACTGGTAGTGCCTTTGATTTCAAAGCCCTGTATGCCAGAATATGCTTTCTTTAGTGGGTGAAAAACCTCTGTCAGCTGTATTTGCTTTCCCAAAACAGCCAAGTTCACGCATGAGATTAATGAGTTGATGCTAAAGCAAGGCAGCAAACAATTTACTCTGCCTTAATAATATTTGGCATGTAAACCCTTTTTTCACAACATAATTTGAAAACATATTTTGAAATTCTGAATGTAGCATGTTTCTGTTTTTGCGTCAACATGGAAAAATCGTGGACATCATAGCGTTTGTTTTTCTTTATGCAAAATGATCATGTGTCTTTCTTTCTAGAATCTTTGTAGTATCTTCCACATGCCTTGTTATGATAAGTAATGTAAACGCAGCATTATCACCGGGGGTGTTATAAAGGCACACTCCTGAGTAAACCTACCTACTAATATGTCTTGACATATTAAGATAAAACATTCTGGCTTAAGCCTATCTTGTTCTGATATATTGTTATGACAATACAGTCTTAAGTAAATCTATGATGATCTTGGATGATGATGATGATGATGATGATGATGATGATGATGATGGTGGTGGTGGTGGTGGTGGTGAAGAAGAAGAAGAAGAAGAAGAAGAAGAAGAAGAAGATGATGATGATGATGATGATGATGATGATGATGATGATGATGATGATGATGATGATACACTGGTGTAGGTAGAATGAAACTCGTGGAGAGCGTGGCAGCAGAGAGTCCTCAGAAGAGAAGCCCCCTTCAAGCAAGTGTTTTGGCCCTTATCTCCTGACACTCTAGGGGGCTGGGCCACACCCGGCTCATGACTCCGGGTGTCCCTCTGCTGCCCCAGCCCCCCTTTTTTTCCATCTTGGGACGAGTCATGGCTGGGATTTGAACCCATGACCTCTGGACAGGCTCATTTTAGGGATTGTCCACTTAATGTCTCGCACTCTAACCACTGGGGCACCCGATATTTGTAGGGAAAGTTAAGCCTTATGGAGTTCACTTTTGTTCCTCCTTGACCAGATCCAGCTTGAACACCTCTCTGCTGCTTCTGCCATTGCTTTCAGGGCTCTGGTTTTCCCCTCCCTGTAATTGAGAGCTGTTTCATGAGGCTGTATGCAGACGTTCCTACAAACCCTCTAGCTCCAGTTTCTGCAGTGAGGACTTTGACCTGTTAGGCTTCTCTCATCAGGCTGTTTGCCAGATAAGCATACTTTCAGTCTTGTAGATTTGAGCTGCCTCCATTCTCTTCTCATATGGCACCATGAGCTCGATCATGATCAGCTGCTTGGTTGACTGAGAGTGGACTACTATGACTGGTCTCATGCCACTCTTGCTGATGATCTCTGGGTGACTTCCATTCTAGGAGGTCTGCAGTGCCCTCCCAGTCATCTGCCCCGTCCAGCAAACTCTGCCTGCATGTTCTGAGTGGCACTGTTGTTCTTGGCCATGATTTGCTGCCTCCTGCCGTGAAGAATGTTGCGGGTGCTTTTGGAGTCCTGATTTTCCCTTTTGTGGTGTTGGTACTAGCCAGACTGCTTGTACAATCTCTTTGAGCACTTGGTTGTCTTACGTTGCTTGTTGCTGCTTTCAAGATGACTTCCATTGCCAACACGAACAGTATTGGGATGCACAGCCCATTGCAATGCCCACTTCCAAGTTGATCCAATCTGTTGTGAGAAGCCATTGAAGTACTTCTTGAGCATGTCGCGGATGTTCTTTGGCGCATGGTACATCTCAAGAGCCAACTGTATCATCTCATGGGATACAGATCCATATGCGTTTGCCAGATCAAGCCACATTAAGTCCAGGTCTCTCTTTTCTGTTTTTGTTCTTTGGATTGCGTCCCAGATCATTGTGGCGTGTTCTACACAGCCAGCCACGCCTGGGGTGCCACCTTTTTGGACTGACACATCCAAGTACTTGTTTTCCATGAGGTACTTGGTCAGCCTTGCTGTCGTGACAGAGAAGAAGATTTTCCCTTCGACACTCAGTAGTGATATTGGCTTGAACTGGCTGATGTCACTTGAGGTTTGCTCTTTGGGGATGTACACACCATCTGCCGTCATCCACTGGCCGCTGATCTTCTGGTTTGTCCAAGCTGATCGCAGCAGCCTGTGGAGTCACTCCAGCACCTTGGGACATTTCTTGTACAGCTGGTAAGGTATTCCATTTGGCCCTCGTGATGATTTGGCTCTGGCTTTGTCGACCACCTGCTTGATTTCCGCCAACGTTGGAGGCTTGTCATTGAACTGTTCCTCAGGGTTGGTTGGCCACGCCAGACCTTGAATGTCGAGTGGTGCTTTGCTCTGTGAGTCAGAGCACGAACTATCTTTGGTCAGAGTATGTTTTCCTCAGATGCTGCTCAAGAACTCCTTTGTCCACACTTAGGGTCCCAGATTTTGGCTGCTCAAACAGTGTTCTGGCAAACTGGAAGGGGTCTCTGAAGAAGCGCTCTTGGGTCTTCTTCTTTTTGCTCTTCCTCTTCCTCGCAGATTCCGCTTTGCTGAGGGCGCTGTGTTTTGCTTTCAGGTCTTTCCAGAGTTTTTCCAAGCCTTGTTTTTCAGCTGGCAGTGCGGTCTTCATTTGCTTCTTGAGGTTTTTCTTTTGGACCCTGATCTTGTCCATCTCTTCTTTGCGTCTGGATTTCTTTGGAGGTGTTTTCTCTTTGGGTAGTTTTGCTCCATAGGCGTCTCTACATGTGGCATACACAATGTCCCCATATGTGGCTAGTGTGTTCCAGGGTGCTTTTCCCTATCAGTGCATCGAGTCTGGACGATTTTTGCATCCAGTTCTCCCAATCTTCAGTTTCGTTTGCTCGTGGCAGGTCGAGTGTAAGGCGCCTGGCATCGAGGGCCTGTGCAAATTTCTCATCCGAACCAACAGCGTGGATGTCCTTGGCACTGTGGTTTAAATCCTGGCCTTGGTCTTCCGACGTCTTATCTGCCGATGCAGTGTGCTGCTGCTCATTCAGATCAGTCTCCACACATCCCATCTTTGTTCTGTGGATCTTTATGCCACGGGTGGTAGCGAAACGCTTTCCACAGACCCATGGATATTCCATTTGGTCCATGTTCATAGCCCGTTTGGGATTTGCAGTCGTGATTAGTTGAGCACCGATGGATTCACCATTCTCTCCCCCTTTTGGTGAATCTTGGGAGCATCTTTTCCTTTTGTTCTTAGTAGCCACATGTTGAAAGCAAAGTGGGGAACCAGCCCACAGAGCCCTTGGTTCTGGTCTTTCCCAGTGTCCTCTGGTCTTTCCCGGACGTCCTCCGGCCTATTCCCGGAAGTCAATGGTTTACCCATGTATCAGTAGAAAGAAACTCGTGGAGAACGTGGCAGCAGAGAGTCCTCAGAAGAGAAGCCCCCTTCAAGCAAGTGTTTCGGCCCTTATCTCCTGACACTCTAGGGGGTTGGGCCACACCCAGTTCATGACTCCGGATGTCGCTCTCCTGCTCTAAACCTAATCTGCCCATGTGATATTACAATATGGCGTAAACCATGCCTGATATATTGTTATGACAGTTCATTTTGACGTAAACCGAATGTGTGCTGGATTGGTAGTGGTGGTGGTAGTGGTAGTGGTATAGTAGAAGTAGTATTAATAGCAGCAGCAGCAGCAGCAGTCGTAGTAGTGGTACCATTATCACACACTGATTACGGAATAATTCGTCCATATGATATTGCTCTGAGGTGTAACCTAGCCTGTTCTAACGTGCCTTGGGGGGTTATTATTTCAATATATCTGATCTGTTCATGTGGTAATTACAGCTTGGTGTAAAGTAGTCTGTTCTAATGCACTAAGACTATTTACTCTGGTGCAAACCTAGTTTGCTCTGACATATTATGGTAAGACATTCTGACATCATTACAGGCTGCACCGTGACATTATTATGATGACACACTCTATTGTAACCTTTGTCGGCCTTGAGCTTTTATTATGTAATATACTCTGGCGTTAGCCCAGTCATCCTTGAGACATCAGTATGTTGCTAAAGGAAAGACAAATTCAAGATAATCAAAAGTGATGATAGCCCTCCCCCCCCTTTTTTTTTTTTTTAAATCTGAATACTATTAACTTCTACCAGAAGGACGCCGTTTCAAGAGAACGAGGATTAAATCCATTGCACTGAAAACCTTTTCCACAAGATCAATTCATACTTTTACGCCACTTTTTCTATGTCACCCAGTTCGTTTGTGAATGAGTGAGCGACAGGGTAAATCTCTCTCTCTCTCTCTCTCTCTCTCTCTCTCTCTCTCTCTCTCTCTCTCTCTCTCTCTCTCTCTCTCTCTCTCTATGTGTGTGTGTATGTGTGTGTGTGTGTGTGTGTGTGTGTGTGTGTGTGTGTGTGTGTGTGTGTGTGTAGGAGGTAGAGGGCAATATTACTGAATGCATAATATACTCACAAACAGCGAGCAGCCTCTGCTTTTTCCCAGTCGTCCTGCTTCGTCTGCACCAACTGCAACAGAGACTGTCACTCCAGAATTGGGTTGCACAGCTCACCAGGCGCTGTTCACAACCCTAGGAGAAACCTCACTTGGCGCTTCAAGCATTGTCCTCCGGGACTGCATTGCCAACAACAACAACAACAAATTATTATTGTTGTTTTTGTTCTTTCTTTCTTCCTTTCTTTTTTTAAACTTTTGATTCTATTGTTAATGGTAGTAATCTCAGGAGCCGTACATATTAGTACTTAAATGATTATGTGTATTTAAATGTTCTTCTGCGATGTTTTTGTTATTCATATTTGATGAATATGTTTATTTGCCGGCCATCTATATGTATTCAATGTTCTGTCTGTTCGTGTTTGTGTGATTAAAGAAACAGCTGACATAATTCTCTTTCTGGAGATAAGCGAAAAGAAAAGATTTTTTTGGACACACAATGGTGGAAGACTAGTCTGCCTTGAACAAGTATTAGGCAATACCAACTCCGCCATGACTGGACATTCTGTTCCTCGATTTAATTGGTGTCCTGGCTTGCCTGACACGCTGTTCCCACGGTTGATTAAAAAAGAAAAAAATTATGAGACTTGAAAAGCAACAAAAAACAAAGAAATAATTCCACAGAGCAATATTATTCAGCCTCTACAGTCATTTGTTTTGAGAGGATGATTCATCATTCACCTCCTTTTCCCTATCTCCCAACCTGTCTCTTGCCATGCCCCTCCCACTCCACCTCCCCCCCCCCTCCCCCCATACACTCCATGGTATTTTTGTCGATCATTAGACTCGCGCCCCCATACTCCGTCCCACCCATTCTCTAAGAACCTCCTTCCCTACCCCACCACTACAGCATCTCAGCAATGAGATATCAGCAAAACTACTTGAACACATAATATATAGTAGCATAATGGACCATCTTGACAAATATGACTTCTTAGATATCGCCAGCATGGTTTTAGACAGCGAAGGAGTTGTGAGACTCAACTTATAACAACTCTCAATGATTTTAATAACTGTCTTAACAACAGACAGCAAATAGATGCAATTTTATTAGACTTTTCTAAAGATAAGGTTGACCATGAGGGCCTGCTGCTTAAATTAGAACACATCGGCATTGGCGGTTCGTTGCTAAAATGGGCTAGATCATTCCTCGTTGGGAGAACGCAGAAAGTTGTTGTGGAAGGGTCGTCATCCCATTGTAAACCAGTCTTGCCAGGTGTACCACAGGGAACTGTTCTGGGGCCCTTGTTTTTCTTAATGTATATAAATGACATAAGTAGAAATCTCTCTCCTGGAACTACTATAAGGCTTTTGCAGATGACAGCTTAGTATACAGAACAATCAGAAGCAAGAATGATACACGCATTCTACAAGAAGATCTAAACGGTTTACAAGAGTGGGGTAAAGAACTTGGAAAATGGAATTTCACCCCCAGAAGTGCCAAGTGTTGCGTATATGTAATAAACGCTCACCAACTAGATCACAATATTCTATTCATAATACTATTCTTAAAGAAACCAATGCTGCAAAATATTTAGGCGTGATTATAGATAGTCGTCTCAAATGGAAAGAACATTACAATTTAGTATGTAAGAAAGCAAATAACATCTTGGCTTTCTTATACAGGAATATCAAAGACTGCCCCAAAAAGGTTAAAGATGACTGCTACGAAACACTGGTTAGACCAGTACTGGAATATGGTTGCTCAGTCTGGGATCCTTACCATCTAAAGGACATTGATAACCTTGAAAAGATTCAGAAGAGAGCAGCACGGTTCGTAACAGGGAACCATATCAGAGAGAAGGGGAATACTAGGAAGAACATGAGGAAATTAGAGTGGAAACCCTTAGAAGAGAGAAGAGCTTTTATCAAACTTAATACCTTCTTCAAAGGCAGAGCTAAACTGATTGATATTCCAATGGAACAACTAGTATTGAATAAAAGTAGCACCAGGAGTGGCGGTCAATGTTATACCATACCTGCATCAAATATTGACAGCCACTTACATTCATTTTATCCTAGTTCTGTACGGCTGTGGAACTCACTGCCGGGTGCCATCAAGATTGCCACAAATGCAGTCTCATTTAAAAAGCAAATTGATACGACAGTTTTGAGATCTGCATATTGACGATTTTCTATTTTAACTTCCCCTGATATTTTATGGTTACCTGGGCCTGAATCTGGCCATTGTTTTTAACTTTTTGAATATTGTGTGCGACCCTTGCTGCCAAATTTTGCTCCAGGGGCCAACAGACTGAGTCGCACTTTATTTCATGTTATTTTATTTTACTTTTTAACATGCGCGCTGGTGACCTACTCGTTTTTGAGTGAACCAGTATTTTAGGAAGAAGAAGAAGAAGAAGGCTACTCTTAGATACATGGTTGTAGACTGCTGCGAAAAATGCTTCAGGAAACTTCAGTTGTTGACATCGAACAGATTTATGTGATTCCCGTCTCCCCCCCCCTCCCCCACCTGCTTCGAAGTACCACAGCCTAGCACTGAAACAAGTAGTTATGATAAGTATTGACAGACTTGACTATGGGACATGTTTAGTTGGTGGAGAAAAATCATTGTTCACCGTCAGCGACACAAGGGAAATTACTCTGCTTGCTCAATAACCGGAGTCACCATCACTTTCGGTTTCCGATTCACACCGCAACCAACGGTCAACCGGTGATAGTTCCTGCCATTGCCAACGCTATGGCGTGTCACCAAGGCTCAGACACCATTGACTCTTCAAAGTTTATCGTCTGCGAATTGTGTGAGGAGGGTGAGGAAGCGAAACATCACTGTGACGACTGCTTGTCCAACTTTTGCGATCGTTGCGCTCAGTCGCACGGCAAGCTGAAGCTCGCAACGAGGGGCGTGTGTCATCGGATGGAAGAAGGAGCGTGTGCTTATGACATGGAGCTGGAACTATGTCCACTGGATGGGCAGAAGATGTCATTTTATTGCCTGAATTGTCGGGTGCGAGTGTGTGCCGAGTGCGAGATGAACAGGAAGAAGCATGTCTTACACAGTGTGGTGTCCCTGACTCGCCATGTTGGACTGGAAAAGGTTCTTCCTGTTTTGATTCTGCTTACTGTTTGGTGGCGCTGAGTTTCTGATTCTCTCTCTCTCTCTCTCTCTCTCTCTCTCTCTCTCTCTCTCTGCTATTTGCAAATGTTGAGTATACTTTTATGTGTAGTATACAACTTTATCTTTTCTTATTCTGTTGTTTGCAAACCTGATGTTTTAAGTGGGCAGCAAAGACCCCACACCTTAAGACACTTTCAGTTTTAAACAATTCATCCGCACTTTATCGAGTGACTCAAGAACAGTTAGTTTCTAGGGATGTGTACTCTAAAAAGGCCAAACAAAACAAACATGTTGATATTTTAACCAAGTTGACCTTACTTAATAAAAAGAAGCAGTCCCAGAAAGTGACAGTATCTCTCAGTTAGAGTAATAAAAAGAAGCAGTCCCAGAAAGTGACAGTATCTCTCAGTTAGTCGATAGCATGTCTCTGTACTCCAAAACTTCCATGTTTTGTGGCTCTTTTTATGCCAGTGTTCCATTCCCCTGTGATGATTGACATTTATAACACATTATGGTTTAAGTGGAGCAACTACATGTGTTTGGTAACAGGAGCGAACCATCACTGGTGTCAGACCAGTGGGACTTCATCCAGGAACTAAAACTCAAAGAGCAAAGCATATTACTAGTTGATCATTTATACTCTGTGCTATTAAATACTAGTTGACATTTTAAAGAAATAGTAATGATAATTATGATACTAATGATAATAATGTTGATTACAATGAAATGATGATAATACACGAATTTGAATGCATTAGGTGAAAAAGATCCTTGGCTTCTTTCAGCTCTGGTGCCACATGTCCGAGAAGATGACAGACTAGCTATCGTGAATAGGCAGATGTATTACTTCTCTCCCTTTGATACCTCATTCCCATTGCTGGGGATTAAAAGAAATTTTTTTTTTTATTAGACCTGATTCTGTTGTTTTTGTTGTTGTTTTTTTTTTTTTTAGCAAAGCTAAGTGCAAAGTAGCAGTGTGGTGATAATAAGCACTTGAAATTGTGTGATATTTTTAAACGGTCATTGTCATCTAGGTTTTTTTCATTCCTGTTCATAATCCCATGTACTCAACCCATAAAATGGTACAGTAATCAATAGGTTGACTGTGGCTGTCTAATGGATGAAGATGAAGAAATGGATGATTTAAAATGCTCCATCTCGAAAGAGTTTAGAGTTTTGAATATAAATTATGGTCACATGGCTTCCTTTTCTGTACAGTTGTGAGCTTCAGCTTCATTTTCATCAAGGAACTATCACAAGCACTGCATGCAGATTAGTACGTATAGGCTACACCACATCCACTAAGTTTCAAGACCACACAGTGCATGATTTAAAGCTGATGGATAAATGAAGTTATGACTAAGATGAGAGAATTTAAGAAGAAAGGTCTAGTGGCTCCAACTTACCAGATGTCTGACCTCTGCATCAGCCCAACACTCTGGTCAGACCTTTGATACCTACCTAACATTGAGTGTGCCATTACTATTGGTTGTGATTTTTTTAACCATGATTTTGTAGGCAGCCTTGTACTGCCATTATTGTTGCTATAGATATATTGCTGTGAATTTATGTCGGCTGGGCTATAAGCAACATTATCTTATCTCTCTGTGAATTTATGGTTACTTAGTTTACTGTTTAGTCACATTTATTAGTGCCTTAGCTTTTTGGCATTGCTGTAAATAAGCAGTATTATTATTGCTATTACTTACTGTTTACTATTGTGGATTGTTTTTCTTACCATACTTGATATTCATCTCCTGTTATGTTTTACAGTTAGTACATCTACATTACTGAATTAGAGATTAGTACTAGTAAGGTGACTGTGTCTGCAGTACCATGGAAAAATTGGTGGTGTTTGTTTTGCAGTCAATGCTAGTGAAACATTCCATCATTTAACATCTTTCTTCTTTCTTCTGTGCAGTATGCTTAAAGGGTGCTTTTGGGTTTCCTTTTTCTTTTTTCTTTTGTTGTTGTTGTTTCTTTTCAGGTGGTTGGGGCAACAGAGGGGGTGTGTGTATTAAGGAACTCGTGTGAATTGTAATAACCCTCCCGTCATCCCTCTCTCTCCACTCTCATCCTTTCTCCAGATCTGAGCCTGAATGCTCATGCATCAGGTAAGCATTGTGCTTTGGGATGGATAAGTGATGGTACTACCTGAAACAAACTATGCTTATATTGTTTTATGATTTCAGGAAAAGCTCTTAGACAAACTGGATGATGTCACCACCAAAACAGAGACCATCAGCCACCTGCCTGATGACATCCAGAGCATGAGCACTCAGATTGAAGTATGTTTGTCTTTTGATCAGATGGATAGTTCTTGCTGACAGCCTGTAATCAGGCAGTCATGAAACACTAGAAATGTGTGCTTTTTTATGACTTTTCATGCTGTTCCATTATATTGCCAAATCATTTTGCAACACACACACACACACACACACACACACACACACACACACACACACACACACATGCACACACATACACACACACACACACACACACACACACACATGCACACACACACACACACACACACACACACACACACACACACACACACACACACATGTCTTAGTTCCCTGCCTTCTTGGAATTCTCAGTAACTCACATCGACTCTGCTGTTCTTCTTTGTTGTTGTTGTTTTATTCATTTTTGTCTTTCTTTGTTGCTATCCGTTGTTTTCTGCCTTTGTGGTCCATTCTCCTGTCTTCGTTTCGGAAACTCTTAGTCTTGTAAATAAATCTTTTTATCTTATTGCAGTTCATGAGATGCCAGTATCTGGTAGTTATCCAGTGAAAATTATACACATTGTCCAGAATGGATACTAGCTGTCATCTGCTACAAGGTGTCTTTCCGTATGGCTTTTTTTTTTTCATATATGTTGAAGTGTTGTTGTTTTTTCTTCTCTTTTTTATTACAATTTTTTTCAATTTTATTTTAAACATTTTTGTTGAAAATCTGGAACCGAAAAACCAAGGGGAATTCTTGATGCTCTCAGTGCAGCTTGAATTCATGTGCCTGAAGATGTCAGTAGCTTAGCTTCTTTGTCATAAGTTATGCTAATTGTTTGTTTTTCAAGATGTTTCCTATTGCTGTTTCTAAACTCAGACTTGTTTTGGGATATGGTTGCTTTTTCTTCTGTGAGTGCGACAGCCCTGAAAAGGCTCTGTGTGACCAGCTGGTCCACAATAATGAAAACTTGGGGAAAAAAAGTGTGTGTGTGTGTGTGTGTATGTGTGTGTGTGTATGACTCAGTGACATGAAAGTTCACTGAATTTGAAACTTCTCTCACCCTTTACTCTCCCACCCATCCCCTACCCTCAACCTCCCCTTTTTTTAATGATCACTGAGAATGGTGATAATGATGCTATAGAAATGCATGCTGCTCTGAGCTGTTGTGACAAGGCTGCATTCTGTGTCTCCCTTTATAAGATATCCCAGGCCCGAGGGGAAAAAAAACCCACAACAAAAAACAAAGAAACGAAAAAAAACCTCCACCACCCTCTGTGTAGGAATAACTTGTGGAGCAAAGAAATCCTATAGTGATATATAGTTCCAGAAGTAATCAAACCTGTGATGACTGGTGCACTTTTACTTATTTATCTGTTTATTTCAGTTGTGATTTTTTCTGATAAAGAATTTCTGTTGCAGTTGAAGTGGCTGGAGCGGAAGGAGCTGATGCGACAGGAGTTTGCTTCTCTTCTCGACACACTGACGACTCAGCAGCAGAAACTGCTGGCTGACATGGATGAGGTACTGTAGTCGCAACATCAACATGCTATGTAATTGTAAATTTTTCCTTCTCTGAGTTTCTCCCCTTCTTTTGTTATTTACATAGTGAAATTCATATAAGTGAACAAGGTGAAATGTATGCAAGTACACAATTTAGAATGATAAATGAATTATTAATCTAGTATAAAGCAAAATGTTAGATAGATCTACTAATGAAATTGATTATTTAACCACTTTATCTATGGCTGATTGATATTTTGGTCAGTGAATAAACTTTGCAATCATCAAATTAAAGAACAACAAAACTGGGCATAAAAATCAGCTGCAATGGCATAGTGATTAGCGTTTCAGATTCATGGCTAAGAAGTCATAGATTCAAATTCCATCACACTCATTTGTTTGCGGGATTTTCCTGCTACAGTGGGCTCCTACTCAGAGTTGCCATGGGCTCTATTGGGAAGACTAGGACCACACACTTGTGTTTCATCCACTTTGTGGATGCAACTCTGAGAGTGTTGCTCAGGTTTCCAAAACGCCATCACAGATGTCTGTATTACCTGGGCCTGGTTGATGCTGGGATGTAGTAGTATTTCAGACTGGAATAAAACGTCATAACATCAGTTTCATCATCTTCATCCTCATTGATCAGCAGGGAAAAGAAGTCTCAAATTCTGTCCTCATTCACTCATGATTTTCTTTCCATGTCTGCGCCATTGATGAGTCCATTTTGAGGTTGCCAGTATCGGCAAGTTCATGAGGTTTGTCATTGGAAGTATATGGCGGTGCCCTCTGGAGGGGCTTTACGACTAAGCAGTTGCTGTTGTCAATAGGAAACTCAGTTGTTGGTGTCATGTATATGTTTAATCAGAACAGGCACAACTAAACAAAGTGAGTCAGAAAGAGTGCAGTGTCTCTTCTGGTGAGTTGCCACATGATGACTTAATATTGACTGCTCCCTGTGAATTGCTGGGGCTGGTGGGACAAGCTGAGGGGTGGGGTGGGGTAAGGGAGGAGGGCTGTGTGTTGTGTGTATGGGGAGGCAGAATGAGCAGCATGGGGGTAGTTGTACTGAAGTGGCGCAGACAATGCGACAAAAAGAAATGACTATGAAAATTTTTTTTAAAGTCAGTATGCATGAGTAAGCAAACACACACACGCACGCACACATGCACAAAATCAATGGCTTAATAAGTAAGCAAACAATGCTAAAGAAACCACCAACAACACAAATAATTGTCATTAGTAAGAGTATATTCAGTGTGACCTCTTCTGTCATGCTGTTAATGGTGATTTTGTTGTTGTTGTTGTCAGTCATGTCCATTGACTTTGATAATGATGTTGGAAAGAATGATGATCATTTGAAACTGTTTGGCAGTGAGTGACAAAAAGATCTCCCATTGTGAAAAGAGAGAATGGAATTTGGAAAGCTGATTCGTGGGTGTTTGAAATAGAAAAATATGAGTCCTACTGTATCTGTCTTTCCAAACTTTCTGCGCAGTATGACATAATACCACTTAAAAGGTTGTGTTACAGAGGAATAAGAAAACAACTTCAGCATGGGCTTTATATTGCGCACTAGGCCCAACATCATTCATAGAATGTAATATGAAATAATTTACAAACTAAAATGCTTGAGAGAGAAAAAAAGGGGATGATATATATTTCCCCCTCCAGCAGCTAAAATACAGAAGTTCAGGTTGATTTGAGGTATCAGAGATTAAATGACCTACTGCTAGTGAACAGCGAGGGTTCAGGTTTCACACTGATGTGCCGGATTTGAAATATTCCAAAGCAGGAGAAGGGGATGGATGGAGATGGCTGGGCCAAGGGGCATGAGGAGGGGGGCAGGAGGGGAGGGGAGAGAAGGTTTGGACTGAGCTGCTGCTGGACTCGACCTTTGCCAAAACTGAAAGTGTGTGAGTTATTTTCAGTTTTGCAAATCTTAAGAACTAGCTTGGGTCCTCTTGATTCAACTTTTGCTGACTAAAATTGTAGGCTAAGTTGCATTACCAACTTTACTGGCTGAAAAGGCAGCTCATGTTTGATTTCACTTCCTTGTCATCTTCAGAGGCATATTTGAATGATTTGCGACACTATTTGTTAGCAAGTAAAGTCAATGTTGATTGGCTTTAAAACTTACAACAGTCAAAACAGATAATGCTGTGCACCTTCATACAAAAGATTTGTTATTTATTGGCTGTAACCTCCAATTTAATTACACATACTATACCGTGGCTCACTAATGCAATAAGCGGCAGCAATTTGCTATCCCTGCCTCGTATACAATAAAGTCCGTAACAAAAAACCCCTGAAAGGGCCTCGTCCCTTTGCGCTTTGCCCCCGATCCATCCTTTTTTCCCCTCGGCAGGCCTTTTTCCCCCCGGTTAAAACCCCCGTGTAAAACGAGCAGCAAAAGTTTTTTTTGGACTTTTCCCTAAAAAACCAAACCCGGATTGTTTTTGCGGGTTTTTTTTTTTTGTCCTTGCTTATGTTTTCATTTAAGGGGGAAAACGTACGTGAAGCGTTTGGGGGTGGAAAGGGGGAAAATTAAGAAGGTTTCGTTTTTTCCCGTTTCCCCGCATTCCCCGGCGGGCCCCTTCAGGCCCTTTTTGTCTTTTCCCCCGCCAAAAACCTCCTCCCCCTTCAGCTCACCCCCCGGGGGGTTGCGCCCTTTGTCGGGGGCGGAGGGTTTGCGTGGCCGTGACCCCTTGGGGCTTTGCTGGGGGGGCATCAAAACTTGGAGATGGGGCTTTTTTTTACACTGCTTTGGGCCTGAGAGGTGCAGATGCTTTTTGGGGCCAAAAGGTAAGGGAAAGGGAGTTAAATCCCCCTGGTGGGGCTTCCTTTGCAGAAGGTAAGGGTG
This sequence comes from Conus ventricosus, assembly GCA_018398815.1. NCBI lineage: Eukaryota > Metazoa > Mollusca > Gastropoda > Neogastropoda > Conidae > Conus > Conus ventricosus. The sequence continues at coordinate 107,646,792 of CM031597.1, read as the reverse complement.
GGGAAATCCTGACTAAGATTTCCCCCCTTTTCCCTCCTTTTCTTGTTTTCTCCCTCCCTTTTTTGGGGCCCCTTTTTCTATTTTCGCTCCCCTTAAAGTTTTTCTTTTCCACACCCCTTTTCTCTCTGGGGGTTCCAAAAGGGAAAAACCGCCGCTTTTTGCCGTGCGGTGGACCTGTGTGGGAAAGGGGAATGAGATCCCTGGTGATTGAGAGGGCCAGCGCTCTCAACACATCCCCAAATTTTTTTTTTTCGGAAACTTCCCAGACAGGGGAAATACACTTTGGGCCCCGGGGGGTACTAAAAACGGCTCCCCCTTTTTTGGGTTTGGGGCAAGACGGGGAGTTTCCCCCCGGGCCAAAAAAAACCCCTGCAGTTCTCAGCTCTCTGTTCCCCGGGGGGTTTAGCATGAAACAAAGGGGGGAAAAGGGTTGGTTTGCTTCTGCTTGTCGAAAGTCTCTCCCGAAGCCTGGAAGGGGTCAAGACAGGGTTTCTTGGCCCGGCCCCCTTAGTTGGACTCCAAGGGGGGTGGGAAAGGGGAAAAATAAATCACAATAAACTAAAATGCTTATTTAAAAAACTCCCCCCCCCAAAAGGAAGGGAAGGCATTTCCCCCTATTTCAGGGAATTAGAAAGGGACATGGATTCTGACAGGGTAAGCAGGGGAAAGGGTTTCTGGGCTTCCGGGCCGTGGGGGAAAGGGGACAGAGCGGAAGCCCCTTTCGCTCTGACCCCTTTTGCTGTCCAAAAGGGGTTATGGAAAACAGGGGAACCCGGTCCATAAAACGGTTGGGAAAAGGGTTTTTTTTCTTTCAAGCGATCAAGAACAATCCCAAAGCTCAGAAACAAAAAAGCTTGTGGTAGGGAGATCAGGGTGCTCCCCCCTAACAATTTAAAACATCCCAAAAAGGGGTGATTGAGCAGAGATCTGGGGGTGTTTCAGAGGCGGGAAAAAAAAACAGCTGCGTCCCGGGGTGACGGGGGTGCGCAGGGGACGGTAAAGAAAGGGGGCAGAGGAGTGGGCCCCCAACACCCCTTTCTGCCTTTGCAACCCTGTGCTGCTTCCGCGACGATATCACGGGTTGGTTCGACCCGGAATTTGATGGGTTCAGGTTGTACGTTCCGCCCCGATTGAGGGCTTCTGATGCCAGAAGTTTTGGCCATGTCAGTGAGTTGTTCTGGGCAGGAGGTGTGTGGTATATGCCTGCAAGGCCACCATGATGGGCGTGTACGATCGGACCTTGTCCTGCAAATGCTGGTGGCTGTACCCTCCCTCCTTCTTACGGATTTGTCTCTTGTTTGTAAACTAAGCACACCCCGCCTTCCCACATAAGAATCTCTGCAATAACAAAAAAAGGTTAACGTAATGTACAGGAAGTAGATAAAGAAAGTAATTTCTCCTTTTTGAAGAACCTGCAAGCAGGTTCTGTATCTAATGTGGGGGCAGTCCGTCGCGCGACAGCTCGCTTCAATATGTAGCTATTTCGCGCCGTTAATAAAGGAAAAAGGAGTATCGCCCCCCAAAATTTTTTTAAATGTGAAAAGTTAAAGAAGTTCCAACAGTTCCAATCTCGGTTCAGTCTGCTGTCAGACTGATAACTTTACGTTCTCGAGAAAAAAGACCCATTGCAAGGCAAACAAAAACAAGGAAACAAAAAAGGAAAAAAAAAAAAAAAAAAACAGGACAAAAAGAATAAAAAAAGGAAAGAACTGGTCAGCCGGCTTCGGTGGAAGCAGCGTCCCCACAACCTCTCATCCCAAAACGTGACTGTGACCGTGCCACCTGGTGGGAGGCCAACAAACACTCCGCACCCCGACCCACCCCCAGCCAGACAGCAAGCTCTGCCCAGCAGGTCTACAACATCTGCTGTGGGCAGATTAAACAAAACCCAGCACCCCGAGCCTGAATTCCTCTTGCCCTCTGTCAGGGCCAGTGCCATGCGGGCAAGGGAGTTCAACCAGTGTGGAGATGGTGGAGCTAAGAAAGAAGAAAACCTCCTCGTTTCTTTCTCCCAAACCCAGACTACTTTCACCTGTGGCATGTCGGCCGCAGTGGTCTGCAGTGGTCCAGTGAAATTATGCAACAAAATTTACAGCTCCTTTAGCGGGCCAGATGTTGAGGAGGAGATGACTGATCTCTCTCCTTTTCGCCTCTGCACCATGGATTTATGATCAATAATCCATTGGAATATCCGTGGTCTAAACTTTCAACTTCGAAGGAGCTGACAGCTTCTTGTGTCAATCTATTGAAACCTTTGTCGTGTGGGCTCTTCAAGAAACCCAAAATTCAAAGCCAGAAGACCTTTACTCTTTCTGGCTTAATATTTTTCAATACCTTGCACACAACCATCCTGGTTGGGACTGTCGGGCGGTGTTGCCTTCTCCTAACAAACTTTGATGTTATAGGTCCTCGTCCACTCTGTCTACCTCCCTTCAGGCTGTAGCTGCGGAGAAGTCATCTCCACAAAAGACGTGACAAATTTTTCTCTTTTATCTCTCATCCTTCTGTCCGGTTAGTCGTCAGGACATTGTCAGTCTGATAGAGGAACTCCCCCTCGACCCTTTTTTGCTTGTTTGGGGGACTATACCGGTCACACCTCTTTGGGGTAGTGTAAGTGGTTAGTTGGTAGTACCGGTTCGTCATCCAGCGGTCTGCTCTGTCTCATTGGAGGGATGTCCTTTCGGGGATTTGGATTCTGGTTGTTGTCTGAACGACGGATCTGCAACGTCTCATTTTCCACAGGTTCACTTTTCGTGTGTTTTGATTTGTCGGTTTGTGACCTCCTCTCGATGTGTGGTGGTCCTGGACTATGAGTGGTTGTCCATGACGATCTGCACGGAAAGTGACATTTCCCTTGTCCTTATACAACCTGTACATAACTGAAAACACGTCTCTGTCTCTCACATATAAAATTATACAGGAAAGCAAACTGGGATCTATTTGCAGCCACTGTTTCTAAGGAGAGTTCCAGGACACTGATTTTTTTCAGAGTCCTGACAGCTGAATCACTGACTAACATATGATTTTAAATGTGCTAAGACCTTGTATTTCCAGTGTCTTCCAATAAAACTTCAAATGCCAAAAAACACCCTGGTTCGATAGAATGCAACAAATTTCCAAAGTTAGAAAACGGGCTCAGCGTTCTAGGTTTATACCAAACGACCTTCGGGGGGTCCCAACGCTCGGGCCCATCAAAAACTCCGTTTTGCCAAATCGAGAACTACAGCTCTTTAACATTCAGTAAACGTCGGGCCTGGAGAAGCTTCTGCTCAAGGGCTGACATCAAAAATTCTAAGAAAAAAAGTGTGGAACATCATTAAGAAAATCAAAGGGAAAGAAAAGAACACATGTCACTTGTGACCATCTCAAGTTTTTCGGATTCTTTAATAACGGAGAAGGAGAGAAAAGCAGTTTGCTAACTGCTTGCTTTCTACCATTGGAAAAGAATTCCTCCTCTTCTAATAAATCAGTCACTTTTGTCAAAAACAAAGCACTAAAAGAAAAAATCACCCTGCAACTTTAATTTTCATCCGACAACATGGAAGATACAATATCCTTTCACATTAAACGAGCTGAATATTGCCTTACTTCTTGCAGGAATTCCTCTCAGGTATAGATGGGACATTCATTATCAAAACTCTTGAAAACATCTTCCGGAAAGAGGTCTGAAATCCTGCGATACAGGTTATACAACCATGTGTGGACTACAGGTGGCTTTCCACCTCTTGGCGGAAAAAGGAAGAAAGAAAGCCTCATTATCCCATCCCAAACCTGGAAAAGGATCTTTCTAATCATCCTAATTACCGTTCCCATAGCTATTGACCAGCCTATGTGTCTGTAAATTGATGGAAAAAAATTGGGCAATGCTAAGATCTCATGTGGTAACTGGGAGGAAAACCGATGGCCTTTTGGCGGAAAGAAACAGTGTGAATTCCGCATAGCATCGGAAGTACAGATTGCCCATTTGATTCGTCTGGAACTCTACACTAGGAACGCACTTCTGAACCAACAGCATTGCAGTGGCAATTTTCTTTGATTTGGAGAAGGCCTCCTACGATACACCTGGAAGTCGGGGGGTATACTTCATGATCTCCACGAATCTGGGTCGTTTTTCGAGGTCCATGGTCATCTTCCGCTTTTTATTCAAAATTTTTTGGACCAGAAGACAGTTTCAGGTCCGGGTTGGCACCACTCTCTCCTCTGATGTTCCACGAGCAGGGAGTGTAGTTGGGTTGTGTTCCCCAGGGGAGGCATACTGCTCTCCTGCCCTCTTTAGTATTAAAATCAACTCTTTGTGAAAATCAGTTCTGCCGTAGGGTATCAGACTGCTTCATTGTTTTTGGATGATTTTTCGCTAGTCTACGCAATGGAAAGCCTGTACCCGAGTAGTGTCCTGCGAGGCTACAGCTTTTGCGTAGATAAAATCCATCGATGGGCGGTTTTTGGAAATGGGCGTATGGAAACGGTTTCACTTTTCTCCAACAAAGACGCTCATGTCTTCACTTCCAAAATTTCCGTCAGTTTATTCCCAGATCCTGGACTTCTTTTCAAGTAGGGGAAATCTCCCATTCCCGCTGTTACAGAGGCCAAATTTCTGGGAGTCATTTTTGACAGAAAACTCACACTTTCTCAGCCACATCAAAAACCTCAAAACTTCTTGCCAGAAAGCTCTGTAAATTCTGCGGGTCGTACCGCCACACCGACTGGGGCGCTGGATATAAGAAAACAACTTTGCTGCACTCGACAGAGCCCTGGTTCCGTTCCAAAAAACTGTGGATAATGGTTGTGCTGGTCTACTGCTCCGCAAGACCCTCTTACCCTCTAAACTTTTGGAACCCTATCCACCATCAAGGCTTCGTTCTCTGTCTTGGTGCGTTTCCGCACCACCCTGTGTAAGCCTTGTACGCAGAGGAGGGCGAACCTTCGTTGTCCAACCGCAGGTTGAAACTGTCTTTAAATTATTATATCGACTGATCTCAAACACAGCAGAATCCTGCCTATATGACTGTGTCTTTGACCCTCCATTCCAAATGTAAGTTTGAAAAACAACCCTAAATGTATTCCGCGTTTGGTCTTGTATGCAGCCTCACGTGCGGAATGCAGGTCTAAACCTGGGAAAGTTAGTTTCGTTTTTTCAAGTTTCCGGATCAAACCTCCGTGGACCTTTTTCACACCAGAGATTCGTTTCGATCTTGCAGGCCTTTTTCGCAAAGAGTTCTACCAGCTCTTGGCGTACAAGTATTGTATGCTGACCTACTGTTCGAAAAATTCCCATCTAATCAAAAAGATTTCACTGACGGTTCCATGTCTGAGGGATGGAGTGGGCCTGTGCAGCCTACTGCCTGGGGGCTCTTCTAAGATACTGTTGGAACATATCCATTCCGATGCTTCTGTTATTATGACTGACTTAATGCGTGGTACTGGCTTTGAGATACTCTACATTCTTCAACGAGGGATCTTTTGGTTCTGTCGGATTCGCTGTCTGCTTTGGAAGCCTAGTGGCCGAACCTTCAGCATCCAGAACTTTTGCATTATCTTGAATTTTAGCAACGTTGTAAGCGGACGGTTACCCCTTATCTTGCTTGGGTTCCTGGTCATGTTGGCATTGGCGGGAACGAAAATGTGATCGTTTTAGCCAAGAAGCCAAAGGAGAGATACTGTCCAACATTTATATTCCTTGTTCAGATGTGAAACCCAAATTAACGATTATGTGATGACGACTTGCAGGAGGGATTGGAAACACAGCTCGAGTCACAAACTTTTCAGATCCGTCCAAACCTTAAGGACTTCCTTCCCATCCACGTGGGAGTGTTTTAAAGAGGAAAACGGTCTGAGGCCGGTGCAACCGGCCATTCCATTCGTATTTAACAAGCTTTACTTTTAAAGAGTGAAGATGCTCCGTGGTGATTCCAAGTCCATGCGCCACTACCATGAAAATTTTCTTTTAGGAGTGTTGGGACTAGCCACGATGTGTGACACAAACATTTTACAGCGGAGTCCATGAAGCTCCTGTTCAGGGATGTCCCGCTTGATGTGAATCTTGAGTTTTTGAGAGAGATTAACATTTTTCATCCGATTTACGCTTTTACGGAAGAAAGCTTTTTAACAAAGTTTCTGGTGGCCTCTGCGTTTGTAGCCCGATGTCATTAATGAGATGTATGAAAGTGGTTTTTTTTTTTTTTTTTTTTTTTATTTTTTGAAGGTGAGTGATTTTAACGTGGAGACAGCCCCTGATATGGCCTTTACGGTCTGCTGGGCCTAAGCAACCTTATCTTATCTTATCTTATTTTCAGCGTCACTTTTCCAAGGGTTCACTTCAACTCAGCTGCGGTCTGTTGTTGTGACAGCGAGCGCTTTCTCGCAACCCACATTTTGTGGCGGGAGATCGGCTCAGTGCGGTCGGCCGATTCGCCCCTTTGCCCCATAACGGTGAGCGACTCAGCTGCGGGGGTTTTGTCGGCACCCGTACGTGCATCCTGTGTCAGTTCATGCTGCGGTTCTACTGCGCACAGTTCGATTCCCATGGCAGAATCGAAGAAGATTGCTCGGGCCCTCTACGGAGGCGGCCGGGGCAAATGAGGTAGACTCTTCGTCACCCTCCCCCTCTCGCTCGGAGGCGATCCAAGGGAAGCAACTCCTGCTCAAGGGCTTGAATCTTGTTCGGCCCCGGTTGTTTCCCTTCCCCGCCTCAGGTGTCTGCCTTCCTTTTGGGCAGGACCACAGGATTTTCACCCCTCTTTTCCGAGCAGCCACCCTCAGCGGGAACCGGCGCATTAGGCCCCCCACTTTCTGGGTTTTGGGCCAGCAGCCACCACTCCAGGCCCCCCTATCATTGGGGTTCAGGGCCCTTTGCCTTGGGCGCCATGGGCCCAATGGCAATATCCCCCGACCATGGGCTTTCCACAGCCCCCTTGCTCCGGGGTTTTCCCTGTGTGCCGGGTTTTATGCCCAGCCCTCCACAGTGCAGGCCTCTCCCTCCCAGGCCCCCCTCGGCCCACTGGGACTATCCCTCTCCCGGAATGTCTGGGGAATAGGCCAACCCAGGCCACTGTGGGCTTTCGCCGCGCACCGCTTCGCCAAGGTCGGCCACCCATCGGTCTGTGGATCGACTGGGGGATTCTGAGTCAGAGGAAGACGGACCAGTCACCGGTTCTTATCCTTCCAGGACTCGGTGGCTTTCTGGCCTTCCCTTGTTCCGGAGGCTGTGTATCCTCTCAGGAGGTCAGAGCCCCTTGCCCTTCGGCAGCGGAACTCGCCCTGGGATCTCGCCATTGGCAGAGGCCTAGGCCCTCCTCTCTGGCTAAAGGAGGTCGGGTCATGGTGGCGGAGATTGCATGAGGAGGGGCCCAAATAAGAGTCAGGGGCACGGAGGCCCACAGGACCTCATGCCCGGTTCTGTCCCTGATTTCCCTTGTGCGCTGGCGTGAGGGAAGTTCCTTAGCCAGAGAGGTTCATTTGCCACGAAGGCCTTCTTAGCAATGATACTATCCAGAAGCCACTCTCCCCTCTCCCAGGAGACCTCCTCTGGTCAGGAGAGGTCAAAAACACACGTAGAGGTTTCCCTTCAGAGCGCTGCCTTGCCGAGTGGAAGTAAGGTCTGCGAGGAGGGGTTTTGGAGGCTATCTCAGTTATGGATTCTTTCTAGGGGACTAGTTGTCTGCCTTAAGGATCTGATTCCGATTCCTTCACCATCCGCCCAGTCAGCGGACCAGCGCTGTGGTAGCCTGTTCAGTCAATGGTGAAGGGCTTAAGTATTCGGTGGGGCCTTCCGCTAGGCTCATCTGAAACTCAGTACAAGCGCGAGAGATGCAGTCCTTTTTGGCCTCTTCTGTGACCCGTTCTCCCTCCTGCCTGCGGCCGCCCTCAGAGCCTTGCCCAGTTCAAGTCAGGGTCTCTGTTTGGGAATCCGGTACAGGCTACCATTAAGAGCCAAGGACGCCGAGATTAGGTGTGACCTCGCCTTTCACTCAGGCCCCCCTCCCCCCGCTCCGGTTCAAAAGCCAAGGCGCCAGCGCCTTTCTCATCACGGGTCTCTCAACCAGGGCGACGAGTCATTTGGACCCCGGGGGATCAGAGGCAAGCAAACCAGCTGGGGGTCGGCTCAGGCTCGGCGGGGGTCCGAAAGTCCAGCCGCAGACAGCCCCCCCCCATGCCTTCGCCCCCGACCTGGGTACTTTCACCCAGGGCGGTCCTGTGGGCACAGTCTGTCCAGGCACCTCAGTGCTGGGAGCGGCTTCCCGCAAGCCTGGGGTCTGCGGGTGATCAGGTCGGGGTTTCGTCTTCCTTGGGGTGCAGTGATGGCTCTCTCACTCCTTTCCACCCCCCCCCCCCCCCCCCCTTTCGCTCCTTCCTCGGGGATCTGCGGCCTCTCAGGCCTTAGACCAGGAGGTTCCTTTCGCTGTTATCCAGGGGAGCACAGAGGAAGTCTCTTCCATTCCTCGCCGGGTTTTTCTAGGCCGCATTTTTGTGGTTCCCAAAGCTTCTGGAGGATGGAGGACCCGGTTCTAGATCTCTACGCCCTTGAACAGGTTTCTTATCGTCCTCGTTTTCGGATGATGGAAACCCCCAAGTCATTCCGCGATGCATGCATTCCGGCTGATGGGCGGCGGTACGTTTATATTCCATTCGACTTGTGGAAAGATGCGTATTTCATTCTTGATCCCAAGGGACATGGAAGTACCTCCGCTTCGTGTGGAGAAGCGCGTTTTTCAGTTCGGCTCTTCCCTTTGGGACTAGCCGGCCCCTTGGGTTTTCACGAGGTGGCTCGGGAACTTTTGGCTTGCATGTTCGGCGCAGAAAGGAATTCGTTCTGAAGGCCTATCTAAGATTGGGCTTCTTCTTGCCTCATCCAGCACTCTGTGCTCCAGCAAAAGCCCTAAAGGTTTTAAGCCTCTGTCAGCAGGCTGGGTTTTGGTTTGAACGAGGAGAAGTCCGATCTCATCCGACGTTCGCAGCTAGTTTCAGTTTCTGGGCATGTCCTTCCACACCACCGATGTGCTGGTCTCTCCAACCCCAGCGCCTGGTTCGCTACAGCACCTCTTGGGACCCACCTCCTTTCCTTGGATTCAGGCGTGCCAGCCAGGAAGCTGGCCCTCTTCTGGGTCGGATGGAGTCCTTGGCCCCCTTTAGTACCCTCGGGGACGTCGCACAAACGCCGGTCTTCAGGCCTTTTTCGCAAGCGTGGTTCTCCAGGCACGGCAGTCGTGGGACCTTCCGATCCCACTGGGTCAGTGGTTCCAATCATCGGTGGTAGTGGCAACTCCCAGTCCTGGCTAGCTCAGGGAAGTCCCCATCTTCCCCCTCCTCCACAGGAGGACCTGTTCACGGCGCTTCCAGTCCGGGTAGGGTGCCCACGTTCAGCTCTCTGACGGCCTCAGGCAATGGTCCCGGAGATGGGGTCTGGCATATCGATGGCTAGAGGCTGGAAGCCGTGTTCCAAGCTCAAGGAGTTTCTTCCCTTCTGAAAGGAAAACACATTCTCTCAACACCGACAACAGACTGTGGCGTGTTATAGCAACAAGCAGGGGGGGGCGGGGGCGGGGGGGGGGGGGGGCGTTCTCATCATGGCCATAGAGCGGCGGAACAGCTTTCTTCTTTGGATGCGAGACACAATCAATCCGAATCTCGGCCAAAACACGTTCCTGGGAAGTCAACATTCTCGCGGACTCCCTCTGCAGGGTCGACATGGTTTTCCCTCAGGAATTGAAACTTGTCCACTCGATCCCTGGAACCTCTCTGGACGGATATGGTTCAAACACAGGTAGACCTGTTCGCACCCGATTTTCATCCACCGTTCCCAACTGTATGTCTCCCAGTTCCGATCCGGCAGCGTGGGTTGTGGCCGCCCTGTCCATTACCTTGGTCCGTGAGGGCTATGCCTTTCCCCGTTCCCCAGTCTGGGAAAAGTTCTGCCGCAAGGCAAGGGAGATGCCAGCACGTTATTCTTGTGGTCCACGCTGGCCGGCCCCAAGCGTGGTTTCCGGAACTGTTACACCTGTCTCAGTGACTCCCGGATACCGTCGCCCCTTAAAAGGCAAAGCTCCCTGTTTCAGCCGTGGTTCAGGCATTCCACACGGCAATCCAAAGCTGCTGCTCTTCAGCCGCGCTGGCTACTGTGCGGGACGCGCTGTCTGCACCTGGCTACTGGCGGGCGCGCTGTCTGCACGAGGCGCCTCCCCAGCAGTAATCGGCCTTGTGGACAATGCCCACAGGTCAGGCACCCAAAAGCGTCTTAGTGATCCATTGGAATGGCGGCTGCTTGGTGCTCCAGCACGCAGTATCACTCTTTCTCCTTCTCATGCAATTGGCGACAACTACTAGCCTTTCTTTCATCGAGAGAAAAACTTTCAGCCTCCTCTGTTAAGGTTCACAGGGCGGCTATTTTCCACCAATATCTGCAGTTAGGGGGCGCCTCCTTCGGGGAGGACCTCTTCTGCGGGATCTGGTCAGAGGGAGCGGCCTACAGGAGGCCCGATGCCCGCCGTTCCGGCGTGGGATCTTTTTTAGTCCTCTCTCCTCAGGCTCCCCCCTTACGAGCCCATCGGGAGTGTTCTCTGAATTCCTTTCCTTTAAAACAGCCTTTCTCGTTTCCTGGCTCAGGGAGGCGCTGCAGTGAAGTCCACGCCATTAATGGCCTGCGGGGACGTCGCCCTCCGACCAGATGCTCGATACTCTTCGCCTCTCCCGGGAATTTTTTAGCGAAAAAAACCAGTTGCCAGTTCTCTTACCCGACTATCTCCAATCTTCCTTCTCACTACTATTCTCGCCCCGGACGGACGAAGACCGCACTCACGGTCCGTGTGCGTGGGCTCTGCGGGAGTATAGGAACGCACGAACCTTCTGCTCCAAGCAGCGCCCAACTGTTTCTCTCTTACAACGAAAGTTATAAGGAAGGACATCAGGCGCTCTTAATCTCTCGAATGGCTGAGAGAAGTCATTAAGCTGGTACGCGAAGACCTGAAGGGGATTTGGCTGTTTTCTCACCTAGACCTCATGAGATTAGGGCATGGGCGTTTTCGCTGGCAGTTAGTCATAACTGCCAGTATTCAGGAGTGTGTTAGATGCCGGATATTGGCGGTCCTGGCACCTTATCCAATTCTACCTGCGCGAGGTTTCTCGTCTGCGTGATGGATGGGACTAGGGGCATCGCATCAGTTGTGGTGGCACAACATCCATCTCCGCCACACGCTCCGGCTCTTCTCGTCTCAGGCTGGTTATCCAGGGAGCCCTCCTTCCTGTAGTGCGATCTGCATGTAGTGAGGCCCGGTATAGTTTGTGTAATTAAAAGGAAAATTTTTATTCTAAAATTACGTTTACATCTAACATACTTACGAGGCTCACGCAGAGACCCTCCCTACCTCCCGCCTTCCTGGTTCCATTCAGGAGTCTCAGTCAGGGTATACTATACCTCGAAAAGAGGAGGTTCTGAATGCGCAAGGCACGAGGCCTTTACAGGGGTTCGTTGTTCGTACGGACTTTATAACTGTATACGAGGCAGGGTAGCAAAATTGCTGCCGTTATTGCATTAGTGAGCACGGTAAGTATGTTAGATTAAACGTAATTTTAGAATTCAAAATTTCTTGCTATCAAACTCTGATTAGTGACTGGTCCAATTGGTCTGACATCATTGATGTGCTCTTGATTTGCCGTTCTGTTTAAGTACCATGTTGCAATTTTTTTTTTCCATGTGGATAGCACAGGTTGATTTTTTTTCTTTATACTGTCTGAATAAGTTAAAAAGGAGATGATTGGAATTGTGTTAGCTGAAAGGAAGTGAAAAGGTTCATGGAGGTATCAACAGCTGCAAGCAGCTCATGATACCGTGCTGTCAGAATACGTGCAGCTGTCTGATGATTGATCTCTGCTGTTCAGAACCTGCCCCGAGACCAGTTCATAACTCCTTACCCCCTGTTTGTGGGACAGGTTAGTAGATGGTTCTGCCTTCAGACCAATTATTTAATCACTGTCGGTTTGTGGACAGATTATAGTGATCTACCTCAGGACAGATCTTAACCTCCACTGTCTGTTTGTTGAACAGGTTAGTAGATGATCTGCCCTCAGAGTTCATTAAATCTACTGGTCTGTGGACAGGTTAGTAGATGACCTCAGACCAGTTCATTAACATCCACTGTCTGTTTGTAGGACAGATTAGTAGATGATCTACCCCTCAGACCAGTTCATTACAATCCACTGTCTGTTTGTGGACAGGTTAGTAGATGACCTCAGACCAGTTCATTCAATCCACTGTTGTTCGTGACAGGTTAGTGTAGATGATCTGCCCTCAGACAGTTCATTAATCCACTGTCTGTTTGTGGACGATTAGTAGCGATCTACCCTCAGACCAGTTCCTTAACATCCACTTCTGTTTGTGGACGGTTATTAGTGATCTACCGCAGGTCCGATTCATTGACATCTAACAGGCTAGCAGATGATCTGTTCTGAAACTAGTTCCACAGCTCCTACCCCCAGTTTGCAGACAAATGAGTTCATGTTCTGTTCTGAGACCAGTTCATCATAATAAGCCTCCAGTTTGTGGACAGAAGAAGACTTGTTGAATGTTTTAGCTTCCTGATAACAAATTAATACCTCTAGCGATCCTTTCCATTGTTGGTCTGTTTACCCTGTGGACCAGTATTATGCTTCTCTCTTTTGTTGTTGTTGTTGTTGTTGTAAGATTGTTGATTAGATTGGTAAAATTTTCAAAAAAGATTGAATGCAGGAAAAAAGAGTCTTAGAGTGCTAGTGAACGACAGTCTTAAAACATCTAAGTAATGATCAGTTGTTGTTGTTTTTTTCATTTAAGTTTTTAGAATGCATTTTGACATAAACTGTTTTTGACTCCTTTTTAGTGATTTCTTATTGCTAACCTTTTTGTTAACCTGGGGAAAATGCACTGTATGGAGACTTTCAGCAATGAAAAGGTGTTGTTTGTGACAGATTACCTTGCTTATGAAGAGGAAAAGGAGGGGCGGAAGAACCCTATGAAAATGTGCTACTTGTGGAAGACTACCATGGATTATGTAGGGTGAAAGGAGGGCAGTAGATGTAGTCAAACCTTACTGATCTTGTGAAAGATGACTTACAGATGATGTCTTGGTGAAACACAAGATAAGTGAGTACAGTAACCACATGAGATGTGTGTATCAGTAAACTGTTTTCTGAAAGAGAGTCGCCAGAAATTTTTAGTACTTATGTCAAATTGGTATTGGTGACTTGACTTGTTTTACCAATTCAAAGACAATATTTATTATTGTTGAACAACAAAAAGAGCGTGGCAACAAATACTGACATTCAGCATCAGCATTCAGCTGTCATGCCTTTCTTGTCATATGCAGATTTCCTTCAAAGCACATGAAGGCCAACATGAAGAATGTAATGGATGGCTTATGTCTTCTGGTAACAATCTGCCAGGCCACCATCAAAATCGTATGATACTAGCATAGAAAATTTAACCAGATGTTCAAATCTGTCATTTTGTTCTGGGACCTATAAACAGAAAAAAAGAAGAAGAAAAGCCACGACAATGGGCGGTACAGGAATGAGCATGCATGCTTCATGTCTGATTCTGTAGCACTGGAGTACATTACAGATTTACTGTCTTGACTGATGGGACTGTGATGCGTTAGATATTACATGGTTATTTTCTTAATTATTGCAGGGATCTAACACTGTATAGGTCTATTAGCTGTATGAGATAGTCATACGATATGGAAAAGACTCAAATTCAGGCATGAATTTTCTTCACCTTTGGCAGAAAATCAGCTAAATGTTTCTGTGCTATTTGTCAAAAATAAAAACAGTCAGCTGAAGAGAAAAAGACTGTTTTGAGAAGTTGACAAAAGAATGAAGCATTATTCCTGATTAGTCTTGCAAGAATGTGGACGAGGCTGTTGACCTACCCCCCCCCCCCCCCCCCCCCATTTCCCTGGTTCTACCACCACCCTCTCCACCTTTCCCCCTTCCTCCCCCCTTACACTGCTTGCTGATTAATCAGTAGAGTGAAAACCAGTTGAATTTCCATTTCTTTTCATTGCTTTCACTACAGAATTGTGTGAGCCATGAAGGTCAGCATATACCAGGAAATAAACTCTCCTCTTGGCAGGAATGAGGAGGCAGGAGGATATAAAGACAGGGTGAGATAATGCTTTAATCAACTGAAAGCCAGGGAGCCACTCAACTGGGCAGACAACCTGTCTGGTGTCAGGCCAAGAGGAGAGCTTCATTACTCCCCTTTGTCCTTATTACCTCCCTTTCCTTGAGCTCTGGGCTTGGATCTGACAACGATATTGATAAAGTGAGGTGTGCACTGTAGTGGAAAAATTTTTTTCATTACATTAAGAGGGGCCTTGGTTGCTAGACGATCCACCTTGGGCAGTCTGTTCCCCTTTAGTGGCCATTCCTGTTCTCCCTGTCACTGGTCAGAATGCTGTGTGAAGCGGGCCCTTGAGAGCCACACACACAGACGTCTAAGAGACGGTGCAGATATTTATTGTGCCTGGGAAAGCTGTGGAGGAATCCTACCCTGCCACCTCTGCTTAAACCTGTGACTGCACAGAGCATGATTACGAGGGTCGATATTGTGAGAGGGTCATGAGTAGGTAGCAGGAAAGATCTTGGGCCACAGGTTAGAATGTACAAATGGTCATAAAACTGAATGTTTGGGTGGGGTTCAGTTCCCAGTTCTGTATGGGTGTTTATTAGAGACTGTCTTTCTATCTTTTTCTGTTCCTCGTGTTGTAGCTCTATCCATTCGTCCCTTTTCCTCCCCCTCTTACCCTCTCTCATTCACTCCTTACCCTTACCTTTTCTGTCACTTACTCTATCTCTGTTTTGTCTCTCTCTTTCTCCCCTGCCCTCGTAACATTCTCTCTCTTCCTTCCTCCCTTTCTCTTCCATCTCCCCTCCCATTCTGTCCTCTTGTCTGTCTTGTCTGTCTGTCTCCCCCCCCCCCCCCCCCCCAGCCTTTCTCCCTCTGTTTTCTGTCTCTGTCTTTCTCATCATCATTTTGTCTGCTTCACACCATTACCGCCTTATCGTCTCTCACTTCCATGGGTTCTTTAATTTTGAGTGAGAAAATTTCTCACTGTCACATATCCTTCCCTTCTCAAAATCTCTTTTCTCCCTCTACGAATATCGGATTTATCCTGTTCTTTCCCCACCCGCCCTTCCCTCCTCAATGCTGTGTCCCATATACTTTCCACCCCTGTCCACTCCTCTTAATGCTCTTGCGTTTTTTTTCTTCAATGGGCATTTTTGAGATGCACTGAGGCTTGCTTGAACCTTTGAGAGCTACCTGTCTTGCACTCGAGTTACTTCTTAGCATTGCCGTCATAAGATCAGTCAGTTATTCTGACACATGTTACTGCAAGTATTAATGACAGTTAGTAATGGTGACAGTAATACCTACAGCAAAAGCACAAGTAACATCAACAATAATAATAATATGTGGGTTTTTTTTTAATTTGTTTTTATCATCTTCTGTGTATTACCATTGGTATTACCTCTGCGTGGTTCATTTCAACTCCCATGCCCCCCCCCCCCCCTCCTGTATTGTCCTAACACCAGATATCTTCTTCAACCTATCACTACTGTAATTATCTGGTCATCACAGAATGCACGGTGACAGCTTGAACAAGGAATATGGGAGACCTGCTCTTGATTGCGGGTGCGGGCTTTCACCACACATTCCGTGCATGCATCGGCTTGATCAGCTACCACCTGCATATCCACAGATCATCTCCCCTCCCCCCACCTCCACACACACACACCCAAGATCCCTAAAGTGGTTCTCGTTGACTCGATGGATGAACAACATCTGGTCATCATTGTAGCTTTAGCAGTTCTTTCAGAAAAATAAGCAAGAATTTGAAGTAATCAGGAATTGCGTAGTACTGAACTTTGATGTGTAGACACTAAAGAAAATTAAGTGAATTTCCCAAGTCTTAATGCTCATTCAGCTCAGCCTTTTTAACAGGCATAGACCAAATCACACACACCACACATTCACACACACACACACACACACCACACACCACACACACACACACACACACACACACACACACACACACACAAACACACACACACACAAACGCACGCACACACACACACACACACACACACACACACACACACACACACACACACACACACACACACACACACACACACACACACACGAAGACAGCCCCCTGTAGAGTCCTAGACAGGGAGACTTACTGGCAGGCCAGTTTGTGGACTGTCTTTAAGGGTCTTAACTCCCATACAGAACTCAACAGCATGCACAGAATGAAAAACAGGGTTCTGTATTAGGTTGGTACATTGGAAGGTGGACTCTACAGGGTACAGTGGAAGATGGACTCCACAGGGTACAGTGAAAGGTGGAATCTACAGGTACAGTAGAAAGTGGACTCTACAGGGTACAGTGAAAGGTGGACTCTACAGGGTACAGTGAAAGGTGGACTCTACAGGGTACAGTGAAAGGTGGACTCTACAGAGTACAGTGGAAGGTTAACTCTGCAGGGTACAGTGAAAGGTGGAATCTACAGGTACAGTAGAAAGTGGACTCTACAGGGTACAGTGAAAGGTGGAATCTACAGGTACAGTAGAAAGTGGACTCTACAGGGTACAGTGAAGGGTGGACTCTACAGTGTACAGTGGAAAGTGGACTGTACAGTGTACAGTGGAAGGTGGACTCTACAGGATGCAGTGAAAGGTGGACTCTACAGGGTACAGTGAAGGGTGGACTCTACAGTGTACAGTGGAAAGTGGACTGTGCAGTGTACAGTGAAAGGTGGACTCTTAAGGGTAAAGTGAAAGGTAGACTGTACAGCGAACCGTGAAAGGTGGACTCTACAGGGTACAGTGGAAGTTGGGACTCGACAGGGTACAGTGAAAGGTGGACTCTACAGGGTACAGTGAAGGGTGAACTCTACTGGGTACAGTTGAAGGTGACACTCTACAGGGTACAGTGAAGGATGGACTCTACAGGACACAGTGAAAGGTGGACTCTACAGGGTACAGTGAAGGGTGAACTCTACAGGGTACAGTGAAAGGTGAAACTCTACAGGGTACAGTAAAGGATGGACTGTACAGGGTACAGTGAAAGGTGTACTCTACAAGATATTGTGAAAGATGGGACTCTGCAGGGTATAGTGAAAGGTGAAACTCTACAGTAAAAAAGAAAATAATGTGACGTCTTTTTTAAATTGATGCAGGTCTACTGTGATGTCAACAGTGTTGATGACATTGCAGCCAAGGAGATGAAAGTACCATCCGTTCCTGAAGAAGCCTTTTGAAAGGCGAAAGCTTGATAGAATTGAAAAAAAAAAAAAAACTCTGTGGGCGGTGTTGACGACTTATTGTTCATCACTACGTATATCTATTATATCTATCTATCTATCTATCTATCTATCTATATATATAGAGATACCCAGACTGTGGTGGGTCTCTATTTGACACCAAGAGCACTGACACAATCAGCCGTGTCTCCCTGATGAGTCTGACCCAGCGGAAGAAAGGCCTAGGAGCAGGCAATAATAAATAGATCTGCCTTCGAGAGGATTATGATGGTTCCCTCAGGCAGCTAGTGAAGGGTTTCTCATATTTTTGATATATTTCCCCCATTTTCTTCATCTTCAATTTTCTTTTTTTCTAAAAGTTCTAATCTTTGCCAAGTCATTACTATAATGACTGAAGAATTGTTAGCCTGCACTTTTTTCCCCCACTACTTAATTGTTCAGCATTATATATATATATATATATATATATATATATATATATATATATATATATATTATATATATATATATGTATAATGATAATGGTGAGAAGATAATCCATGTGTGTGTTTGTCAGTGTGAAACATCTGGAGAACAAAGTGGAGCGGATGGCGTCGGCCAAGGATCAAATGCCGGCCTTCCTTCGACTGCCCTTCAGTCTGTACAAAGAGAAGCTCCACCTCCACCATTGTCTGCAGTCCACCATCTTCAGTCAGTACTGTCACTTTTTTCTTCCCTCTCTTTCTGTACATTTCTTTTTTCATGTTACCTGTTATCCTCAGCTTGACAGAAAAGCTGTTGTCATGCTGGGAGATTTGCTCATGTGCAAGAACAGGATTTTTCTCTTGGACTCTCGGCCTTGCCATTTTGTGGTCATACCAAGTGAGTTTAGCAGCAAAGCAGTATGCAGATGGACTTGTTGCATCACTTGGACAACAATGCATTCTTCACTTCAGCAGTTTATGCCATGTTGTTTACTCATGTGCATGTCGAGATGTTCTGGCTGTATGATTTCAGAGTAGAAAAAAAAAGAAAAGCAAGTAGAATCATGTCCCACACAGAATCTGTAAGCAAGAACAAATTTTCGATCTTGATGAAGAACAAGGAAAAGAACAGAAAAGAGGTGCGCAGAGGCTATGGCGAGTTTTAGAGTGCATGACCTTTACCTTTGCTCTGATTGGCTGATTACTTTTGATTTGAATGTGTTGACTAAAATGCTGAACATTTTTAACTCCCCAGGTGAATCTTTGCTTTTGTACAGGTGTCAGCACAAAATGACTTTTGTTTACATTGATTTTTATTTCATTTCTTTCTTTAGAGTTTGTCATTTTTATGCTCGTTTTCTTTGATTGTGGAAATGTGTGACAGTAGTTTTAATGACTTATATGTAAACAACCCGAAGTTTAGATTAATTCCCCTAGTTTGGGATCTCGCTATTTGTTCTGCATAATGCGGTAGCCTTAAGTATTATATCATAAGTGCTGCATAGTTCGTGTAGTCTGACATCATGTTATGCCGACAGAGAATCAGTTGTTTTACTAGGGTTTTGGTGGATGCTGCATGTGTCTGTGTGTTAGAGAATGCAGATTTTGTTCATAGTTTTCCCTTCAGCTTATTTGTTTGAGTATTATCCAGAAGCAAGCCTTCATGCTCTGGGTAGGTGTAGTCCACCTTCGCTGTCATCTCCTTCCCTGAGTATTTGTCATCATTATTTTCAAGAATCACCAGTTATTATTACTTTCAGCAATTCTTCACTTTGTTTTATTGGAAGAGGAAGACAAAGCAGAAGAAGAAGCGCTAAAGACAATCACAGTTTTTCTGCATCATTGATGGTTTCATTGTCAACCATTTTGATTCATTGTAGCTCAAAACCAGATCATGATGAACTATTTTTTCCATCTTCTTTGTCTGCTGCTATCATTTCACGAGAGCAGCAAAGTGCAACTGAAAGTACTTTTAAGTCTGACTTGCCACATGGCATACAAGTGCTACACATGAATTTGGAATGCTACATTTAAAATGCCAAAATACTACACTTTGTGCTTTTCAGGCCATGGCAGCTCTGGGTGTACATCACACATCTTGTCTGAACAACTGCAATGACTCTCACTCCATGTTAGTCACACTTTATATTGCAAACACAGGTACATGTCACTAATCCTGTGTGAACAACTGTGGTCACGCACACCATATTTAGTCACACTTTATATTGCAAACACACGTACATATCACTAACCCTGTGTGAACAACTGGTGACTCTCACTCCATGTTTAGTCACACTTTATATTGCAAACACAGGTACATGTCACTAATCCTGTGTGAACAACTGTGGTGACCTTCACTCCGTGTTTAGTCACACTTTATATTGCAAACACAGGTATATGTCACTAACCCTATGTGAACAACTGTGGTGACTCTCACTCCGTGTTTAGTCACACTTTATATTGCAAACACAGGTACATGTCATTAATCCTGTGTGAACACCTATGGTGACTCCTACTCTGTCCTCTGTGAACACTGTGGACACATGCGCATACCGCTTATCTTGTCAAATAGACTGCACTGACCCTCACTACATGTTCAGTGACTATGAACCGCAGATACAGGCATATATATGTGTCTTGTCAGAACAACTGTGTTGGCTGTCACTTCATGTTTAGTCACTATATACTGCAGACACAGGTACATACCACTCATCCTTTCAGAATAACTGTGTTGGCTGTCACTTCATGTTTTGTCACTATGTATTGCAGACACAGGTACATACCTCTCATCCTGTCTGCACCGGTGTTGTGACCTGTCTCCATGTTTAGTCACTATACACTGTTGACAGGTACATACCACTCATCCTGTCTGTACCAGTGTTGTGATCCTGTCTCCATGTTTAGTCACTATACACTGTTGACACAGGTACATACCTCTCATCCTGTCTGTACCAGTGTTGTGATCCTGTCTCCATGTTTTGTCACTATACACTGTTGACACAGGTACATACCACTCATCCTGTCTGTACCAGTGTTATGATCCTGTCTCCATGTTTAGTCACTATACACTGTTGACAGGTACATTTCCACTCATCCTGTCTGTACCAGTGTTATGATCCTGTCTCCATGTTTAGTCACTATACACTGTTGACAGGTACATACCACTCATCCTGTCTGTACCAGTGTTATGATCCTGTCTCCATGTTTAGTCACTATACACTGTTGACACAGGTACATACCACTCATCCTGGCTGCACCAGTGTTATAGATCCTGTCTCCATGTTTAGTCACTATACACTGTTGACACAGATACATACCACTCATCCTGTCTACACCATGTTTTGACCTGTCTCCATGTTTAGTCACTATACACTGTTGACACAGGTACATACCACTCATCCTGTCTGCACCAGTGTTATGATCCTGTCTCCATGTTTATCACTATACACTGTTGACACAGATACATACCACTCATCCTGTCTACACCAGTGTTTTGACCTGTCTCCATGTTTAGTCACTATACACTGTTGACACAGATACATACCACTCATCCTGTCTACACCAGTGTTTTGACCTGTCTCCATGTTTAGTCACTATACACTGTTGACAGGTACATACCACTCATCCTGTCTGCACCAGTGTTATGATCCTGTCTCCATGTTTAGTCACTATACACTGTTGACACAGATACATACCACTCATCCTGTCTACACCAGTGTTTGACCTGTCTCCATGTTTAGTCACTATACACTGTTGACACAGGTACATACCACTCATCCTGTCTGCACCAGTGTTGTGATCCTGTCTCCATTTTGGTCACTATACACTGTTGACACAGGTACATACCACTCATCCTGTCTGCACCAGTGTTATGATCCTGTCTCCATGTTTAGTCACTATACACTGTTGACACAGGTACATACCACTCATCCTGTCTGTACCAGTGTTGTGACCTGTCTCCATGTTTAGTCACTATACACTGTTGAGACAGGTACATACCACTCATCCTGTCTGCACCAGTGTTATGATCCTGTCTCCATGTTTAGTCACTATACACTGTTGACACAGGTACATACCACTCATCCTGTCTGCACCAGCGTTGTGACCTGTCTCCATGTTTAGTCACTATACACTGTTGACACAGGTACATACCACTCATCTGTCTGCACCATGTTTATGATCCTGTCTCCATGTTTAGTCACTATACACTGTTGACACAGGTACATACCACTCATCCTGTCTGTACCAGTGTTATGATCCTGTCTCCATGTTTAGTCACTATACACTGTTGACACAGATACATACCACTCATCCTGTCTACACCAGTGTTTTGACCTGTCTCCATGTTTAGTCACTATACACTGTTGACACAGGTACATACCACTCATCCTGTCTGCACCAGTGTTATGATCCTGTCTCCATGTTTAGTCACTATACACTGTTGACACAGGTAAAATACCACTCATCCTGTCTGTACCAGTGTTGTGACCTGTCTCCATGTTTAGTCACATATACACTGTTGACACAGGTACATACCACTCATCCTGTCTGCACCAGTGTTATGATCCTGTCTCCATGTTTAGTCACTATACACTGTTGACACAGGTACATACCACTCATCCTGTCTGTACCAGTGTTGTGACCTGTCTCCATGTTTAGTCACTATACACTGTTGAGACAGGGACATACCACTCATCCTGTCTGCACCAGTGTTTATGATCCTGTCTCCATGTTTAGTCACTATACACTGTTGACAGGTACATACCACTCATCCTGTCTGTACCAGTGTTATGATCCTGTCTCCATGTTTAGTCACTATACACTGTTGACAGGTACATACCACTCATCCGTCTGCAACAGTGTTGTGACCTGTCTCCATGTTTAGTCACTATACACTGTTGACACAGGTACATTACCACTCATCCTGGCTGCACCAGTGTTATGATCCTGTCTCCATGTTTAGTCACTATACACTGTTGACACAGGTACATACCACTCATCCTGTCTGCACCAGCGTTGTGACCTGTCTCCATGTTTAGTCACTATACACTGTTGACACAGGTACATACCACTCATCCTGTCTGCACCAGTGTTATGATCCTGTCTCCATGTTAGTCACTATACACTGTTGACACAGGTACATACCACTCATCCTGTCTGCACCAGCGTTGTGACCTGTCTCCATGTTTAGTCACTATACACTGTTGACACAGGTACATACCACTCATCCTGTCTGCACCAGTGTTATGATCCTGTCTCCATGTTTAGTCTCTATACACTGTTGACAGGTACATACAACTCATCCTGTCTCTACCAGCGTTGTGACCCTGTCTCCATGAAAGGTTCATCGGAAAATGGAAAGTGGGATGTCTGTAGTATATGTTATATATATATATATATATATATAATATATATATAAATATATATATATTATATATATATATTATTATATGTATATATATATATATATAATATATATATATATATATTATATATATATATATATATATATATATTGAAATGCACTTTTTAAACAAGAATTTTCTTGTTGAGCTAAAACTCCTGTCTCTCATTTCACCCTGACCATATGTGATCCTACTGACTACAAACTGTTCAGATCTGGAGGGTGTCAAGGCCAGGAACACCACCGTTTTGTCCCTAAGGACCGCCTGAAGGAGGAGCTGTCCCTCCATATGCTGCTGGAAACCCCCACCAGCAGCCAGCTGCCCCCCTCCTCCACCCTCCGCTACAACGTCGACATCTTCTGTGGGAGCAAGCAGAAAAAGGTCAGGAAGCTGTCATAGCATGTACAAATAGGAAATGCCATTTCTAGGTATTGCAGGAAACCAAAGACGTGTAGTAAATGGAGAATGTCATTTAGGAGTTGAAGTTCATAATGTATTTAAAAGGCTGTGTCTTCCATAATGCTGTGCCCTGAAAATGGGCACTGCCTTCCATAATGCTGTGCCCTGGATACTGTGAACCTCTGGCCATTAGCCTGTGGGACTTCAATCTTACTTTATTTTATTTAAATCTCCATTTTTTTTTCATAGTGGACAAGAAATGCTTACTTTTTAATTATAAATGCCCAAAGATGGTCATATTCATGGCTGACCTTCTTCATATGTCACTGAAGAAAAGTTCATGTAAAACTGAGAAAATATTTTGGAAAAGGTCATTGTTAGAAAAATGTTAAAAGAATAGCTTTTTTTTTTGTTCATCACAATCATTTTTTTAAAAACCCACGTAATGTGTATATATACAATAACATGGAACATCAACTCTTTTGTTTGTATGTTTATTTCTGATTTATAACGTTCATTTTGTAATTGATCCTATGCTGGTTACTTGATAAGAAAAAAGTAAATCACCAAAGCAAGAGGGGCACTGCTTGTTCAGCTAAAAAATGATTGAAAAAAAGAATCCTTTGAGGGGATGAAGGGTTGGTTAGACAACTGGGCAAGGAGAGAGGCATGCAGATGCAGTTCCAGCACATTCTTACAGTGGACAGTCAATATTCACTTGCTCATGAAAGATAACTGATTTCTGGTGTGATCCTGAAAGAGGAACAAATAATACACTTATGCTGCCCCCTTCCCTCCCCGTTTCTCACCCCGTTCTGCTTGACTTGTGTTCCATGACTCAGTGCAAAGAACTGAAAAAAAAAGTTGTTTTTGTTATTTGTGTAATATTCCTGTTGTAGACCAATGTTTGACAGAGGGTAAATAATCAAAGAAATAGTGTTTTAGTCACATGGAAGAAAATCACGGAAATGTATTATTGACAAGGATATAGACATCTCAGCTACAAATGATGATGATAAATGAAAGGTATAATCCAGCTGGTAGTAGCATTTGAACCTGACTACACTAAGGTCTGATGAAATAACAGTTTTGATGGTAACAAAACGCCAGTCACTGCACTAAAGCACAGCAGTTTCGTATTGTCAGAGGCCCTGGTACATATCTTATGCGTACCAGGTTTTTTTTTTTTTTTTTTTCTGTCCCAGCCTCTACGCCACCTCAGAGGCAGTGCACCCACGCCACTCATTCCGACACCCCGTCCATAGCCACAGCCCGGTAGGCCCCGCCGCAGCCCCGGCACCGGCAATCCACAGGGAGCAGTCAATGTCAAGTCGTCAAGAGGCAACCCACCGGAGGAGACACTGCACTGCTGCCGAGTCACTTCGGTGGTGTTCAGTGGCGCCTGTTCTGATCTAACATACGCAGGACACCACCTACTAAGCCCCCTACTGACGACAATAATTGCTTAGTCGCGGAGCCGGCGTGAGTGAGCTCTCCCTCCGGAGGGCGCCACCACGTCCGTCCAACGACAGCCCCCATGGACTCGCCGATACAGGTGACCCTGACGGAACCAAACCAAGGCCACAGACGTGGAGAGGACATCGAAATTGAGGTCACCATGAGAGCAGGGCATGAAGGGCCACAGAACTTGAGACATTTTTTTTTTATGGTGATCGATGAGGATGATTAAGATGATGCTACGGATTTCCATTTCGGTCTGAGACTACATGACAGGGCTGTACTCTACGCTTCCTTTCATAATATATCCCGGCGTCAACCAGGCCCGAGAGATACAGGCACTTGCAGTGTTGGTCAGGAAATTTGAGCAACACTCTCAGAAACGCATCCATTAAGTGGATGAAACTCGACTGTGTGGTCCCAGTCTTCCCAACTGAGTCCGCAGCAAACTCAACTCTGGGTAGGAGCCGGTCGGAGCAGAAAAAATCCACATGACTTCTGATGGGATTCGAACCCACGACCTCCCAGCCGGGAGTCCGCGACGCTAACCACTTCGCCACGGCGGCTGGTACGCGTATCAGTTTTGACAAGAGAATTTCTCAGCAAAAGAAAGAGGGCATGTTCCAGCACAGTTCAGCAGCTAGCTGATTCATTTTTGATTCAACTAAACATGACCAGTAGGAACCAACTGCGATGTAATGGAATTATATTGGCGCTTGAATCCCCCACCCCTCTTTTTTTGTTGGTCCTGTCAAAAGCTGGCTGCATGCTTCTAGCTGTCTGGTCACAGGTCTGATTGCACACAAGGTGGGTGTTTCTAAAGTTTCTTTTTGGGCTTTGAGCCAGGTCTGTTGACAGTTGACTGACATTAGAAAAGTAGTTAAGGACTCAGAATCAAAACTTACTCGGAGAATATTTCGACAGGATCGCCCTGTCTTCATCAGCTCACTGTTGCTCAGGTGGCAGCGAGGCCTGGTGGGGCGACTGTTGTGTGGGGTGAATAGTTGTCAGGATCTGATTGTAGATATGGGGAAGTTCAAAGCCTTGATCTCTGTTTAGGCTGGGGCGTCTGGTCTTGATTTCGATGGCTTCTTTAACTTTTCTTTCATGAGAAAGGGCTCTGTAGTTAAGATCTTGGTTTCTTGGGGCTGAAACTGTGGCCTGTGGCTTGTAGGTGCTTGTGTATGGCAGAAGTAGATCAGTTTTGGTGTTCCTGTAGGAGGGTGGTGAGTGGTCTTGCTGTCTCGCCAATGTAGGTATGGGCACAGTCTTGACAGCCTACCTGGTACACTACACCACACTACTTGAGGGGTCCGTTTTGTCTTTGACATGAGTCAGTTGCTGGCGTAGGGATTTTGGTGGGTTTGTGGAAAACTTTGCATCCATGTTGTTGGAAGGTCCTGGCTAGACGCTCTGAAACTCCTTTAATGTAAGGGATCCCCACTTTCACACTGTCCGTACTTGTAGAAGAAGGGTAGGGAACTCAGGGGTTGTCCCACATCCATGCAGAAACCAAGATCTTAACCACAGAACCCTTTCTCACAAAAAGAAAAGTTAAAGAAGCCATCAAAATCAAGACCAGATGCCTTATCCTGAACAGAGATCAAGGCTTTGAACTTCCCCCTATCTACAATCAGATCCTGACAACGTTCACTCCACACAACAGTCACCCCACCAGGCCTCGCTGCCACAACAGCACCAGTGAGCTGATGAAGACAGGGCGATCCTGTCGAAATATTCTCCAGTAAGTTTTGATTCTGAGTCCTTAACTACTTTTCGAATGTTGAATCCAGAGTCCAGAAACCTACATTCTTATTGACTGACATGTTCAGTGAATGAGGAAAGGGCTTGAAGTGAGGTCACCTTTTTGGGTAGGGGATAAGAAGAGAGGAGGAAGGGGGGGGGGGGGGGGGGCAGTGGCACATGCATTTTACTCACTTTAATGGTTGAGGGTAGAATAATCGAAGTGCACTGGTTTTCAGTTCTGTCCATACACACCTGTCAGTCGGGTTGTTCTTCACTGTGTCTGAGTTTGTTTTTACAGCAGAGTGGTTAAACAGAAATTGATCTTTTGCTTCAGCATAACATAGGAAATCAAATGGGCAAAAAACACATCAGCAGCCTAGAGTCAATCAGTCCAACGATTAACAACATTATACGAAAGGTGTAGAAAGCCAACACATTGAAAAGTAAAAGGGTGCCATGTAGAACATAAATCTTCTCCAAGGTCAAACACATCACGGATCCGTCTTTTGACCCAACTCAGTCCAATACACTTCCACTAAGCGTGGTTAAAATTGATACAGTAGTTCTTGGGCTATTCCCCTAAAATACAAGCTGAACGACAGGCTTAAGTGTAAACATGTCCTCTTAGACTGAGAGTAAGCTGAATTTTAAACCTGTTTCTGTTTATTATATTCATCTTAAACTTGGTAAGGAACAGTAAGAACTATATTACAGCATACAGTATGTCTGATGCTATCTGGGACTATGTGTGCAGGAAATACAAGAAGATTGGAGCATACATTGGTAAATTCATACATGCAGGCAAACAAACGTATGTACAACAAACAAATACCTACAGGTATCCAGACACATGTTCACATAATGCAATGACATTCCACTGCAGAAGCCAGCGTGGAGCAGCAAGAAGCCACTGAAGGCGGTAGACATTGTCATCAATGGTAACCATGGCCACAAGCTGTTGCCCGGCAACTTATACATGGTTAAGATTCACCCCGTCATCACCTGCACCTCTCACCTTGGGGATCAATCTGTGGAAGGCCGCGTCATCTGTATTGTCATCGTCACAGGTTGTGATGTGTTTCTAGTTTGGGAAAAAAAAAGTTTTCAAATCTATGAAGTATAATACATGAATGAGATCCTTTTTGAAACAGACTAAAATCAACCATGTAACATACTGGAAATAAAGAAAATTTGATTGATGCTGTTCATGTGAACTTCACTCAGACTATGACCGTGTACACATGCTCCACTCATGCACACATACAGACACGCACACACATGTCCTTGCATGCCACACATGTCCTCGCATGCC
>CM031597.1:107596709-107616709 GCA_018398815.1 Conus ventricosus | reverse complement strand
TTATATGCACTAGCCCAGCTTGCTAGTGTAAAATTTTTAATTTCTCTAGCTCTGATATTTCATAAGGATGCGACTCTTTGTCTCAGTTGTGGTGGATTTTTACTTTGGTGATTAATATTGTTTTAACACACACACACACCACCCTCCCCCCCCCCCCCCCCCCCCCCCCCCCCCCCCCACATACACACACGCACATGCATACACACACACATATATATGCTGCATACATGTTCATGCATTGTCATGCAGACACACACACACATGCACACCATTGTACACAAGCATGCATGTATGCTTACACACACGGACACACACACACACACACACACACACACACACAACGCCGCACACATCTGGTAGCGTACAGCTGCTTCCCCATTGGCTTCATTTTTGCTGTTCTTCCACCAGGCCATAGCAGACGCTTGCAGTCTCCTGAACTCGGCCTTTGAGGACTCCGGGAAGACAACCTGTCCTGCATCAACGTCATGGCAGCAGCAACAAGAACAACAGCAACAGAGCCAGGGAACAGAGCCACAAGATCAACGGCTACAGACTCCGGGAAGAGAGCAGCAAGAAGCCCGCTACAGGACAGGGAACAGAGCCAAAACAAGCAGAACCCAAAAACTTCACCAGCAAGTCTGTGATAGATCCCTTCATCTCACCCCCTGTTGTACGCCATGGAGAGAGATTTCCTTTATGGGAGTCCATCCCTGTCAGAGCATGCTACAAGTGTATGGTCCCTACAGCGCTGGAAGATAGGGCTCTTCCCGTGCCGCCGAGGAGGTGGGAGGTGCCCTCTGTGTGCAGAGGAGGTACCTGTCCGACTGCTGCTTTGAGGTACCTCATTGTCAAGTCATGCCTCTTAACAGTGGCATCATCATGATTTTTTGTCATCACCATCATGAATTCTCACAGGAGTTTGCCTAGCTCACCACCTGCTTTGAGGTCATTGTCAAATCACCTTTCTGTCAGTTGCATGATTATGATTGTTGTTGATTCTTTCATGAACATTTATAAAAGCTACCTAGCCCATTGTTGCTTTGAACTTGGTGCAATCACATCTCTCATTATTGGCATCATCATCGTCATCATCATCACAGTTGATAGTCTGCTGCTTTGAGGTCATTGTCAAGTCATGCCTCTAATCATTGGCATCATCATCATACTTGACAGTCTGCTTCTTTGAGGGCATTGACAGGTCATCATCATATATGAACCCATGATTAGGCTGTATCAGTGTTATGTGAGTGTTCATCACAGCATGTCAGTGACAAACACATAACAACTGGGCTAATATTGGTTTCTTAGTGTTCATCACAGCGTTTCACTGACAAACACACAAACAACAGTGTTGTTGCTGTTGTTCTCTGAGTGTTCATCACAGCATTTCAGTGACAAACACACAAACAACAGTGTTGTTGCTGTTGTTCTCTGAGTGTTCATCACAGCATTTCAGTGACAAACACACAAACAACAGTGTTGTTGCTGTTGTTCTCTGAGTGTTCATCACAGCATTTCAGTGACAAACACACAAACAACAGTGTTGTTGCTGTTGTTCTCTGAGTGTTCATCACAGCATTTCAGTGACAAACACACAAACAACAGTGTTGTTGCTGTTGTTCTCTGAGTGTTCATCACAGCATGTCAGTGACAAACACATGAACAACAGGGCTAATGTTGGTTTCTTAGTGTTCATCACAGTGTTTCACTCACAAACACACAAACAGCAATATCTAATCAAATGTTAAGAAATTTGTCTGAAAACTTTGTAGAGTTTCTTCATAAATTATTTAGTACATGTTGGAGCAATGGTGTTATGCCAAAAATATGGAAACAGTCGATCGTTGTTCCAATTCATAAGCAAGAAAAATGTACAAAGGATCCTAAGAATTATAGACCCATTGCATTAACTTCACATGTATGTAAACTTTCAGAAAGAATTGTTATGAATAGACTTGTACATTACTGTGAAAAATATAACATAATACCAATTAATCAAGCTGGTTTCCAGAAAGGTCGATCCACTACAGAAATTTTACTGAAATTATCAACAAATATAAAGAAACAGTTTGCTAGACGAATTTCATTGGGGAGTGACGCATTTCACTGACAAACACACAAACAACGGTGTTGTTGCTGTTGTTCTCTGAGTGTTCATCACAGCATTTCACTGACAAACACACAAACAACAGTGTTGTTGCTGTTGTTCTCTGAGTGTTCATCACAGCATTTCAGTGACAAACACACAAACAACAGTGTTGTTGCTGTTGTTCTCTGAGTGTTCATCACAGCATGTCAGTGACAAACACATGAACAACAGGGCTAATGTTGGTTTCTTAGTGTTCATCACAGTGTTTCACTCACAAACACACAAACAGCAGTGTTGTTGCTGTTATTCTCTTTTTTTTTTTTTTTTTTTTTTTTTTTTTTTGCTGTCCCAACCTCTGCGCCACTCAGAGGCAGTGCACCCACACCGCTCATTCCTACACCCCGTCCACAGCCACAGCCCGGTCGGCCCCGCCGCAGCCCAGGCACCGGCAATCCACAAGGAGCAGTCAATGTCGAGTCGTCAAGAGGCATCCCACCGGAGGAGACACTGCACTGCTGCCGAGTCACTTCGGTGGTGTTCAGTGGCGCCTGTTCTGATCTAACATACGCAGGACACCACCTACTAAGCCCCCTACTGACGACAATAATTGCATAGTCGCGGAGCCGGCGTGAGTGAGCTCTCCCTCCGGAGAGACCACCACATCCGTCCAACGACAGCCCCCATGGACTCGCCGATACCGGTGACCCCGACGGAACCAAACCAAGGCCACAGACGTGGAGAGGACATTGAAACTGAGGTCACCATGAGAGCAGGGCATGAAGGGCCACAGAATTTGAGACTTTTTTTATGCTGATCGATGACAATGAGAATGATTAAGATGATGCTACGGATTTCCATTTCGGTCTGAGACTACATGACAGGGCTGTACTCTACGCTTCCTTTCATCAGGCCCGAGAGATACAGGCACCTGCAGTGTTGGTCATGAAATTTGAGCAACACTCTCAGAAACGCATCCATTAAGTGGATGAAACTCGACTGTGTGGTCCCAGTCTTCCCAACTGAGTCCGCAGCAAACTCAACTCTGGGTTGGAGCCGGTCGGGGCAGAAAAACCCACATGACTCTGATGGGATTCGAACCCACGACCTCCCAGCCGGGAGTCCGCGACGCTAACCACTTCACCACGGCGGCTGGTGTTGCTGTTGTTCTCTGAGTGTTCATCACAGCATATCAGTGACAAATACATGAACAACAGTGTTGTTGCTGTTGTTCTCTGAGTGTTCATCACAGCATTTTAGTGATGATGATGATGGATTCTCTCATCATGTCCGATGGATGAGTAGGCAGGCAGTTCATCTGCTGATGTGGGTCCTCATGCGGGAATGAAGACCAATTCTTGAGGCACAAAGTCTTCCACAGATGCTGCATGGAATGGAGTCCTGCAAGGATGGGCCCCTTTTTCTCTGATTCCTCCTTTCCTGGATGGTAGCTGCTCTGTTGCGCTCAAATGTCTTTGTGCCCTGGGTACACTGCTGCTTCCACTGTGTTCTGTCAAGGGCGACATCTTCCCAGGAAGCAGTGTCGATTTGACATACACATAAACAGCAGTGTTATTGCTGTTGTTCTCCGAGTGTTCATTATCACGTTTCAGTAACAAACATATAAACAACAGTGTTGCTGCTGTTTTCTGAGTGCTCATCACAGCATTTCAGTGACAAACTGTTGTTCCCTGAGTGTTCACAGCATTTCAGTGACAAACACATGAACAACACTGTTGTTACTGTAGTTCTCTGAGTGTTCATCACAGCGTTTCACTAACAAACATAAAACAACAGTGTTGTTGTTTATACTCTCTGAGTGTTTATCATGATATTTGAGTGGGCAGCGGGGAATGCTGGCCAAGGTATTACTGAATCACACACTGAATATTGTCCTGTTTCCATGTCCCACAGAACCCTAACCTGGACTATAGGATGCATGTGGATGTATGATTGTCTCTGTTCCATATACATGTGTAGGGAGTGCAGCCCCTGGCAGACTGCACATGAGTCAGCCTTGAGGTCAGAGAAACTCTGCTTCACCCTTCACCCATCAGATTCTGTTAGGGTCAAGCCCAAGACCTTCAAACTGAGCGTTCTGTGTTACCAGCGCTCAGCTGTTGTATCCATCATTATCAGATCTCAGATTATTGGCATCCTCATTATTGACCATTATTGTCAACAGGGACATAGTTTGGCATGTGTCCCATTAGAGACCATAGTTTTTTCATGAATATTGATCCTGTCGTTGACATTAACATTATGGATGTCATCGTAAGTATTATTTTGATCATGTGATTCATAGTGTTAATGTCTTACCATCGCCATCACTGTAACATAATTGTTGTTATCATAGTGAACATTGCCAAAACCTAAAAGCGTTTATCATGCAATTAATCAGGAAGTATCCAGAACTGTTTAGTGCCTGTTTATACACCATGTGGTGTATCCTAACGGTAACGGGGTGCTGTACATTTTTCTTCCTCTTTTTTCTTATTTTTGTTGTCTCATTTTCCATGCTCCATACGTAGCATTATTCCCACACTGCTCATTCTGGACACTGCATACACAGCCACATCCAGACTCATCCTTACCCAGCTCCGGCATCAGCATTCAGCAGGGAAGGTTCAATTTCACAGGATTGATGAAAGTGTAGCCAAATGCCATCTAAAAATTAGGCAGGCTGTCAACATTTTTCATAAATTCACCTGGATGACTATGGGTTTTCCCCTCCACATTAGTTCTACACAGTTGCCCCGCTCTCCACTGTTGCACAATCCAGTTCCATCCCATATGGCCATACCATCACTCCCCAATCACCTCCCCTGCCACAGAGAACATTGCAGCCACCCACCTTCAATATTTTAGCAACAAAGCATTATAATGTGCTGGCATAGTTCAGTAATACCATTCTTGACCTGTTCCCTTCCAGCCTATGCCTCTTTCCCCTAAACGTCAAAATATTGTCAATTACACATACACCCACACACAAACACATTTCTCTCTTTCTCTCTCTCTGTCTCTGTCTGTCTGTCTGTCTGTCTGTCTCTCTCTCTCTTTCTCTCTCTCTCTCTCCATACACATGAACACACACACACATATACACAAGAGTGTGTGCATGCACACTCACACTCACACACACACACACACACACACACCACACACACTCACACACACTTCTCCACCCATCATCCCATTTCTGCCTAACCTCCCTCCTTCCCTCCACATTTCCTGCCTCACATCCACTCAGTGTGCTCATTATAAATACTCCCAATTGTGTGCATTCTTCCATCCTTTTTAGCTGTCCTCTACCCTCATCCCTACCCAATTACACCCACATGCAGACTTTTGCATTGTGGGTTATCCCCAAACTACAGGCAGCTGAAAACCAGCTGTGTGGCAGTTATATTAATTTGCGAGGCTGTCACCTTTGAACCACTAAATGAATTGCCATCATTATGTACATCTTAAAGTTGATTCAGTACAAATGTATTCCATGTACAGATCAAATACAAAAGGTAACCTAAAAAGGAAATACATACACACCACTCAATGAATTGCCATCATTATGTGTAACATCTTAAA
Source organism: Conus ventricosus (assembly GCA_018398815.1). Classification (NCBI taxonomy): domain Eukaryota; kingdom Metazoa; phylum Mollusca; class Gastropoda; order Neogastropoda; family Conidae; genus Conus; species Conus ventricosus. The sequence goes on along the minus strand of CM031597.1, from coordinate 107,611,038 downwards.
GTTGAATCCATACAAATGTATTCCATGTATAAATCACATATGAAAGGTAACCTAAAAAGGAAACACATACACAAACTTATTCACAGCATGGTTGTGGTACCATGCGGCTGCTGTGGCATTCTACTGCAGTAGCCTTTCAGCTACTGTTTTGATGAAGGGATTATAAAGAAAGAAGAAAACGTGAACAGTAAATGTGCACATACTCATGCAGTGGACATTCTTTTAATCCACATAGATTTTCAATTTTGCATGAACAGTCAATAACATGTCACCAGCCTGGATTTAACAATCCATTGCATGTAACCATAGTGTAATGCGTCAAGCGAGAGTCATGGATACGCTGCCTGTCCCCCCTTCAAGTATAAACTAGATCATATTCACTGCACGTTAACTGTCATCAAAGTGTCATCTTTGAAATAAAAGTAAACACATCTCAGAAATCTATAAAGATGATTCAAATCTCTTTTGTTGCATTTAGTTCAGTTTAGCTGTCTTTCTTGATTAAAGTCATAACCGTTCTATTTAAAAAACAAAACAAAATAATTTGACCATTGGCCATGATTTTCACATGTGATATCACATTTCATTATTCAGTGGTATGTTATAGTGTTGATGTTCAGCTCTGAGCGCCGACTGACGGGTTGTGTGTTTCAGGAGGCCAGGCTGATGGAGGACAGCAGTCTGAGGGTGTCTCGAGTGGTTCTCTTTGACCGCTGAGGCTGCAGATTGTAGCAGAGGAGGAGTTCGGGAATAACAGAAGTCTTCCAAGCTCGATGGACACGCCCACACTTAACGTTACCATAGATAAATGTCTTTATCAATGCAGCTCATTAGAAAATGTAGTTTTCTTAGAGTAAGAGATGTGAGAAAGGGATTTTTTTCTAGCCATTATATTGAAATTGAGGGAGGGAAGGGGTGGGGGGGGGGGGTTAAAAATATGACAAGGGTACATTTTCAATTTCTTATTTTTTATACTTTATTGTCATCTTGTTTCTGTTTTCCATTTGAAATTGAGATCACTGTCCTCCTGGAGAACACATGTATTGCCACATGCTTTAATTCTGCAGAGCCCATTTCAATTGTTCTCTTTCTGTTTTGTTTGTTGATGGGTTTAAATCTTGGCCAAGCCTGTTAACCCACCTGATCATGTGGTTACTTCAATGTGGGTTTCCCTTCACATCGATGTGTGCGTTTGGGAACTTCTTGTCCAAAGAGTTCAGTGTCGACAGATTCATGGGGAAGGGATTTCTCTGGAGGGACATTGTGATGATCTTGATATGCAACATTTACCATGTTTGGGTAAAGCCTTTCTAAAGATATGTTATTGTTGAAACTTAGTAGACCGTTTCATTAGCTGTTTTAGTACTTCACTTGCTTGCTTCACTGTAAGTGATAAACTTGTACAGTCTTACTTATCTGTATTTGGCCAGATATACCTACTTGAGGCCTACATAATTCTGTGTTTAGGAACACATGTATTTATATCTGCTCCGCTGCTTGCTGGAAATCCCTTTAAATGGTCAGATCTTGATAGCATGTAGTGTCATGTATGTTACATTTTTTTTTGCACAATATATCATTAAATACATTTTACAAGAATGTAAACAAATAACTGTAACTGATTGGCAGTTTATGAGAAAATATCAGTTCTGTTATACTGAAAATATTGTTAAAGACTTTAATCACAGATTTATTGTTGTTCAGTGACATCTTCTTGCAGGGATGGTTAGAAAAGTGTAGTCAGTATTTATCGTTCTTGCCAAGTTTATGTATGCTAGCACTGAGATTGCTCCCCCCCCCCCCCCCCCCCCCCAAATTAATGTTTGATTTACAATGGACACTCTCTCTCTCTCTCTCCTCTCTCTCTCTCTCAAACACACACACACACATACACACACACACTCGCTCTGTCAAACACACACACACACACATACACACACAGAGGCCTGTAGAGATAAGAAGAGAGAGAGACAAGAACATTTATTTTGCCTTGGCTTGTGTGTTATGGGTTTCAGATAAGAGTTCATCTGTTCTTTGTTCTGGTGCTTCGCTGTTGACATTTGTTGTTGGTGGTGCTGCCACTAATCGATGGGGTGCTCAGCTGATCTTCCAGTTTGTACATCCTCTGAAGCTAATGCTAGATCATGGAATGCATTGGTGACTGGTGAAATGTGTGCTTGAAGTAAACGATAACAGAGAACAAAAACATGTCTTCATCCTTTTGAAAATGTATTAAATAGATTGATGCGTAAACTTTTGCTGTGTGTTTCATGTTTTAGAGGTATGTGAATTTTTGCTCATATAAACATTCAGACACCCATATCTGTACACATGCACTCAGACAGAATATGCACTTGCACCTGTAAAAAAAAAAGGATGGATGTACAAGGCATACACAAACACATTTACACTCAGGAACTTACATACATGCATAGATGCATACATATGCTTCCATGGTGAGGAGATGACAAAGTGTTTCTTTTATTGATTATATCTACTTCCCAAACTGTTAAATTATAATGTGTTGTTTTTCTGATATTGGACTATGCTTTCAATACACACCTATTCCCCCTTTGTGCCACTTCCCCCATCACCTCCCCTCCTCTTCATTTTTTTTCTGTTCATGCCTCTCCTGCCCTCTTCATGTTTGTCAGTTATGATCACACACACATGCATACATGCATTGAATACTGATAGATAACGTTCAAGCTGCTCACATAACGTTAAGGGAATAATGGGAAATCATTTCAGTATAACAGGCCTTTCCATATAGCAGGAGGTAGTGACAAAGTACTTGAAACATAAGAATACAGGTTTGCGCTGAAATTAAAAGGATGTGATGAAATGAAGTTAATAGCAGGCTTTCCTTACTAAAAAAAAAATCAGTGATACAAAGGACATGAAAATACAGTTAAGCAGTTTAGGTCACTTTTAACAAGGGCACTTTCAGCACAAATAGTTCTCCCACGTTCTTGCAATTTTGTGCTAGTAATTTCCTCATTTCTGCCACTTTCTTCCACTCTGCCTTTTCTTTTTCCTTTTTTTTTTTTTTTTTTGAAAGCTATTTATCTGCCTTTGTGGATCATTCTCCTGTGTTTGTTCTGAAAACTTGTTTATCCCTTTTTCTTTTTTTTTTTAAAGTCACAAATTGCTAAATAACAAACAAGTAGGTAACTCTTGCTTCCATGATGAAATAATTCCAGGCCCTTAACTCCAAACGAATGCTGCTTACGACACCAAATGAAATACAGAGTATTCAGAACAAACAAGGAGACATCCCCAGAAAAGGATGTTCCAACCTTGCCCATATTATACCCTGTATTCTGTTTTGGTGATGCCTCCTCGTTTGTTCTGAGTGCTCTGTGTCGTCATTTCTGCTAGGCGATTTGGTGTTGTAAGCAGCATTCATTCGGAGTTACTGGCCTGTAATTATTTCATCCTGGGAGTACGTGTTGCCTCACTTGTTTGTTATTTACTGTTTACTGTTCCATGCCTCATTCAAGAGATCCTGTGACATGCTGTTTTTGTTGTTGTGATATGGTGATTAGAAAATTGTACACGCTGTCCAGGATGGGCTTTAGCTGTCTATTCTGCAGTGTGTATTTGCCCCTGAGGCGTATTTTATGTATTATTTTGTTTTACTTAACAAAATTTCATGAAATTTCCATGCGTTTTTAAAAACCTGGGAATGAGCAGTTCAGGAGAATGGCCTGCTTTCTTGCATTACCTAGGCTTACCCGACTGAGGAAGTTGAAAAGTTTGGTATCATTAATTGGTTTTGCTGGCAACTTTTTCAGGATGTAACCTTTTTTTGTCAGGATGTGACCTTTTTTTTTTCCTGTGTTAGTTTCTGATATGGATATTTATGTTACAGGAGCAAATTTGGTTATTGAGCAATGAAAGCAGCCCTGGTAACTGAGCTGTAATTAAAAAAAGAAAAAGAAATGAAGTGGCAATTGAGCTGTAATAATAAAAACTATAACTTATTACGAAGTCACAGGGAGTGATGAAATCATTGCAGTGTCAGGCTAGCCTTGACAACAGTCGGAAACAAAAAGAGCATGGAATGTATTAGAATCCAAACCTAAGTCAGGTGTCATGGGGTTTAAGGAGTTTTGAAGTCATTGTGACAAAAAGAACATGGAATATATGAGAATGTGACCTAAGTCAGTTGACATGAGGTTTAAGGAGTTTTGAAGTCATTGTGACAAAAAGAACATGGAATATATGAGAATGCGATCTAAGTCAGTTGCCATGAGGTTTAAGGAGTGATGAAGTCATTTCAGTAACACAAACTTACCTTACAACAGCTGCCAGTGGTAAAAGAACATGGAAGATAAAGCTGAAGCCAGTTGTAGTGAAGTGAACCAGAGAGACAGAATCATTTTTTGAATGACAGGCTGTACTTCCATCCAGCAAGAGCTGATGACACAAAGAACATATAATCTGATCAAGTTGTGATAAAGGTAAAGGAGTAATGACATCTATTCAATATAACGAGCTTTTGTCACAAGATCCAGTGACACAAAGAACATATAATTTGGTGGCACAGTATATTTTTTTAAATCAAAGAACACATAGTCTAATCTGGTTGTAATGAATTTAAGGAGTGATGAGATTTTATTAAGTGCAACAGGCTTTCTTCACAACAAGCACCAAAGACATAAAAGCAGAGTTGATTAGGGATAAAACATGGTAAATAAAGAAATTAATGATTGCCTTCATTTCAAAGGATTTCTATCCGATGATCTTAAATGCACTGGTATTTGAACTGCATATATTGTTACCTGTGCGGGAAAGGTTATGTTTCACCTGGATCTGTTGGTGTGTTTGTCTGTGTGTAGGCAAGATTATGCAAAAACTACGAAGCAAGATTTTGACAAAACATGGCAGAAAGTTGGGATTGGGCCCCAGAACAAACCCATTGATCTCTGGTGCAGATCCAGACCATAGAAAAGACTCAGGACCTGTCAGCAAGTTACACAATACCTGCTGAACTGATTTGATTAAATTTTGGTAGAAGTATGAATGTAGTCCCAGGAAGGACCCATGGGATTGTGGTGCAGTTCTTTTTTTCTTTTTTTTTTCTTTTGATCTGCTGTCTGATCTTCTGTGCCACCTCAGTGTCATTACACCCATGCCGCTCATTCCGACCCTCCTGTCCACAGCCACAGCCTGGCCCAACCTGCCACAGCACCAGCACCGGCACTCCAATTGGAGTAGTCTATATTGAGTCGTCAAGAGGCAACCCACCAGAGGAGACACTGCAGTGCTGCCAGGTCATTTCGGTGGTGTTCAGTGGTGCCTGTTCTGATCCAACATATGCAGCACAATTGTGCAGTTCTGGAACAAAAGGTGCGTCCAGGATCCATTGAACGTTGACAGAGGTGTACACTTCCCCCGAGAGCTTTACTGGTTGTTGCTTCTGGATGATACTGAAATCCTTGTGTGTGCATGTGTGTGGATTCCCCTTTAGAACATTTGCAAGTCCCCTGTGTTATGTCCCCTCACAAGCCAATGTCTGGTCACTGGGTATCTATTATGTAGTGAGAGAGCAATGAAGTATCGGTGACGTCAGTACTAAGGGGGCACCGATGGAGACACATGCACACCCTTCCCCTCCCCCACCCCCTGAAATTTAAGCAGGGGGGGGGGGGGGGCAGCAGGTCTACTTTTGAACCCCTCCCTCCAGTATTTGGAGCCAAAAGGATATCAAATAAACAAGAAAAGGAGACCAAAAAAGGAAGGAAGATTCTTTAACACATCTTATCTCATAACATTGTGTTTTCCTGAATGGCATTATAGTGAGATCTGTCTGGGATCACGCTGCATCAGATTACCATTTTTTTTGTGTCCCTGGATTGAAAAAAGAAATTTAAAAGGTGACATAGCATCGCATGTCGTTTTCCTCGCATGCATCCCCCCAACTTGGGAGATAAGAGACCTCCTCCCACCCTCACCCCCACCCCCTATCCCATCCCTTCTGACTCCCACCTTTCCATTCCTGTTGTTAACAAGAATTTGGATGATGAAAGTCTTACCAATACACTCACCCACCCAACCCTCACTTTAAAAAAAAGAAATTGGGAGGTGAGAGTTTGACACCCCTCCCCCAACCTCCCCTCTTTTCCTTCAGTTTTTACAAGAATTATGTGGGTGAGAGTCAATCAACCCCCACCCCCACCACCACATCCATCCCCCACTCCCCCTGCTTTTACAGAAAATTGGAAGGTATGAGTGTGTAAAGACTGCAGTCCTGTTTTCAAAATGCTTGTCAGCTCTGTACATAGACCACCTCCCTTCCGTCCCTCTCTACATCCGAATGTAAAGTATCCTTCAACGCCACTGTTTGGCCATTTTCATATCAAGGCAGGACTTCTCCATCTTCAGTGGAATAATTTGCTTTTCAGGAGAAGGAAGAATTTTATTTTATTTTATTTTTTTGTTTGTTAGAAATAGCTGTTTTGATCATTAATCTTTAGAGTGACTATCAGCATATGGGAATGCACATGTACTTGTCCTTTTGATATTTTACTGTTTGAAAATTTCAGTTCTGCAGTGTTGATGTATATTTTCATCAACATCTTTATTCAGTGTTGCATAATTATGTACTATAAGGGCATAGGCATTTATTTTTAGACATTTGGGACCCAGGTAAATGAGTGTGTATCTTATCTTTAATCACCTTTTTTGTTTTTTATTTTTTGGACTTTTACTTAATCAGATACAAGGTGTGTATACTCTATCTCTAACTTTTAAAGTTTTGGTTTGGGGCCATGTTTTGTGACTGAATTGCATTGAAAACATTACATTTAGATAACTGCCATTCAGGCTATAGAACATGATTTTTTTTTGGATCAGTTGATGCCGGTAATTTCATTCAAAATAGTTTTGCTGATTGTGTGTAAATGGATGCCAACTAGGATGTTTGGCCTTCTTTCCTTTCAGTTATTTCTGGTTATTCAGTTCCTTGAATCAGTCTTTCTGGAACAATATAACAGTGTACAGAATTTGTTGTTGAATATTTTCATGTTCAGGTGTTGATGCTTTGAAGCATACTGACTACATATCTATTGATTGAGTGATTAAAAGATTTATTGGTTGACTGATTGACAATTTGTTGTTCAGATTCAAGAATTGATGACTCTGTGTGTGCATGCGTGTGTGTGTGTGCGTGCACGCACGCGCGTGTGTTTTGTGTGTGTGTGCGTGTGTGTGTGTGTGTGTGTTTGTGAATTTCATGCAACACAGGGCCACAGAACAGTAAAAATTGATTGTGCTTATCTGGAAGAAAACTTCAGATTTTTATTTTCAATACCTATGCATTATATGTGGTTCACACACACACACACACACACACACACACACACACACACACACACACACACACACACATATGCACACGCCCACACCCACACATGTACGCATTCATGCATGCACACGCACACACATACATGTATGCACGTGCGCACACATACTCGACACACACATGCACACACGTACACATGCACACACTCACACACATGTACGCACGTGCATGTGCGCGCACACATGCACGCGCACTCACACACACACACACTGACAGGGACTCGGAGAGGAGAGGGAGTGGGAAGCAGAAAGGTGCGAAAGGTATAGGTGTTGATTCTTTCCTGGGCTAGGATGCTTTCTTCTACATCTGTAGCACCAGGATGAAAGACTGCGGAGATAATCCACTCTGAAGCTGCAGAGAGGCTTCTCTTGATATCAGACGAAGGATCTGTATGCTGTCACAGGTGTGACTGCAGGGTGGGGAAGGTCGGAGAGGGAGGGGAGCGTGGGATAGGGGTGGGGTGGGCGGTGTGCTGTAAATAGGCTAGAAAATTTTTAATGCATTGTCAACTAAGTTCTGTATTCATTTCTTCATTGCTGAATCCAGATGACATGTTTCTACTTCTTCTTCTCCTTCTCACTGTCTTTTTCTTCTACTTCTTCTTCCTCTCTCTTGTCTCTTACAAACCTAGCGACTGCCAGCCAAGTTTCCGCAACATGTCAATGCCCTTGTTTCCTTGTACATGGGTCCTGAGCAGTCGGCACATGTATTCACTTGGCCTTACAAGGGAACTGCGTGCTATCCACCTGGTCTTGGTTGATAGCATAGCATGGAGGTCTCTACATGCAAAGCCAACTTGTTATTCCTTGCAGCGAGCTGTGTGTCAATGTGTTGTTCAAATTCTACTGCAAGTTATAGTCGAGGTATTTCATGGATGCAACAGGTCAGTACCAGCTGGTGCCCTTGCACTGGTCTACTGTTGATGTCACCACCAGCGATGCTTTATCAGTGATAACTTGTGTATTGTCAGATACGTTTTGTGGACCGTGGAGAGTCATGGTCCCTGTACTGACCCGTTGGAGACCCCTGGCTAGACCCCTGACTGTCCACAGGAAAATGTGATGATACCAATGGTGTGCAACAGGAAAGGTCAATATGGTTGTCTGGCTCTTGGCGCCTCAGGGCATTTCACACCACCCACACGCTCGTGCACTCACACACACACACGCACACACACATGTAAATTAGGTTTAAATGTTTAAAGTTGTGTGTGAGAGAGAGCAATTAATATTAAAAGGTATAAAGTTCAGTTCTCCCAAGGAGCAGGACAGCTCTTCAAAGCAAAAAGTCACAGCGCTGAACACAAGAAAACAAAAATAATAACAGGATTCATTTGTTTGACTGGCTCCTCCACCCAGGGACTGCAGCCCTGATGTGGCCCTTTGCGGTCGGTTGGGCTATAAGCAACATTATCTTATCTTACCCAGGGACTGTATTCCAAAGCTTTCATCTGACAACTTATGACACAATCCTCTAAGCAAAAACCGCTGGATATGTAAAGCACTGGATCACACACACACACACACACAAACAAAAGGGGGAGGAAAGAGAGATTTGGGTGAGGTGCATGGGGAGAAAGAGGGGGGAAAGAAAGGTAAGGTAATGTTGCTTATTGCCCAGCCGACAACAAAGGGCCACATCAGGGCTGTCACCGCGTTAAGATCAACTCACAAGTCATCAAAACAAAACAAAAGAAGAGAAAAACCAACTTTTCACACATCTCTTTAAAATACATCTAAGAACGTACCAGAAACTTCGTTAAAAATCTTAGATCAGATGAAAAAGTTAATCTCTTTTAGAAACGCAAAGATCATGTCAGGTGGGACATCTTTTCATGATCTCTGCTGTAAAGTGTTTATGTCTCACATCGTGCAAGTCCCAATTACATTCTGCAAGAATATGGTTCACTGTGAGTGGAACATGACATGGAATGCACTACGGAGCTTCTTGACCTTTTAAAAGATAAGAATGGGTATAAAACGAGTGGCCTGTGTGCAAGCGGCACAAAACTGTTTCTTCTTTACAGCCGCCTCGGAACATAGTAAAAACTCTTTCAGGTTTGGATGGATTTTAAATAGTTTGTTATTCGTCTGCAAGGTCCATTCCTCTTGCCAGAGGTCTTCGACATAGGCCTGTGTTTTGGGCTTCAGATCAGTGTGACGAATAGACAACCTGCTCAACGAAAGAAACAGAAACACACACACACACGCACGCACGCTCGCACACACACAGAGGGAGAGAGAGGCAGTAACAACAGAGACGGGCAGATATTTAGACAGAAAGAGAAAGAGCTTGGTTCTCTGATCAGAAAACACGTTCATATATATATAGGCCTACACACACATGCACGCATGAGCACACACACACACACACACACACACACACACACACACACACACACTGTTCTTGATCTACCTACCCCTACTCATCCGCATACCTCATGATGAATTACACAATAAAATAAGACTCCCAAACATAAGTGCATGCCTATGCAGAAAATATCCAGATGTCAAAAGGAAAAGTGAGAAGGAAGTGTGTGTGTGTGTGTGTGTGGTGTGTGTGTGTGTGTGTGTGTGTGTGTGTGGTGAATAATAATAATAATAATAATAACATCATCATCATTACCATCGTCACCCACCAGTACCAAGATAACCACCATCTTAATTATCACATCATCACACTATCTTCATGAAAACGTCAGTAATTATATTGACTATGATTAAAGACTCACTGTGTGTGTGTGTGTGTGTGTGTGTGTGTGTGTGTATGTGTGTGTGTGTGTGTGTGTGTGTGTGTGTGTGTGTGTGAGTGTGTGTGTGTGTGTGTGTGTGTGTGTGTGTTTGAGAGAGAGAGAGAGAGAGAGAGAGAGAGAGAGAGAAGAGAGAGAGAGAGAGAAATGTAACTGACACAGGGGAAGAAAAAAAAAAAGTTGTCAATTTGAAACCAAAATATACAATCTAAAGTATGTGATGGTGTGGAGGGGTAAGGGGTGTGCAGGTGAAGACAGGCAGATGGTGGTAGGCCTAAGTGCAGGAATCAAGGGACAGCAGCCAGTCATGAAGACGCAGAGGGTGCAGATGTAGGGGCAGTTGGCTGGCCATGGTGTCCCGTGTTCTTCTTGGGCTGTGTCTCCTTCCTTGGTCCCTTCTGTCTTCAATCCTGCTCGCAGCACCGAAAGTGTTCCCTGGTGTGCACGACTGGCGTAGGAGGCAGAGAGAATGCAGAGATATCTTGGACTTGTTTTACCTGCGGGCTTCCAAACTTTAGCTCGAGACTTTTTGAAGATTCTATTGAAGACTGCAGCTCAGAAAGCAACCGTTTTGACCCTATCTCACCAGACCGATCCCCAAAAGAAAACTTGAAATTTTGTCCTAAGTTTGCATCCACCCTGATTCTAAAACTGATAAAATCCCAAATCATAAAGTGCAACGGAACCCCAAATCATTAAGAGAAAAAGATAAACTTAAATGCATAGTTGTAAATTTTCAATCTCTTATAAAGAAAAAGGAAGAACTCAGTAATTTAGTCACCGAAAAAAACATTGATGTTGTAATTGGAACAGAAACTTGGCTAGAAACTGGAACATCCAGCAGCGAACTTCTAATGGAGGACTTTGATATTTATAGAAAGGACAGACTTGGAAAAAGAGGTGGGGGAGTCTTGATTGCCATTAGGAAGAACTTAGCCAGTGAGTTTTTATATCAAGGCAAAAATAGTGAAAGTTTATTTTGTAGGATTAATTTTAAGAATAAGAGACCTGTCATTGTTGGATCAGTTTACAGACCTCCAGACTCAGATGAAAATGTATGTTCGTCTATCTGCAGAGACATTTCTAATATTGTTTTGGCCAATAGGAAGGCAATATTATGGATTGGTGGAGACTTTAACTTACCAGATATTGATTGGAGTGAAGATGCCATACTTGGTCATCAATACAGTAAAAATATTAATACTCAGTTTTTTGATGCCACCAAAGACCTTGGATTAGTACAGTCAGTTGAATCACCAACTCGTGGTAAGGCATTCCTGGATTTATTTTTTACCAATTGTCCAGGCGCCTTAGGCAATCAGGAATTAATTGCAGGCCTGGGTGATCATGGTATAGTTCTCTTAGAGAGCAACTTTCAACCCTTTCGAAGAAAACCCCCTAAACGTACCATCAGACTCTGGAACCAAGCAGATTTACCAAAATTGCGCAGGGATACTCGTGATTTCAGCCGTCTTTTTTTGAGGTCCCATAGTGTTAAAGATAATGTCAGTGACCTTTGGAAGTGTATAAAATCTAACTTGGAATTTATTATGGATGACAACATACCTACTAAAATAACTTCAAGCAAGAACCACCAGCCATGGATTACTACAAAAACTAAACGTTTGTTGAGAAGGAAACATCGTTTCTTTAAGAAATTGAAACTACATCCTAATTCAGAAAAATTACGGGTTAGGTATAAACATATTAAGAGACGGTGTCAGAGAGAATGTAGACTTGCTCACTCCAATTATGTTAATTCGATGATTTCGGAAGGTGATCATCAAAACAAGAATTATGGTCTTACATAAGGAGTAAGAGACAGGACAACATTGGGATTCCAGACCTGAGAAACAACCAGAATAACCTAATACAGGACCCTGAAGGGAAAGCAAACTTACTAAACAAGCAGTTTTGTTCAGTTTTCTCAAATCCCAAACCTTAATTAACGTTAGACTAAAGGATGATGATAAACTCCCTGAAATGCAAAACATCAAAGTAAACAAAGCAGGAGTATTTAAGTTACTGACCAATATCAATGAAAACAAAGCTACTGGTCCCGATGGCATTCCTGGCAAGCTCTTAAAATTATGTGCCAATGAATTGAGTGAGGTATACCAATTACTTTACCAAGCTTCACTGGACCAGGGAGTAATACCTGATGAGTGGCGAGATGCGAGCATTGTTCCCTTATTCAAAAAGGGTGACAAAACAAAAGCAGAGAACTATAGACCTGTATCTCTTACATCCATATCAGCTAAACTACTTGAACACATAATATATAGTAGCATAATGGACCATCTTGACAAATATGACTTCTTAAATAATTCCCAGCATGGTTTTAGACAGCGAAGGAGTTGTGAGACTCAACTTATAACAACTCTCAATGATTTTAGTAACTGTTTAAATAACAGACAGCAAATAGATGCAATTTTATTAGACTTTTCTAAAGCCTTTGATAAGGTTGACCATGAGGGCCTGCTGCTTAAATTAGAACACATTGCATTGACGGTTCTTTGCTAAAATGGGCTAGATCATTCCTCGTTGGGAGAACGCAGAAAGTTGTTGTGGAAGGGTCGTCATCCCATTGTAAACCAGTCTTGTCAGGTGTACCACAGGGAACTGTTCTGGGGCCCTTGTTTTTCTTAATTTATATAAATGACATAAGTAGAAATCTCTCTCCTGGAACTACTATAAGGCTTTTTGCAGATGACAGTTTAGTATATAGAACAATCAGAAGCAAGAATGATACTCGCATTCTACAAGAAGATCTAAACGCTTTACAAGAGTGGGAAAGAACTTGGAAAATGGAATTTCATCCCCAAAAGTGCCAAGTGTTGCGTATATGTAACAAACGCTCACCAATTAGATCAGATTATTCTATCCATAAATACTATTCTTAAAGAAACTAATGCTGCAAAATATCTTAGGCGTGATTATAGATAGTCGTCTCAAATGGAAAGAACATTACAATTTAGTATGTAAGAAAGCAAATAACATCTTAGCTTTCTTATACAGGAACATCAATGACTGCCCCCAAAAGGTTAAAGACGACTGCTACAAAACACTGGTTAGACAGTACTGGATATGGTTGCTCAGTTTGGGATCCTTACCATCTAAAGGACATTGATAACCTCGAAAAGATTCAGAAGAGAGCAGCACGGGTTCGTAACAGGGAACCACATCAGAGAAAAGGGGAATACTAGGAAGAACATGAGGAAATTAGAATGGAAACCCTTAGAAGAGAGAAGAGCTTTTATTAAACTTAACACCTTTTTCAAAGGCAGAGCTAAAGTAATTGATATTCCAATGGAACAACTAGTATTGAATAAAAGTAGCACCAGGAGTGGCGGTCAATGTTATACCATACCTGCATCAAATATTGACAACCACTTACATTCTTTTTATCCAGTTCTGTACGGCTGTGGAACTCACTGCCGGGTGCCATCAAGATCGCCACAAGTGCAATCTCATTCAAGGGACAAATTGATTCGACAGTTTGAGATCTGCATATTGATGATTTTCTATTTTTATTTCCCCAGATATTTTATTATCACCTGGGCCTGAATTTGGCCATTGCTTTTAAATCGAGTGCGACCCCTTGTTGCCAAATTTGCTCCAGGGGCCAACAGTCAGAGTGCACTGTTTTATGTTATTTTATTTTATTTTTAATATGCGCGCTGGTGACCTACTCGTTTTTGAGTGAACCAGTATTTTAGGAAGAAGAAGAAGAAGAGAGAGTAGTGCTCAGTGCGCTGAGTGCGAGAGAGAGTTCCCAGGGCAGCGTTCCTGGTTTGAGCTCCTTGTCATGGAAAGGAAATAAAAGAAGAAAAAGTCTGCTTCGTCCACTGCGTCTTCTTGACTGGCTGCTGCCCTTGGTTCCTGCTCTTATCACCATCTGCCTGTCTTCACCTGTACACCCTTAACCTCCCTCCACACCATCACAAGTAAATACTCCTTCATCTAAATTGTTTACTAAAGTTTTAGATGCAAATACATTTCCCCCACCTCTGCCCGCTTCCCTGGTGAGATACACACTCAAAAACACACACACACACTCTCTCTCCGTCTGTCTGTCGGTCTGTGTGTTTGTCGGTCTGTCTGTCTGTCTGTCTCCCCCCATGCACCCCAGTCCCCCTAATCCCCCCCCTCCTTGTGTGTGTGTGGGTGTGTGTGTGTGTGTGTGTGTGTGTGTGTGTGTGTGTGTGTGT
>CM031597.1:107536709-107591709 GCA_018398815.1 Conus ventricosus | reverse complement strand
GTTTTTATTTTTGGTCAGTGAAGACATTGTAGTAATAACTTGGAAAAAGCCTCTTCTGATCTTACAGTCTATAATGACAAATGTTAACCATTTCAACCCTTTTGACTTTACAGCCTGGGTAGCCTTTCCTGCCAGGCCACTTAGGCTGATGTGCTTAAACAGTAGGGATACTTTATTTAAGCTCTGTTATCTGAAAATTTTATTACTGGGGGGGGGGGGGGGGGGGGGGGGGGGAATCATTTGGTTATTGCTAAGTGACTGTATAGCAAGATATAACAATTTCATGTGATATGATATATGCTTTTGGAGTTTTAATGTTTTGATAAACAAACGACATTGTTTTATTATCATATGGCAGTCTGTATACTTCATTTTAACTCTGAATAGATATATATATGAAACACAGTTCTACTAAGACATAAAAAAACTCCACACTTTCATAGCAATTGTTTGGAAAAATAGTAAAATTTCACACCATGTTATGTATCTTTGGACTTTGGGTGCTATGAAAAACTCACTCATTATTTCACTTTTCACATAACTCCATGTTGAAATTTAGATAGTAGACTCAAGTTTGACCCAAAGACTTAAGAATATTTTAAAATGTAAACAAAGCTTTTAATTTTAGCCCTGGCAGATTTGAAAAATTCTATTTTCATGATTTTTGGAGTTATACTGGTTTGAGTACAACAGGTCTGTCTCCTGCGTATTGCCTGGGTGTATGTTCATGGCACTGTTCAGTGGTGGCTAAGCATTGTTTGGGTGCATGTTCATGGCACTGTTCAGTGGTGGCTAAGCATTGTTTGGGTGCATGTTCATGGCACCGTTCAGTGGTGGCTAAGCATTGTTTGGGTGCAGGTTCATGGCACCGTTCAGTGGTGGCTAAGCATTGTTTGGGTACAGGTTCATGGCACCGTTCAGTGGTGGCTAAGCATTGTTTGGGTGCAGGTTCATGGCACTGTTGAGTGGTGGCTAAGCATTGTTTGGGTGCAGGTTCATGGCACTGTTGAGTGGTGGCTAAGCATTGTTTGGGTGCTGGTTCATGGCACTGTTCAGTGGTGGCTAAGCATTGTTTGGGTGCAGGTTCATGGCACTGTTGAGTGGTGGCTAAGCATAGTTTGGGTGCAGGTCCATGGCACTGTTGAGTGGTGGCTAAGCATTGTCTGGGTACAGGTTCAGGGCACTGTTGAGTGGTGGCTAAGCATTGTCTGGGTACAGGTTCATGGCACTGTTGAGTGGTGGCTAAGCATTGTCTGGGTACAGGTCCATGGCACTGTTGAGTGGTGGCTAAGCATAGTTTGGGTGCAGGTCCATGGCACTGTTGAGTGGTGGCTAAGCATTGTCTGGGTACAGGTTCATGGCACTGTTGAGTGGTGGCTAAGCATTGTCTGGGTACAGGTTCATGGCACTGTTGAGTGGTGGCTAAGCATTGTCTGGGTACAGGTCCATGGCACTGTTGAGTGGTGGCTAAGCATAGTTTGGGTGCAGGTCCATGGCACTGTTGAGTGGTGGCTAAGCATTGTCTGGGTACAGGTTCATGGCACCGTTCAGTGGTGGCTAAGCATTGTCTGGGTGCATGGTTTAATGAGTTAATTGTATTTAGCACACTGTTGATGACTTTAACCCTTTCAGCCCTTCAGAGTTTACAGACTGGGTGCCTTGCAGGCTGATGTGTATGAATGAATGTAGTATTTTATACTTTTTTTTGAGAGGCAAATAATTTCAAAAGCATATTGCAAAATGATGTAGAAACAACATACTAAAATTTCATGTAATGCGATACACTTTTGGACTATTGATACTTTGCCAGATTCATACAGCGATTTTTGTTGTTGTTGCAAAACTCTGTCTTTGATTGTAAGCAAAAAGAGGAAACCAATCAATCGAATTAGTCATTTGTAGTGTTGCTGTGAGGAATGATGTTCTGTGTGTAAGTTACCTGCCTTTCTTAGCAGTTTATATGGGCAGATAAATCAGTTTTTGAGTAGACACACTGCTTCATTCAAATACTGTTTGATTACAGGCTGAGAATTAAGTTCAGTGGTGCCTGACCCAGATAGTGTTTGGGCTCAGGGTCTCTTACATCTTCTTTCCCACCCATACACACATAAACAGGCAGGCATGTGCATACACATGTGCGCACGCGCTCACGCACATGCACACGCGCACACACACACACACACACACACACACACACACACACACACACACACACACACACACACACACACACACACACACACAGAGTGACACACACCCCAGACACAGAGTTGAAATGAAACATGAATGATGGAAGAAATGCAGGAGGGTGGATCGAATGAAAGTCTTGAATACTTTTAATTATCTTGAGCAGTATTTGTATTTGTAGACTTGTGTCTTTCCCCCAACCCCTCCCTGCACCCCATCCACCTTCCTTCTCCTCCCCCTCTACCTGTTCCACCCACACCCACTGACCTACTCCATTCCCCACCTGCCTACTCGTTCCCCCAACCCCATCCATCCCCTCACTCCACACACACACACACACAAAACACACACACACACACACACACACACACACACACACACACACACACCCCTACGATCACACACACTGACATACACAAACTCATGTACATTATTCCATGTCATACTCTATGCATAAATTGCATCAGTGTTCAGAATGGGTTCTCGTAAATCCTGCAATGCTGGTATGAATTTTTGTTTCAGGAAAATCTCTTGGAAGCACTAGACAGTGTCACAACCAAGACAGAGACCATCAGCTTCTTGCGTGATGACATCCAGAGCATGAGTACTAAGATTGAAGTATGTCTACTTTTTTCTTTGTCATAAGAATTGGTCATCTCTTTCTTTTGACAGTTACATAAATAAATTCACATTGAAACGCACCCATATGATCATAATAGCGGTGCACAACCAATGCTAGGTAGTATCTGAGCATTGCACCAAAGCGCAGGTCAGACATCTGCGAAGGTTGTCTATGAGACCCTTGTTTTAAATCCTTTCATCTTAGTTATTGACTGATTTATCCATCAGCTATAGATGGTGTGGTCTCAAGTCTTAGCGGATGTGGTGTAGTGTTTTTGTGGATTAGTCCACGTGCAGTGTTACCTTGATAAAACTGAAAGTGTCACTGTCAGTTCCCAGAGTGTGGAACAGACGAGCTACGGAGATGTGCATAGCTTTACGGGTGTAGATACATGCATTCGTTGCAGTGGACACATGCTGTGTAAATTAATATACCTGTTGCATAAGAAATATCTGCATGTTTTACATACTCACTCACACACGCACACACGTACTCATGCACATGCACAGGCACACAGACACAGACACTCACATACATGCACACATGCATGCATGCACGCACACACACACTCACATAGACACACGGGGGCCGGATAGCTCAGTTGGTAGAGCGCCGGACTCGTGATCCTGGGGTTGCGGGTTCGAATTTCGGTTATAGGGGGATTTTTCCCTCGGAGTTAACATTGGTTCTGACTCCATTCCCCATATAGTCCTTCGAATGAGACTATAAACCGAGGTTCCGTGTGTGAACGCACGCATAACATCTTGCACACACGTAAAATCCCATCACCAACTATCGGAAGAGAAGGCCAGTTTGGCCGTTGGTATGGATGACACGTGACACATAGCATGCACCTTCCCGAAGATGGAGTATGGCTGCCTTAATGGCAGGATAAAAAGGGTCATACACACAAAACTCCACTGCCTGGCTATACAGGGAGTGTCCGCAGGAGTATCAGCCTGCGTACGCAGAAAGAAAGAAAAAGACACAGACACACACACACACACCACATACACACACACACACACACACACACACACACCACACCACACACACACACACATGCACACATCCACACACACAACACATGCAGAACATCCACTCCCTCTCTTATCCTCCTTCTTCCCCTTACACACACACACTCCTCATACATAAACAAGCACACACACACACGCACGCACACACACACACACACACACACACACACACACACACACACACACACACACACACACACACACACAGAGACACAGATGTGCACATGAACACGCATGCTGTCAATGTCTCTCTCTCTCTCTCTCTCTCTGTCTCGCATGCATACACACACATGCACACACACACACGCACACACACACACACACACACACACACACACACACACACACACACACACACACACCAATGTGGATACGAATATGCATGCTGTCTGTCTGTCTGTCTGTCTCTTTGCATATGTACTTGTTTTCTCTTTTCATTTTCTTCTATGATAATACTGGTGTATGTGTATTACAGCTATAACCCCTTCAGTACGGAGCTATGGTCTTAATTTGAATTTTGTTTTTTTTAATTAAAATTCTCTTGTCTCTTTCTCTCTCTCACTGTCTCGCTATCTGCTCTCTGTCTGTCTCTCTGTCTCTCTCTTTCTCTCTCTTAGATACTTAAATACTCATTCCCTCTCTCCCCATTCTCATAGGTCCGCACCATACCACACACAAGGACACACACACACACACACACACACACACACACACACACACACACACACACACACACACACACACACATACAAACAAAGATAAACAGACAGAAGACCGGCACACACACACACACACACACACACACACACACACACACACACACACACACACACACACACACAGTCACTTACTAATTACAATAATTGTTTGATCACCAAGTCAACATGCTTAAACGTTCTCCATGAGAGGATACCAGAATGTCCTCCCTTCAACAGTCTCCTTAGACCTGCAAGCACCAAAGATTTTGACACAAACATATCTGGTGCATGGAGGTAGAGAGGAAACTGAAATTGATGTCACTATCGTGACTATGACAGCAGGGCAAGAACGTCAACAAGATCGGAGAGATTACTTGTTTTATGAATGATCAATGCAGATGGGGACAATGAAAATCATGCTCTGGAGTTCTGGCAGTTCTTCAAAGGGCTCAGCCAGGCCTGAGAAATACAGACCTGCAGTGTTAGTCAGGTAATTTGCGCAACAGTCTCAAAGACATGTGCTTTAAATGGATGGAACTTGACACTGTGGTTCCAGGCTTTTCATTTGAGCCAGAACGCACTCAGTTCTAGGAAGTAAACAAAAATTTACACAATTATATGCTGTGACGTGTCATAAAACCTATGATCTACCAACCACAACGCTTGACACAAACTGTTCCATCATGCCAAGTGGTTTGTCTTAATTTTTTGCTCTAAATTAGTGTTGTAATCATTTTGCAGTTGAAATGGCTGGAGCGGAAGGAGCTGATGCGACAGGAGTTTGCTTCCCTTCTTGACACACTGACGACCCAGTGGCAGAAACTGTGATTGACCTGGATGAGGTAAAAAAAACAAAAAACATCGGTGTGCAGTGTAATTTTAATTCATCTCTCTCTTGGTCTCTTTTAGACAGTCTTTTTCTTCTATTTATTACTTTAGCTAGACATGATACAGCCATTGTATCTGTGAATATCCAGCTTTAAATTGGAGGAAGTTTTACTGATAATGCTTTCATATTTTCAAATACACCGAGCACGGATCAGATTCATCACCTGCCATGTTGAGCCTCATGCTTCAGAATGACAAGCTACATGGACATTCAAACTGCTAGTACATCTGTGCAGTGTGGAATGATTCTATGACTTGTTAGATGACTCTAATGGGGACAACACATAGTACTTCATGTGATTATTGCTGATATTGTAAATGTTTTGTTAGTTTCTGAATAGCTGCAAAACATTAGTCATATTCCTATGGGAGCAATCATTTGGCTTTGTGTGATTATTGCAATGGTAGTCATTTTTGTTTGGACTCAACAACTGAAGTTTTAAGTGTGTCACCAGCTACAGTTTTAAAGGATGAAGAGTGTTCATTTTTCAGAAGAAGACAGTTTTAGTATTTGTTTCTTGAACCTTTCTGCTGGAAAATTCACTGAAAAATAAACACATACAGATTATGGTACATTATTGTGTCGTCTGTTTGAGTGTTGATTTTTTTTCCAATTAGGGCATGCTTGATTTAAAGAGAAATTAAACAGAATATACACATGAGGCTGCATAAAAATGTGTGTGCATGTGTGTGCACAACACGCGCACACCACAAAAGGTGGCAAATCAAGTATTTTCATTTCTACGAAACAAGCTTTTTCATAGGGTACTGATGGTGTCATCAAACCACCATCTATTGCAATATAAAAAAAAAGAAAAAGAAAAATGCGTCTTGAGTAATCCTGCAAAACGATTTAGCTGGGAACCCTTTGCTTTGTTACAAACACAAGATGGCAAGTTGATGTGTTGGAACCGTGTAGCACAGATGATACAAGGTCAGCTGCTATGTCCAAAAGAGGGAAGTGTATCCACTACCAGACATCAAACATTCGGCAATGGCAAGATTTTGCTTGCCTTTGTGCCCAATGTAAAGTTAAAGTATAGATACCCCTTGAAAAAAATTAAGGTGTACAGTATTCCTTGTGAACAGAAGGGGAGGGGGGAGGGTCACTAAGCAAGTTCTGCTAGTCTGGAGCATAAATCTTGTTATTTTTAATCACAGATTTGTTCTTCAGTTGTTGCTGTGTGCACATGTCAGGAGTGAGGAGGAAGACAGGTTGGCCGGGGAAGATAGGGGGGTTATGAGGATGGGGGGAGAGAGAGGCAGCTAGGAAACACATGCCAGGAGTGAGGAGGAAGACAGGCTGGCAGGGGAAGATAGGGGGTTATGAGGATGGGGGAGAGAGAAGGCAGCTAGGCAACACATGCCAGGAGTGAGGAGGAAGACAGGTTGGCCGGGGAAGATAGGGGGGTTATGAGGATGGGGGAGAGAGAAGGCAGCTAGGGAACACATGTCAGGAGTGAGGAGGAAGACAGGTTGGCAGGGGAAGATAGGGGGGTTATGAGGATGGGGGAGAGAGAAGGCAGCTAGGGAACACATGTCAGGAGCAAGGAGGAAGACAGGTTGGCCGGGGAAGATAGGAGGGTTACGAGGATGGGGGAGAGAGAAAAACAGGGGAATCCTGATTTCTTGGGTGTATTATAGCTAATGGGTACCATGAGGAGCATGTTTTTGAGAAAAAAAAGCAAAATAATGGCATTTGTCTACTATATTTGAATCTAGAATGAACATTCAAATTATTAATCAATGAAGGTAAAACTCTGTAATAAGGTGAAGACATAATTTGTTCCTGCACTGAGCAGGTAGGCAAGATGGAAAAGTGATTTGATCCCTGAAATTCCCTTGCATGATGATACATACACATATAAAGTATAGTAATGTATTTTGAACTGACTGGCGCTTTGCTGTAACTGAAAATCCTCTGCCAATTTCACAGTGTGACAGTAACTGATTTCAGTTCTGTCATAACAGGAGGTAGGCAAATCACTGGAAGGCCTTAATCAGCTGCAGCAGGATCATGATACCGTGCTGTCAGACATGTGCCAGCTGTCTGATGAATGCATCTCTGCTGTTCAGAACCTGCCCGAGACCAGTTCATCAACTCCTACCCCCAGTTGGTGGACAGGTTAGTAGATGGCCTGCCTCAGACCAATTCATTAAATCCACTGTCTGTTTGTGGACAGATTAGTAGATGATCTACCCTCAGACCAGTTCTTTAAATCCACTGTCTGTTTGTGGACAGGTTAGTAGATGATCTACCCTCAGACCAGTTAATTAACATCCACTGTCTGTTTGTGGACAGATTAGTAGATGATCTACCTCAGACCAGTTAATTAACATTCACTCTCTGTTTGTGGACAGATTAGTAGATGATCTACAGTCAGACCAGTTCATTAAATCCACTGTCTGTTTGTGAACAGGCTAGAAGATGATCTGTCCTGATATCAGTTCATCAGCTCCTATTCCAAGACTGTGGGCAGCTTATTGGATGGTCTGCCTGGAGTTCAACGCTTACTCCCAGTTTGTGGTCAGGTTAGCCTATGTCTAGTTCATGACCTACCGGTTTGTGGTCGGGTTAGTAGATGATCTGCCCTGAGTTCAATGCCTTTCCACAATTTGTGGGCAGGTAAGTCTATGATTGGGCCTATGGCTAAGTTATCAACCCTTGGCCCTAGTTTGTGGACATTTTAGTATGTGCATTGAGACGAGTTCAACATCAGAGACACCTACATTTTTTTTTACAGGTTGGTGAAAGTGTGCAGTGTGTGTATGTGTGTGTGTGTGTGTGTGTGTGTGTGTGTGTGTGTGTGTGTGTGTGTGTAGAGTCAGTTTCTGTGTTTGATTTACTCTTAAAATAGAAAAGAAAAAAAGAAAAGAAAAAAGGATTCATAAGAAAGTATGACTCTGTTGAGGGGATAACATTTATATGTGCAGTTATGGTTATGTTTTTTGTTTTGCCATTGAAGTTGTGAAAATTTGAACCTGGTTCTAGAATTGTACTTTTAATGAACTTGTAAAGCAACTACATCCGGTTGAAAGGCTGAAGCTTCATTATGGCACAGTTAAGGCTTACTGATGGAGTTGAAGTTCTGATAACACTTGTTGTCTTCTTTACGCATGTTATGGAATAAAATGCCTCCCAAGAGGGTCAGATAGATAATTTAATTACCCCCCAAAAATCAATGGATCCACTCACGGGCAGACAACCTGTCTGATGCCAGGCAGGAAGGAGAAATTTATTACTCCCCTTGGTCCTTATTACCTCCCTCTTCCCTCTGAACGACTTGAAGTCTGGGATGCAGACCTGAAAATGATATTGATGGTGGGGCGTCTTTTCATTATCACCAGTGGGGTCCTGGCTGCAGGGCCACCCAGCGGCAGCAGTCTCTACTCCTTTAGTGGCCATTTCTGTCCACTTTATCAGCGGCTGGATCTGGCGGCCAAGGAGGCCCTGGCTGGGTCACTGGCAACATGTGGAGATGCGGCAGATGTTTAGCATGCCCTAGGGGGGGTGCGGAGACTTATGAGGTTGACACTGACAGGCGGGGTCATGGAAGAGAGGACAGCTGAACAGGTTCAGTCTCAGCAGTGCAGAGGATAGGGAGTTACTGAGATTAGAAACTGTTTTGAGTGTTCTGGAGCGTGATTGGGGGGTGGGGGTGGGGGGTGGGGTGGGGGGGTGGGGGTATGGGTGGGGGGAATGATGTTTTTTTGTTTTTTTCTGGTCTCTCTCTTAGTTCCGGTTCTCCCTGTGTCTTTGTCTTTCTGCTAGGTCTGCCTCTGTGTCATTTTTTTTCTCATTTTGTCTTTGTCATTTCTGTCTGTCTCTTCAACTGCTTGATAGGATCTGTCTCTTGTCTCATTCTTTCTCAGCGTTTCATTTACATCCTTACTTCATTGTGTTCCTCTGTGTGTGTGTGTGTGTGTGTGTGTGTGTGTGTGTGTGTGTGTGTGTGTGTGTGTAAGCATGTGAAAATGTGAAAATGTGTATTACCAGCGAAAGTTGTCCATGCGCTATCCTTTTATGTGTATTTGTTGTAGATGGCACAGTGAACGTGCATGGTGAAGGTTTAAAAAAAAAAAAAAGCACTCTTTCTTTCATTCTTTTATTGGTCTGGCATGTGTCCCATAGTCAGGCAGAGCAAGGTAGACTACAGAGCAGGTGGTCAGGACAACCCGTCACACACCTACACAGGATTCACGTTCATTTTTGAATCATGTACACTGATGAACAGAGTACAGACCCAGGATCGAACAAACAAACCAAAAAATCAGTGATGAGGAAGGGACATGGATCAGTTAACAAACTCACCTTGAGGCAAGGTGGGATTCTTGAAGAGAGGCTGGGTGATGGATGTATTGAGCATACTTAATTTTCAGTGCTTTTAGTAGCTGATGCAACAGGTGATTTCTGATGGAGTTACCTGCCAACAGCAAGGAAGGTTGCAGAATTTGGCAAAACAAGTATGCCAACTTTTAATGATGAGGATAATATAGTGTCTGTTATAACACACACACACACACACACTCACATTCACACACACACACACACACACACACACACACACACACACACACACACACACACACACACATGCACACACACACACACACACACACACACACACACACACAACACACACACACACACACACACGCATGCATGCCCACATGCATACATAGGAACATACACTCATTCACTTATGAATCATCCACAAACACATATGGGTTTACTCCCATGCATGCACACACACACACACACACACACACACACACACACACACACACACACCACACACACACACACACACATACACACACACACACACACCCTTACACAAGCACACACACACAGCATAATATTTGTACAGTGCACTTGCACACAGGAAAAGAGCATAAGTAATAAGCAGCAATTTTAATGTTTGGCCTCATGTATGTAAACAGTAAGTTGACATAATGATACTGTTTTGGAAATGGTCTTCAAAGTAACACCTTTCCCCTAAGAGTTGATATCTGGTGATATGTTGGAGAGTACGGCATGTGTTTGTGAACCTGTGTGATTGTGTGCTTTGTTATGATGGTGTAAGAGAAGTGTGAGCTGTGTGTGTATGACTGTGTTTATATACATGAGAATATACTGAGACAATGTGCGTGTGTGCATGGGTTATGTGCATGCATGTGTTGTGCATGTGTGCATGTGTACTGGTCTGTGCATCCATACGTGTGTGTGTGTGTGTGTGCACAAAAAAGTAGAATATGTGAGTGCAGAACAACAAACCTATTTTGGTCTTCTGTGAGTGCATTTGTGTGGTGTGTTGTGTGTCGGGGGGGGGGGGGGGGGGGGGGTGGGTAGAACTGTAACTGCAAAGATACAAAGGTTCATGAACATTAAATTTTGCAAGGGTATAGATGTAGTTTGGAACTTAACGGACGTATCTTTAACAATCATGGCCCATAACAGCAAAGACCACAAGAGGGCAATGAAAGTTTTATGGAGAAAATCTATAGTAAATGGTTGCTACTTTAAAAAATTTTTTTTTACAAGACATTCATATTTCCAATATACTATTTGAAAGACTATAACATGAGGCCAAAGTAAATGTTCCTTTTGAACATTTTCACCTATTCTGTACAATACAAATGTTAAGACTCATACAATTGAGGAAATTGTCTCTGACATTTTAATTGTATGAAGTGATCTCCCTAGATGGCAGTCTGTTACATAGGAGCTTTGAATATTTTGCCTCCTTTTCAGGTTGTACCAGCAACTGTCTTTCAAAGAGACAGTTTTCAGTGCCAACTGAAAAAATCAGGAAGGAAGGAGCATGATATAATTTGAAAGGGAGTGAGTTTCAGAATGTTGCCATGAAGTATGAGAATGCTCAGAGTCATGTTGCTTTTGGTTGAAAGATGGAATTAAAAATATGTCATCATCAGAGGAGAGAAACATATATTGAGTTAATTTGAATAAAAGGGTAAAGATGGAAAACAAAGCGTAAAGTTTTAAACCAATTTTGTTCCCAAGTCATTGTCTTCTGTGTAAAGTCCTAATAGACAAACAAGGTTATGCACAATCTTTTATGGATTTAAGGTCAAAAAGAAAATTTGTCGTGGTTGTGTTCTGCCATTTTGTTTCCATCCCAAGCACCAAAATAGTAACATCTTCAAATTAGTACCCTTTTTTTTCATCCCAAGTACCAAAAATAGTAAAATCTACAAATTGGTAGCCTTTTTTTCATCCCAAGCACCAAAAATAGTAACATCTTCAAATTGGTAGCCATTTAAAAAAAAATCCCAAGCGTAAAAAATAATAACACCTTCAAATTGATAGCCTTTTTTTTTTCATCCCGAGCACCAAAAATAGTAACATCTTCAAATTGGTAGCCTTTTTTTTTCATGCCAAGTGCCAAAAATAGTAGCATCTTCAAATTGGTAGCCATTTTTTTTCTCATCCCAAGCACCAAAAATAGTAACATCTTCAAATTTGTAGCTTTTTTTTCATCCCAGGCACCAAAAATAGTAACATCTTCAAGTTGGGTAGCCATTTTTTTTTCATCCCAAGCACCAAAACTAGAAACATCTTCAAATTGGTAGCCATTTTTTTTCATCTCGAGCACCAAAAATAGTAACATCTTCAAATTGGTAGCTGTTTTTTTTTTCATCCCAAGCACCAAAAATAGTAACATCTTCAAACTGGTAGCTATTTGTTTTTCATCCCAAGCACCAAAAATAGTAACATCTTGAAATTGGTAGCCATTTTTTTTCATCCCAAGTGTAAAAAATTGCAAACATCTTGAAATTGGTAGCCATTTTTTAATATTTCAAATGCCAAAAATAGTAACATATTCAAATTGGTAGCCGTTTTTTTTTCATCCCAAGCACCAAAAATAGTGACATCTTCAACTTGGTAGCCATCTTTTTTCATCCCAAGCGCCAAAAATAGTAACATCTACAAATTGGTAGCCTTTTTTGTCATCCAAGCACCAAAACTAGTAACATCTTCAAATTGGTAGCCGTATTTTTTTTCATCTCAAGCACCAAAACTAGTAACATCTTCAGATTGGTAGCTGTTTTTTTTTCATCCCAAGCACCAAAATAGTAACATCTTCAAACTGGTAGCTATTTGTTTTTCATCCCAAGCACCAAAAATAGTAACATCTTCAAATTGGTAGCCATTTTTTTTCATCCCAAGCATAAAAAAATTGCAACATCTTGAAATTGGTAGCCATTTTTTTCCATCCCAAATGCCAAAAATAGTAACATGTTCAACTGGTAGCCATTTTTTTCATCCTAAGCACCAAAAATAGTAACATGTTCAAATTGGTAGCCATTTTTTTTTCATCCTAAGCACCAAAAATAGTAGCATCTTGAAATTGGTAGCCATTTTTCCCCATCCCAAATGCCAAAAATAGTAACATCTTCAAATTGGTAGCCATTTGTTTTTCATCCCAAGCACCAAAAATAGTAACATCTTCAAATTGGTAGCCTTTTTTTCATCTCAAGCACCAAAAATAGTAACATCCTCAGATTGGTAGCCATTTTTTTTAATTTTTTATCCCAAGCACCAATACTAGTAACATCTTCAAATTGGTAGTCAAATTGGTAGCTGTTTTTTTTTCCATCCCAAGCACCAAAATTGTAACATCTTTAAACTATTAGCTATTCGTTTTTCATCCCAAGCACCAAAAATAGTAACATCTTCAAATTGGTAGCCATTTTTTTTTCATCCCAAGAGTAAAAAATTGCAACATCTTGAAATTGGTAGCCATTATTTTTCATCTCGAGCACCAAAAATAGTAACATCTTCAAATTGGTAGCTGTTTTTTTTTTCATCCCAAGCACCAAAAATAGTAACATCTTCAAACTGGTAGCTATTTGTTTTTCATCCCAAGCACCAAAATAGTAACATCTTCAAATTGGTAGCCATTTTTTTCATCCCCAGTGTAAAAAATTGCAACATCTTGAAATTGGTAGCCATTTATTTATATTTCAAATGCCAAAAATAGTAACATATTCAAATTGGTAGCCGTTTTTGTTCATCCCAAGCACCAAAAATAGTGACATCTTCAAATTGGTAGCCATCTTTTTTCATCCCAAGCGCCAAAAATAGTAACATCTACAAATTGGTAGCCTTTTTTGTCATCCCAAGCACCAAAACTAGTAACATCTTCAAATTGGTAGCCATATTTTTTTTCATCTCAAGCACCAAAACTAGTAACATCTTCAGATTGGTAGCGTTTTTTTTTTCATCCCAAGCACCAAAAATAGTAACATCTTCAAACTGGTAGCTATTTGTTTTTCATCCCAAGCACCAAAAATAGTAACATCTTCAAATTGGTAGCCATTTTTTTTCATCCCAAGCATAAAAAAATTGCAACATCTTGAAATTGGTAGCCATTTTTTTCCATCCCAAATGCCAAAAATAGTAACATGTTCAACTTGGTAGCCATTTTTTTCATCCTAAGCACCAAAAATAGTAACAGGTTCAAATTGGTAGCCATTTTTTTTCCATCCTAAGCACCAAAATAGTAGCATCTTGAAATTGGTAGCCATTTTTTTCCCATCCCAAATGCCAAAAATAGTAACATCTTCAAATTGGTAGCCATTTGTTTTTCATCCCAAGCACTAAAAATAGTAACATCTTCAAATTGGTAGTCTTTTTTTTTTCATCTCAAGCACCAAAAATAGTAACATCCTCAGATTGGTAGCCATTCTTTTTTTTTTTTTTTTATCCCAAGCACCAATACTAGTAACATCTTCAAATTGGTAGTCAAATTGGTAGCTGTTTTTTTTTTCCATCCCTGTCTGAAGAAGCCACCAAGACTCTGGTTTCTGCTTTCATTCTCTCAAGACTTGACTACTGTAATTCTCTTCTTGCTGGCTGTCCACAGAATCTTCTTGCAAAATTGCAGAAAGTCCAAAATAATGCTGCTCGCCTTGTCTCGAAATCTCCGAAAACCTCTCATGTTTCTCCCTTGCTTAAATCTTTGCACTGGCTTCCTGTTGAAAAACGCATCAAGTACAAACTTTCTTTGCTCTGTTACAAGGCATTGGATGGCCTCGCTCCATCTTACCTCTCTAAACTTCTGTCGACCTATACTCCTTCCAGACAGCTTCGCTCTTCCTCTGACACTCGCATTCTGCAGATCCCTCGTTTTCGGGCCAGAACACTTGGTGAACGTTCTTTTTCTTTTCAGGCTCCTTCCTGCTGGAACAATCTCCCTTCTGCACTCCGAAACTCAAACAGTCTTTCTTCTTTCAAGTCCTCCCTCAAAACAACTCTCTTCAAAACATAATTTTTCTGCTCCTTCGCTGGTGTGTGGGTGTGTGCGTGTGTGTGTGTGTGTGTGTGTGTGTGTGTGTGTGTGTGTTTGTGTGTGTGTGTGTGTGTGTGTGTGTGTGTGTGTGTGTGTGTGTGTGTGTGTTAGGGCTTATTGCTGTAAGCGCTTAGGGCTTTTGTTTAAGATTAAGCGCACTAAATGTTCCTTATTATTATTATTATTATTATTATCCCAAGCACCAAAAATTGTAACATCTTTAAACTATTAGCTATTCGTTTTTCATCCCAAGCACCAAAAATAGTAACATCTTCAAATTGGTAGCCATTTTTTTTTCATCCCAAGAGTAAAAAATTGCAACATCTTGAAATTGGTAGCCATTTTTTTTCCCATCCCAAATGCCAAAAATAGTAACATCTTCAAATTGGTAGCCATTTTTTTTCATCCTAAGTGTGAAAAATAGTAACATCTTCAAATTAGTAACCATTTTTTTTTTCATCCCAATTGCCAAACGTAGTAATTTCTTCAAATTGGTAGGCATTTGTTTTTCATCCCAAGCGCCAAAAATAGTAACATTCTCCACATTGGTAGGAAGAGCGGCGGGAATTATTGCTGGTGATGAGTAGTGTGGAGAGTGAGGACCACTGGAGTCTGTGATGACAGTGATGACAGGTCACTGTGCTGCAGAGGAAGTTAATATGAACACCATTCTGGGCAGTGCTGAAGAGTTGGTGTGGGGGGGAGGAGAGGGAGGGGGGGGGGGGGGGGGGGGGGGGGGGGACGGGGATGTTGGAAAAAGGGTAGGAAGAAAGAGCACCAAAAGATGGGAAGTAGGAGATGTCAAGGGAAAAAGGGGGAGTGCAGGTGGAACATTGAGGGAGGGATGGGGGGGGGGGGGGGAGGGTGATGGGGGTGAATGGAACTGATGAGGAGACGTCAAAGGGAAGAAAAGGGGAATGTGGGTGGGGCATCGAGGGGAAAGAAAAGAAGGTGGTGGGGTGAATGGAACTGACTGAGGGGTGCTAAGAGAAAATCGTCTGAAACCCATGTGTAACAAGGGGTTTGCCAGGATATATTCTGAAAAAAAAAAAATCTTTTTCGACATAATTTGCAAACAGAATTCATTAAAAGAAAAGGAATAAAAAAAGTGGCATCGTACCATGGAGAGCGCAGCCGGAATTTTACAGGGAGAATCTATTGTGATGATAAAAGTTCTGATTCTGTGCTGTGTTACTGGCATTCTTTAATAATCACTGTGTGCCAGAATGAATTATGTAAAGAGCAAAATAGAATGAAATGATGACAGGAGTCTGGCAGTTGCATATGTCTTCTTCACACTTCTGAAATTTTAGCAGACAGAACTTATTCAATGTATGATTGATAGAAAAAGTCAGCAAAGGGCTTTTGTTCTCTGATTACTCTTGTGACATTCCTTTGCTGAAAGCAAGCCTCTGTCTGTCTGTCTCTCTGCCCCTGCCTATCTCTCTCTCTTCTCTCTCTCTTCTCTCTCTCTCTCTCTCTCTCTCTCTCTCTCTCTCTCTCTCTCTCTCTCTCTCTCTCTCTCTCTCACACACCCACCCACACACACAAACACACACACACACACACACACACACACACACACACACACACACACACACACTCTCACACATACACACACACAACACACACACTCACACACACACACACACACACACACACACACACACACACACACACACACACACACACACACACACACACACACATACACACACACACACACACACACAGTTTGTCAGGATCACTGATGTGTCAGTGTGAGTTAGATCTTATTTGTCACAGTTGTTTGATTTGTTGTTTGATTTGCCTCTGGCAGCATTGAATATATGAACTGGAAAACATTCTGTGTGACAGCATGAAACATCTAGTGAGTAAAGTGGAGCGGATGGCGTCAGCCGAGGATCAGATGCCGGCCTTCCTTCGACTGCCCTTCAGTCTGTACAAAGAGAAGCTCCACCTGCACCATCGTCTGCAGTCCACCGCCTTCAGTCAGTACTGTCACCTCTTATCTGCTCTTTCACCTTAGTTTTGACCGATTCTGTATGGAGAGATTCTACCTACTCTGAAAGCATGTAATACATTGATCCTGTCAACAAGGACTTCCAGAAGTTCACTGAAATGAAATAGGATGGAATCTTTATTTAGAGGCTAGTTCTATGCGGTGGAAGCTCTCAGTACTGCCTTCCTGACTACCTCACTCCTAGCGTATCAGAGAACTGCTGTCTTGCTTGTATGGGTCAAAGCATTCAGATCAGTCCCACCCCACCCTTCTCCTGTATGGAGACGCACAAAAAAGTGTTTACATCTTTGGTAATCATTAGAACTTTTGCAATGAAATTTATCTTTCAGAAATGCAAATGACATCAGCAAATTATGGTGTCTGTGCATCAGAAGAGAAAGAACAATCAGTTGCTTCATTTGAATGGCAGCTTTTGCTTACTAGTGGGCCCTTAGGTGTTCCTATGAACTACACACTTTCGCTGAAGCACAGGTCTGAGTGGACTCCAACTTTAAAGAGTGCTAATTGGACACCAGAGCATACTGAATATGGGTCTAGGTGGACCTGCATCTTCTATTGAAGTGATAATTCTGGAGGATCCTTTGACAAGGGTGGGTTTACCAGGGCCCACAACATCTGAATTGAGATAAACCCAGTAAAGACGCAGGGTAAAATCTGTGAAAAATATTTGGGTGTCAGGATACTTGCAATGTTCAGACTGTGTAGTCAAGAGCAATAGCTTGTGAAGGTTAACCCACCACACCTTTCTTACCCATTGTTGCCCCACCTTTTCCTGTCCAGTTCACACCATCCTGAACCAGCTCCAGCCACATTAAAGCTGGCCAGTGTGTCCAGACCAAGGTCTGAAGAAGAAAACAAGTCATACTGGGAAAAAGACACCCAAAGTGAATTTTTTAGGCTTTTTTTTTTGCTAGTTCATTTGTTTTCATATACATTTTAAAAAATGTTTCAGTGGGCACCAGCTGCTGTCAACTAAATAGAAAACAGAATATGCTTCAAGGCGAAAAAAAAAGTGTTATTTCATGCAGTTCTGTTCTGTTTAAATAAAACTATTAGGAAGCTGTTGTGTGTGGATTATGGTTCTACTTCTAAAATAATGGGGAAAAAACCCAACTGTAGCATTAACCTTGACTCAGGATTGATTTTGACTACACACTTCCGACAATGTTGGTTGTCCGTGACCCATAAACTGTACATATATTTTACCCAGAGTGGTCCAGAAGAGTATATATGCCATTAATGATGCAGATCGTCTAGGACCATTACCAGTGCACTGCTGTATCTGATCACCACATCATTGGAATTGCAAAGTTTACAATGATGCAACTGGTTAATTCTTTCCCATTTGTATTTCTTTCCCATTTGATGCACATACACCAAAATTAACTGAGGAATAGTTAATAGTCAATTAGATGTTTGACAAAACCCAAAATCTCATCAGAGGATCTAAACAGTTCTAGAGTAGTAATGATTTTATTGTGTCGTTAAGACCTTGGTGATTCAAAAGCACAGAGAGATTGGGGAAACAAATTTGTGACAGTGGTTGTAGGTAACCTGAACATAAAGATTGTTGTTTTTCTGGCTGTCTGTTCTTTTTCTGGCTGTCTGCTGTATATCCACCAACCAGAGTCCTGTGCTCTTCCACTTGAACTGGCCTGATGAACTGTTCAGATATGGAGGGCGTCAAGGCCAGGGAGCACCACCGCTTTGTCCCCAAGGACCGCCTGAAAGAGGAGCTGTCCCTCCACATGCTGCTGGAAACCCCCACCAACAGCCAACTGCCCCCCTCCTCCATCCTCCGCTACAATGTCAATGTCTTCTGGGGGACCAGTGTGAGAGAGACAAGGATGAGGTTTTGTTTGGTCCAGTTACAATCTAGCTTAAGGCAACACTGCAAGAGCGTTTCTGGGGAAGTCTCTTTGAACTCTTTCACAGAGAGGTCATGTATCAATGTAGCCTGCAATGGGAAATGACTGATGGGGACTATGATCCAGTTGGAAGAACTCCATCTACCACTCAGTGTTACCTCTGGTTGGGGGAATCATCATGCCCTACACTCAGGAAATCATTATCAGTGCACAGGATGCATGCAGTGTATGTGTGTGCATGCTATCTACATTAGCCTATGTTGCCTGTTCTTCTGAAGGTTTATGATGAGGTTTAATATGAATACATGTTGTTATGCATGTTTTCACACACAGAACCTCAGCTTATAGTCTTATTCAAAGGATATCTAGCGAATGGAGTCAGAACTAATGTAAGCGCTAAGGGAGAAATCCTCCCAGTGTGTGTGGACTGGGGAGTCAGTTGTGAGAACTAACGGGAACTCAGTCAGGCTTTGGTTGGATATTACTGCTGGTCATGTCATCGCAAAATGTTGTAGTGTCTGTAACATCATTAGTATTTGATTGGTGTGTTATCCTCTCTCTGTCTCTGTCTCTCATTCTCTCTCTGTTTATCTCTCTGTCTGTCTCTCTCATTTGTAAACTAAAACATATCGACAACAAATCTTTGATAATCTGCATAAATAAATGAAAGTGTATGTTCATACAACATCATCATGATCATCACCCCTAACTCTGTGGTGTTTGGATTCTGAGATAGATGCATAGGCACTCAGTGATCTCCACAGAGTCCGTCATCAGTTGTATGTGAAGGGTACCTTTTCTGGAAGGTGTTCAGGAAAAGTGTGAGTATTTTCCAACGCACCACGACAATTGATAGACAAACCAGTCTCACCAAATTCCAATAACTAAATGTAATGGAGGTGTTCAGGAAAAGTGTGAGTATTTTTCAGCACATCACAACAAATGATAGACAACCAGTCTTACCAAATTCCAATAACTAAATGTAATGGAAGTTTTCAGGAAAAGTTTGAGTATTTTCCAACGCACCACGACAATTGATAGACAAACCAGTCTCACCAATTCCAATAACTAAATGTAATGGAGGTGTTCAGGAAAAGTGTGAGTATTTTTCAGCACACCACAATAAATGATAGACAGCCAGTCTTACCAAATTCCAATAACTAAATGTGATGGAGGTGTTCAGGAAAAGTGTGAGTATTTTTCAGCACACCACGACAAATGATAGACAACCAGTCTCACCAAATTCCAATAACTAAATGTAATGGAGGTGTTCAGGAAAAGTGTGAGTATTTTTCAGCACACCACAATAAATGATAGACAGCCAGTCTTACCAAATTCCAATAACTAAATGTAATGGAGGTGTTCAGGAAAAGTGTGAGTATTTTTCAGCACACTGTGACAAAGGGTGGACAGCCAGTCTCATCACTTGAACAAACTGACTTACCTAAATGAAATGAAAAGGAAATGGAAATTTATGTAAAAACAACAATGATCATGCACCATCGGGCAACATGAGAAAAGAAAGGTTACTCTCTTAATTTCCAGATACAACAGAAAGGAACAGAGGCAGCCTTGGTTCATAAAGTGGTGGAGTGGAAAAAGAAAGGAGATAAGAACTAAGGTTGACTGGCAAGAGGCTGGGACCAACCAAGAAAAGAAAAATCTAAATAGCCCAAGAACAGAATCTAGTAAGAAATATTAGCACTCCCTCGTCTCTCCCCTACCCCCCTCCATCAAACTAAATATTTGGGAAAAAAACCCACTACAGTAAACATGCTTTAATGGTCAGATTGGCTGCAGTTAGAAACCAATGATAACATGTTGCATTTGCTTTGAAATTAGTCTGACCGAGTCTGGTCATGGTAAGCATAGCCAGTCCCAGCTTCCTTTTTACCTGCTGGATGGAGTTGCTATTCATACTTCGAAGGGACCCAAGATACTTCAAGTGGTTTACCTCTTTCAGTGTTTGACCTTTCATCGTGATGTTAACTGTTGGTGGCGATTTTGAAATTTTGACCGGAATTTTGCTTTCCTCTCTGCAGGCTTCCATAGTTGTTGTTTTCTTCAGTCTGGAGGAGTTCCTAGATTCTCCTTCAAAGATAATAGATCTCAGAGGAGATGTTGAAGAGAATGGGAGAGACTCAAGCAAGCAAACCACGATATTCTTCACAGTGACAGATGTTGTTGGAAAGTTGCGCCTATGCTAACCAGTCCTTGTTTTGTAGGAAAGATAGAATTTGTTTTCAAGAAAGCTGAAATCCCAGTGAATTCTGGGAATACTTAAGCTGAAAGTGCAAGAAACTTGACAACTTATTCTTGACAGCATCATACATGTACCAGCAATATTAAGAAATTCTGCACAATAAGATTCCCACTGCCATATTATCAAAAACAGATTTACCAGCATGTTCCAAGACGATCTTAAAATAGATACAGGGAAACATCTTTAGGAAGCTACCTGACCATGGGAGCAGGCTCAACAGCAGTACTAGCCTCTTCATGCTTGTTTCTTGGTCTGCTGATGCTCACAGTTATTTAGAAGGAGTCTTCAGAGTAGTTATGCAGGGCAAGTGTATTGTGTTGCTTATGTGTGCATAGAGTGCTTCGGTGACTTTGATTGTTGTCTGGGTTACTGTTCCTGATGACTTGCCACAAAATCTCTATGCCGAAGATGATCATGAAGTGAGTGAAGTGGTGGAAAAGATAAGGTGCAGTTGAAAGTGCTTGTTTACTATTTAGTCTGCTATTAAGACCTAGCTCTTTGCAAACTGGTTTTCTATAAGAATGTATTCTCTTCCTGTTGAGCATGTTTTGAGGACGCTCTGTTACTTTAGTGGGGAAGCTGCTTAAACAAATTGATGTTTTCTAGCTCTTTAATATGGACACACGCACATGCACACGCACGCACGCACGCACGCACGCACGCACGCACGCACGCACGCACGCACGCACGCACGCACGCACGCACGCACGCACGCACGCACGCACGCACGCACGCACACACACACACACACACACACACACACACACACACACACACACACACAGAGATGGACACGACTGCATTGATTAATTCGTGATACGAATATGTATGTATGATTGACACTCACTGACATTCCATTGCAGCGGGAACCAATGTGGAGCAGCAGAAGCCACTGAAAGCAGAAGACTTTGTGTTCAATGGTTACCGTTGCTACAAGCTTTTGCCTGGCCAACTGTATGTGGTCAAGATTCAGCCCATCATCACCTGTATGTCTCACATGGGGGATGAGTCGGTGGAAGGCCGCTCCATTTCCATTGCCATCATTACAGGTTCTGAGATGGGTGATATGTGTTTAGGCTGAAGGAAGTCCTTTGTTTTAATGCCTGCATAGCAAGTAACTCCCACACTGCACTCTCACACTGCAGAATGAGTGGCACACTTCTGAAATGAGGGTTGATTAAGTGGGTAAAAAACTAACAAAACAATGCAACAGATGTTTGTAGTTCATGGCACATGTAATCAATAACAAATATGAAAGGCGATTGCTGTCCCTGTAATGAAACAACCTCATCAGCCAGATGGGTTCTTGGAGAGTGCCCTCCTCTCTCCCAAGTTGAACAGATGCCAGATTCATCCCAGGATCCAAATTTACTCCCCAGATCAGTGCCAAAATTTCAGGGGTCCATCTTTGCACCAAGCTTCATGAATATCAGTTCAGTACCTTTTGTGCGACCTTGCTGAGCAGATCTGGAATCCTTTTTGGGATCTTGATCTGCACCACAGACCTGCACAGATCCAAAGTTTAATGGTCTCATCCTTAAGTAATGTTCCATCAGGGCTTCCGATCTCGTTCACACTTAAAGGATTCCTTCGTTATCTATTTTCAGTTTATTGGGGTATTTTCATCTCAGTTTCGAAATTTTAAAAGCATGAAAACCAAATACCGTAATTTCAAGGCTACTTCACTATTACATAGCCTACATTTGCCCTTTTTTTTAAAAAAAGAGATATGAAAGAAAACAACACCTTAGTTGCAAACAATTGATTAGCTGCAAGAAAATAGCTGGGAAAACTGATTACGAAAATAGCAAACACAATGTAAACAAAACTTGTCATTCTGAGGTATAACTGTCGTGATCTGGCAAGCAAACAGGACAGGGTGACACTTGCACTGAAAAGGAAAACATTGCAGCTATTCAGGGCCTTTGTCATCGCTGTTTTTAGCAGCACTATGGCCATAGGACTTGTCTTCAGTGTCAGAGATGAAGGTGTAAGGAACTCTTTTTTGACATTGGCCATGTTGTCCACAGATTACCTGTACCTCTGCCTCTTCGCATATGCTCTCTGTTTCTTCTGTGTTGTCTGCTGTTGACGTTGCTAGCATTTTGAAACTTGATAGTTGTGGACTTCTGTATTCTTTGCATTAGAGAGTTTGCCGTGCTGAATATTCAACTGCCGGATCATTGACTTGAGGTGCAACATGGTTGCCTTTTCAAGAGCGAGATACAGAGCCTTTGATTTGAAACTGGCGCCGTAGACCTGGCTTCTTGGTTTTTGCATTTGCGTTTGATCATGTGGTGCAGATGAGGGACTGATCAAGGAAAAAAAAAATCAGCCATCATGAACAATATACTTCTTTTGCATATTGCTCATGTATCAGCCATTCTTTCTGTAAAGATCGTTCAGAGTTGATTTCTGTAAACATTAGTTCTCAGTTTGTCCAATCAGGAGAAGGGTTATGGCAAGCTAAGAATAGAATTGGAAAAAATCCAGCAATAAGTTGCTGCCTGTGTAGAAGCTGCAGGGGTTAGACTTTAGGAAAAATGATAGCAGCATCTAGTGCAGCAGTGATGGTACCTTGTCTATGCAGTCATCAGTGTGCAAGTTAAACTTTGTCTTTATTTTCTTTAGATTTTCCTAACAAACTCTGGGATACTGCATGTACCACTCTAATATTTCGATCTGTGCCTATCTGAACTATTTTTTTTTTTTCAACAAAGCAACAATACCTATACTTCTTTTTCTTCATACAACTCTCAGACAAATATTTTGTCAGTGGAACATCCGTGTGTGTGTGTGGCAAGAATTAGATTAGGGGTTAGAATACTAATACTGAAATAGACCTCATCCTTGTGATAAAGTGTATGGTAACTGCTTAATGAGTTTTCTGTTAAAAAGTGTTGAGTTTGCCTCTTTCATCAATGCACTGTCTGTCAGTGTGCAAATGCCTGTCTGTTTTCAGTGAAAATGACAAGTAATCAAATGAGCTAAACAGAAATACATGGTTGAAAAAAAGAGCGTATTTTGATAAGCATTATGAGGATTGAAAATCTGAAGAAATTAAAATTAAATACACAAAATAGAACAAAACGTTCGAAAGTGACAAAATTGATTGAAACAGGCAAACTTTTGTTCACTCCACCTTCTTTCAAGTCAAAACTGATCAGATGCTGTGTGACAAACCTATCAGTTTTGATTTCCACTCCACTTCTTTGCCCTTGCTTAGTTTGTGTTAGGGCTGTCATCTTTATTTCAAATTTATGGGACTGTCATTGGTTGGACTTGGTGACCCCCTTTCCCCTCCTCCTCCCCTCTCCTGGAACGGATGCTTGTTCACATTGGCTCCAGAACTCGGCAATTGTGGTAATCAGTATGGAGCTTTGTAGGTGATATTCTGCATATGCTGGATCAAAACGGGCATGCCTGAACACCACCAAAGTGACTCCGCAGCAGTGCAGTGTCTCTTCTGATGGGTCATCTTATGATGGCTTCATATTGATTGCTTCTTGTGGATTGCTGGTGCCGGAGCTGTGAGCAGACAAGCCAGGTTGTGGCCGTGGATGGGGAGCTAGAATGAGCCACATGTGGGGTAATCCAACGGTGGTGGCACGGAACATGAGACAGCAAAAAAAAAGATAAAACGACCGGCTGCTGTGGTGAAGTGGTTTATGTCGTGGACTCCCGGCTGGGAGGTCATGGCTTTGATTCCTGTCAGAGTCATGTGGGATTTTTCTGCCCCGACTGGCCCCTACCCAGAGTTGAGTTTGCTGCCGGCTCATTTGGGAAGACTGGGACCACACAGTCGAGCTTTATCCACTTAATGGATAGGTCTCTAAGAGTGTTGCTTAAATTTCCGGACCAACATTGCAGGTGTCTGTATCTCTCGGGCCTGGTTGATGCTAGGATATATTATGAAAGTAAGCATAGAGTACAGCCCTGTCATGCAGTCTCAGCATCATCTTCATCATCCTCATTCTCATTGATCAGCATAAAAAAAGTCTCAAATTCTGTGGCCCTTCATGCCCTGCTCTCATGGTGACCTCAGTTTTGATGTCCTCTCAATGTCTGTGGCTTTGGTTTGATTCCGTCACGGTCACTGGTATCAGTGAGTCCATAGGGGCTGCTGTTGGACGGACATGGTGGCGCCCTCAGGAAGGAGAGCTCACTCAGGCCAGCTCCGCAATTACGCAATGATTGTCGTTAGTAGGGGGCTTAGTATGTGGTGTCCTGCGTATGTTGGATCAGAACAGGTGCGACTGAACACCACCGAAGTGACTCGGCAGCAGTGCAGTGTCTCCTCTGGTGAGTTGCCTCTCAGTGACTTGACATTGACTGCTCCCTGTGGATTCCTGGTGCCAGGGCTGTGACAGGCTGGGCTGTGGTTGTGGACCTAGTGTGGGAACGAGCAGCGTGGGTGCACAGCCACTGAGGTGGCACAGAGGATGGGACAGAAAAAAAAAAGATGAACAGTTTAGCATTTTATTTTAATGTAGTCTTGTTGATAGATATACAAAGTAACCAATGGGCATAGTGAAACCACTTTGCAGGTGATACAATTAAGAAATACAACCCTTGCTCACATGGTGAAAGAGTGGCGTAGGAGCAAGAATAGCCATTTTGTGTTTTGTTACGTAACTCGTTCAGGTCTAATCCTTCTTCTTCTTCTTCCTAAAATACTGGTTCACTCAAAAACGAGTAGGTCACCAGCGCGCATGTTAAAAAGTAAAATAAAATAACATAAAACATAAAACAGTGCGACTCAAGACTGTTGGCCCTGGAGCAAATTTGGCAACAAGGGGTCGCACTAATGACGTAGTGTTAGCATCAACTTTTTAAGTAATTGTTCAGTCCTTTCATTTTCTTTTTAATTTGAATAAAATGTATTTATTTATCTGTTTATTTTAAACAGACACAGCTGTGGAGAGAGTAGCGATGTGCAAGCCATTCTTGGCTGTGGCCAAGAGTCATGTAAGTGATCAGCATCTAAATGGTGTGTGTGTGTGTGAGTGTGTGTGTGTGTGTGTGTGTGTGTGTGTGTGTGTGTGTGTGTGTGTGTGTGTGTGTGTGTGCACGCGCATGTGTGTGTGTGTGTGTGTGTATGTGTGTGTGTGTGTGTGTGTGTGTGTGTGTGTGTGTGTGTGTGTGTGTGTGTGTGTGTGATAAGTCCAGCACATTTTAACTGAATTGATATTAAAACAAAACAACAATAACAACATGAAAAAGCAAAGAATCAACAACAGCAACAACAAAACACATCAAAAGTGGTCAGACATAGAGAAGGGGTGGGATATGATGGGATGAGTAAGCAGAAATGTGTTACTGGTTTGTAACGGTTTGGATATAGGAAGGATTGGGGAATATCTGCT
Source organism: Conus ventricosus (assembly GCA_018398815.1). Taxonomy (NCBI): domain Eukaryota; kingdom Metazoa; phylum Mollusca; class Gastropoda; order Neogastropoda; family Conidae; genus Conus; species Conus ventricosus. The sequence continues at coordinate 107,565,440 of CM031597.1, read as the reverse complement.
TGTAAGTGCCTTTAGTTATAAGTGTGTGTGTGTGTGTGTGTGTGTGTGTGTGTGTGTGTGTGTTTCATAATAATTTTCATTGAATTGACGTTAAATGAAAACCAAAGTAAACAGCATCAACTAAAAACATTAACAAACAAACAGTAAAAGTGGCCAGATAAAGAGGAGGATATCATGGGAAGGGTGAGTGGGATTGGGTAGCTGATATGTTGGAGTCTGGACTGGGGGAAGGATTTAGGAACAGCTGCATGTGAGTTCTTTTTGCTACCTTTGCATAAATGTGTTTGTCTTTCTATGTCACGTATGTGTGTGTGTGACTCTGTGTGTGTGTGTGTGTGTGTGTGTGTGTGTGTGTGTGTGTGTGTGTGTCTGTGTGTGTGTGGTGTATGTGAGACTCTGTGTGTGTGTGTGTGTGACTCTGTGTGTGTGTGTGTGTGTGTGTGTGTGTGTGTGTGTGTGTGTGCTCTGCAACATTTGATTAAGGTGGATGAGTTCACTTGTACTAACTACAGCTGTGAATGTTGTGTACCAGTGTGAGCCTACCATATCAACCTGTTCAGAAGCCATTAGGGATTTGAAAACCGCATGTTCCAAGGTACTGGAATCCCAGAAGAAGTTAGATGTTGCAGTGTCAAGGCTGGGGCTCCAGGTGGAGAGAGCCAGTGACTGTTTGGAGGAGGAGCACGCACCACTCCTGCCGCAGCGTGAGTTTGACCTTGCCACTTCCCACAGCCTCCATGTCTTCTTCCATCCCTCCCCCTACTTTGTTGTTGTTGTTGTTGTTGTTGTTGTCGTCCCTGGCTAAAAGTCTCCAGGAATCATCCAAACAGCTGAAGTACTTGAACACTATGGTACAAATGCATCAGCTGGGGGTGAGAACATTATGTGTGTGACCGTTTCTGGTTTACCCTGCCACATGGGCAGCCACACTCCGACTTTGGGGGATTTTAGAGACTGATAATGTTATGCTAGGAGTTTGTCACAACTGAAGACAATCCCGCATAACTATGCAGAGCATAACAACATTTTGATGTAGCTGTGGTGTCCTAGCCTATGTCAGTTGGCCTGACATAACCTTAAGCCAAGACGGACCCCTGCTTTGTTACCTTGCAGAAAATCTGCATGTTTTTTTCAGCACCTTTGTTTTGTTCTTGTTTTTTTGTGTGAATATGCCTCTGTACCAGTGACTTTGACGTGCAACAAAGCAGGCATGAATTAGTCTGCATGTTCAGTGAGTGGCAAATATGAAACTGTTTTTCAGAGCTTGGTGTGTGGGACCTGAGACGGCGTATCATTTCTGTGAACTGTCATTCTTGAAGTAAATTGCTATTACATGATGATCTTCACTGATGACAGGACTTGTTCTGAAGCATTCTAAAGCTAGATTGTCTGTTCACATCATAAAGATTAGAGATGCGTACTGATTCTAGCATTTGCAATTCACAGTATGTATGCCCTTTTTCAGAGTCTATATAACAGTTCGTAACAGCTGTCAAGTCATCTGAAAGTTTGTTTAACAATTCACATCAGCTGTCAAGTTATCTCAGAGTTTGATAAAGTAATTCACGTGAGTGTCATCTCTGAATGTCACATAACAATTCTAACCAGTTGTCAGGTTATCTCTATAACAAAATGATTTGTATTTGTGTCAACTGCAGTGTAATATAACAGTTGTCATAAGCTCTCATATCACAGTGTAATGAAACTATTCTTATCACCTGTCATGTCATCTTGGAGTGTGATAAACTAATTCTCATGAGTGTCATATCAAGAGTGTAATGTAATAATTGTCATTAGATGCCATATAAGCATGTTATATAACAATTTTCATCAGCTGTTGTCTCAAGAGTTTAATATGAAAATGTCATCAGCTGTCAGATCATCTCAGAATGTATTGTCACAATTCTCATCAGAGGTATGTCTGTGTGTTATTTAACAATTGTCATCAACTGTCATGTCGGTATGTAATTGTCACAGTTGCTAAGCTGGACGTCCCATCACCCCAACCCCTCTTAACTATTTTCCCGGACGAAACACACAGAACAAGAATTAACACTCCCAGTCACTTTTATTTACACACACACATCACTCAAAACAAGGGGAAGGCAAACAATAATAACAAATGGACCAGTTTGTCAGCACCACAGCCAAGAGAAAACAACCCACAACCACTGCAATCCAACTCCCCCGTACAGTACACCAAAGGTGCAACTACCCGAGACCTTTAGGGTGTGGCCTCCCTGTCATTAATGGGAACACTCAGGTCTGGTGTCGCTTCAGGGAGGCGAGGCCAGCCACTGAGTGCAAGGGGTAGGGACCCAGAGTGTCAATGCAACGGTGAATGACACTGCAACACCAGGGCAGTGCCGCCACCTGCACAAGAATGGGCTATAGGGATCAGGCCCAGCTGTCTATGATCATGTTTGAATCCCTCAACTACTGGGACTCAGGTGGATGACTTATGACGTGGAGGGATTCTAGAAAAGGGGAAAACGAGAGAGACGACTGACAGACACAAATGATCCTTTCCTCCTGTATTCTCCCCTAAGTGACCAGACTGACTATATGTCACCTCACACACACCAAATTTACTTACATGCCGCCATCATGGTCTAGAATGTAATGAAAAGAAGGGTGTTTGTGAAATGTAAGATGGATAAAAATTTTGTAGTTTATACAACACTATTATAAAATGTAGAATGATAGTTTGTACTGTCTGTGATAGGTAGAATACTAACTCAGGGATAACTCATCCCCAAACAGACTCTGATCTCAGTAGAACTTGTCCTTAAAAGCCTCCAGATAATGGGACATTAATGTTACTTTTATCTTCTGGGGATAGAAGTGTGAACACGGGTCATTATGTATTTCTTGTTAATTGTGACAGCTGATGGATTTGGAGAATCGAATCCCACAGTGCAACAGGAGAACACCTTCCTTCACTATCAGCAGCTGTCAGTTTTCTGTATTGGTCACAGAACTAGGGGCAGCAGCAGCAAGTGAAAAAGAAGCGCCAGCAGACGAGCAGCAGACAGAAGGAGAGACTGGGGAAGAAAGGCTGGAGAAGCAGGGAGAGAAGTACCAGACAGAGTTGTCCTCCCTGCGTGAGGAGGCGGCCTTCCAACAGGCCACCAACGACCACCTCAGAGAGTCAGTGTGAATATTCCATTCCTTTGGTTGTGTGGGTTTTGTTGTTTTTTTGTTTAAAAAAAAAAAAAAAAAAACCATCTTCAAGAACATGAGAATGTGGATGAAAACAAATTTTGAAAAAAAAGGAACAGTTATTTCCAAGAACATGAGAATGTAGATGGAAACAACATATGAACAAAAAATGCTATTGTTCATGCTTTATTAATAATTTGAAGGATGCCAAAGCAATTTTTTTTCCCAATAGTAGCCATGAAAGAGCACAAAGTGCAGTTGCTTTTGTAATGGAAAAAAGGCTTGTATACAGAAATTGTCATCTTGCTAATTCTTGTGCGTGACCCAGTAAATAATCTGATTGAACAAAAACATTTCAAGTCAACTGTGAATCAAGATTCTTGGAGTGGAGGTTGTTGATGATAGGGAGCTTTGGGCAAGGGAAGCAACGGAACAGAATAAATGGACTGAGGACAACAGCTTTCAGGTTCACCTTCCCGTGAGCATTCTGTGTTTTAGTTTCGTGAAGAAGGCCTCGCTCTTGAAGACCATATACACAACACCACATTTAGCAACTTACAATCCGCAGGGTTCACAGCAAGATGTAGGCGGAAACTCTAGTGAGACCTTTACAGCAGATGATCTTCTGAGAAGAAGCTCCCTTCAAAAAAGTGTTTTGATCTTGAACTCCAGGGGGCCAGGCCACATCAAGGTCATGAATCTTTGCTGTTTTCTGTCAGAAAGATTTTTGGCACTGCTGTGATTGGATCCAGCACCTCCTGGATGGTTAGGTGCCTCATGGTCAAGTGGCCTTGTGACAGATGCCTTACCCACCTAGCTGTCAGTTACTGGGGAAATCAAGCCATATGTAGTTATAGATGAGAAATGAATTCGTGAGTGAATGAATACGAAAAGAATTTGCAAGAGGGTGGAATATAAGGGGCTATATACGATGTCTACTCTGTATATTAACTCAGTATGTTCAGTAGATATGCATAATTCAAGGAAAAAAAAAAGGGGGGAAGTTTACTGGTGAATGCATGGAATGTAGTTAAGGGACAGAGATGGTGAGAGAAAGAAGCTAGGTCGTGTGAGAGGGGTAGGGTGAGGGTGGGGACAACATTACAGTGATAGAAAAGTGGTGGGTGTAAACAAGGATTTTTTGTGTGTTAAGTAGTATGGATCTTCAACTTGAGAGGTTCACAAGCTGTATTCAGCTAGTCCGTTTGCAAATTTCATTTATGTTCTGTTTCACATGATTTTTTTTCCTTGTTCCATTCCGCTCACACAACGGTGTTAATCATGTCAGCATCAGTAATTTCAGCGGATGTCTTGCAGTAAGTTTACATTACAGTTTGCTCAACAAGAGACTCACTGGTGTTGGATTGTGAAAGGAATGGATGCACTTCTGCAGTCACACCAACACTTGCTAGCTGGACAACACTTGCTACAGTCAGTCTATGGTGCATTTTTCAACCAAAAAATTAAAACTCAGTTAAGATGGCAAGATTTGTGATAATTATTAAGCAAAACAGCTGTCATTTCAGGCACAAACAGGAGGAAGATGGGGCCAGACAGGGACTGAAGGAAGATGGAGCCAGACAGGGACTGAAGGAAGACAGACAGGGACTGAAGGAAGACAGACAGGGACTGAAGGAAGACAGACAGGGACTGAAGGAAGACAGACAGGGACTGAAGGAAGACAGACAGGGACTGAAGGAAGATGTGGCCAGACAGGGACTGAAGGAAGATGGGGCCAGACAGGGACTGAAGGAAGATGGGGCCAGACAGGGACTGAAGGAAGATGGGGCCAGACAGGGACTGAAGGAAGATGGGGCTGGACAGGGACTGAAGGAAGATGGGGCCAGACAGGGACTGAAGGAAGATGGGGCCAGACAGGGACTGAAGGAAGATGGGGCTGGACAGGGACTGAAGGAAGATGGGGCCAGACAGGGACTGAAGGAAGATGGGGCCAGACAGGGACTGAAGGAAGATGGGGCCAGACAGGGACTGAAGGAAGATGGGGCTGGACAGGGACTGAAGGAAGATGGGGCCAGACAGGGACTGAAGGAAGATGGGGCCAGACAGGGACTGAAGGAAGATGGGGCCAGACAGGGACTGAAGGAAGATGGGGCCAGACAGGGACTGAAGGAAGATGGGGCCAGACAGGGATGAAGGAAGATGGGGCCAGACAGGGACTGAAGGAAGACAGACAGGGACTGAAGGAAGACAGACAGGGACTGAAGGAAGATGGGGCCAGACAGGGACTGAGGGAAGATGGGGCCAGACAGGGACTGAGGGAAGATGTGGCCAGACAGGGACTGAGGGAAGATGTGGCCAGACAGGGACTGAGGGAAGATGTGGCCAGACAGGGACTGAGGGAAGATGTGGCCAGACAGGGACTGAGGGAAGATGTGGCCAGACAGGGACTGAGGGAAGATGTGGCCAGACAGGGACTGAGGGAAGATGGGGTAACACAGGGACTGAGGGAAGATGGGGTAACACAGGGACTGAGGGAAGATGGAGCCGGACAGGGACTGAGGGAAGATGGAGCCGGACAGGGACTGAGGGAAGATGTGGCCAGACAGGGACTGAAGGAAGATGCGGCCAGACAGGGACTGAGGGAAGATGGGGTAACACAGGGACTGAGGGAAGATGGGGTAACACAGGGACTGAGGGAAGATGGAGCCGGACAGGGACTGAGGGAAGATGGGGCCAGACAGGGACTGAAGGAAGATGCGGCCAGACAGGGACTGAAGGAAGATGGAGCCAGACAGGGACTGAAGGAAGATTGGGCATATCAGGAGCTGGTGGGGATAGAGGAAGGTGGGGCCCGGAAGAAACTACTCCTGTCATGCCATGAGCAGGCCAAGCACGACCTGAGGGAGCTAGAGGAACACATGTCTAAGAAGCTGCAGGCCCTCCATCAGCTACGCATGCTCTTTGTGGAGGACCTGCAAAACAGATTCCAAAGGGTATGATGGTCTGGCCGTGTTATGCTTGGCTGTGACTTTTTTTTCTTGGAGTGTGGTCTTCTTTATGCATAGCCTAGACCTGTTGTCTTCACCTCTGTTTTATAAGCATTTGTGTGTGTGTGTGTGTGTGTGTGTGTGTGTGTGTGTGTGTGTGTATGCGTGTGTATATATATATATATATATGTATGTTGTATCTATTTGTCTATCTATCTGTCTGTCTGTTAGTCTATATTTCTAGCAATCTATCTATGCATCCATCGATCTATCTAGCTGTCTGTATATCTATCAGACAAAGAGAGAGAGAGAGAATAAATCTCATTCAAGATAATAATGTTTCAGGTCAAATTCAAACACACATGTTCACACATTTGCTTGGATGACTTGGATCTGTCATTAAAGGTCTTCTAGGATCAGGGCAACGCATCTAAATTGATATATTTTCTAATATAACCTCATTTCTGGGTAGCCAGTAGAATTTTTACATGTTTGTGTATGCTAGATTCATGGTTTTCCCAGTATGGAATCACTCTGCTGGCATTTGAAATTGTCAGTTCTGTCTCAGTATTTTTTTAATCCCATTTTGGCACTCATTCATGCGTATTGATGTTTACCAAATATAGGCACTGTTTCTTCTGTCTTTCAACATTCTGGCTTAAAGCTAGGTTCACATCAGGCCTGTTCTTGAGATTAACCCCTGAAACAAGATTGCTAAAGAGTTCTTACATAATGTTAAGTAAATGTATACTGTCCTGTTGTTGTTGTTATTGTTGTTCATCTTCCAAATTTTCTTCTCATCTGGTTTTCTATGTCGATGATAGAATGTTTTGAATAGTAATATATCTGGTTTTGCATTTTCAAAATATTTCTCCCACCACTGTCGGTCACCTGATTTTGTGTGTTTTCTGTTGACAGCCAACCAAGAAGGCTGAGGACGAGGATGAGCAACCATGTGATAGCATTGCCCAGAAACACAACTTCTTGGAACACAACTTTGAAGAGTTGACCAACCTCCACAAACAGGTCAGGACTCTGCCTGGATGGTTCATGCTTTTATGTACATGTGTGTGGTGCACCTGTGTTTACCACTCCCATTCGTAAGCACACATACATGCATGCCTATGCATTGTCTTACTTTACTGTTGACTACTGTTTTTGTGCCTTGGTGGACCGTTCTTCTGTCTTTGTTCTGGAAAATTTCATACAGTTTTCATTTTCCAAAATATGGGAGCAAGAAACTAAGGGGATTTCCTGCTGCTGTCAGCAATCCTAGTTGTCTTGTCAAAATCACACGAGAGAAACTACATAAGCAGAAAAAAATTGCTTCCAAAGCCATTTCAAAGGGACCTTGGCATGCAAAATTGTTAATTGTTAGCATACATCTGCAATATGACAGGCTGTTAAGAAACAATAACTGTCATCACTTTTTTGTACTTTTAGTTTTAACCCCTCCCAGAATTCACAGCAATTTCCCCTTTGTTGAAAAGCAAGAGCACTTTCAACAAACAAGGGCTGTTCAGAGTGCAAACGGCTTATGCTTGCTTGTCTTTCTGTGTATGCTTGTAGCACACTTCATACCAACTCAGCTCTGACTGCAAAGAGGTAAGGTGATTGAGAATATTGTCTCACACCAGACATCAGAGATCAGCTCAGTGTATTCACTGTATTCATATTCTGTCTTCATTCAGCATATGTATTTGTTCGTAGTTTGCCCTAGTAAGTGCTGATGCAAACATGCTTGAATTGCATGTTATTTCAGGATTTTCCAAAGTAAGGGTCTGTAAATAATGTTGAAAGCCTCTGCTAGGTCTATGAAACTTAGTGTGATGCCATGCAATATTCTCCACATTTTAGTCATCTACCCAACCATACTTGATTGCATAAGCTGCACATCCGAGGCAGAGTAATCTTCTCTTTGAGCATCTTTTCTATTACAACATGTAACTTCAGTTTTTGTTCTTGTTGTTATTGAGGCATTTCATGGTTTTGGTTTTCTTAAGATACACCTGTATTGACAGTTTGCTTGTGGAGTGGATCTTCTGTCAGAACTGGGTTATTGGAACCAGATTAGTCGAGAACTCTATTCTCTGAATTATTCAGCTCCTCTGCCAGGATTCTCTTCATTAATCTTATATAGGTGTGGATTCTTGAACTTTTACGATTTCAAACGTCAGTTCATATTACAGCAGAACTCAAGGGCAGTTTGATCGCTAATGCACAACAAGAAGCATGATTCTCTAATAATCTTGTCAATACTATTTTACATTATCATTAACGGGAAATTATGAGAAAAAAATGAAAAAACAGTATATCACTGAATTCAGCTGCTTCTTCATTAATAGTCCAAGAGAATGAAAAATATTGATGGGTGCCAGCTGATATCTGTTTGCTGTTCTGATCGGTGTCTGTTGTTGTGTTACTGACACAATCCTGCTTGGCTACATGCTGCAGCTGATGAAGCGGAACGCTCACCTGCGGTGTGAAGTTGCCAAGTTACAGGCACGTTTGGTGGCCAACGTGGATCAGGTCAAATGTCTGGAGGCTGCCCTTAAGCAGGCAAAGGAGAGTGATCAACAGAACTGTGAAAGGTTGGTGGATTCAGTGGCTTCATGGTACTGTTTGCAGTGTTGTGTGTGTGTGTGTGTGTGTCTGTGTGCGTGCGTACACGTGTGCGTTTGTATATGTGTGTCTGTTTTCCTGTGTTTGCTCTGTGTCCACACCTTTATGGCTGAATTTTATGCACAAAAAATACTTATTGAGATTGAATATGATTATGTGTAGGACTATCAGCCATTCGCAAGGAACCTTCTGTGTAAAAAACTATATCTGACAGTCTTAACAATGGTATTCTTTAACCTTTCCCATAACTATGGGTAGAAAAAATACTTGGAAATTAAAAAAAAAAACACACGTTTACTCAAAGATTTTTAGTTAATACAAAAGAAAATTCATGACTTTCTCAGCGACTTTTTTCTCTTTATACTCAAACAAAATAGTGTATCCTTATAGCGTAACATGTGTAGCCGGGTGCTAACAGTGTTTCGTTTGGTTAATTTTCGTGGATGAAAATGTTTTGTTCGAGAGTTATCTTCCCCTTACCTCCCTTGGTCGAATCTCATTTTTTTATTGTGTAAATTCTTAAATCATGAATACCTCAGAACCTACATAGTTGTATGTACGTCACTAAAGTCACAAAAAATTAATGTATTTGATTCATTACAACCGTACTGGGCTGAGAAGCCATATTTTCTCTAAACTGGTATTTTGCACGAGCAATCTTGGCGCCATTTTCAATTGTCTGCTGAATGAATATTGAATAATTCTTGATTTTACAAAAAGTAAGAGGAAAACCGAAGGATCTGAAGATGCATGTTAAAAGTAAAGTCCATAAGCTTTCATTTCGTATATCGCATGCCTATGATCTTTTCTGTACAAGCTTGCGACTATACGAAATGACTGACAGCGCCGGTCCCTTTAGCGAGTCGCCTTCTTGTTTACTGTCGGAGTTTTGATCCAAATTATCATTCTACGAAATTCGGACTTCCCGATCGAAATCTTGCTAATGACTCCATTTTTGTTATGAATACAACTGAAAATGTGTAGAATTTATTATCTAACAGACCGTTTCAACAGAGTATTTTTTCAGTTGAAAATTGTGTCAGAAGTGGGTGCCGACGGCCCAGCGAGGTGAAAAGTCAGCTGTGTTTTCTATCAAACTTTAACGCAAAGTTCTCCACTTAGACACTGTCTCGGAAAATGAAGTTTATATGTATGAAAAGAGCGAGATGCCAGCTTTTTTTCATTACAAAATTATTTCACGCTGTTGGCATTTTCATCGAAATAAGGAAAATATGACGTAAGCTTGTTAAAAGTGGCTTCACTCTGGGACATTAATCAGCAATGATTTAGTACAGGAACAAAATTGTCAAATGTTGACTTGCTGCATTTTATCCTTGTGTTCTGAGGTTTTCATCGATAGTAAATATGTGTTGATAGTTTGAATGGACAGCGAGCCAGACAAAACGGAAGCTGCCATAAAATTCTGTTGGTTCGGCCTCGCGAGGCTCGTTTCGGCTCCGGCACTATGTCGCTGGCTTTGCGGCTTGGTACATGCTTATAAAAGTCGAGCGTTGTGTGAGAGCAGAGAGTGTTTCCCCCAGAGTGTTCCATGATGTGAACGACTGGCGTGAGAGGCAGAGAGAGTGCTCAGTGGCGCTGAGTGCTGTACGAGAGGGATTGCTCCAGGGCTGCGTTCCTGGTTTGAGCTTATCATGGAAGGCAAATAAAAGGAAAAACTCTGCTTCGTCCACTGTGTCTTCTTGACTGGCTGCTGTCCCTTGGTTCCTGCACTTCTCACCATCTGCCTGTCTTCACCTGCACACCCCTTACCCCTCCACACATCACAACTGGCACTGCGAGCAGGATTGAAGACAAGGGACCAAGAAGACACAGCCAAGAAGACGGACACCATGGCCAGCCAACTACCTCTGCACCTCTGCATCGGCCCCCAAATTCACGGGTAACGAGAGCAGCAGGGAAGTGGACAACTTCATCCGGGAGGCCAGGCTTGCCCTACACCTGCAGCCCCTGGATGACAGGACAGCCACCCTCTGGCTGATTGCCGCCCTAGATGGCCGAGCTCACAGGAGGTGATCAGGCTGCAGCGACAGAGGTGGACTCCCCAGCCAAGATCTTTACCATCTTGGAGGAGAACTGGGGAGAACAACGCGATGTCGTCACCCTGGCTACGGCATTTTTCAACAGGCAGCAGGGCCAGGACGAGACCATCTGGGAGTATGGCTCCCATCTCCAGTACCTATGGAGGAAGGTGAACCAGGCTGGGGATGGAATGTTGCCAGCATCCATACTACGGGACGTCTTCACCCGTGGCCTACTACAAGCAGCGCTCCGCAAGGATGTCGGTATTTCGTCCGAACCATCCTACCACCACTTTGGAGAGGCTAGGAAGGAAGCCCAAAGGTGGATGCAGGACTGCAGTGCCGACGGCGACATCCTCCACACGGCTGGCACTGCTGCTGTTGCCTCGCTTCAAAGTCAGCTAGAGGCACTCACAGCTACAGTCGCCAGTTTGAGGCAGGAAATCCAGCAGCCACCACCTGCACGGCCACCACTGCAGATCCACAGCTGCGTGGCAAATGCGCAGCATTCAAGACGACGGCCAGGCGGAGACGACGACGGAAGCTGGCACCTATGAAACTGGGGACAAACTCCAGTCCTTTGCCACTGTCAGCACCAGAATGCAGACAAGTCTCGGCAACATGGTTCAGCAGCACCCAGGCGACAGGCAGAGTCCATTTTGCCTCAGCTGTCACCAGGAGAGATGCACGACTCCAGCAGGAGGACCCATCCATTGGGCCAATTCTGTCCTCGGCCAAAGAAGCCTGCAGCTGGCAAGAACCGGGAGCTACAGGCTCTCATTCAGCAGCACAGCCGACTCACCTGCCGACAGGGGATGCTGTATCGGCGGAATGGTGGACCCTAAACTTGGGCATGTGAGCAGTACTCCTTCCCGGATTGCTCCGCCCCAAGGTTCTGTCATCGGTCCACAACCGCCAGGGTCACGGGGCTACCAGAATGCTGCGGAGATGTTACGCCCCAGGTCTACTGGCCGGTATGTACCGGGACCTGGAGCAGCACCTGGCTGATTGCCGACCCTGCAGAAAGGTCAGCCAAACTGCCAGTGCCTCCATGCCATCAGACCGTGCGCCAGAACCGAGGCCACCACAGGCTGCTGTGGCCTCCAGACCATGGGTCTGGCCCTGTCAGGCAACTTCCCTGCCTGACAACCGAAGTGACGCACATGCCTGAACCACCTGACTGGAGGAGACCCAAGCTGGAACTATCACCAGACTCCAGGACAGACTGGGTTGTGTTCCCACAACCCAAGCCCAGAACTGCTAGCCACCCTGTGCCAACTCCAGTTCCGCCCCTGATACGTAGAGTTATCCACCCACGCCAGCCCACGGCGACTGCCTGTCTGGCGGTGAAACCTGTTAAAAGGTATGCTAGTGACTGCCTGGATGACCAGGAACACTTTCACAAATAACTGACCTGTCAGATGTCGCAAGGGACAGTAAATATATTCCAAGGCTGATTGATAATTAAATACCTGTTTGGGAAGAGGTGTTGCAGACTGTTAAACATTATGTTTTCTATTTTTATGCACAAGCTAGTATATATGTTGATTGTTCTTCAGGTTGGATAATAATGTATGCCACGGTTTTTCAGAAGCCAGCAGTAGGCCTACTGGCTAAGGATCTTATAGCAAAATCTGTTTTTGTCATTTTGTACCGGACTTTATGGATTTTTGTTCAAATAGCAAGTCCATTATTGTCACGTTGGCACCCCGTGTTTTGAGTTTTGATAAATCCTTTTTCTCTTCATTTTATCGTGCTATGTCTGACTTTATGGATTTTGTTCAAATAGCAAGTCCATTATTGTCACGTTGGCACCCCGTGTTTTGAGTTTTGATAAATCCTCCCAAGTATATTCTGTACCTGACCTTCTTGGAATGTTTAAAATAACAAATCCTTGCAAAGTCATTTTTAGTACCTGACATCTTGGAATTTTGTATACATAACAAGTCCATTATTGTCACTTGGTACCTACCCAGTGCTTTGGGTTTTAACACATGTTCCTAATGATTTCTGATGTCCGACTGGAACTTTGTTTTAAATATCAAGTCCAGTTTAGTCACTTATGTACCCAAAGTCCGGTTTTGTTCATGAAAGGATCCCTTGTTGTCATTTTGTATTTGACTTTTTGGAATTTTGTGTAAAATACATGTCCATTTTAGTCAATGTGAATCCTGGCTTTCAGACGCCTTGTTTAAAAGAGCAAGCCCTTGATAGTCGGAATAATGTGAATGCAAAGAATGAGAGGGAGAACAAGATGTTTTGATGTTTTGATGCATTGATGTAAGTGTTTTTGTTTTGGGGTAGTCATGCCTCTAAAGACTTGATGGCTGAAGCTCATTTTTTCATTGATTGATTTTTGCACCCTTACTTGATAACTCTGCCATTTTTATGTCATTTTTGTGCCAGCGAGGACGCTGGTTGTAACAGAGTAGGGGGGATGTAGCCGGGATGCTAACAGTGTTTCGTTTGGTTACTTTTCGTGGATGAAAATGTTTTGTTCGAGAGTTATCTTCCCCTTACCTCCCTTGGTCGAATCTCATTTTTTTATTGTGTAAATTCTTTAAATCATGAATACCTCAGAACCTACATAGTTGTATGTACGTCACTAAAGTCACAAAAATTAATGTATTTGATTCATTACAACCGTACTGGGCTGAGAAGCCCATATTTTCTCTAAACTGGTATTTTGCACGAGCAATCTTGGCGCCATTTTCAATTGTCTGCTGAATGAATATTGAATAATTCTTGATTTTTACAAAAAAGTAAGAGGAAAACCGAAGATCTGAAGATGCATGTTAAAAGTAAAGTCCATAAGCTTTCATTTCGTATATCGCATGCCTATGATCTTTTCTGTACAAGCTTGCGACTATACGAAATGACTGACAGCGCCGGTCCCTTTAGCGAGTCGCCTTCTTTGTTTACTGTCGGAGTTTTGATCCAAATTATCATTCTACGAAATTCGGACTTCCCGATCGAAATCTTGCTAATGACTCCATTTTTGTTATGAATACAACTGAAAATGTGTAGAATATATTATCTAACAGACCGTTTCAACAGAGTATTTTTCAGTTGAAAATTGTGTCAGAAGTGGGTGCCGACGGCCCAGCGAGGTGAAAAGTCAGCTGTGTTTTCTATCAAACTTTAAACGCAAAGTTCTCCATTAGACACTGTCTCGGAAAATGAAGTTTATATGTATGAAAAGAGCGAGTGCCAGCTTTTTATTCATTACAAAATTATTTCACGCTGTTTGGCATTTTTCATCGAAATAAAGGAAAATATGACGTAAGCTTGTTAAAAGTGGCTTCACTCTGGGACATTAATCAGCAATGATTTAGTACAGGAACAAAATTGTCAAATGTGACTTGCTGCATTTTATTCCTTGTGTTCTGAGGTTTTCATCGATAGTAAATATGTGTTGATAGTTTGAACGGACAGCGAGCAGACAACACGGAAGCTGCCATAAAATTCTGTTGGTTCGGCCTCGCGAGGCTCGTTTCGGCTCCGGCACTATGTCGCTGGCTTTGCGGCTCGGTACATGCTTATAAAAGTCGAGCGTTGTGTGAGAGCAGAGAGTGTTCCCCAGAGTGTTCCATGATGTGAACGACTGGCGTGAGAGGCAGAGAGAGTGCTCAGTGCGCTGAGTGCTGTACGAGAGGGATTGCTCCCAGGGCTGCGTTCCTGGTTTGAGCTTATCATGGAAGGCAAATAAAGGAGAGAAAACTCTGCTTCGTCCACTGTGTCTTCTTGACTGGCTGCTGTCCCTTGGTTCCTGCACTTCTCACCATCTGCCTGTCTTCACCTGCACACCCCTTACCCCTCCACACCATCACAATTGTTTTTGTGATAAGAAACATCCGTTTTTAGTGCTGTAGAATGTGGGCAAAATTTCACACTTGCTTTTGAAGATGACATAAGCCGTTGCTGTAAGCTCTGCATGGATTCTTGCCATCACTGATGCAGGGAAGTGACCCAGGGGAGATGTTAACAGTGCTGCTGGCAGCAAGCCCTAAACATTAGTGTTAAGTTCAGTCCAGGAAATAGGATGAAGACGGGTAAAATCACAGTTGTAGCTGTGCATTTTTGTCCTGTGGTACAGGCATTGCCATTAATCTGGTATGCATAGAAATGAGTAGTATGAAGTGACTGTGAACATGTACACTGAAATACAGATGTCGGTATGCCTCTGTGTCATGTTACACCAGCCACCAGAGGGAGCTGGATCGAATCAAGGCGATGCTCAGACAGAAAGGGCTGGTGCACATTGGCCTTGCTCTTGGATTTGGTCAGTATTTCCCTTTTTTTTTTCTCGTATTTCCGAAGTCAGGTAGGAGACGGAGGATCTCTGTGATTCAGAGACCTTACTCCAGTGTAACATAGGACAGAGGTTGAATATATTGGATACTATGTGCATGTTTTGAGAGACTTTTTAATGTATAGGGTTAAAATATGCATTCAATGAACAATACATACCATTTACTAGTGTGGCAGCTTCAGCAGCAGCAACAGGAAGTAATGGCAGATATCAATTCATAGTGGTGGCCATACGTTCATTTTCATTTGCCTTGCTCACATATTTGGTATCTTTTTTTTTCTTGTAGCAGTTTTGGTATTTTCCTCTTTTCCTATTCATCTTTTTCCTGTTTGATATTTACCTTGATATGTATGTGTCTCTTCTCTACTGGCCAGCATATTTCTTTCATTTGCCCCTCTGCATTTTATTTTTTTTTTCCTCTCTGCATACATGACGTTTGTGCTTTTTTGCTACCTGTATTTTGTGTTTTCTTCTAACATCTCAGTGATAGTTGTTCTCTCTGTATACAATTTGTTCTGCTTTTTCCCCCCTGCCCTTTCAGCACATTTCTATCGCTGCACTTTCAGCACATTTCTATCCTTTTTTCCCCCTTGAAAAGCATAGCTTTTATTTGTCAACTGTCCTTTCATTATTTGTTTTCTCTTCCTCAGCAGCCCTGATGTGGCCCTCTGCGGTCGGCTGGGCTATAAGCAACATTATCTTATCTTATCTCTTCCTCAGTATAAAAATTTTCCGTTCCTTTCAGCATATTTGTTATCTTTTCTTTTTGTCTCAGCATATTTGTTATCATTTTTTTCCTCTCTGCATTTTCTCATATTTACCACTCCAAACCAATGTCTTATCATTCCATTTTCCATTGTGTAAGTACCTCTGTGTTCTTTTTCTTTCTTTTCAATTCTTTCTTTTCATTTTATTTCATTTTATTGTATTTTAATTTATATCCTTATAAAAATAATATTTCATATTACTTTTATTTTATTTCATTTTTTTCTATTCTTTTCTTTTTAAAATTTAATTTAATTTACTTTTTATTATTATTCTTTTCTTTTGATATCCACATAAGTAACATGAAGACCGTTCCATTCATTCATACTTGACAGCCAGTGTTGCGTTTTCAAATACAGAAATGATCTCAGAAGAGGAAGACGCCCAAAATGATCAACTGGAGTGGCTGGACAGTCTTTAGCCCCAGTACCTTGCTGTGCATGACTGAAGACAGACAGCTGTAGAGTTCCTGGACTTCCCAAGCCTCTCTCACCTTGTCCAGGTGACTTCCAGGCATAAAATGACATTCCGTTCTTTGGACTGTTCACTTAACGTATCATCCACGTTAGTACTTTTAAACCCACATCTGATATATGCATATTTACAGAAGTGGTACACAAAATTGTTGATGTTTATAAAAATTTTACAACCTGTGACTGTCTCAGTGATTAAAAGCGCTGTTGACCAGTGGTCATTAGTGGCCAGAGAGTGCGATTTTGCAATCTTTTTGATGACTGCTAAGATTGTGTCTGAAAGAGAAAGACAGAAACCAGGTCTTTGAAGATTTTTAAGATTGTGTCAACAGACTGCACACCTCCACATCACTATCACAGTATTATATGAAGGAGTCAGTTTAAAAGTGATCTAAGTGTTTTCATATTTTGATGTGTTTGTACTCTTGCTGAAATCCTGCTGCAGGACGTTTTTCGTGACTGAATTTGACTGCACCTGACAGTGGAACACTCTCGCAACTGACATCAACACTGCACCCGACCTTTTCACTCAATACAGACAATTAACTGGAGAGGAACTCACAACTGACATCAACACTGCACCCGACCTTTTCACTCAATACAGACAATTAACTGGAGAAGAACTCGCAACTGACATCAACACTGCACCCGACCTTCTCACTCAGTACAGACAATTAACTGGAGGAGAACTCACAACTGACATCAACACTGCACCCGACCTTCTCACTCAGTACAGACAATTAACTGGAGGGGAACTCACAACTGACATCAACACTGCACCCGACCTTCTCACTCAGTACAGACAATTAACTGGAGGGGAACTCACAACTGACATCAACACCGAATACCTGGACCTCATCTTCCCACCCGATACTGACAATGAAATGGAGGGGGCATCACAACTGACATCAACACCGAGCACTTGGGCATGACCTCCCCATTGCACGCAGACACCAACATGGAGGGGAACTCAAAACTGACATCCACACCCAGTACAAGTACCTGATCTTCCCATTCAATGCAGACACTGACATGGAGGGGAACTCACACTGCATCAACTCAAAGAATAGCCTGAAGGGGGTGAACCAAATAAAATTTGAACACAGCAAGAACAGTTAACCTCACTCTACACAAAATGTTACATTGGCGGGTGCAGTGTTGATGTCAGTTGTGAGTTCCCCTCCAGTTAATTGTCTGTACTGAGTGAGAAGGTCGGGTGCAGTGTTGGTGTCAGTTGCGAGTTCTTCTCCAGTTAATTGTCTGTACTGAGTGAGAAGGTCAGGTGCAAGTGTGCAGTGTTGATGTCAGTTGTGAGTTCCCCTCCAGTTAATTGTCTGTATTGAGTAAAAAGGTCGGGTGCAGTGTTGGTGTCAGTTGCGAGTTCCCCTCCAGTTAATTGTCTGTATTGAATGAAAAGGTTGGGTGTGCAGTGTTGATGTCAGTTGTGAGTTCCCCTCCAGTTAATTGTCTGTACTGAGTGAGAAGGTTGGGTGTGCAGTGTTGGTGTCAGTTGTGAGTTCCCCTCCAGTTAATTGTCTGTATTGAGTGAGAAGGTCAGGTGCAGTGTTGATGTCAGTTGTGAGTTCCCCTCCAGTTAATTGTCTGTATTGAGTGAGAAGGTCGGGTGTGCAGTGTGGGTGTCAGTTGCGAGTTCCTCTCCTTTTCAGTGGCTGTGCTGAGTGGGAAAGCCTTGCCCAGGAATTCAGTGCAGTTTCACGAGGGGCATGTAGTTGGTTTCCTCTCTATGGAGATGCTTGCTGTATCTAACTCTGCGTCTGAACAAGAAGTGTTGCTAGTAGAAGGGCTTTTGCAGGCGGTGTCTTGTGTAATCCTAATCAGATCGGGCTCTTATTTGCTAAATACTTTCAGAATGACTTGGCAGTTCTAATGGACTTTGATATTTGATGCGTGTGGGGAGTAGAAGCTGAGGATACATGGACAGTGGTTATAAGAATTCAAAAGGGACAAAGTCACTTATTTGTGTGAGGAAAATCAAAATGGCTGAACATGCAAGAAGTACTGTGACATAAGTCATTATGGAAAACTACATTATGAAAGGGATGGTTCTTCTTTCTTTGTGTGTTCACCTTCATCGAGTTGAAGATTCTGACACTTTTGTGTGTATGACCGTTTTTTTTATCCGGCCATTAAGGCAGCCATACTCCAACTTCGGGGATGGTACATGCTGTGTGTAACGTGTCATTCATACCAACGGCCAAACTGGCCTTCTCTTCTGAAAGTTTGTGATGGGATTTTACATGTGTGCAAGATGTGCGTTTGTTCACACATAGAACCTCGGTTTATAGTCTCATTCGAAGGACTGTATGGGGAATGGTTAAAAACACCATGGTATGGTTAGGCTGTTACATGAATTAAAGATGAGGTTGAGCGTGAATATGTTTGAACATAGGTTACTTGATGATTTGTAAATCATGCATTGTGATTTAAAAAAAATTCATTTTACTCCTTTCACTCCTCTTTCTCTCTCTGTCTTTCTCTGTCTCTGTCTGTCTGTCTGTCTCTCAGTGTGTCTGTCTCTCAGTCAGTCTGTCTGCCTGTCTGTTTTTATTTATCTCTCTCTCTGCCTGTTGTTTGTCCATCTCTCTGCCTCTGTCTCTGTCTCTCATTCTCTCTCTGTCTCTGTCTGTCTCTCTCTCTCCCTCTGTCCCTCCCTCTCTGTCTCTGTCTCTCTCTCTCTCTTGCTCTCTCTCTCTCCCCACACACACCTGTGTCACAGTCCCTTGGTCACTGTGTCTCACTTAAAATTCCAGATTTTACACCCAACATTTACAATTCGAAATTGATATACTTTTTGTGTGTATTTTGTTTTTGTAGTTCTACTTGTTGGACATTGTTAATGCCTACTTGTCATGAGATTTTTTTAAAATCATGTTATCGGTTGGTGAATTTCTTAACAACAGAGTATGCGTGGCCCTCACATGAGGGACTTCAGCAACATCCAGAAAGTTTTGAACACAGGTGTAAGTGATCTTTGAAAGGCGACTTACCGAAAGTTTTCAAAATTCTGACGTTAAATATGTGTTATGACATATTTGACTTGTGCTGACCGTTGCTCTCTTGAAGGGGAAAGAATAATTTTTTCCGCCATTCACTTGTTGCTTTTTTCTGATGTAAAGTGGTGAATTCAACTCTCATCAATGGGACTTGCCGAGCTAAGAAAATGACTGGGTTAGCTCCTAACTGGTTTTAGTCATTGTGCAGGGTGCTGAACCTGGCTTTGGTTTGTTTTAAAAACTTTCACATAAATTTTGGCAGAAGTTCACTCAGTATTTCTCTCTCTCTCTCTCTCTTTCTCTTCTCTCTCTCTCTCTTTCTCTCTCTCTCTCTCTCTCTCTCTCTCTCTCTCTCTCTCTCTCTCTCTCTCTCTCTCTCTCTCAATTTCTTTTTGATCCCATTTTGAAAGTATGTATGGAAGATGCTACCTATGGGCAAGTGATCATCATCATCATCAAAACATTAATACACACTTAGAAAATAAAAGGAAAATGAGCCATTACTGGTGTGTTGAAAACATCTGAAAATATTCATATCCTTGAAGTAAGTTGCTAAAGGACTGAACATTGTCTTTACTGGATACTGTATGACTTCACTCGATTTACTTCACCTTTACAGGATAATATTAGGCTTGACCCTTGGATTATCAGTGATGTCTTAACTCATGTCACAAAAAGAAGTATTTTGATAAGTAGACTGAAATGAAGTCACAGAGTAAAACAAACATCATTCTTCGTCTGTGTTCAACACAGAGCTTAATAAGAATATTAGCGCTGAATTTTGGCAAGACGCTGTTCGTCATGTGTTCACCAGATAACCATGTAGTAACCGAGCAGCAGGGTGAAAAGAAGTTCGGGTGAGTAACTCCGTTCATCAAATTTTAGTAAATCGGCTTCTAATGGGTGCTTGTCAAATGTTGACAAATCTTGCTCAGTTCTTGTGTATGGAGGCCATAATGTTTTGAAGCACCTTTGATGTATGCTTATTCCGTTTTATGATTTTAAAGACATCTTTACACAAGACTGCAAAATTTTGATGCATTGTACATTATTTGATTTTTATGTTGATTCATATTTCTTAGTCAGTTTTGATGACCAGATTCAACTCCATGAGTAATTTTGTAAATTGTTATTGGTGTTATCACTGTCAAGATAATAGATTGTTGCCTACATCTATATCATGTAATAAATTGTTGTATATCTCTTTATTACCCATGAGCGTCTTTTTGTTGCAGTTTCTTTCCCTCTGTGTCACTATTTACTTTCAGTCTTTCAATTATAGATAGAACCCTCATCTCCAGATGATTGTACTTTTCTATCACATTCTGCATTGTGTGTGTGTGTGTGTGTGTGTGTGTGTGTGTGTGTGTGTGTGTGTGTGTGTGTGTGTGTTTGTGTGTGTTTTCTTATTAACATTTCTTGCATGTACAGTTCACTATCCTTTTCTGATTCTTAAACTTCTTTCTTAAAAGGAATCTTTCTGAAATGATTTTTAAAAAGCTCTGCTTTGACAGCTGCACACTGTCATTCAACCATGAAATAGACACACTTTACAAAATGCACCAAAAATGGCTTGGCGTGCACCCAGTGACAAGACATAGCCAGCTTGACTCCATCCTTGCTCCCCACAGGATCAGGTCCTGGCTTTCCAACAGATCAGGTTCTTGCTTCCCAAAGGATCAGGTCCTTAATCCCTAGAGGATCAGGTCCTTAATCCCCAAAGGATCAGGACCTTGCTCCCCAAAGGATCAGGTCCTTAATCCCCAAAGGATCAGGACCTTGCTCCTCAAAGGATCAGGTTCTTGCTCCCCAAAGGATCAGGTCCTTGCTCCCCATTGGATCAGGTCCTTGCTCCCCAAAGGATCAGGTTCTTGCACCCCAAAGGATCAGGTTCTTGCTCCCCGAAGGATCAGGTCCTTGCTCACCAAAGGATCAGGTTCTTGCTCCCCGAAGGATCAGGTCCTTGCTCCCCAAAGGATCAGGTGCTTGATCTCCAAAGGATCATGTCCTTGCTCCTCAAAGGATCATGTCCTTCTCCCCAAAGGATCAGGTCCTTAATCCCCAAAGGATCAGGTCCTTACCCCCGTAAGGATCAGGTTCTTGCTCCTCAGAGGATCAGGTCCTTGATCCCAAAGGATCAGGTCCTTTGCTATCCGAAGGATCAGGTGTGGCTCCCAAAAGGACCAGGTCCTCAATCCCTAAAGGGTCAGGTTCGTTCTCCCACAAAGGATCAGGTTCCTGTTCCCACAAAAGGTCAGGTCGTCGCTTCCGCAACTATCAGGTCATTACTCTTAAAAGGATCAGGCTCTTTCTTCCCAAAGGATCAGGTTTGTGCTCCCTAAAGGATCAGGTCCTCAATGCCCAAAGGATCAGTTCCCTCCTTCCACAACGGATCAGGACCTCACTCTTAAAAGGATCAGGTCCCTGCTCCCCAAAGCATCAGACCCTTGCTCCTAAAGGATCAGGTGCTCGTTCATCATGGGATCAGGCACTCGTGTTCCCCAAAGGATTAGGTAATTGGACCCCAAGGGATCAGGTCCTTGCTTCCAAAAAGATCAAGTCCTTATTCTTGCTTATCGAAGGAGCAGGTCCTTGCTCCCCCAAATCAGGTTATTGCTCCCCAAAGAATCGGGTTTCTGCTCCCAAAAGTGTCGGTTCCTCACTCCCCCAAAGGATCAGACCTCCGCTCCCAAAGCATTAGATCTTTGTTCCCAATGGATCAGGTCCTCGCTCTGCAAAGGATCAGGTCCTTGCTCTTCAAAGGAGTAGGTTGTCCTTCCCCAGAAGATTAAGCCCTTGCTCTACAAATGATAAGGTTATTGCTCCCCTAAAGATCATGTCCTTGCTCCCTGAAGGATCAGGTTCTCGTTCCCCAAATTATCAGTACTTCGCTCCCCAAAGCACCACGTTCTTGCTGATCAAAGGATCAGGTCTTTACTCCCCAAAAGATTAGATCCTTGTTCCCCAAAGGGTAAGGTCTTTGGTCCCCAAAGGATCAGATCCTCGTTCCCCAAAAGATCAGATCCTTGTTCCCCAAAGGGTAAGGTCTTTGGTCCCCAAAGGATCAGATCCTCGTTCCCCAAAAGATCAGATCATTGTTCCCCAAAGGGTAAGGTCTTTGGTCCCCAAAGGATCGGATCCTTTTCCCAAAAGACCAGGTCCAGTATTAAACAAGTCAAAAGGGACATGGGCATTGGCAGTGAATATGACATGGTACTGAAAGCAGCCACAGTATAATTGAAGAAGAACCACAAGCAAAATTGCCCACGTATAAGAATCGACCGAGAAAAAAACTGAAAGATTATAGGACTAAATCGATGTGTGAGTGTTGTAGTAGGCATTTTGGTGCTTTTAACCTTCTAGATGATAGTATTCAAAATATCATGATCAACATCACGAAACAACAAAAGACGTCTTGCAATACAGCAGGAGGGACAAACTCTAGGTCGTGATGACAACAGATCTGTGAAACACGAGACCTAAGGGACCTGAAAACCCACTAGAACGTGGATCGTAAAGCATCATCGCAGTCAGCACCGAACTGGAACATTAAACAGAAACAAGAGAGAGATAGGTTGTCAACAAGTACGATGAAGCAAAGAATCAGCAAAGCAGACGCTTAAAAGAAACTGTCTGGATCATAGCAGCCTGTGGCTGGGATTGTAGAGGACAAGAACAGTTCCCTCCTCCAGGAACCAACAGAAGTAGCTGGAAAGTGGGAAGACGTCAACCTGCTTGAGAATGAAGATGCAGCTTCTAGTGATTCGTTGGGTCTCCTGCTGATTCAGACTTAACTTATTGGAGTTAATTGAGGAAAAGGTTTATGGATGTATGTGTGTGTGGTGTGGTGGTGGTGGTGGTGTGTGTGCGCGTGGTGTGTGTGTGTGTGTGTGTGTGTGTGTGTGAGTGTGTGTGTGTAAGTGAGTGTGTGTGTCTGTGAATGTATGCGTGTGTGTGTGTGTGTGAGTGAGTGTGTGTGTGGGGGGGGGGGGGGGAGGGGATGGAGTACGCTAAATCTGAATAGAACTAACATAAGGGAGGCGCTCACAGATAATTTCACCAATTACATCCACAGAATTTAGCTGGACCTGTATCCGACCTGTCGGTCCCACACATAAATACCTGTCAACCAAGATGGCCTACCTTTTTCTGGAGTTTGTGGGAGTCTGAAATGGTTGGATAATTTTCTGGACCAGAACGCGGTCATATGCCGAGAGATGTAGGTGTGTGTCTGATGATACATCCTGTATTGGTACCAAGGCGCCAGAGATGTCGATGGAGACACCAGGAGACTGTACATCACGACTACATAATACCATGTCTCCTCAAGGCATATTAAAAAATAACCCTGGGCATCATCCCGCGTCCTCAAGAAATCCTAGACATCCGGGAACCACCAATGGGCGGGACTCCTGTGTGCACAAACTGCAATCTTTAAACCATTAAATCAGAAAAAATGTCACAACGCGGCACCGTAGTAGCCACCTACTCTCCAAGTTCAATTCGCAACAGCCAGCGTGTCCTTGAGCGTGAGGAGGATAGGATGTCAGTCTCACCATTACCAGTAAGCCCTTTCGTCTTATCACCCGCAAACCCCTACGCCAGTAGACTGATAATTGGACCGTAAGTCCAAACTCGATGCAGCAGCGATTGGTAGATTTGAGAATGTTTGAATTAGCATACCTTTCCACAATTCCCTAGTTTCTGCAAACAAATGTAATGTTGTATTGGCATTTTTTGTGAATGGTTTCTCTATTTATGACAGGATCTGGTACTGGCACTGAATTTTCCAAAAGCCACTAAACATCTCTTTCATTATCATTTATTCATTTATCTATTTATTAATTTATCTATTTATTTATTCATTCACTTATAGATCCACACAGCTCTGACTGCCGATGAAATCTCCAGCAATAAAACACGACAAACAGCGTCTGCAGAGTAGAGATACAAATCACAGACTGAATCGACCCTTGCTTTTCCCCACAGTGCAGCAGACAGCTGGTCAAAGCCCAGGGCGTCATTACAATGACATGGAAGATGCAGGTGAAGTGTCTTTTTTTCACGTCCTTATAAAGATGTGGAAAGAAACAGGTGAAGTGTCTTTCTTTCACGTCCTAGTAAAGATATGGAAGAGGCAGGTGAAGTATGTTTCGTTGACATCCTTACAAGGATGTGGAAGAGACAGGAGAAATATGTTTCTTTCACGTCCTTACAAGGATGTGGAAGAGACAGGAGAAATATGTTTCTTTGACGTCCTTACAAAATGTGGAAGACGCAAGAGAAGAATTATTGTTTTATGTCCTTACAAAGATATGGAAGGGACGGGAGACGTATCTTTCTTTCACGTCCTTAGATATGTAGGAGACAGGAGAAGTATGTTTCTTTCACGTCCATACAAAGATTTGGAAGAGACAGGAGACGTGTCTTCTTTGACATCCTTACAAAGACGTGGAAGAGACAGGAGAAGTATGTTTCTTTCACGCCCTTGCAAAGATATGGAAGAGACAGATGAAGTATCTTTTTTCACGTCCTTGCAAAAATGTGGAAGAGAAAGAAGTATGTTCTTTCATGTCCTTACAAACATATAGTGAGAGACAGAAGTATCTTTCTTTCACGTCCTTACAAAGTGTAGAAAAGACAAACATATGTTTCTTTCATGGTCTTTACAAAGATATGCAGAGAGACAGGAGGAGTATCTTTCTTTTACGTCCTTGAGAAGATGTGGAAGAGACAGAAGTATCTTTCTTTCACGTCCTTATAAAGATGTGGAAGAGACAGGAGAAGTATGTTTCTTTCACGTCCTTACAAAGAGATGGAGGAGACAGGAGAAGTATGTTTCTTTCACGTCCTTACAAAGAGATGGAAGAGACAGGAGAAGTATGTTTCTTTCACGTCCTCACAAAGAGATGGAAGAGACAGGAGAAGTATGTTTCTTTCACGTCCTTACAAAGATATGGAAGAGACAGGAGAAGTATCTTCCTTTTATGTCCTTACAAAGATGTGGAAGAGACGGGAGAAGTAGTTTCTTTCACGCCGTTACAAAGATATGGAGAGAGACAGGAGAAATATCTTTCTTTTACGTCCTTACCAAGATACGGGAGAGACAGGATATGCATCTCACCTTGCTTTCCAACTCTTGTAGGAGTGCCGATTGCTCAAGCTGGTCAGGAACCACTTTCGAGAACCACAGTCACTGCGTGTCATGAGAACTGATCACCTGGCCGGGCTGCACTCTCAGGTAAGCACGTATGCCAGCTTCTTGTCATCCACGGGTTTAGCGAAGCCGTCGCACTGCCTACTCGTAAGCTTTACCTACACGCGAACTATCACGCGTGTGCTCCAAATTTAATAGTTTGACACTATCAGCGGCGACGTGTGGCAACAGACATCAAGCCGTGAAGCCGTTTAAGGATGAGCTGGCCAAACTCGCATCGTATGGATCCACAAAAGGGTGTCTCGAAAAGGGCTTTTGACGGGGATTTGGAAGTGGTGAGACCACTGAAGGCAGAACCATCAACACCAACTGTCAACGCCAACAGCGCGACAGAAAACCACCAGCACCAGCTCTGACTAACCAGCGCCTGAAGGACAACCACTCTTTTCCTTCCTCCATAACCCACCCACCACTTCAACGACACAGACTACAGTCTGGGACGCTTCGGTCCTTTAAGCGCCTTTGGCCGATATGGCATGAATATCACCACACTACAGGGAAAATCACTGTCAAGTCATCAAGAGGCAATCAACCAGAGGAGACACTTCACTGCCGCCGAGTCACTTCAGTGGTGGTCAGTGGTGACTGTTCTGATACAGCACACGCAGGACCCCCACAGACGACTGTAATTGTTTAGAGGGACCTCCGGAAGGGGCCGTTACGTCCGTCCAACGACAGTCCCCAAGAACTTGCCGATACCGGCGACCTTGACATGTCACCATGTGAAAGACTTTGAGAGAAGATCCAAACTGAGGGCACCACGACAGCGTGGCATGAAAGGACGCGCTGATCGATGAGGATGAGGATAATAAAGAAAATGATGCTATGGAGGTTTATTTCCGTCTGAGACAGCACGACAGGTCTGTATTTTATGCTTACTATCATAACATATCCCGGGGTCAACCAGGCCCGACAGATACAGACTCCTGCAGTATTGGTCATAAAATTTTAGCAACGATTTCAGAGGAGCATCCATTAAGAGAATGAAACTCGACTGTGTGGTTGCAGTCCTCCCAACAGAGCCCATAGTAAACTCACCTCAGGAAGGAAGCCGGTCCTACGCCCAAAAAAATCTCACAAATAGAAATGGCTCTGATGGGAATCGAACCCC
The DNA here is from genome assembly GCA_018398815.1 of Conus ventricosus. Taxonomy (NCBI): domain Eukaryota; kingdom Metazoa; phylum Mollusca; class Gastropoda; order Neogastropoda; family Conidae; genus Conus; species Conus ventricosus. Next base: position 107,538,777 of record CM031597.1, on the reverse strand, counting down.
AAGGTCACCCAAGAAAATGTGACTCCTCTCTACAACATATTGTATATGGTGTATCCCTTAGAAAATATGTGTGTGCAGTAAATAAAGGGAAACAACTGCTCCCAGCCGATTCACACGTATAGCTATCGTGATGCCTCTCCTGTCGCGGGTCACGTGCGATCATCCTCACCAGCTGAATTAATCGGTTTGCGTGGTGGCATCTTCAACTTTACTTTTGAAGTCGGTCAAACAGTCGCGGAAAGATTGTCGATTCAGGACAGAAGTAAAGAGCCACGAGGGAGGGGAGACAAGCCCGCCCGGCAAGCAAGCAAGGAGAGAGGAGGGATCGATGAAATGATAAGACTCGTTGTCGAGAATTTCACAGCGCTGGGGGAGAGACCGGGCGCGGACATGTGATAGTCCACGTCTGCATCCCTGCTCCATCCGCTCGCTCACCGTCAGCTGTAGAGCTGTCAGATGTTTTCGGTTAGGATCTGTCCAAATACCATCGACTGACCAGTCACTGTATGCACTGTATAACCTGGGATTTCCATTCAATGCTGGCGTCTGTTTTTCTCATGAGGTGTTCCCAACTAGCCAGTGACAATGGTTATTCATGTGTGATTTGCGGTCTATTTTCTGCTGTGTTTTCCAGCAATGTTTGTAATTTTTTTAAACGAAGTTTTACCTATCCATCTTACTGTGGATGTACCTGGTGACCCGATCGTTAAGGCCGTGATACATGCATCGTTAACATCACGTCCTCTCAACAGTCTATACGCAGACTTTACAGTTTTGTTTTATGATGGTTTCTATCGAGTTAATTCGAAAACGGGAGCCTAGTGAAATTAGTTATCTATCCATGCATTTTCTCGGATGGTGAAGATAGCTATCTATCCATCCATTCCATCGGATGGTTGAGATAGTGATCCATTCATCCGCTCTATCAGATGGCTTTCAGAAGAGGTCAAGACCTGTCTCAACAGCTGACTTCTGGAAAGTCGCTCCTGTGTCACTTATCCGGGCCTCGTCTCCACTGCCATTGACAAGTAAGGCCACGTCACATTACTTTACGTTCAGAAACATGCTTTTGTTTGTTTGGTTGTTATTTTTGTACTAACCTAACTTGTCTCTGTATTTTACCGTTTACATCACATTACTTTACGTTCAGAAACATGCTTTTGTTTGTTTGGTTGTTATTTTTGTACTAACCTAACTTGTCTCTGTATTTTACCGTTTACATCACATTACTTTACGTTCAGAAACATGCTTTTGTTTGTTTGGTTGCTATTTTTGTACTTTAACCTAACTTGTGTCTATTTTACCGTATATCTAACTTCAACAGTTTTTGTTATTGTTATTTTTGTACTTTAAGGTAATCTGTTTCTGTATTCTTCCAATTCATTTTTACTTCCAGAGTTGTTCTTTCTTGTCTTATCAGCCTTGATTAAAAGGAGGTGGTTTTTTTCTAGGTGTGCTATGTCTGTCTGTTTGTCTATCTGTCTGTCCATCTTCCTGTCTGTAGGCCTTCCAAACGGCTGCCATGCCATGTCACGACCATTTATTTCTACTTTATTTCCATATTTACTCCGGTAGTGCTCTGATAATAAAGAAGAATGAAGGAGACAAACATTGTTTTTCTTTTCCCCTCATTCTATTTGATTGCACAGAATGATTATCATTTGGTTGTGTTATTTTAAGGCTTACCTTCAATGTGAAGAAATATGCCGTTGTTGTATGTGCACATCTGATGTCAAACATTAAAAGATTTCGAGGAAAAAAATGTTACATACTTAGTACTTCAATATGAACTTGATAAAGCATGTCCTGGAGAATTAAGAATCCAAAATTAGAGAAAGTGGGAAGGGGTGGGGTGGGGGGGGGGGGGTGAAAGGGGGGGGGGGGGGGCGAGGGTCGGGAGGGTAAGACAGGACTGGCACACACTACAGATTTTTATGCGGAAACAAAAGCAAGAACTTTCTAGACCTGTAAAAATTGCTCCATAACTCAAATCAGTGGGGAGTCCTGCTGCCTCCGAAACGTAATCTTGAAATGGGAGATTCAACAGAGTCAGACTTGTCTCCCTTGG
>CM031597.1:107516709-107529209 GCA_018398815.1 Conus ventricosus | reverse complement strand
GTGTGTGCGCGAGCGCGCGCGCGTACGTGCGTGTGCGTGCGCGTGTGTGTGTATGTGTGCGCGTGCATGCGTGTGTGCCTACGTGTGTGTGTGTGTGTGTGTGTGTGTGTGTGTGTGTGTGTGTGTGTGTGTGTGTGTGTGTGTGTGTGTGCCCAGCCATCAAACCAGCTATCCACCTAAATGTTCATGTACCGTTTCATTCCCTCCTCGCTTATGGATAGTCCCTCGCTTCTTTTCACTGCAGCAACATTTCCTATTTGAAGTCCCATTGGGACGTTCTGTAATCTGATCTTCTATTGGAATTGAAGGAGAACTGATTGATACGTTGATTAATTTTCAATCTTTATTTTTCAGGTTTTGCAGTGAGGGGTATGGATGGGAGGCGAGGGATAAAACATCGCATGATAACTCTTTTATGTCACTGTGGATGACAAACGATTTTTTTTTTTAAAGGCGTTCAATCAAACAAAGCAAAGCGGAGCTCGTATCTGAATAACGTCCTTTGTCTCAATGGCATATCTATCAATCAGCCGACCTGTCTGTCCACCTCTTCTCGGCAAAGAGGCAAGAATCAATTTATATTCGGCAGCCTCAAATTATGGTGTGTGGCCCATCGAAGCGTAACAAGTTTTTAAGTGGTCACTTACGACTGGTATCAAACCGCCGCGAGTGACACAGGGGTCTTATGATGGTCGCAAGGCAGTTCCGGTGCCAACAGTTGGGAGACTGAGCATTGGGCAGAAAAGGTTAATGGCACGGAATCCTTCGGTGGGGAGCTAATGGGGGGGGGGGGGGGGGGGGGCTGTAAAAGGCTAGGTCTGGGAATGGTGGCAACTTGCAGGCGTGCGTATTCTTTGTGCATTTCTGGAGTAAGAAGATTATGTTCCAGCTATTTCTGTCTTTGTCTCTGTCTCTGTTTCTGTCTGTCTCTCTCTCTCTCTCTCTCTCTCTCTCTCTCTCTCTCTCTCTCTCTCTCTCTCTCTCTCTCTCTCTCTCCCTCCCTCTCTCTCTCTCTTTCTCTCTCTCTCTCACTCTCTCTCTCTCTGTCTCTGTCTCTCTCTCTCTCTCTCTCTCTCTCTCTCTCTCTCTCTCTCTCTCTCTCTCTGTGCGCGCGCGCCTGTCTCTGTCTTTCTTAAGAGACGTTTAAATACTTAACACTTTAGTTCCGTTTATAATTACTTGAATATCTAAGATGAAGAGAAAAAGAAAGGAATCAGCTATATGATATGAATTAAGTGAAATAAACCGTAATGAGTTATATAGGCTGAATGGAGACGATTTTAACAATATGGAAAATTGACAAGGGCGAGTCTCTGTCTCTCAGACGTGCGCATGCGCGCATACACACACACACACACACACACACACACACACACACACACACACACACACACACACACACACACACACACACACACACACACACACACACACACACACACATATACATACACGCACACGCACACATTTATACAGAGAGAGAGAGAGAGAGAGAGAGAGAGAGAGAGAGAGAGAGAGAGAGAGAATTGTCCTAAAATACTTAACTATCTTGAAATCGGCTTTGGCAAATTTTGAGTTCAGGTGATGTGACCGACAGATTAACAGAGTATTTGACGTTGTGATGAAAGTTGAAAAACTACATCTTTCCACCTCAACCCCACCCTCTCTCCATACTGTATCCTTTTTCATTTTACTTCCTCCTCCCTTCCCCCCCCGCCCTCCCCATCCCCAACCTCCACACCCTCTGTCACACACATACTTCTTCTCATCCCTCAATGGCTGTCTTCTTAGGGACGCGTATTTTTTTCATTTTAGTAGAAAATGCTTGTATAGCGAATTGAGTAAGATTGTTGTTGAAAATCAAACCATAGAAATTGCAATTTATTCAATAGCTGACTCAACTAACCATTGATTGATTGAGGTATGTATTGAATGGGGAATACCTTCCCGCTACTGTTTCAAGAAACACTCATCCTGGCATCCCTAACACAGCGCTAGCAGCCAGCCACGCTAGAGGGGAAAAGAAAAAGAACCAAAAAGATGATAGGACTGCGGTTAGAAGGTAGCGGCACACGGACGGAGACAGGGATGTGATATCACGCCAACGCTTGTTCCCCTGCTTCACTCGCTCACTCACTGTCCGTCAGTGTCGGGGGATTGGCCCCATTGACTGCCGCAGCGCTGCGTACTCATATCACGTGCAGTACTGTTCTCTACCCACGTTTCTCTGTCTCCGAACACGAAAGTGTTCAGCATTGAGTTTTAAGAGAGTGAGAATTCAGGCGTTGTGTTCAACCAATCAGATAACGTTACCAATTTTGGTGCACTGGAAAAATTCAATGGCTATACATAGTTGTTTTTTTTTTCAAGGGTTTCCATTTTGATATCTAGTCCTGAAAGACAACATTAATGGCATATAAGATGAAGTGGAATTGAAGTGAAAATAAGCTTATTCAGAAGAAAGTGACACGTGGAGAGGGACTGGGATATGATATCAGGACAACGTCTGTTTGTCTTCTTCACTAGACTGTGTGAATTTGTGTTTTCCAGAGACTAGATCGTGTGATTTTTTTCATCACTGTTTTTTTAAAAATTAAAAACATGTATGTATATCTATCTGGGACTATTTGAATCGCCAATTCTGTAAGAATCCCTGCAATATGTACCTAATTAGATGAATTCACTCACTGTTAATGCATGATTAAATGTAGCAATCGACATTACTGCTGTTATTTTGGTGACGTACACATCGCTTTAACAATCACTTCATTGTTAGTTTTCTATGGATATTTCAGTGTTCAAAATTTCTGACAAAAATGGCAGATGTTGTGGTTTACTGTTAGATGTAACAACCATACCCATGCACGTAGTATTGTTGTCTTGGTGATGTATAAGATAACAGAATACACCGAAAAGTGAGTGTAAGTGTATGTCAGTGGTGCTGTGAATACAGAATGCAGATTGGTGACAGTGACATCAGTTGAATTATCGTTAATACTGAAAGACGAATGTACGACTGATGCGTGTGGGTACTACTGTGGATATAGAGTGCAAATCAGTGACAACGTTTGCTGTGAACATTTCTATTTCTGGATAAACTGAGTTAAGTGTGTTATTCATTCGATTTGGATGTTAATCAGTTGCATTCAAGGTTTGTCAACTTCAACCACTTGACTTGTCGCCTTGGTCTACCAACTATCTGGACACAGAGGTAAGAATACATTCTTCACTTAAACTTTGCTATGTTAACAAAATTAGACGCATATAGTTGATCGTCTGTCTGTCTGTCTTTCTTTCTTTCTTGCTGTCGTTCTCTCTTAATTTCAGTCTGCTTGAGTATATGTCTTCCCTGCTGTTATTTTCTCTTTTGTTTCTATGTTTTTCTCTCTTTCTTGCGATGGTTCTCACTTTATTTCTGGTTTGATCTGTTTGTCTGCCTTTCAATTTGCTGGACTTCTGTTTTTATTTCCAAGATCTCGCTGTCTCTTGGTCTGACTTGTTTTACTGTCTTGCCTGTCGTTCTCCCTTGATATCTCTGTCTATCTTTCTTGCCAGTCATTATCCCTTTCTCTCTGTCTATATTTCTCAACTTTTTTTTGCTGTCGTTCTCTCTCTGTTTTGATTTCTTTCTATTTCTTTATGGTTTCTCTGTTTATTTCTATTTTTGCCTGTCTTTCTCATTTTATTTCTATTTCTTTCTTTCTGTCTTTCTTTCTTTCTTTGTGTTGTCCTCTCTATATTTTTTTTCCATTTCTTCCTGTCTTTCTTTATTTCTTGTTGTTACTTTTTCTTTATTTTTCTTTCTTGCCTTCTTTCCTTCTTTCTTGCTGCCGTTTTCTCTTTATTTTTCTGTCAAGCTTTCTTTCTATCTTGCTGTTGTTCTCTCTTATTTCTCTTCCTTACTCGCTGTATGTCTTTTTTTCTCGTTGTAGTTCTCTCCTTATCTTACTGCCTATCTTTCTTTCATCCCTTCACTCTCTTATGTGTGTGTGTGTGTGTGTGTGTGTGTGTGTGTGTGTGTGTGTGTGTGTGTGTGTGTGTGTGTGTGTTCTTTTTTTCTTTTTACAAACTTTTAATGCTATAGTTTCTTCTTTTTCTTTTATTTTTGTTCCTTTCTATTTTTTCAACTCTCTTACTGTAGTTTTCTCTGTAGGTCTTTTTCTTTCAATTTTTCTCATAATATGTAAATGGAAGTTGAGGCGATTGTACCAGTCAGCACCCTGCAAATATCCACAGGCTTGGATCTTTTCAGAAACCATCAGTTGCTCTGGTTAAACATGGATGCTGCAGCCATCTGCTATGCTGAGCGGCCTATTAAAAAAAAAAAACCCACCTAAAACCAAGCTTCTTCATTTTCGTTTTTTTTGTTGGTCATTTGGGTCTCATTATGGTTCATTATGGACTAACAACACTCTTCTTCTCTCATTTAACTCTGTGGGAGTCATTAGGGCACCGTGCTGAAGAACAGTTAGCCATGCTCCTCTGGCTCTGTCAATTATGTGCCAAGTATGGATCTCTGCGAAAGCCCATTCCCTGTCCATTCTGTCATGTTTTCAGTCATTCCTGTTGTATGTCTTCTTCGTCCCTGTGTTCCTTCCTCACCACAGTCCACTAAGGGATCTTGTTACATGGTAATACCAACAAAATGTTTTTTTTCTCTATCTTTTTGTTAACTCCTTTTTGCTGATGTCAGCCGATCTTCATACGGTCTGATGTGCTGCTCAATGATTTGATGCACTGGGTCATTGGTGATATGATAAGCATGTCTGATATTTGGTATGTTGTTGTAAACCTTATTTTCATGGCTTGGATTCGTCTCCCGAGATTCACTCTGAGACTCCACACACACACACACACACACACACACACACACACACACACACACACACACACACACACACACACAAACACACACACACACACACACACACACACACACACACACACACACACACACAAACACACACACACACACACACACACACACACACACACACACACACACACACACACACACACACACACACACAGAAGGCGGGGGCGGCGTGAGTGGTGGGATGGCTGAGAGAGGGGCAGGGAGGGAGGTGCTAATGCAATCTGCACTTGATGCAGTCTGCTGGGTTGGGAGTTTTAAAATCGATTAGTGAGCAATCCGGGAGTATCCTGCAAAGAGATCTGCTGTGTAAGCATAGGACAGACTGGCCCCTGGAAACGAGGTGGAGATGTGTGTGGTGTGGTGTGGTGGTGGTGATGGTGGTGGTGGTGGTTGTGGTGGTGGTGGTGGTGGTGTGTGTGCATGTGTGTAGGATGTGCATGTGTGTGTGTGTGTGTGTGTGTGTTTGTGTGTGTGTGTGTGTGTGTGTGTGTGTGTGTGTGTGCGCACATGTGTGTGTACGCGCGTATGTGTGTCAGAGAGAGAGAGAGAGAGAGAGAGAGAGAGAGAGAGAGAGAGAGAGAGAGAGAGAGAGAGAGAGAGAGAGAGCAGACATACAGAAAGACAGACATGCATACAGACAGACACACAGACAGACACACAGACAGTCAGGGAGACAGACAGACAGGCAGAGACAGAAGGAGACACAGAGAGACAGGGAGACAGACAGAGAGGTAGACAGACAGACTGAGAAGGCGGAGGCATGGGTGGTGGGTTGGTTGGGACAGAGATAGGAAAATGGAGTAAATGCAATCAGCACTTGATGTAGTCTGCTGGGTTGGGAGTTTTAAAATTGATTCCCGAGCAATCCTGGAACATCCTGCTAAGAGATCTGCTGTGTAAGCATAGGACAGATTAGACCCGAGAAAGGAGAGGGAGAGAGAGAGAGAGAGAGAGAGAGAGAGAGAGAGAGAGAGAGAGAGAGAGAGAGAGAGAGAGAGAGAGAGAGAGAGAGAGTGGTGTGTGTGTGTGTGTGTGTGTGTGTGTGTGTGTGTGTGTGTGTGTGTGTGTGTGTGTGTGTGTGTTTGCCTGAGATTCTTCATTATTATCTTCATCATCGTCGTTGTCATCATCATCATCATTATCACCAACGTCATCATTATCATCATCATCATCATCATCACCGCCATCATCATGTCACAGTTTTTAAGCTATCTCTCTTCCGGTTCTTTCCGCCATCCACTTCCCTGGCAAATGACATAAATCAGAAACATAGGCAATCGCTGACCCAACCAGCCATCAAGATCAGATGAGTTATGCCAGTTCATATTATATCGAACAGTTTCCCCCTGCCGTCTTAAAGAACTCTCACCCAGGCAGTCCTAGCACAGAGCTAGCAGCTACCCACACAAGAGACAAACAGAGGGAAGAGAATGATAGGACTGTGGAGTAGAAGGAAGCGGCACACGGACGGAGACAGGAATGTGATATCACGCCAACGCTTGTTCCTCTGTTTCACACGCTCACTCACTGTCCGTCAGTGTCTGGGTGCTGGCCCCATTGACTGCCGCAGTGCTGTGTGCTCGTATCACGTGCAATACTGTTCTCTACCCACGTTTCATTGTGACGAAAGTGAACAGCATTGTTTTAAGAGAGTGAGAATTCAGACGGTACTATTTCTGGAGCCCTGGAAAACCATAATGGCTGAATATAGTTTTCAAGGATTTCCCTTTTGGCGTGAAGCTCTTAAAGACAGCACGTGTCTTATTTGTATTGAAGATGAAGTGCATTTAAAATGGAAAGAATCTGAATCAGGGACAAAGTTGCGTGATTTTTTTTTCATCATTGTTTTTAGTGTTGATATGCATTGTTATATATCTTGGACTATCTGTATTGTGAATTCTGTAAGCTTCCCTGCAACTGGTTAGCTATTCAGACTTTAATTCACTAGTATTTAAAGAAAACACAATGAAACAGAACTATCAACATGTTTGCTGTTGTCTTGGTAACATGTATATGACTTCCAGTATCACATCATTGTTAGCTTTCTATGAATGTTCAAATTTGTGAAAAAAAAAGTTAGATTTGTTTTATGTCTGGTGTGGCAGCCACACACATGCACGTAGTACTGTTTTCTTGGTGACGAATAAGATAACAGAACAGAATGGTGAGTGCAAGTATATACCATGCCATTGCTGCTGTGAATAGAGAATTCGAATTTGTGACAGTGACATCATTTGATACTGAAGGTTGAGTGTCCGTATGATATGTATTATGTCAGTGCTACTGTAGGTGTTGAGTGCGAATTTCTGGACAACTTTCGCCGTGGACATGTTTGTTTTGGGGACAGATTTGAGTCGAGTGTGTTATTCGTTCGCTCTTGGATGTTAATCAGTGGGATTTACGTTTTGTCAACCTCAGCCCACGTGACTTGTCTCCTGGGTTTACCAACTATCTTGATAAAGAGGTAAGAATGAATTCTTCTGCGAATCTCGGGTCGATTTCATAACTCTTTTAACGAATTTGACACATCCAGTTGACTGTCTACTTCTGTCTGTCTGTCTGTCTGTCTGTGCTTCTTGCTGTCGTTCTCTCTGTATTTCAATCTGTTTAAGGACAAGTCTTCCCTGCCGTTGTTTTCTCTTTCTTTCCGTGTTTTTTTCTTCCAGCCACGGTTCTCATTCTATTTCTATTTGGGTCTGTTTGTCGATTTTTTTTGCTTCTTGTCCTTCTGTCTTTATTTCTATGTCTGTCTGCTGGACTTTTTTTTTTCTTTTTCTTTTTACTTTTTTTGCGGTCGTTCTCCCTTTATATCTTTGTCTGCCTCTCTATCTTTTTTACTTTCGTGCTGTCATTCTCTCTTTGTTTTTATTTCTTTCTGGCTCTCTTCTTTCTTATTGCCACTCTCCCTTTATTTCTATTTCTGTTTGTCTGTCTCTCCGTTTGTTCCCAATTCATTTCTGTTTGTTTCTTTGTTTTTATGTCTTTCTCTGTTGGAGTTGTTATTTATTTTCATTTCCTTCTTTCTGCCTGTCTTTCTGTCTTGCGGTTACTCTTTCAGTGTTTTTCTTTCTTTCCTTCCTTCCTTCTTTCTTGCCGTCGTTTTTTTTTTTCTTCTTTATTTTTCTTCCAAACTTTCTTTCTTTCCTGCTGTTGTTTTCTCTTATTTCTTTTTCTTACTTTCCGTGTGCCTTTTCTCTCGCTGTAGATCTCTTTTCATTTTGCTTGCTGTCTTTCTTTCTTTCTTCTTTCTTTCGTTCAAAAAAATCTTTTAAACTTAATCCTCTTACTAGCATTCAATATCAGCTATGATTATCATCAGAACGGCAATGGTGTTGATGCTAATGTTTTCCCTTTTTCTTGCCATTATTGTGTGTGTGTGTGTTTATGGTGGTTTTGTTGTTGCTGTTGATGTTGCTGTTGTTGTTGTTGTTGTTGTTACTATTGCTGCTGTTGTCCATCATACTCCAGTTTACCGCCTCGATCAATGTTTTCCTCTTTTCTTTTTCTTTTATTTTGTTGTCAAGAAACAAAGTTGCCCAAATTGTCCAGCTCTCTCGTAATGCGATTTGTATTGAAAAAGCCATATAATATAACCTCTCTCTCTCTCTCTCTCTCTCTCTCTCCTCTCTCTCTCTCTCTCTCTCTCTCTCTCTCTCTCTCTCTCTCTCTCTGTCTGTCTGTCTATTTGTTTGTCTGTCTGTCTGTCTGTCTGTCTGTCTCTTTGTCTCTCTGTCTGTCTGTCTGCATCTCTCCCTCTCTCTCATGCAATTTCATTTCTTCTGTGTTTGGACGGAAGTGATGCTGTCCCTAAATTGCTCATTCTCGGTACTGACGTTTTCATCTCACTTTTACCCCCCATCGCTCACCCCCTCAGCTATCCAACCTCCTCACCCACCCCTCCACTGTTTCCCCGCCTCACAATATATATTGGCAAGGTTTGCAGCATTTAATTTGATGTTCTTCAATGGTTTTGTACTCATGTTGCACATTTTGTGATTAGATTTACTGCTTGTTTCTATTATTACTTTATGTATTATCACACGTAACATACAATTATATTTCCTTTGTTGTGATGTTATACACTGAAGATAGCAATGTAAAATCGATTCTGAGCTGACCACAACTGGTATTTGTAGAATGCAGACTCAGAGAGACACTCAGATTCTATTGTTCTCAGATTGGTGTGTGCGGTGAGACGCTGAAGAGAAATGGCTGTGAAAATTGGCTGGCCAAGAGGGAGGAGTGGCACTTCCAGTCGTCGGGGATTTTTGTATGCATTGAAAGCATGGGGACCGGTAATGGTCGCAATTCACAGACTTTCTGCTGGCGTTCTGCATTTAAAATGTCTGTCTGTCTGTCTTTTTTTTCTGCTCTCTTACATGTACGAACTATTCACTGATTGAGTGAATGTCTGAAAACACAAACTGTGATGTTAACCTTCCGGTTTACTAACATTCAACAGATTGGAGACAAATTGAGAAGGAATTGTCAGTTTCTGAAACTAAAGTAATTATAACGATCAATGAAAAATCGTTAAAATCAGAGAAGGAAATATCGATCTGGAGACTGATTTCCTCCTGTCTTCTCTCACTCCCCACTATCCCCACCCATCGTAATCCACCCGTTCCCTTCTGTCTATCTTACTTGCCTTTGCATCCTCCCTCTGATCTCATCCCACTCCCATCTCCCTTCCCCCTTCCCATCCCTCTTTATCTTATTTATTTTGAGATCCAGTCCATCACACACTTAACAAACAAGACATAAAACATGTTCTTAGGTAATCTTTTCCCAGCTGTTCTTAGATTCCACTTACGGACTTATGTATGCACACAATCACACACACCATTTCACCCATTCGCCTACCCCACTTGTGGGTACAAATGCACATTTATTTAGTTTCAGTTCACGCTGACGAATTCCACAACCTTTCCATAAAGAGTCCTCTCTATGCAAATAACACGCATCTTCGTGGGGGAGAACGTTCCTGTAACGATGGAGAAAACTTGTGGTTAAATGGTCAGAAAGGTGAAGACCATCTGAAGCAAATAAAAACGACGGACTTTTGATAAAACTAGCAGGCTTGGATCGATAGGAAGATAGGACAGTTGTTCCGAGTTAAGCAGCTCTTCGAGAGAACTTGTCTGTAGGTGGAATACTCAGAATGTGGTCTGCAGATTCACTTTATAAACATACACAAATGCACACACAGCACGCATGCGCGCGCTCTCACACACGCAGACACGCAGACACACAGACACACAGACACAGACACAGACACACACACACACACACAAACACACACACACACACACACACACACACACACACACACACACACACACACACACACCCACACCCACGCACGCACGCACGCACGCACGCACGCACGCACGCACGCACGCACGCACGCACGCACGCACACACACACACACACACACACACACACACACACACACACACACACACACACACACAGAGGCGTTGCAAGGGCGCATCGCTTCATAGGGAGGTGGGAGGTGAGAGGTGGGAGGTGGGAGGTGAGAGGTTAAGATGCGGTGAAAAGAAATGAAAAAAGGAAAAAGCAAAAATTAATATTCCAACGGATCAAGGTAATTATGTTCTAAATTGATTTGAATTAGACGAATGCTCCATGTTTGCTTTTTCATGAATTTTTTCCCTAACATACAATGGACACCTGGTTCACTTTATTACTAAGAGGGACGCACAGGCAAAATTTATATTTCATATGTCGGCGTGAGGTCCCAAAGGTTGTTAAATTTGGTAGCTTTGTTTAGGCCGAATTCAGGAATAAAGACTGCGTATAGGGTTGTTTGGACAGGGGCATTTTGCTAACTGAGAGATTTTTGATGGCACTGTTTAAGGCCAGTTTCTAACAAGGAAAAATACTTGTGAGTCTATGAGGATCTGGCTGGTATTTTGTATTGAAACGTAGTGCGTGAAACTAACATGAAACTGTAGTAAAGTTTACATTATGTAAATTGTGTATTATTCAATAAAAGAAAAAGAAACCCTGTCCTGTTTGTCTGTCTGGTTGTGTGTCCACATTGCGAGAACGAGTGTCTGACATCACCATCGGTGTCTCCACTGTCCAGTTCTGAAGCATGACGATCTCGCGTGGTGGACATGTCTGCAGCAGACGTTTTGCTACACCTACAAGGGCATGGAACTGTGTGTGTAAATGGGAGTTGAGGCCATTGCGGCCATAGTGCACCCTGAAGATTTACACGTGTTGGAATATTGTCAGGGATGGTATAGGTCGTTCTGGTTGAAACGTGTTTGACGTTGCATCCGCCTGCTATGACGCTTGGCCTAAATTACGAAGAAAAAAGCCCACCTCAATCCAAGCTTCTCGCTTTGCTTGAGTTTATTTTCTGTCAGGTGGTGGTTGGTAATGGACGTTCTAACGACCATGTTCTGTTCTTTCTCCACTCTGTAGGAAGTCATTGGGGCACAGCACTGAAGAACACTTCACCAGGTTCCTCTGCCTCTGTCCTTGATGTGCCAAGTCTGGGTCTCTGCAAAAGTTTTTCCTGTCCATTCTGCAATGTTGTCAGTCACTCGTTTTTTTTTTTTTCTGTCTTCTCCTTCGCCTCGCTCCCTGACCAGTTCCTTGAAGGAATGTTTTTAGCAAAGCAATGGAATCTTGTTACATTACGATTGCAACAGGGTTTTTTTTGTGTTAATTGATGTGAACAGATGTTTACACGGTGCGATGCGATATTTGATGGTTCGACATGCTTAATCACTGATGATTATGATCAGTGCGTCTGATGTTTAGTATGTTGTGGTAGACCTTAGCTTGGATTCTGCTCTCCAGATTCGCTGAGAGAAACCAAGCCTGGGATGTGTGTATGAAGACGGTTTATACCCGCGCGCCCAGGTGCCTGAGCTTGTTTCGTGGAGCACTGTCCCTCCGTACAGATTTCAGTCTGGACAGTGCTGATGTTAGGACAATGCAGCATTACAAAACTTTGACGCAGTGTTATACAGACGCAGTAGAATATAAACAGGCTTCAATATACATGACTTGAAGAATTTTTGTGTAATAACGTTTTTGACATATACATTTCTGGTCGGTTGTAAGTTGGAGTCCGGTGAATGGCTTTGAATGATGACAATGAGGTCTTCATGATGCAGTTATTATTGTAATGTTTTTGTCAGTTCAGTTCAATAAAGAGAGAGAGACAGAGAGAGAGAGAGAGAGAGAGAGAGAGAGAGAGAGAGAGAGGAAAAGAGAGACAGAGACAGAGACAGACAGACAGCCAGACACACAGACACAGACATAGAGAGACAGAAACAGACAGACAGACAGACAGACCAGCAGACAGATAGACATTCAATGATGGCGGGAGCGTGGGTGTTTGAGGGGTTGGGACAGGGACTGGAAAAATGGAGTAAATGCAGTCTGCAGTTTATGTGATTTGCTGAGTTTGGAGTTTTAAAATCGATTAGCGAGCAGCCCTCGAACATCCTGCTAAGAGATCTGCTGCATATGTGTAGATCAGACTGGCCCCTGGAAAGCAGAGAGAGAGAGAGAGAGAGAGAGAGAGAGAGAGAGAGAGAGAGAGAGAGAGAGAGAGAGAGAGAGAGGAGAGACAGAGAC
>CM031597.1:107499209-107511709 GCA_018398815.1 Conus ventricosus | reverse complement strand
CTTCTTTTTAATTTGTCTGGTCGTGTCGCCACGTTGTGTGAGCGAGAGTCTGACGTCACTACCGGTGTCTCCATTGTCCAGATCTGAAGCCTGACGGTCTCGTGTAGTGGTCATGTCTGCAGCAGATGTATTGGCAGACAAGTCGGGGCATGGTCAGACTGGTCCATGTGGAACTGGGTGTATGAATGGTAGCTGAGGCAATTGTGGCCAGTTTGCACGATGAAGCTTTCCAACTGCTTGGATCTTGCCAGAGATGGCGTTGGTTATTCTGGATGAAACGTGGTTGCTGCAGCCACCTGGTGTGTTAACTGGCCTAAATTATGGGGAAAAAACCTCATCTCAAACCAAGCTTCTCAATTGGCTCGAATTTATTTTTTGTCTCATGGGAGTTCGTTGTCGACAGTCTAACGACAATCTTCTTCTCTCTCTCCCAACTATGTGGAAGTCATGTGGGCACCAATCTGAAGAACGGTTCACTAGGTTTCTTCGGCTCTGTCCATTTTGTGCGAAGTAATGCATCTCTGCAAAGCTTTTCCTGTCCTTTTTGCCATATCATTCGTTTTGTCTGTCTTCTGTCCCCCCCCCCCTCCCTCAGCAGTTCATTGAAGGGGCTTGTTTGGCCCTACCAACATTGTTTTTATTTCGAACTGATGTCAGCAGATCCTTGTATGGTCCGTTGTGTGGCCTGATGATTTGACGCGCCAAGTCGCTGGTGATAGGACCAGCATGTCTTAAGTCTGTTATGTTATTGTAAACCTTATTTCTATGGCCTGGATTCGTCTCTCCAGATTCGCTCTGAGACTTCAAGCTTCACAGTTATGTATAGATAAAGATGGAATGTGCCAGTGCGCACATGAGCCTGATCTGTTGTTCCATGGAGATGTAATTGTCCTCCCACACAGACTTGAGTCTGGAGAGTGTTGATATTAGGACAGTGCAGCATTATACAGTTCTGAAGCAGTGTTATTCAGGCTTCCTGGTACATGACTTGGTGAGATGTATGATAGCGTATTTGCCATATACATTTTTGGTCAGTTGACAATCTGACACTTCTTTATGACTTCGAATAATGATTCCAAGGTATTCAGGATGCACTTATGATCGAAATGTTTTTTTCAATTCATTTCAAGTCGTTTACAGCCATTCACGTTCAAGGTTACCCGGACATGGAGGCATTTCATTTTGATCAGCACATGACAGGGACGATTTTTGCCAACCAAAATTCTTAGGCTAGTCCTTTTTGAGAAATGAGCGAAAAAAGTAATGTTTGTTGTTCACTGTCACTTAGTTGACACAGCTTATGTTTCAATGTCTCTTAGTTGTTGACATATATCTTTCATCCATCCTCGCTTTTCTATGTACAGTGTTATCCATTGTCTGTTGATTGCTACAGTGTTTATCCATTGTCTGTTTCTTATTACAGTATCTTACGCACTGTGTATCTCTTTCTTGTAGATGTCTGTCGTCCATTTTCTCTTGACTGCTATCGTGTATAACAATTTTGTCTGGGTATTATTCCCTCCCCCCTCTCTCACTTTGTATGTGAGCGTTTGCGTGTGTGTGCGCGCGTGTGCGTGCGTGCGCGCGCGCGGGTGTGTTTGTACACGTGTATTGTGCATGTGTGTGTGCATGTGTGTATGTGTGTGTGTGTGTCGTGTGCGTGTGCGTGCTTGCGTGCGTGCGTGCGCGCGCGCGTGTGTGTGTGTGTGTGTTGTGTGTTGAGTTATAGAGAGAGAGTGAGAGGGGGGAAACAAAGAGAGAGAGAGAGAGAGACAGAGACAGAGAGAGACAGAGACAGAGACAGAGACAGAGAGACAGACAGACAGAGAAGGCGTGGGCGTGGGTGGTGGGGTGGTTGGGACAGAGATAGGAAAATGGAGTAAATGCAATCAGCACCTGATGTAGTCTGCTGGGTTGGGAGTTTTAAAATCGATTACTGAGCAATCCTCGAACATCCTGCTAAAAGATCTGCTGTGTAAGCATAGGACAGACTGGCCTCTGGAAAGGAGAGGGAGATTTGTGTGTGTGTGTGTGTGTGTGTGTGTGTGTGTGTGTGTGTGTGTGTGTGTGTGTGTGTGTATGTGTGTGTGAGAGAGAGAGAGAGAGAGAGAGAGAGAGAGAGAGAGAGAGAGAGAGAGAGAGAGAGAGAGAGAGAAGGAAGGAAAGTGAGAAGTAGATAGATAGATAGAGAGAGAGAGAGAGAGAGAGAGAGAGAGAGAGAGAGAGAGAGAGAGAGAGAGAGAGAGAGAGAGAGAGAGAGAGGAGAGAGACAGAGAGACAGACAAGACAGAGAGACAGACAGACAGAGACAAAGAGGTTTGTTGTGTGTGTGTGTGTGTGTGTGTGTGTGTGTGTGTGTGTGTGTGTGTGTGTGTGTGTGTGTGTTAGATCGTTAGTTAGTTAGTGTGTGTTAGTGTTAGTGTGCGTGTGCCTGTGTGTGTTGTGTGTGTGTGTGTGTGTGTGTGTGTGTGTGTGTGTGTGTGTGTGTGTGTGTGTGCGTGCGTGTGTGTGTGGGTGCGCGCGCACGTGTGTGTGTATGTGTGTGTGTCTGTGAGTGTGTATGTGTGTGTATTTATCCGTGCGTGCGTCTGTGTTTTTCAATCACCATCACCATCACCATCATCATCATCATCACCATCATCATCATCATCATCATCATCATCATCATCATCATCATCATCATCATCGTCAACAACAACATCATCGTCGTTGTCGTCGTCACCATCACCATCATCATCATCATAATCATCATCATCATACATCATCATCATCATCATCATCATCATCATCATCATCATCATCATCATCATCGTCGTCGTCGTCATCGTCGTCGTCGTCGTCGTCATCATCATCATCATCATCATCATCATCATCATCATCATCATCATCATCATCATCATCATCATCATCATCATCATCAAAGTATTCTCACGATTCTTATTCTCGCTCTCTCTTTCACTGCTTTCCTGCCTCCCCCATCCCCACCCCCACCCCCCAGTATCACCCCCGTCTCTTATGTGTCTTCCTCGCTCTCTTCTTCTCTTTCTTTCCATACGTATTTGCGTCCTCTTGATGATCCATCGCTCCCTCTGATTCATTCTTCTCTCTTCTTTCACTCTCTTCTGCTTCATCTCTCGTGCTCTCCCTTTCCATCTCTTCCCATCTCCTCGTTTCATTATGCCCTCACTCACCCTCCAGCCATCGTCTTCCCTCTCTGCCTGTACCTGTCTGTCTGTCTGTTTGTTCCTGTCTGTTGTATAAGACACGGGAGCACTGTGTTGCAAAGACCACTTCATCCGGTTTTCTGTGCCTGTGTTAGCATCAGCAGCGACAGCAGTTTTCGGAAAGCAGATCTTCGAGCAGAGCGGATAAGAAGCTTTGGAACCTACTGTATTAAGCATGCTGCCAACGACGAAGTTTGCATATTATCAAGCAGCACGTGAAAGAGAGGTCATGCTTTGTGTTTGGAATGTCAGAAATTGTGCCCGAGTTTGTGGTCGTTAGACATGTAATTACGTGTAAACCATTTGACGGAAAACATTGATGAATTATAGATAGTACTGAACAGAGAAGAATGTTTAAGTTTTTTATCAATCAAGCTTGCCCACTTGCGCGCTGCTTCACTGTATCCTCGTAAGCACGCCGTTTTTTTTTTATATATAGAAAAGCTCTGAGCGCAGAATGAGTACACAACACACACACACACACACACACATACACACACACACACACACACACACACACACACACACACACACACACACACACACACACACACACACACACACCACACACACACACACACACACCACTGATCAGTTGAGGATTGATCGGTCTGTTTGTCTTGGATGACACTGTAGTCAAGGCACCGAAAGTTACAATCGTCTTGAGGGCATGTCTCTTGTAGAAGTTCTCTTTTTGTTGTCGAAGACGTATGAGGTGTCTAGTATTATAATGGCAAAGCCATGGCCCACAATAAGGCATTGAGCCTTTGGATACAATTTGATTTATCCCCAATGAGCTGTGAAAAGAAATAAATGTTACTGTAATTATTCTTAATTAAGACACAAAAGCCACGAAAAGTTACAATAAAGTACAGAACAGAGTTACAAATTTTAAGACACAGGCATTTTTATACATTGAGTTCAACATATATCGACAATGTTTTTTCGCAAAGGCTTTGCACTCATTAGAATGGGAAGAAACTCTATACTTTTTAGAGACGGGCACAAGATAGAATCTGAATATGGACTGTTTATGGTTTTAATACGGTAGACAGATATGTGGCATTGTTTTGAGGCAATAAAGGGGAAATCCAAGAGGAACTGATTGCTTTTGTATGTAAGCTGATTATTTTTCTCGGAAAATGATACGTGCGTGCGTGCGAGCATGCGTGCGTCCGTGTGTGTGTGTGTGTGTGTGTGTGTGTGTTGTGGTGTGTGTGTGTGTGTGTGTGTGTGTGTGTTGGGGGTGGGGGCACGGGCGGGTCGGCAAGCACAAAGGAAAACTGTGCTTCTGCTGTCCTGATAATGCTGTTTGTTTGTGATCCTCCCCCTCCCCTTCACCAGTGGTGAAGCGACATTAGATGTCAAGGGTCAACTATGAGGACCTGTGGGGAAGAAATGGGAGCTGAACTGGTGTGGACAATTGTCAGGATCAATCGGACACTCCACGACCCCCCCCCCCCCCCCCCCCCCAAGGAACAGTCAAGGGAAGGGAAGACACAGCAGACAGAGAAGAGGTGGTAAGACAACATTGCTGAGCGCACCTGGAAAAAGCTTTGCCACAAGCTAGACACTTGTCCACAACCATTAGAGATGAGACAACAGGTGCAGCGCTCAACACGGCAGTCCCCCGTCTTCTTTTCCCCTTCCCAGGGGCACTGATGGATTCAAGACCAGCGAGAGTATCAGCGACATCAGAAACACTAAGCGAAATTTCTGACTGAATTCGCTATAGTCATTTCCCTGCTAAGAGTGTTTCTTGTAACCAAAAGATTGGAATGTCCATACCGCGCCTGCACTTTCAAAGCATGGCTCAGTACCAACGCAAGATCGCATCGTGATGTCTTGTGTATTTTCAGAGTAAATGTCGCTTATCCTAATTCTTTTGCGCGTGTCTGATAGAAAAGAGCCAGTCAATTGCCACAGCAACTGATGTAGGATTCTGTTCCATTCACATGGAGCTGTTCATCTCACAGGAAGACGCACCACCTTTAAAATCTTGAAGTGGGAAACAGGCTTTATTTCTGGGTAATCTGATCCAGTGCCTGCTAGACTGCGGGACGTAGATACCTGATAGAAAGTCATCGCACGCTCTCCCTCCCTTGTGCCCCCATCCTCCTGGAATAAAAGTAATGATAATAAACAATAATAAACCCAAGAAGGAGGCGGTGGGATATGCAATTTGATTGTCATTCACCATGTATGTTCTTTTGTATGCAACGCCAGACAACAAAACCGCTTTGAAACAGGGCATTGATTTCTATACATTGCATCTTTTTGGAAAGCATGTTTCGACAGAAAACACCAACGACTGTAAAAGGCTGTCCAAGAGAGACAATGTTGAAGTGTATGGCGCCGAACGAGAAATAAAAAGTGTGCGTGATGTTGAACGGTGTACCACCTTTACTAAATCGATACAACACAGCGCTACTGCCAAAGTCACCCTGGCACTTTGGCGCCGCTGCTTGAATGAAGCTAATGGCACTTTTTCCTTTTAGAAGAATAAATGTCCGTGATGGAAAGATAAGGAGACAGACAGACGGCGAAAAGAGATTACAGAAAGGTAGGGAGGGCGGACAGAGAACTAGTGCCCATAGACACGGACTGTAATTTGTCTTTAAGACCTCTTTTCTGCAGGCTTTCATCGTCCACACAAGCCTGTACCGCCCGTCACTCTGCTGCCGGGGAACGAGGCTTCTAAAGGGAAGGATTAGGACAGACATCATAATAATGATTTTCATTTCCAGACGTTTTCAGAACGAAAATTTGACCAGGTCCTCGCGGATTCACAAGTATTTTTTCCTCTCATTAACCAGCCTTAAACGGTGTGTCATCAAAAATCTCTCTTTGGTAACAAAGTACCTTTGTCCTCACTAAAATATGAGCAATGTGCATTCCTGGGTTTGGCCTCAAAACAGCTCAAAACTTTCACAGTCTCTACAATCTCACGTCGAATAACAAAATATATAATACTTTGTGGCTCTCTCAGTAAAGAAAAATAAACTGTGTCCCTGTCGTGTCTATCTTGGGGAAAAAAGTTCCTAAACACGAACAACAAAACAAGAGTTCATGCTGTCATTCATACACATTTTGAAAATATCTTTATCTGTAGGAGTATTAGTGCCCGTTTCCCTCCTTACATTTTATTTCACCGCCTCTTACCTGCTTTTCTGTGCCTGTCATAGGCCAGCCGTGGCCTTTACTTTATCTTTACACTGACACCTCTCGCATCAACCCTCCCTCCCTCACCCCTCCACAAAACAACCAGCCCACCAAACTATCACAAAACAACCAACCCACCAAACTATCACAAAACAACCAACCCACCAAACTATCACAAAACAAACAACCCACCAAACTATCACAAAACAACCAACCCACCAAACTATCACAAAACAACCAACCCACCAAACTATCACAAAACAACCAACCCACCAAACTATCACAAAACAACCAACCCACCAAACTATCACAAAACAACCAACCCACCAAACTATCACAAAACAGCCAACCCACCAAACTATCACAAAACAACCAACCCACCAAACTATCACAAAGCAACCAACCCACCAAACTATCACAAAACAACCAACCCACCAAACTATCACAAAACAACCAACCCACCAAACTATCACAAAACAACCAACCCACCAAACTATCACAAAACAACCAACCCACCAAACTATCACAAAACAGCCAACCCACCAAACTATCACAAAACAACCAACCCACCAAACTATCACAAAACAGCCAACCCACCAAACTATCACAAAACAACCAACCCACCAAACTATCACAAAGCAACCAACCCACCAAACTATCACAAAACAACCCACCCACCAAACTGTCACAAAACAAACAACCCACCAAATTATGTGGATGCAACCTGGCAACGCATCCTCTTACAATGCCACCGAACCAGTCTGTCCTGCAAGACAACTCCTGCAGGTTATAAGCCAATCACCTTATTTCATTTGTTCACTTCATTCAATGTACATCTGCCGCACAGTTGCCGTGATCTGTGGGGCCAGGCACAAGAGGGTAACAACACTTACACATTCTTCACCTATAGCTTGCATAAATACTACATCTTTTCACATACATAACACATAGGAAGCGACAAAGAAGTTGGGCACTGTTTTTGATATCACATCTCTGGCACTCTGCTTGTCCGAGTGCACCTAGTCATTTGTATATTTTGTTTTGTACTGTCTATGTCTGTCGGCCTGTCTGTGAATTTTTTTCTGTCCTTTAAGGTCATCTGCCTGTCGGTCGGCCTTTTCCCCGTGCTTACCTGTTTGTCTTCCTGTCTCTTCAGCAGCGCGCTGTGAAGAGGAAGGAAACTGTTCACAGGACACATCACCTCCTCAACATTGTAAATACCAGCGTAGCATCACATATATGGAAATGTTTTCAAATCGTATTATGGTCTATGGGTTGTGCATCATTGAGAGAGAGAGAGAGAGAGAGAGAGAGAGAGAGAGAGAGAGAGAGAGAGAGAGAGAGAGAGAGAGAGAGAGAGAGAGAGAGAGAGAGAAGACTTAAAAGAAAAATCTATATCTTAAATACGATTATGTGTGTAGGCTTTTAAAAGAGTTTGGAGTACATTTTACAGCTTCGCCTTGGATCGATAATGGCCAAACGTCTATCCTCAAGCACGCACACACACACACACACACACACACACACAACACACACACACACACACACACACACACACACACACACACACACACACACACACACACACACGCACACACACACACACACACACATACACACGCACGCACGCACGCACGCACGCGCGCGCGTGCGCACGTACACACACACACACACACACACACACACTCACATGTGGACGTGTCCGTATATACAGGTACACACACATCACATACAGATGTCATAGAATAGTTAACTATCTCCTGGCAAGTTTTCAGTTTAAGTGATATAACTGACAGAATAACAGACAGGCTGACACTTGTGATCAAAGTTAATAAATTGCGTCTTTCTTTCCCCCTACCTCTACCCTTTCCACACTGTATCCTCTTTTATTTTGCTTTCGCTTCCTCCCCCCCCTTTCCCCTCCCACCCCCACCATCAAACTCTGTCATCTCACGTCAGTTAATGTCTTCTTATGGACACACACTATCTGAATAATAGAGTACGCTCATGTGATTAATAAGAAAGATTGTTGTTCCTGGTCAAACGACAGAAACCACATACATACATACACAATCAGTGACTCTATATACATACACAATCGCTGACTCTACATACATACACAATCGCTGACTCTACATACATGCACAATCGCTGACTCTACCAGCCATCATTTTTAACGAGTTATGCCTGTTGATATGATGACGAACAGTTTCCCTCCCACTGTCTCAAGGAATCCTCACCCGGGCAGTCCTACCACAGCACGTGCAGCCAGCCACGCTATACAACCCCTCCACTCCACCCCCCCCCCTCCCCGAATCAGGAAGATGGTAGAATTATGGTGTAGAAGGATGCAGCACATGAAGGAAGCCTGTTATGTGATATCACGCCATCGTTTGTTCGTCTGCTTCACTCGCTCACTCACAGTCCGTCAGTGTCAGGGGTGTTGGCCTCATTAATCGTCGCAGCAGAGTATAGATCATTTATCACGTGCAGTACTGTTCTCTTCCCACGTTTCACTGTAACAGAAAAATTAAAGTTTAAGAGGGTGAAAATTCAGATGGCTTTTTTCACCAATCAAAATAAGTTACCGTTTCTGGCGCATGTGAAAAGCCTTAAAGTTTAAATCATAATTAGAAAACATTTACTTTTTTGACCCCTAAACCTTAATCAAAGACAGTTTTCATTTTTTTTAATTTAGAAGATGAAGTGGATTTGAAAAAGACAAGATGAAACAGAGTCTAGGTTGCTTGAATTTCTCCTTTTTCACCACTGTCTTCTTATTATACGAATAAATGTATGAACTAACTGAATCACGAATTATTTGAGCTCCCTTGCTGTTGGTGGCTGTTGAGACTGTAATTCACTTTTTCAGAAGAAATACATACACACAAAGGCGCCAGAGGCACCAACAGAAGTACTATCCTCAATTGCTGTTTGAACAGAATCGTCGATCTTATTGCTGTTGTCCTGGTGACGTGCACATTGTTTCAACTATCACACTGTTATCAGCTTTCTACGAATGCTATACTGTTTGGCGAGGCAACCACGCCTTTGCATGGAGTACTGTTGTCGTGCTGACGTGTAAGATGACATCGCCTGAATGACTGTCAATACTGAAAGGTGAGTGTAAGTATGTTACCTGTCAGCGCTGCTGTGGATATAGAACACGAACTGGTGACAGTGACATTGCTTGAACTTCCGTCAGTACTGAAAAGTGAAGGTACTTGTCAGTGCTGCGTTGGATATAGGCTACGAATTTGTAAAAAAAAAAAAAAAAAAAAAGAGATTCACTTTGACCATTTTTTTCCCCGATGAACGGAGTCAAGTGTGTTATTCATTTGCTTTTGGATTTAAATGGCACTGGGGTTTCGTTAATTTTTACCGATTTACTCTACACGGGAGTGTTTACCAACTGTACGGATGTTGAGGTAAGAATCGATTCTTCTATGAATGTGGGATCTGTTTCAGCGGCTTTTTTTATATATATATTTTTTTACACATCTTAACACATGCAGTTGATTGCAACGTGCATGCTGAACATATAACCTTGGACCCTGTGGAAGATTTTTATGAATTGTTGTTCTTCTCACAAATCCAGTCAGACGTATATGTAAAAACTGACTGGTTCGCTCAGCATGCTCTTTCCTTTCTTTGTTTCCTTTTATTTCTGCCGTCTTTCGTTCTGCTTTTTTTATAAACACATTTTGCCTTTTTCTTCTACCTTCCTCTTCGCTTTCTGATCCTCTCGTTTCTTTTGCTGTTGTTTTCTCTTTGTTTTTATCTATATCCACCAATCTGTCTTGTGTGTGTGTGTGTGTGTGTGTGTGTGTGTGTGTGTGTGTGTGTGTGTGTGTGTGTGTGTGTGTGTGTGTGTGTTTGTCTGTCAGTCTGTCTCTCTCTCTCTGCTCAGTCAGTCAGTCAGCTGAAGGGTTATTTGTTGTTATCTTTCTGTATTTCATCACTAATTAACTTACTGCTGCACTGTCCGTTTGTCCCGTGCAAAGGAACACAGTCCACAGGTGTAACTAAACATTGAAGCGATGAGTGTGCACTGCCTCCTTGGCCGACCACAGCTGGCATTTACAGAATACAGCCTCTGAGAAACACTATGATTCTTCCACCCCAAGACTGATGTGTGCAGCAAGACGTTGAAGAGAAATGGCTGTGAAAGTAGGCTGGTCAAAAGGGGGGAGTGGCACTTCCAGTCGTCTGGATTTCTGTAAGCATGGGAACCGGTACGCCTAATGGTCGCAATTCACAGACTTTCTGCTAGGCGTTCCGCTGTTAAAAACTGCCTGTTTTTTTTTCTCCCTTACTTATATACACACATCCATTGGTTGGCTGCCTGTGTGGAACCACAAATAGTGAAGCCATCTTTGTGCTGAACTTACATTCAACAGAATGCAGACAAACTGAGAACACTTTCTATATTACAGATCCTGAATTAATCTTAATGTTCGATGAAAATCATTAAAATCAAGGAAGAAAGCAATGAATGAGTGAATGAATGAGTGAATGAATGAATGGTTAAATGAATGAATGAATAATTAATCAATCATTTTGAAATCACCTTTGGTCCATGTCTTACACTAACACGCCACCTCTCCCATCTCTTTCCCTCCCTGTGTTCTATTCTCTGTCCTTTTTGCCTCTGTCCCCTCACCCCCACTGACCTCAGATTCCACCCCTATTCATTCTCCCTCCTGTCATCTCTCATTATCTTCTCCATTTAAAGACTGAATTCGTTACACACGTAATGATCACAATATGAAAGAGGGGCATTTGAATAGCTTTTTCCCCCAAATTGTTTTCAGACTCCGCAAATGGACGTTCGTACGAACACGATTGCACACACCCATTCAACAATTCATCATCACACTGGCGAATACGAATGCACACTCCATTCAGTCTTCAGTTCACGCTGACAAGCTCCACCACTCTGCCTGTTCTCGTCTTCTTTCCGTAAATAGCCCACTCTATGCAAATAGCACGCGACTCCGCGGAGGAGAACATTGCTTTATCGATGGCGAAAGCCTGCGGTTAAATGTCCCAAAAGATGAAGACCATCTTTGGAAAATAAAACCGACGGACTGTGAATAGAAATGGCTTGGATCAATAGGATGAAAGGGCAGTTGCTCCGATTTAAGAAGCTTCAAAGGAGGTTGTCTGTGTGTCATGTTGTCAAACGTTAGTCTCCTTGATTTCCCGTGCGCACGCACAAATGCACATGCGTATACATGCACACATATCCACGCATGCACGTGCGCGCGCGCGCGAGCGCACACACACACACACACCACACACACACACACACACACACACACACACACACACACACACACACACACACACACAAACACACACACACACACACTCCCTCATTCACATGTGCATGCACACGCACATAGAAACAAACGCATGCACACAACCACACATACACGCGCGTGCGCGCGCAACACACACACACACACACACGCACTCTCTCTGTCTCTCTCAGTCTCTGTCTGTCTGTCTGTCTATTTCTCTCTCTCTCTCTCTCACTCCTCTCTTTCACACACACACACACACACACACACATACGCACGCACGCACACACGCACGCACGCACGCACGGACGCGCGCGCACGCACGCACGCACGCACACACGCACGCACGCACGCACGCACACACACACACACACACACACACACACACACACACACACACACACACACACACACACACACACACACACACACACACACACACACACACACACACTCAAGCATGCATACAGACACGTTTGCGTGCACACACGAACGCCTGCGATACCTGTGATGGGAAGTTTTGAATGATGCCAAACTATTTTTTTTTCTTCAAATGATCAGGGAGTTCATTTCATACCCCCCTCCCCCCCCTCCCCCCCCCCCCCCCCCCACCGAATATGTGAAACATGACGCAGGCAGATCTGTTCTCGAACGGTGTGTGTGTGTGTGTGTGTGTGTGTGTGTGTGTGTGTGTGTGTGTGTGTGTGTGTGTGTGTGTGAACAATTCACTTTTATCTGGTACATTGTTCAGAGGGAATTTGATGCAAAGATAGCGAGGTACAAATTCATTATTTTGTACATAGAAACA
>CM031597.1:107441709-107484209 GCA_018398815.1 Conus ventricosus | reverse complement strand
TTCTTTCCCACTACTATTTTTTAGGAACCAAACCAGGACAGATGTACGTGGTGTCCATCATCACAAAAAAAGGTAAATTTTCTACGCACAAAGATGCAGTTAACGGCCCAGCTGAGTGACTTGGAGGTCCATCGTATTTTGGGGAACTGGTCGTTTTGTGCTCCAGTCGTTTTATGTAGACGTTCTTTTTCCATCATTTGCTTTCCACACGCACAAAATAGCCATTAAGCCTTCCAACAAGGCACCATAACACACACAGAGAGAGAGAGAGAGAGAGAGAGAGAGAGAGAGAGAGAGAGGGGGGGAGAGAGAGAGAGAGAGAGAGAGAGAGAGAGAGAGAGAGAGAGAGAGAGAGAGAGAGAGACTCAACTCAACTCAACATTTTTTTTTATTGCCATTAGCATAAGCCCTGATGGCAAGGGGGGAAAAAGGGTACATGTAACCACATGATATAGCGGCAACAAAGTAATAATACAAATTGTTCCAGACTTGCTTTCACACACGCGCGGGCGCACGCGCCCGCACACACACACACACACACACACACACACACACACACACACACACACACACACACACACTCACACTCACGCTCACATGCACGTGCTATCAGCACGAAAAGTTAGTTCACTGACCATCAAGAATCTAAACACTGTAGACCAACATCTTGAGAACTAGATATATAGGTCACAAATACACAAAAATAACAAAACGTGTTAACTGGTATTTTTCTTTCGGTATTCAGAAGCTTCAGCAATATATCTAGCAAAGCGTGCCACGAGGTTTACATTATGGCTCGATAAGATTGCTATAAGATCTTTTCTCTGTGCGACTGGTTCGTTAAATATTTCGCATTTACTCCGTATAGTGTTATAGGCGGGACAATCAAACACAAAATGCATTTCATTTTCTACATTATTGTCATCTGTGCACATAAGACACGTGCTATTGGCTGATGTTTCAAACCATTTTTTGTTGGCATTAAGGCCTAGTGTTCTTGTTCGGAATTTTGCCAAATGGTATTTATGCCAGTTATTAGTAATATGTATAAAATACTTTTCTACTTCTAATGTGCTTTTAAAGGAAAGAAACCAGTTATATTTATCGTTATCAATCATACTAGCATGCCAGGTTTGTTTGTAAGAGCATATTAAACGATCTTTTAACTCTGAAAGAAATTGTCTATAATTACCTACACCTTGGCAAAGCCAAACAATACCAAAACCATTCTCGGTCAACAATTTTTTTACACGAGAGACCCAGTTGAATTTACCTGACTCATGTTGCAAAATCAACATTTTATAAGCTTGTCTGCATAATCTAGTTTCTTCTAAATTGACTAACTTTAGCCAATATTTAACAGATCTGACACAGGTTACAATATGTAATGGATAGCGCCCAGTCTCACCGTATATCATTTTGTTAGACGCATGCAACGGTACATGCAAAATGCGCTTTAACGCATAGGTGTGTACCTTTTCCATATAAACATTATCTAGCAAACCCCAGATCTCTGATGAATATGTTAAAATAGGTTGTATTTGCGTATCAAATAATTTCCAGAAGAGACAGAAATCAGATGAGTTCAATTTTTTCATTGTTTTCAATATTTCAATAACACCTCTCTTTCCCTTCTTATATGTTTCTAACCAGCATCTGTTTAAACTTAATTTTGTTGTAAAGAACATACCAAGATATTTGTAACTATTTGTTACTTGCACTTCCGTAGATCCAAAAAAACATCGTTCATGTTGAGCTAAATATCCCCCGTTTCTAAACACCATGATGTTAGTTTTACTTAGGTTAACTGTTAATTGTAGTTTGTCTGATTCTCTTTTTAAAGCGTTTAATTGGTTTTGTAGACCAATAGGCGTATCAGAAAGAAGAATAATATCATCTGCAAAAAGCATCAAAAATAATTCTATAGCCCCCGGTAACATTTGGATTCCGTCTCCCACTTTTTGATATTTCTATAGCAAGTTCGTTTATGAAGAAAGAAAAAAGTATCGGGCTGAGTAAACAGCCCTGTTTCACCCCACGTTGGCAATCGAAATAATCCGAGAAAACACCTTTGTCACGGACACACGCACGGACCGAATCATACATTCCTCGAAGGACTGCATACAACTTTCCATTTACACCATTCTTTCTCAAAATATTCCATAAAATGTTTCTGTTTACACAATCGAAAGCCTTTTGAAAATCCACGAAGGCGACATACAATTTAGATTTTCTTAATAGGTATTTTTGGACAATGGCATACAAGGTAAATATATGGTCGGTAGTGCTGTAGCCAGATCTGAATCCAGCTTGTTCTTCTATTATTTTCTTTTCTTTATCAGCCCATGCTGTCAATCTTTTATTCATAATATGCGTTATACATTTTACTTAATATGCTAGTCAAAGCAATGCCACGATAATTATCAGGGTTATTGGAATTACCCTTTTTATAAAGGGGAATTATTATGGATTTAGACCATGGTTCAGGGAAGATTCCTTTATCGAACAAAGAATTAAAAAGTGTTACTAAGAAATCAATAATAACAGAGTTACCATTTTTAAACATTTCACTAATTATTCTGTCGGGACCTGCACTCTTGCCACATTTAAGATGCTTTATGCTATTTATGATCTCATTTCTTGAGATATTTTCATTAAATAGGGGTTCATCAAGACAGTATTATTTAACACATCTAAAGATTTACTATTGGTGGGTTGTTATGTTGTACCAGAAGGAGGGCCACTTTATGATGACTTAATAGTTAAAGATGGAATTATGATTGTAGAGGATACTTTATTAGATATACTAGAAAATAAGGATGCTAATATCCTTATGTGTGGGGACTTTAATGCTCGAACAGGAAGCCAGCAACCAATGCATGAGAATATATTTTCCTATTTTCAAAATACTGGTAATGATGATGATGGGTATGGTGATGAGGAGGAGGATGGTGATATTAATCACGACATTTATTGTGATGGTTATTATGATATTGTTGATGATGATGGTAACATGGATTGTGCTTATGGTGTCAATGATTCGAATTACATGTTATATGATAATACTGATATAAAACATGACTTTAAACGTCGTTCTAAAGATATACGTGTAAATAAGTTTGGAAAATCCTTATTAGACATGTGTTTTTTGTTTGATCTTGGGATTTTGAATGGAACATGTATAGATGATTCGAACGGAGAGTTCACTTTTGTTTCCTGTAATGGTAGTAGTGTTGTTGACTATTATATTGCTTCTCAAGATTTACTATGTAATTGCAGAGTGATTGTTGGTGATAGCTTGTTTTCTTGGCATTTGCCTTTAGAACTGAAATGGAAAACCAGTAGTGTAGACAAGACAGAAAAATCATCACAGGTGTGTCGGGAAGAACGCTTTGTGTGGTCAGATGACAGTGAGGAAATTTACAAGGAAGAATTGAACTCAGATGATTTTAAACAATCTCTAGAAAGAGCTTTACTTTATATTACTACAGATATAAACATGTGTATTGAGTTATTTACAAATGCTTTATGTAGTGCTGCTGCCTGTATGGTGAGAGTTGTTGGACAAAGAAAGAAAAAAGTGGATGATTGGTTTGATTGGGAGTGTGAAAAGAAGAAAAGGAAGGTAACAAGTTGGTTAAAACGTTACCAAAGAGTTAAGTCTGTAGATCTGAGGATAGAATATAAAGCAAATTATGTAAAAGAAAGAAAAGAATATACTGATTTCAGGAAAGAGAAGAAAAGAAAATTTGACGCAGAACGACTAGAGAAACTAAAAGCTAGCGTGAACGACACTAAACTCTTCTGGTCAACAATTAGATCAATCAGCAGGAAAGCAGTTATCTATAACGAGATAAGCTCTCAACAATGGTACGAACATTTCTTTAGTGTCTTCAATGGATTTACTGACGTAGCTGATGATATAAACATAGTAATAGACAGAGAGAGAGAGGAGAGAGAGAGAGAGAGAGAGAGAGAGAGAGAGAGAGAGAGAGAGAGAGAGGAGAGTATGTGTGTATTGATGTTTATGGTTTACTGACTTTGAAAACATGTATGTATATATGTTTGTATGCATGTATGCATGCGCGCTTGTGAGTGTGTGTGTGTGTGTGTGTGTGTGTGTGTGTGTGTGTGTGTGCGTGCGTGCGTGCGTGCGTGCGTGCGTGCGTGCGTGCGTGCGTGCGTGCGTGCGTGCGTGCGTGCGTGTGTGTGTGTGTGTGTGTGTGTGTGTGTGTGTGTGTGTGTGTGTGTGTGTGTGTGATTTTGTGTGTGTGTGTGTGTGTGTGTGTGTGTGTGTGTGTGTGTGTGTGTGTGTGTGTGTGTGTGTGTGTGTTTGCTCAGGTGTCACGTAGAAAGATGGGTGAAAGGACCTGCATGTTTGCGTGATTTTTGTCTGTCTGTCTGTGTATTTGTCTCTGTTTTCTCTCTCTCTCTCTCTCTCTCTCTCTCTCTCTCTCTCTCTCTCTCTCTCTCTCTCTCTCTTCATACTCGTGTGTCCATGTCTTTATTTGCTTGTGTGTGTGTGTGTGTGTGTGTGTGTGTGTGTGTGTGTGTGTGTGTGTGTGTGTGTGTGTGTGTGTGTGTTAGTGCGTGCGTGCGTGCGTGCATGTGTGCGTGCGTGCGTGCATGTGTGTGTGCGTGCGCGCGTGCGCGCGCGCGTTTGTGTGTGTGTGTGTGTGTGATAATAAAGCGAGGTTCTAAAAGAACATTATTATGGGTACCCGGTCACTAATCTTCGAGGGAATGATATCTGTGCAAAAGAGTCTTCGATGTACAAATCGAATACAGTTTTATGTGATAATTCTTGTTCGGCTCTTGAAGTAAACAATATTCTGACAAAAGCATTCTGGGACCAGAGAAGAACACAGTACCTTGAAGCTGCCATTCAGAAGAACAGATGGGATCTTTTTGCCCCAGAAGTCATTGTTTTAGACCGCCAGGTTCTATTCCGAATCGAAATTTATTACAGAGAATACGTGTGGACGGTTGGTTAGGCAGGTTTTTAAAACCATCTCCTTTGTGTGTCTGCGGTCAATAACTTCATGTATCTCATTTTTTTGCTTGAAAGTTCCATGACAAAGGAAAGTTAAGATGTAATTTGTTTTAATATTACAATTTATGATCTTATTATTTTACTTATCAACGTTAAATGTTTCACTATTAAGTTTCCTTTATGATTTTTATGTCATTCAGATGTTATTTGTATTGTTTTCGTTTCTCAGTAATTTATTAAGGTTTTCTTTAAATGTCATTACAACAATATGTTAAGCTGGCAGTAAATGGTTTCAGTCAGTCAGTCAGAGTGAGCGCGCGCGCGCGCCCGCGCGTCTGTACGTGCTTGTATGTTTGCATGCGCGTACTCACACACACACACACACACACACACACACACACACACACACACACACACACACACACACACATACACACACACACACACACACACACACACACACTGTCCAGGACGGGGGAAATCGTGATGGTATTGCTTAAGTGCACTAAGTTGATGTATTATTAGTCAGGCTTAACACACCAAGGTTATCTTTGCACTCATACACGCATATGCACACTCATGCGCCCATCAAACATTCGCCTCTCTCTGGGAATGGGATGTCACGCATTCGTCTCTCTCCTAACACGACTGAGAACAAGAAATGCAATTTCTATGCTACTTATAATTAATCATGAACAATCAAATTACACACAATGAAATATCAGAACATAAAAGATCAATACTTCCTAATCCCGGGTTATAATAAAAATGACTTCTTACCTGGCCAGGTTTTCACACACACAACCACGCTTTCACACCACACCACAGTTCTTGAAAAAAGTCTCTTCACGTCTTCTTCAGCACTGCTTGATGGTGATGCCTTGGTTGACTGGCTCCAGGCTTCAGGACTGGGTCTTCGTGGTCGTCTCTGGGATCTCGACGTCGAACTCTTCTTCTTCGTCTTCTTCACCCACCTCTGGGTTCAAATTCAGTTTGTCTGTCTTCACCCACCTCTGGGCTTCACACTTAGTTTCCTTCTCTTCCAGCTTGTCTTTAACTCTAAGACCTTGCTGTCTCTTCTGTCTCCCAGACCACGTTTCTCTCGACCCTTTCTCTGTCCTGCTCACTCCTCTCCTCTCTCTCTCTTCTCTGCCTTCTCTCTCTCTCTCCTGGTGTTGTTCTCCCGACACGTTGTTCTCCCTCAGTTTATATAGGGAGGGAAACAAAGGATCCCCCTTCGGGCCATGCCTTTGTCCACGCTGCTTCTCAAACCCCTAGTTCACAAGTACCCTGAATTCTCCACTCGCTACATTCCACACACATCAGCATTTACACACACCCCTACCTAATTGATTAGCAAACACACACTTAGCCCCAGATGGACATCGAAAATTCCCGCCGACTTCGGTGGTTACTTAACACAGTAATTATCTTAAGGAGGGCTACTACAACCTCCACACGCATTCAGCCAGCCTGACAATAGAACCAACACAGTGACCCTCGGCAATACCATCTGAACAAATCCAAGGCCCCTGCTCTTCACTGACTGTTTACACAAGAACCTCAGCTGACCGAGCATTTAGCACTCACTTGGGGCCCCGAGGTCGTAGTGGTTACAACCCTTCCCCTTTCGCCACTGGGCAGGTCCGAACTCTCTCCTAGGTGTTGTTTGTCATCTGACCACTTCGGCCGTGTGCGGTGGGTAACGTACCCTGGTTAATTGGTCAATTACTTATTTGTATACCCGTACAATGTCCCTTTGTCTCCAAGCGTCTAATGCCTTTTGTGAGAGGTTTCACGCTCCTTGACACACACACACACACACACACACACACACACACACACACAACACACACACACGCACACGCGCACGCACGCACAGAGATGGACCAAATGAAACATCTTTTGCATTTGAATGGAAAGTGTGCCATAGCCGCAAGGTGCACCACATGAACGTTGGTAATCATCTAGAAATGCTTTCTTCCCATTCATACAGAGCTGCTCCAAAACTCACAAAGTTCTCCTTCTTTCCATTTTGATAGTGTGATCTTTATGCGAGCGTGAACCCGCGCGCGCTCGCACGCACACACACACACACACACACACCACACACACACACACACACACACACACACACACACACACACACACACAGAGAGAGAGAGAGAGAGAGAGAGGAGAGAGAGAGAGAGAGAGAGAGAGAGAGAGAGAGAGAGAGAGAGAGAGATTTGAATCATTTGAGCAGCTTCATCGTCCTCGAAGTATTGATCTCATTCACAAAACAGTGCATAAATTTTATTCATCGAGTTATCACTACACTGTAGTGACACCTCTACTCCATTCCTCTCTCAGTTTCCTCCAAACTCCCCGTGTCCTTCCTCTCTCCCCGTCCCTCTCCCCCTTTCATGTTTACCCCATGCATCACCCCTTTTATTTTTACCACATGCATCGATCAGTTGTCGTATAATTTGATTACACCAAGACCTAAGGGGATGCCTTCAAAGATTGTTTTCTTTCCTTTTTCAGAACTTTCTTTTGACGTTGCAATTAAAATTCTATTTTGAAAGAACACATTTCAGCACAGCGTTTTGAAGACACATCCATATGAACACAAGACAAACATAACATCGCATCAACGTAACAACAAGGACAACAACAAGAACAATAACAGGAACATCAAGAACAACAACAATAATTATGATAATAATATAACAATAATAATATAAATAATAATAGTAATAATACACTGACGATTTCATTGTCATCACATGGAACATGCTGATGGCTCGAGAGTTAGGTGTACTCCAAGAAAAAAAAATGATGGGAATCATTTTCAATTTAAAACATACATTCAAGGTCCAAGACGCCTTGCCAGATTTATACATCGAATGAGGTTTGGTGCAGAGAAAAGCAGATATTGATAATTATTGCGTGTTTCTGAAGAAAACTGTTAGCATTAGACAATTCGTTTCAGTCCCAATTAATCAAAATTTCCTTAATTGATTTTGCGTTGTCCACGCAGTATTTCATCCGTAAAGGACATTCAGTATAATAAAGTGATACATTTACTCGTTGCGTGACGCATTACTGATATCAGTCTCGCGGAACGTATAAACCCCCCCCCCCCCACCCAGACCGCCCCCACTGCCCCCCCCTCCCTTCCCTCAATTTTTCTCAAGACAAGTACATTACGACTGCAACAAAGTGTGAATATAATTATTGGCATTATCTTCAATCCAACTTTCTTTTAATTTTTTAAAAAACTTTTGCTTGTTTGCGGTTGTTCATTTAATATCACAGACTTCTAGACTCACGTAAAAACAAACTCCTTCATTTTAGGAGACTAGGGACAAATTCTGCTCTACCACACATCATCCTTCAAGCGACAGGGATTCGAAGCTTCTGCCTTTGAAGTGGAATTCAAAAGTAATAATCACTTGACTGTGCATGGTGTTCTTTTCAAGAGTGTGACACTCGACAGCAAAAGATTCAAGTATTTCGAAAACAACCACAACAGAGTGCGTGGAGGGTGTGGGGGTGGGTAGGGGGATGATTTCACACTCATACTACTATTGAGTGTGCTTTGCCAAATACCAGGCATACCTCTTGGACGGTCAAAATGTCAGTGCAGATACAGCCCTGGAGAATGTTCTAGATGAGAGCGGATGGACATTCTTATGTTTTCTTCCCCATACATCTCCTCCCTTTTTTCAGAGCCAATTTCCATTTCCTTTCTTTTACTATTTTTCTTGCTCCGCAATAATTTTCCCTCATTTCTGGCGGGTATTTATTTCTTCTAGGATTAGGAATATTTCTAATGCATTTTCAGAGCCTAAATTCACCTTACACACACACACACACACACACACACACACACACACACACACACACACACACACACACACACACACACACACATGTATATATACATATATTATTCATGTGCACGTAGAAGGAGAGAGAGAGAGGAGAGGAGAGAGAGAGAGAGAGAGAGAGAGAGAGAGAGAGAGAGAGAGAGAGAGAGAGAGAGAGGCGGAAGCGGGGAGAAAGGACAATGGAGGTATTTCAATCCGCCATCCCATTTTCCAGACACTTTGTGCGGATGAAGCCTTCGTTTTCTCATCCCGATCCTGAAATGCCAGCATCATCTCTGGGTAGAATGCAATGATGGCTCAGTCAAAGAAGGAAGAAGTGTAGCGCTCTCTTCGTCCTCACTTCAGCTTTTTGCTTCCGCTACGTGGCAAGGGAGACAATTCCCTTTTAAATGAGCGTTTTGCTCGTGCGGCGCTATCGACTTCCGTTCTTCTTGTCAGCGTTTGTATTCCCGGGCAAATTAGTCACAGGACAAGACAGACCCGGACGATTTGCTGCCGGGAGATTCCATTTCTTCTCGCCTGGTTCTTAATAATGGCATCTATTCCTCCTCCTCCTCCTCCTCCTCCGCCTGGCCCTCCTCCTCTCCTCCTCCTCCTCCTCCTCCTCCTCCCAATCCTTCTTCTTCTTCCTCCTCCTCCTCCTCTTCTTCTTCTTCTTCTTCTTCTTCTTCTTCTTCTTCTTCCTCTTCTTTTCTTCTTCTTCTTCTTCTTCTTCTTCTTCTTCTTCTTCTTCTTCTTCTTCTTCTTCTTCTTCTTCTCCTTTTTCTTGCTGTTGTTGATGTACTTGTTGCTGTTGATTTTGTTGCTGTTGCTGCTGCTGCTGTTGTTGTTGTTGTTGTTGTTGTTGTTGTTGTTGTTGTTGTTTTCTTCTTCTTCTTCTTCTTCTTCTTCTTCTTCTTCTTCTTCTTCTTCTTCTTCTTCTCCTCAGTATTCTTCCCACATGAGGCAGAACCGAAAATGTTCCACATACATCCATTGAACTGTTTATAAAACGACTTACAACACAATTGGAGCCAGTTCTATAACATGGATTTGAAAGAAAAGAAAAGGCTGTACAATGCAGAGACTGAATGTGAATCAGTTAGTTTGTTTGCTGTCAATAAGTAATCAGGAACTGATTTGTGGACACGCAACTGTTTTGTTTATGGCATATCAAACATATACACTATATCTCGGAATTCTGTAGTCGCCTGTATGTGAAATGTTTGAAATGATTTGAGTATGAAAGAATCTGGATTACCGTACGAAGCTAATAAACCATTATTTAGATGCTTTTGGAAAGAAAACATTAGGACGTGTGCAGGTCCCTTTAACATTTGTAACCCTCTTTAGAAACTTCTTGTTTCAGCTGTTGAAACTCTAGAACTTCCTGGAGCCTCACGTGCACATGATATCACATCATCACATATACTCAGCTGCACAGCTTAACTACGTCCCACCTGAACTGCTCTCATGAATTGTTTTCATATAATTTGAAAACAAGTTTTGTTTTGTCTACAATTAAAAGAAATTCCGATTGTGAATTGTCCTAACACAGCCGTACAGCGTAAATATTATCATGTTATGAGGATAAAACGAAGAAGATGGATTAGTTTCTGTACAGGCTTTTTTTTCTGTTTGGATGTGATGTTCAGTTGTTAACGGGACTGGTTCTTTCCTTTGCTTTCACTATTCCCTCGCTCATCTCTACGTGCTTAGAGGTACCGAGAAGACCTAGCACAAGAGAGGTTCGAGACACATGCAAGAAAGGTCCACCAGGTTGTAGTCGATGAATGATTAGATTGTCTGAGAGCCATTTGTGTTATTGTTTTTCTTTTGCTGTAGAGACATGAAACGAGACCCGTTTTAGGAAGAAAGGATATATACTAATGTTGTACTCAAAAGAGTGGCATAAAAGTAAAGGACTTTTGTTTTGGTGAAAAACCTGCAGACAAATATTTTGAAAATTTGTGCCTGGAATTATTTTTGGTGCGACTGAGGCAATGTTTTGAAATTTGGAATAAACACAACTTCCATTATATTCTGCCCTGGACACGGTAAACTCCGGACAGTTCACTACCTTCACGACCGTGTGCCATGAGACTTTCGACATTTTTTAAGTATAGCTCAAGCCAGCCAAATCCAGTGCGTCTACACATTTGCCCCTTCCCTCCCTCTTCCACTCCTTACCTCTTTCCTCTACACATTCCCTCACAAACTCCCAGCTCACCCTCTCTTTCAGTTACATTTACTTTTGACACACACACACACACACACACACACACACACACACACACACACACACACACACACACACATCTGCATGTCCATTTCATTTACATTTTCAAGAACGGCATAGGGATGTGACAAAGCGAGTCATAAAAAAAACATTCGCGTATTTACTATTCGAAACGATTTTCTCCATCACTTCTTTTCGACTTTCCTTTTTATTAGCAATTACTTTATTAGCCTGTTGAAACACCACTCGAATCACAACTGGCATGTGATCAGACTCGATCTTTTTACCAATGTATAGTTTACATGACTCACACACCAGTGATAGTAACTCGTTCGAAAACATGAAACAGTGACACTGCATCCAGAATCTGAGATAAATCTTTACTGACTCAAGGCCATCCTTACATAAACCATTTCATGTACTTAAATCTAAGGCAGTGCACATGTTCAGAAGTAATGTTCCATAATTATTCAAACATTGATCTTGAGAACACCTTACGGACCTTTAAGACACGCTCCTGTATCGCAATTCAACAATGTTGTTTGCCAAAACATCAGTAGAAATATTTGAAGTTCTGCACAATACCACGTATACATCACTTGCCATACCAGTAAAGCAGACGTATCCCATTATCTTGATCAAAATGAGTATAAAAAAAGTGAACCTTCTGGTGGAACACAAGAACACATATATAATACATCTTTCTTCAAGCCAAAATGGACAACAATTTACAATTTCTTTGTGTGTCAGCGAATTCTACAAAGGGAGTGAACTCATTCTTAATCAAGCACATAACGCCTTCTGATTGCCTTCCTTTTTGAGAGAACTTCACTGCTGATGCATATGTTTTAAATGCATTGAATACATTCAATTTTTTCCATAAAGGTCTCTACAAAGCAAGCAAAGTCAGATCTATAAATAAAAGAAACAAAATCATGATCTGTTAAGTCTGGACAATAAAGCGTTCACATTCCATGAAAGAAACGGAAAAAGATTATCTTGCTTTTGAAACATTTCCATTCATCACGTGCATGCTGTCACTCGATCGCTCACTCACACAGACCCGATCGACATCCATGGGCTTGGTCGCTACAAACTGGGGTGAACATTAAGCCGGTGCTGACCCAGACTGATTACCACAGTTATCACCGTCAGGACAAAAAGGACATACAGAAGTGGACCGGTTGATTCCTATTTACACCTTGACCCTGTTTCAAGATTTTGAAGAAAAAAATTATTTCCTTCCACAAGAAGGTGGTCAAAGACCATCACTGCTTTTCCCCCCTACTTTCCTGACTTCCTTTAACTGGGGCGACAGTTAATGCCTTATCTCCCTGACTGTTGGAGAAATATTCAAATATTCTCCAATAAACACGTTACTACCCTGCAGTTCCCTTTTCGACTTAACAATCATTATCTTGTCCTTGTAAAAACAGTAGCGTGCAATAACGGAAGGGGTGTGTGTGTGTGTGTGTGTGGGGGGGGGGGGGCAGGCTTTGTGTTCAGACGGTGCACACGATCAAACTCAATATCTTTAGTTATATCCAACTTGTCAGTGATCAGATCGTGCAATTTGTTTTCATTTTGTTTATTAGTTTCGTTCTGCCCCCTAGGTATGCCATATCATATCACATTGTTACGCTTTGATCTCCCTACTAGGTTATCAGTCTTTTGTTCAAGTTCATCAAGTTTAGCCATCAAATCAGCATTTTTCTGTGACAATTTACGATTCTGATTTCTGAGCACCCCCATCTCCTACACAAGATCTTGTACACTGATTTGCAAAGTGGTTTACTGCACAGTCAGTTCTCTTATCCCCTTTTACACAAGATCTTGTACACTGATTTGCAAAGTGGTTTACTGCACAGTCAGTTCTCTGATCCACTTTTCCACATCAGCAAACTTTCAGTTCATTGCTGCCGTCATGGAGTCCAACTTCGCCATGACGTCTGCCCAGTAAGTCGGCTGTGAAGGATAGTGGAGGAGTCGTCTGCCCGCTGCCCTGTCCACTGCCTCTGTCCAAGCTGGTCAGATGTCCACCGCTGCTGGCCAGTCTGATTGCCGGAGGTTGTCTGTCCTTGGTCCAGGGTTCTGCACCACACCGCCACATTGCAGGAGAAATCC
This sequence comes from Conus ventricosus, assembly GCA_018398815.1. NCBI lineage: Eukaryota > Metazoa > Mollusca > Gastropoda > Neogastropoda > Conidae > Conus > Conus ventricosus. The sequence continues at coordinate 107,470,999 of CM031597.1, read as the reverse complement.
CCCCCGTACAGAGAGAGAGAGAGAGAGAGAGAGAGAGAGAGAGAGGGGGGGGCATCCCTCCCATTTGAATGGAAGGCGTGTTTACATTGCGAGATTCGCGCCATGACAGTTAGTAATCATCTAGAAATGCTTACTTCCCATTTCTACCAAGCTGCTCTAAGACCCAGGGCTTTGCCCTCCTCTCTTCCTGGATAGACAGTGTAGAGCGAGGGACAAAACGGGAACCTCCCTCTTGTTTGAATGGAATGTGTGTCCTCACTGCAGGTTCCCGCTAAACACGTTGGGAATCGTGTTGGAATGCTTTCTTCCCATTCATACCAAGTTGCAGACATCTTCTTCCATTCCTTCTCCTTAGACAGACATAATCGAACTGGATTGATCTTTGTGGCTAATAAACATCACACACACACAAGCACGCACGTACACACACACACACACACACACACACACACACACACCCCACACACACACACACACACACACACACACACACACACACACACACACACACACACAGCACAGAGTTACAGACACTGATACAGACAGACAGGCCAGCAGACCGAAAGACAGACAGAGAGACATGCAGATAGACAGATAGAGAGACAGACACACACACACACACACACACATACATACACACGCACGCGCGCGTACGTACACACACACACACACACACACACACACACACACACACACACACACACACACACACACACATAAATACTTGTGCAGTAAAAGCAAAATTCCATGGATCATTGATACTGAACATATTGTCGGTTTATTTGCCAAAAGGTCCTGACAATCAAAACACAGAGTGGATTCGTACTTTACAAGACCAAAACGATAAGTGGCTAATTGCAGGTGATTTCAATTCACACGCCCCTTTTGGGGTAATGAGTGCAAAATCATAACGCATAACAGATTCCTTGAAAATGTAGTAGACTCTTCACTCTGTATACTGAATGATGGTAGTGTCACTCGAATCCGGATGTTTCATATCATCGGGCTTCAGCGATAGACCTAACTCTCATGTCGGCTGCAATCGCTCCAAGTTGTGAATGGGACACATTTAAAGACTCGCTAGGCAGTGATCATTTACCAATAGTTATTTCTATCAAAGTAAAACAAACTATTTCTGATCTCACAAAAGATCAAATCCCAAAATTTAACTACAACAAAGCTGATTGGGATAGATTTGAAAACATGCTTTCTATTTGCAATTGCGAGGAGATGATGGTTGATGATGTTGATACAAGCTACATGAAATTTGTTGATACTGTTTTGCGTGCAGCTGAGCTTTCAATCCATAAATGTAATCCTGATAAAACAAGAAAATATACAGGAAATGTTTGGTGGAATGTTTCCTGTGAAGAAGCAAGAGAACAAAAAATGGAGGCTTATAAAATGTATCTAAAAAATAAAACAGATCCAGAAAAGATTGCTGAAAAAAAAACAAAGCAAAAAATCACAGTAATAGAGTGAATGAAAAAGCAAAGGAAGAATATTGGTCAAATTTCTGTGAAAATGAGGTTCAAAATCATAAAGATCTCCAGAAAACTTGGAAAAAAATAAAAGAAATGAAAAATGGAATAAGTCCTCCTGGGTACCCCTTAAAATTGGAAAATAACGAATTTCCTTCCAATTTTGAAAAGGCTGAAGCATTTGCAGATGCATTTGCAAAAAATAGTAACTTCGAAGGCCTGTCAGAAGAACAAAAACAGCTTAGAGAAAAAATGGACGAAAACGAAGACAATGAAAAAAGTCCCAATAACAATCACTATACAAATGCTCCTGTTACTTTTCAGGAAACAAAAGATGCAATTTCAAACCTTGGATCAAAGAAAAAAATCTGTGGGACCAGATGCAATTTCCAATGAAATGATAAAACATTTACCAGTTAATATAACACTTTTTCTAAGTTCATTTTTTCAAAAATGTTGGTTTGAAGGGATTCAACCATTCTTATGGAAACAATCTACTGTTACCCCTATTCCCAAAAAGGGAAAGTCAAAATCAGATGAAAATAATTACAGACCTGTTGCTCTTACATCACATGTGGGAAAACTTATGGAAAGAATAATTCTAAAAAGGCTTGAACATTTCTGTGAAAAAAATGGTATAATACCAACACAACAGGCGGGTTTTAGAAAAGGTAAATCATCAGTTGATCATTTAGTAAAAATTACCACACAGATTAAACATCAGTTTTCACGTAGGAAAAACGTACTTGCCACTTTTTTTGACATTAGAAAGGCATATGACCAAGTTTGGCATTCAAAACTTCTAAACAAACTAAGATCCATAGGTATTTCAGGTTGTATGTATAACTATATAAAGGCATTTTTAAGTGAAAGAACAATACAGACTAAGGTTGGTAATGCCTACTCTAATCAAAGACGTACACAGATGGGAATCCCACAAGGAGGTGTAATAGCCCCAATCCTTTAGAGAACGGTATTATGCCGCTTCTGTCTCACCCGCTCTCAACCGGCCTTGGCCGGTCTCGTGCGGGCGAATCCAAAAGCGGCATAATACCGTTCTCTACTAAGCATGACTTTAATAACCAAAAAATAACGACCCTACAAACATGCATACTGTGTAGGGTTATCTGTTTTCAATACTAATTTACAAAACTTTTCAGATTTTAGTTTTTGCTTAATCCTATGTTTTTCTTGATCATTCTCAATAACATCATTTTCACGCAGACATTCGTCAAATGAGTCTCTGTCTTTCATATGAAATAAAACTACAGTCTTTAACTGCTCTCTAAAGTCTTTTAAAACCGAGTTATATTTCTGACATAAAATCCACACACTTATCCCATCATGTCTTCCACTGAAAGCTAGTTTTGATAAAGTGTTTCTCTTTTTAACTATGTCTCTTTCTGCCGAACAGTCATCTATAATAAATAGTGTCTGCGTTCCTTCAAACAGTCTATAAAAGTATTCTAAACACTCACTCAGTTTATTGCTAGGATCAACTAAAAATATGTCATCATCTGTCCATATAAACCTTCTATCATGATATGCTTTGTTCCATTTAAGTGTTGGACAGAAAATCACAATATGATCAAATTATAGCGATAAACTGGGTTTTTAATAGGTCGAGGACAAATATTGTTTTTTTCCCCAACCAGTTTGCCCACAAATTAATGAGCAATGAGGAGTTTTTGTCATAAAGTTTAACTGCTCCATGGTTTTAAAAAACAGGATTTAATCAATCCAGTTATGTTTTTATCATGCTCTCTGTCAAAACTTGTTTTAGTAAAAATAAAATCCTATAAGGCCTAAATGTGTAACTTAATCCAATTCAGTTCTGTAAATTGTTTCTATTTAAGTCAACATTGATTTTGTTGCTTGTTGTTATAACCTTAACATCCTCACCATTGTGAAGAACACGATGGTAACGTTTAAGGCCCTTTAACGTCTAAGTTTTGCCAGCTAATTTAATTCCTTTTATAAGGTCGTCACAACGCCCCCAACCCCGTCCCTCTCTACATTTTTTAAAGACAGAAATTTCAAATATCATTGTGAACGTGTCTCCTAATTTTCTGCTTGGAAAAACTGTAATTTTGTAGAAGCTTCCTTAAAACCGTTTTTCTCTTCTGTGGAGGATGTACTGTTTTTTTTTCCCCTACGGCGTTATTCAATCTCTTTTCCCACTATTGTCGTCCGGCATAAGACTTACGTGTAAAGGGGCCCGAGTTTTAATGCTTTTTTGAAACTTTTTTGACGGCCAAAAAATGTAATGGGCTTATGAATTCAAATTTATTTCCCATTCTAAATATGGTTCCAAGTGCCATTTGAGGTCAGGTTTTCGAACTATTTTATATTCATACTGACCAACATTATTTGCTTCTAGATTGCGCAGTTGTTCTAGTTTAGGAAACTTTTTGCTGTCGCCAACCTCTTTGCGTTTATAATCACCATCTTTAGTGTACTCAAAACCATACAAAGCGCCTATCTCACCATTCTGTTCAAAGTCTGTAACGTCTGCAAGGTCTTTTAATTCTAAAGTTATACACCTCACAGGCGCTAATGTAACTCCTGGTTCTTCTGGCCCACGCGACATTATTTTTTAGAACAACTAATTATTTATTTCCAAAACAATGTGAAGGTTATCACATTTCACGATTTTACCTGTTTTGTCTTTGATTTTTATATTAAATGATCCAACCCTCCCACAAACTAATCTTTTAAACTGTAAATTAGGGAATTGTATAATTTCATAATCGCAATATGCAGCTTTCCCTGATGGAAGAGCTCTTAAAACAGTTGAGGGCCTTCCATCATATAAGTTTTCATCAGTGCTCAGCTCATCCAAATGAACATAAAGTAATGAATGTAATGCAAGATTGAGCGGACTTTCTCCCTCATAAGTAGTTTTGTTTGGTGTAACTCTAAATCTATGATTGTCAGCTGCAAAGCCTAACATTTTAGCTAGCTCTTTATCAAAATAGTAAGCTACTTCTTCAGGTTTGAATGATAACATTGTTTTCAGATTCGCATTGTTAAGTTTGAGAGTAATGTCAAAGTTACTCATTGCTTCTTTTAGTGAGCAAAACCCGTAATAACCATCAGGTATTGTTAACTGGCTAACTATGGCCCCGGTTTTGTCAATTTTTTGAATCTTATTATTCCCCTTGGCTTTAGTTATATTAAACCATACAACTTTGTAAAATATTTCATGAAGCGCAAACCGTTCTGCTTCCGCAATTGTTATCAATAGCATGTTCTAAAAACGAAGGGCGGTCTTGGGTTGTTATTGTTACAAACATTTTTTAAAACAAATTAAAAATGAGTGCATTCAAATATACTGATGCAAATATTCTGCTGGGCCGCACTACAATCTTAAAAATATAGCAACCGATACTCTTGACATTTTTGTGACTCAGTCTGACGCCTTTCAAGTAAAGGTGAGTACTCCATTGGCCAGATATCTTAACCCTCCTATTAAAAAAGACTACATCCCGAAAGGTGGTTTTAGTCATCCGATGCAGTTTTATCAGAACCAGTTAAACTTTGCTGTGTTTTGCGCATCAACTGGGTGTGGAGTGTCTTTAATGCTGATCATTTAATCATCCTGATCCTTTGGTGATTTCAGTGTACAGATTTCATTTCTATTACCCCTTCAGACGTATTTTGACTGAACTGCAAGCGCCATTACCAAATGAAAAACCCTTTTTTAAAATCCATTCCCCAACCGAATAGACATGAAGGCTTTTGAAAGGATCTGTAACGAATTCAATATTAAGGCCAGACAGACTTTAGACAAAGTTGGATCTTAATCATGGTCTAGGCACCCCTTATTTTTGGGCGTGCACAGAAAGTATAAATTGACTGGAATCCTCCTTACACATCTTTCTCTTCAGGCACAACTGTTCACCTAGGTTCCATAGAGCAAGAGCATAAACAGCATGGACAACATTTATCTTAGACACTTCTAAGGGCCTAACTAAAGCAGAATAGAACGAATAAACGACTCTATTCGTACTTACGTTTGGTGTTTGCTAGGTTCGCAAGCACAAACGAGATCGAATAACTGATCCTTCTACTGGTTTTGACGCACAAAAACAATACTTAGAAAATTTAGAGGACGCCATTAATTCTAAAAGTTGATTTCCCTTTTCAAGTATTAAAAGGTACCAAAATGTTTTACAATACGCAAGATCGAAAGTGACTTTGCTGTTGGCACTGGTTTATACATGTTTCCCTTTTCTAAACCTCAGACTCCAGTTTAGGAACAATAATAAACTACAATAGAAATCCTTGGGGCAGGAAATGACAAAAGTCGGGAAAAACGAAATAAATTCTGAGCAGTAATTTGCAAGCAGTAAAAAAACACCCAAGAATAAGTCATCCAATCCCAGTGGCCAAAGCCCGAAGGCCGTTGAAAAACACAAGTACACGAAGTCCACGAAGCCAAAAAAAAATTAAGACCATGAATTTATGAAAAGACAGCGCTTTTTTGGATTAACTGGCCTAGGATTACTCCTTCTTTATTTTACTAAAGAGTAACCCAACTATTAAGAGAACTAATGTCCATAGGTGCTCGGCCATAAAGCCAACTACTTTGCTTGCAGTAGACAAAACCCAGCTAAACAACACCCCCTAATATACCAGGTAAAGAGTCTATAGCTTTACTGGCTAATTTTTTTAATAACCCCGCAAGATGATCAAGCTGTTTTTTACCCATGATTTATCAGGCGGAGGCGATGGTGGTGGAGGCACTGACCCGGTACCACCGCCGCCTGTAATAGCCATCCCCAGTGTACTTATTGCAAATCCTAAGGCTGTTATAACACTTGCTAATGTGACTCCCTGCTCTCTAAACAATGTTCTTATTCGGTCTGTTTGCGTTGTGTCTTCATATAAAATTCTTTGGATAGTTTCTCTTATTCTGCTCACTTGAGTCGTAAGTCTTCTCGGTTAGTAGACAACATTTCTAGTCTTGCTGATCTCTCTTGTTCAAGATCTTTTGTCTTTGGGTTTTTCTTTTTTTAAACACCAGGCCCTAAGTTGGCGTCATCAGCCTCAACGATTTTTCTTTTTTCTCTTTTTATATGCTCATCTAGTTCACTTAGTTTTGCTAAATTGTTTTTTTATTCGCCTCTGATGGTTCTTAAAGCACGATTAAGGGCCCTCTAATTCTCGCGTGGGTATTGGGGGGTCGCGTATAGTCTTTAATGCTGTTTCTTCTGAAAACTGGTTTCTGCTTCTATTATTTCGCCCGCTGTTTGACTTAAATCTGAAGTTCCATGTTTTGTATTTGGTTAGCTGTTGGGAGTTCTTGTAGCGTGTTTTGAAGTTTAGCAACTCCCTCCCCCCTTAATTTTGGTTTAACAATCCCAAAGGGCGACTTCGATCGCTCACACTGAGCCTTTGTCTAATTGTATTCAGCCACAAACTTTGAGGGTCTCGTTAGTTGTAAGCTGAACAAGTTGTCCTTGGTCGTTTTTCACAACAAATGGTCATCTTTTACTTCAAAATCATCAGGGTATTATTTTCGGGAAGTTCTTGTCCTAAACTTTGGTAAAATGATCTGACCTTACTTTCTGTTAATTTATACCGACTTGTTGGAAAATGTACTCCCGATTTCTGCTAATTCATCATGCAATGAGACCCCCGAGCGATGCTGCTCCCAAGGGGAATCACTCATGTCGTCCCCAGGATCTAAAACATCATAATCTTCTTCACCTTCAATGCCTGCCATGTTTTAAATAAAAAACTTTTTATTTTGTTTTATAAAAAATGTCACAAACATATGGCTCGATTCTTGACCCGCCATAGAAGATTGAAAGAACCCTTTGGCGTGAAGGGAATTTAAGCGGAATATTACTGTTCCAATAATCCGTTACTATTGATGCAGATCAAATTCTTACTGTCAATTTCCGACCTAGGAGCGGATTGAGTGATTTGTCCCGGGCTCTGCGCGTCTTACTTTCAAAATAGAACTCGCTTCAACAAAAACCCCAAAACAGGAGGGTTTGTACAGAATCGGGGCGGGCAATCGTTAAAAAATTTCTATAAAACTTGAGGGGCAAAAAATATTTTCTTTACATAATGCAGACATATTTTTAACCTATTCTGATCTATGGCTAACCGCGACTGAAAGGGCTGATCTTGCGTTTCAAGGAATCGAAAATGAAGAAGCACTAAAACATAGAATAGGCGCCGCAAACGCTAAGACGGCAAAAGGTTTGTAGCCGTAAATTATGCCGAAAGGGAAAATCGCTTTTTCATACCCCTAGTTTTTGAGTTGTTAAAAGCGCATGCCCATACTTTCAAGGAGCATTAAAAGGACAGATTGTCATATGAACTAATTTTTAAAATGATACAAACGTGTTTTTCATATCATCAGACACCGAAGCAAAGTACAGCATTTCTGACATCTCTTTTAGAGTTTGACGTTGTAGCAACCCTAATTTAGAAAGGGCTGATTGAGCAACAATATCAGTCAAAATTAGCAATTTTATTACGAAAGAGTGATTCATCATTTCTAAATATCCAAAAGCAGGGCAGACACTTATGGAATTTCAGTTTTAGTGCCACAGCAAGATCGCTTAAAGGTATTTTATTGCTGTGTGAAGATGAAGGACCATTCGAAAGACAAAACTAAAAATTTTATTAATCCTAAAATAACAAAAGTGCAATTGTACAATTGAGGGTAGTCCTAACCAAATCTACGCTAGCGGGCTTAACCTTATCATCATTTTGATGAAATAAGAAAACTGTTTGGAGGGGGGAGGTGTAGAAATCCAACAGTTGCCCCTTTGTCTCTAAAGATCTGCATCTTAAACAGTGTTAGACTTGATCATATTTAACAACGAAATACGGTTTATGGTTTGGGACCTAAGGTCAACGGAGGATAATCAGTTACATGGAAGCGGGAGAACTGTTAGAGACATAATAAACATTCAATTGATAAAAAAGAAGAAGCCGATAAACCACTTAATGATATTTTGTTTTTAATATATGATGCGCAGCTGAATATTCAAGATAACAGATTAGAAAATATACAATACTAAATTATTTTTTCATTTTTAAAAAAGCATGTCTGTTCAAGTTTATCCAAATGTACCTACAGCGCCAGAGTCGCCGAGGAAGAGATAGTAGAAACCCCCGGCATAAAAACCTTTAGATTAACCAACATTACAAAAAATGCAACAAAAACTAGAGCAAGACCTTTCAAAATATAGAAAAGCCAAACGAAGGTATTCTGCTGCCTTTAATGCTGTTACCAAATGTTAATACTGGAGCATCAACTATAAGCGCTGCATCAGCAGGAACGAGTGTAGGCCTCTTAGAAAACAGGCATAGGCGCACCCGCAGCTATCCCTCTAGGTGGTTTGTCTTTAGCTTTTGGGCCCTATGTTCATTAGCCGTAGGTGCTGCTAGCAAAAAAATAAAAACTAAAACTCCAAAAGCACACAGCTATGGTTCAACTAATAACAGCTAAAACTTATTTCCTTCAAGCTGATTATAATAAAGCGCTAGCTGACTCAAACATCACGGATGAAGAATTTAGTCGTTTACAGGCCGATTTTGATGACTACAAAAGACAAAAGTTTGATCTTCAAAGAAAGGCGAGGACAAGTTTTTCTCAACAGCCAGACACTGAGCAATAAAAAAGGAATGGTTAAAAAAAGTAAACGAAACATTAAACTCTGTTCTAAACAGCTCACATTAACAACCCCAAAGGGCGTTTTACTTTCGTTTATGAGTCTAAACACAAAAAGCCCGTCGATATTGATTCTGTTTAAATTTTTTTTTTGTTTTTGATTTAAATAAATATTTTGAGTTAGAAAAGAAACTCAACAGGGATAAGCTATATGAAGGTCCAGACGAATTCTTTGAAGCAATCCCAAGAAGATTTTTTCAAGAGCACAAATGATATTGTTTTAGAAGTCATTAATCCAGCAAGCGTACGGGCAAGTGTTTGCTCATGCTATTTCTCAAGTTCCGGGTAAACTAACAATAGACCCCCCGGGTTTAAAAGAATGTTAGCTGTTTTAATCGACTATGTAACAATAAATGAAGAAAATCTAGAAGTCTGGGTCTCAACTAAACAACAGGTTATTCTTTGTAATAATGGACTTAACGCCTGTTGGGCAGACCAAATGCTTACACAGTTTGATGTGGCTGCTGAAGAAGCCAAAATGAGAGGCTCGGGTTGGTCAGAGGGAGAATCTTAGAGATCAGATTAAAACAGTTAAGTATGCGCCGATTGTAGGCAGGTTTTTCTTTCCGCTCCCTCCAGCATTAGTCGCAAAAAAAGCAGTTCAAAAACATAAAGAATTTTCAGACAACAAATGTTTTATGTGGTGTGTTCTCGCAAGGCTGCATTACGCCCCGCAAAAACGCAGAGAGAGTGTCTAACTATCACCCTTACATCAATGATCTTAACTTTAGGGGGGTGTCCTTCCTGTTAGCGTGGATTTCCATTGATCAGTTTGAAGAACAAAACAAACCAATAACTGTTAATGTTTACACATGGATGAGGAAAAAATCTACTACCCATTAAAGTGTCAAGAACACCCAACAATAGGTGATCCAGACAAAAATCATGTTGACTTACTACTGATGTTTTCACCAGCGGGGGTACGCATTACACATTGATTCAAAACAATGAGTAGATTATTGCGGCATACTTCAAAGCATTCCCAATAACAAGAATTCTGCAGAAAATGTTTAACAAGAATTCCATCTGCTCAAGCCGCAAGCGAACATAAGAAACATTGTATCGGCCCAGTTGACTTATACAGAACTAATTTACGTCCCCAGAAGGCAGTAAAGTTAGTTTTAAGAACTGGAAACGACTGCAAAATTCTCCATACGTAGTTTTACGCAGACTTCGAATCACTCATTGTTTCCTTATGAAGGGCCAGCGCCACAAAAAACTTCGAAAAACAGCCCTTAATGAGTAATCACCGTTTGTTCATTTGCCTTCGTTATTGTCAGGTCGGATGGCGCTCTTTCAACGCCAGAATTATAAAAGAGGCCAGATGGGGCTAGAAGTTTTTTTACGCGCAATGCAGCAAGGGGCGTAATGACTGTTCTAATAATCTAAATTTTATCTGAAATCATAATGCCCACCTGAAGACCAAGAACAGTATGACTCAGCCACACATTGTTGGATTTGCGGTTTAGAACTCAGTGAGGAAACAAATCCGACAGTAAGAGACCATGATCACATAGGGGAAGGTTCAGAGGACAGCACATAGTAAATGCAATTTCAACAAAAGTTTGAACCAAAGACATGGAAGCTGCCCATCTTCTTTCATAACTTGCGAGGTTACGACTCTCATCTTATAATGAAAGCATAACCGACTCCTTCAGGGTGTCATGCATTGCACATCATCAGAAAAGTACATGTGTTTCACTTTAAAAAACATGTCTTTTATGACTCTATGCAGCACTGATGGGTTCATTAGAGTCGCTGGCTAAGCCCTTAAAGTCCTGCCCAATAACGGAAGAATATTTTGACCCAACTCTCGTTAGAAAAGGGCGTTTACCCTTATGATTTACTGAACAGTTGGGAAAGGTTTGACGAAGACACACTTCCTCCTAAAGGCGCGTTCTTTTCTAGTCTTAGAGGAAAGGACATCAGTGATTCTGATTACCAGCATGCTCAAGATGCGTGGCAGAATTTTAGAGTGTAAAACGATGGGAGACTATCATGACTCCTACTTAATGGCAGATGTATGTTTGTTGGCGGACGTCTTTGAAAATTATAGAAAGACCTGCATGAAACATTACATTTTGGGATCCTGCGCATTACTTTCTGCGCCTGGAATGGTTGGGACGCTTTCTTAAAGTTTACTGGAGTACAGATTGATTTATTGTCAGATTTGCCAATGATTCAGATGATTGAAAACGGATTGCGCGGAGGAATTAGTAGGGCGTGCATCATTACTGTAAAGCAAACAACAAATACCTAGATGATTATGATCCAAGTAAAAGGTCTAACTATCTCATGTATTTAGACGCAAACAATCTGTATGGAGGGGCTATGGCGCAATCACTTCCATTACGTAACTTTAAATGTACCTGGTGGTATTAAAAAACTTTCAAGAATTTGTAGAACATCTGCATACTCTTACAGCTGATCGTAAAAGAGTCTTATTCTAGAAGTTGACTTGAATATTCCTCATGAACTCCATGACCTGCAAAATGACTATCCATTAGCAGCAGAAAGTCTAAAGACGAATCCAAGAGAGCCGCCTAAACTTGTGCCTAATCTTCGAGGCAAAAAAATTATGTCTGCCATTACAGACTTCTACAATTTTTAATTTAAGACAGGGTTTGAAGTTGACAGCTGTTCATCGTATAATTGCTTTTGATCAAGAACAGTTTCATGAAACCATACATCATGAAGAACACTGATCTCAGAAAAAAACCCCACAGATGCTTCAAAAAAAAGATTTTTTCAAGCTGTGAACAACAGCTGTTTTGGAAGATATGGAGAATCCGCACAAGCGCAAGATGTTAGATTAGTCACAAAGAGAACGAAGCAATTAAGCTGACTTAAAAAACCTAATTATCAGGACTTTAGAAGATTTCATGATCAGCTTTTTGGTTTAAACGATGAAAAAAAAGAAAGTCAAATTGGACAAACCCGTTTTATTGGGTTTACTGTTTTAGAATTATCAAAGCTTTTGATGTTAGAATTTCTTTATGACTACTTTAAACCCTTGTATCCAGAGTCCAGAGTGCTTTACACAGATACAGACAGTTTTGTTATAGATATCCCTACTGAAGACGTCTATAAAGACATGGAATAGAAGTAGCTAAAGGAGCGATGGATGGTAGGGACACGTCCGATTACCCTAAAGAGTCGCCTTACATTCAATTACTAATAAGAAGGTTTTGGGAAAGATGAAGGATGAATTATCGGGAAAGGTGATCAAGGATATGTGGGGTTAAGGGTCGAAAATGTACAGTTTTCGAGCCAAGAGAAAACCATTAAGAAAGCAAAGGAATATCTCGCAGTGTTGTGCAGTCGAGCATATCACATGACAACTACAAAGAAGCATTGTTTGACAATAAGACTTTTCATCATGACAACGTAAACTGCGATCTATTCTACATGAGTCAACACAACAGTTGTAACAAAGAAGTCATTAGATAGACAAACACAAAACGGGTGTTTGTTAATCCAGAGTTTTCATATGCAATAGGACATTGGAGGACGGCATAATTGTATACATTCTTCGGTTTATATTTTTCATAAAACTTTATCTATAAGATCAAGCATAGCTTCACCCAATTCATTTAAATCTTTTCTCATGTTTGCTTGATGCGTTCAAAATTTTTTTTATTATTTCAAGATATTCTTTTTCCCAATTTGGGGGTTTGAGTTGTAGGTGATCTGGAGGGTTTTAGCATGCATTGATTAATCCTCGAAAATTTTCCCCCCCAATAGCATTACACGCATCAAATGATTCCCGTATCATTTTCAAGGTCTCTTCCTTTACCATTCTTGTTTCGTTCGCGCTTCCTTCTGAGCTTCCTTTTTAAAACTCAAATATATTTACGTAAATCATTTAAAGCGGAACTGTGTCTGGTGGGATTATCGGCAGTTCTTCCTTCACAAAAGATCTTTGAGGAGCTGGTTGTTTGTTTGTGTCAGTTTCTCGTAAATAATACACGGGCGGATTCATTTTTACAATTCTTTTTATTTCATATGGATCAACACTCAAACTGGATCTGTTGCCCTGATGCGAGTGTCCCTTCTGTTTCCCCCCGGGTAAATAAAGGTACCTTACTTTCAAGCCAAATGGTAATAGTTTTGCTGGGTGTACTGGAGTCTTCAGCAACATTTATTGTTTTTCTTTTGATTGCTTGGACTGGTTTTAGCCCTTTAAATTCTTCATTATTCATCGCACGTAGAACTGAGGGCAGTTTCTAACCATTCTGTGTTGCGAGAATTGTCAACACCCTCTGTGATACTGGTAGGAAAAAGTCTTTCGGCTAACTGTTTTTTTAAAAGTTTTCAACTAAAGCCTGTGATCTGTGAACTCCTGGAATGCCTCTTTTAATGGTAACTCTATGTTTTAACAATAATTGATTAAATTCTTTTCCATCATCGACTTGAATCATGCGAGGTAAGTTAAGGGGCCTCGTTGGTATATCATTGTATGGAAACCCAGCAACAGCAGAAGCACTCTTTTGTGTAATGGTTCCGCATCTTTGTATCTTGAAGCCATGTCAATGACTGTGAGGGCGCACTTAAATCTTTTTCGTCAAATCGTATCAGAGGGAAATATAGAAGATCCATTTGAGGGGTGTCTTTTGGGAGTTGTTTTGACAAAGTGTGGTCTCTGTATTCGTTTGGGTGCAGTAAATAAATTTGCCAATCGCTTGTTTAGATAGCCATTCCTTCGCTGTTTGTTCATGACTCCCGCTGCTTGGCTTAGCTTTTTTATTGCTGTTATTCCCTTTCCCAAACCTTTTGGCGAATAATAAAATTTTGTTCTTTTTTATTCAGCCAATATTATGTGCAACAAAATACACGATGGTCATGCCAAGATAACAAACGCGATTTCTTGCATCTTTTGTTTTTCTGATGGTTGATAAAAGTCACTGATTTTGGTGGGGGGAAGTCTCGATTGGTTTGCCTGTTACAAGATAATATTCTTTTATTTCCTGGTCAACATTTTTTAAAAGTGTAGCTGCATGTCCCTTGGGTTTTTCGGGTATCGTTAATGAAATCTAACTGCTCAATTCTCTGCCCTTTTTATAGCGATCTTGCGGTGCGGCTTTGTTGCTCCCTAGCTTTGTTATGTCTTTTTTTTTCGCCGTCATCCCGTAGTTTACTAAACGTGTAATTACTTCCGCTAAAAGCAAGCGCATTAAACCCCAGCACCGCCTATCATCATTACGAGTGAAGCCATTTTTTTATAAACGGAAATTTTTATTTTACATATTTTTACTGGTCTGGAATTATTCCTTGTTGACTAGAAAATCTTTCGTGGCAAACGAAGCTGCAATGATAGCAATTAGCTTTGCTGAATCCTCAAAGTCTAGTTTGCCAAGATCCGCTGGTTTAATTCTTAACAGGCTTTTACCAAGCATCGTGTATCCTACAAATTAGACCTCCAATAACACAGAATGGTATACAAAGGGTTTGGGGACAGTTTTTTTTTGGTGCTCATTTTAAAAAATAAAATAATTATATTTAGTAATAAACATGAACAGCGACGATCTGCTAAACATTCCTTGCGAACTTGTGATTACAAATGACCCCGGTTGATGAGCAAGCTATTATGCCAAAAAAAGAAAGACTGTATTCTTTGGCAGCATGTGGAAAAACAAAACAGTTCCTCGGAAATGAAATTTTAGCATTTAAAAGATTCAACAGATGTCGCCGCAAGAATTTTAAAGTATCATAACAGGTATGAAGCGCAGTTGGGTCTAGAATGGTGAAAAGTGTGGGGCAAACGGTTCTTAGTTTGTACACTAAACTAGTCAGTAGATTTGCTCCCATTGATTCTGAACAAGATCTTACTATGATTTAACGCAAGATCCAGTTTTAACAAAGTCATTAGAGTCTCTAAGCTGTGATTTAAAATACAGATTTGGAACATTGTTATCGCCGTTAATCATGGGATTAATTACTTTTTAAACATATAGATTTTATTTCCCTTCAAAATGAACGAGCAGAAAATCAGCAGAACCAGAAAACACTGAATCAGGTGGAGAAAGTAACCAAGCCAGAAAATCAGCAGAAAACACTGAATCAGGTGGAGGGCCGTGAAAAGCATCCTGGGCGTGTTTTAAAGCAGGAAAAAAATTAGCAGAGTGGAACAGACAAAAAAAATTAATGTTACAGAATATAACTCATCATGAAAACATAACACCGCCAACGCCAGAAAAAAGTTGATTCAATGCCAGCTATAAAAACTCCATGTGATTCAAGGGCCCACAGCGCCAAAGTCTTCATGGAATATTAAACTTAAAAACTGTTGCCATTTTTGGCGCCCTTGCTGCTGCTGGGGGGGGTTATTACGTTATAAAATATATAAACAACGCTGGCAAAAACAAGAGCCCAAACAATCTCCACCGCTAAATACAGAAGCCGAACACAAAAGTATGCCAGGAACGCCAAAACAAAAGATCCATTTTGATCCATCCAGATGCAATAAAAATTTAAAAATTTTTTTTTAAAAAAAATAGATCATGGCCAATTATTTTTTGTTTAAAATGATGGAGTCAATAATAAAGACATGGAGTATAAAAGACATTTCCATAGACCCGAATTGTAATCAATGCGGTTGCTTAGGATGTAAGAACTTCATTAAGATTTATGCCGACCGATTTCGCGCAGAGGACCTGAGCAAGACATCCCAACGATGACGCGTTTTTGAGGCATGTGTGTACTATTAGACATCTACATTTAAGATAAAAACATAGATTGTATTTTTTTTTTTTTATAAGATAACTTGAATAAGAATTTGTTGTACTTAGAGGATGACTTAGTTATGATCTTAGGTTGACTTGAGTAAGAATTGAGGATGACTTGATCAAGAACTTATTAAGAACTTGAGGTGACTTAATTAAGAACTTAATTAAGAACTTTAAATTTAAAAACTTGGGGGGACTTGGGTTAAAAACTTTAAATTTAAGGACTTGGGGTAACTTGATCAAGAAATTAATTAAGGACTTGGGGCGTCTTGGGGTGACTTGGGGTGACTTAGGGTGAAGGCGTCAAGGTTTTTAAAGTGGAAGGTTGCCAAAAAGTGGAATTACTAGGACCACTTCTTGGGGCGACTTGATTAAGAACTTAATTAAGGACTTGGGGGGACTTGGGGTGACTTAGGGCAAAGATGTCAAGTGTTTCAAAGCTCGGCTTTCAGTGGGGGGAGTGCGTGCATGTGTGTGGGCGTGAGAAGGGGAGGGAGTGTGTGAGTGGTGTACACAGAGCTTTATTATTCGTTATGTGTAACACCACTTGGGGCAAGACGGCGCTTGCGTTTTTTGTGATTCATTGGCTCTTTTTGTCGCAAGTTCAAAAACAGCCACCAGATGCATTAACAAAAGCCGATTGAATAAAACAAGACAATTGTTAAAGTTACACCCGGCGGCCGCCTAAAGGCAGCCTAAAGTTTGTAGCAGGGTGTTGGCGAAGCGTTGGCGGGGTAGAGGTGAAGAAGCAGGCAACCACAACAGCAAAAAAGTCTTACATGGAGTAAGAATGTTGGCAGGCAGGCTAGCGTTCACGCCGTGAACGGGCGTATTTTTAGTAACTGACGTCGAACTTGCCAGGTCTATACTATGTGCATATTGATTCTATCCAGCCCTCTTGACAAAAAAAGTCATTACATGGAGTAAGAATGTTGGCAGGCAGGCTAGCGTTCACGCGTGAACGTCGTATTTTTAGTAAATGACGTCGAACTTGCCAGGTCTATACTATGTGCATATTGATTCTATCCAGCCGTCACCATGAACGGTTCTATTTACTGGGGGCTGTTGGAGCTCGCTTGATATGCATGGGGTCTTGTTTCCAGAACTGCGCAAATTTTGGCACTTGCAGCATGGCTTTGATTTCATTTAGCTTGCCAAAAAAGGAAACGAAAGGGAAGGCCCACAGCATTTAAAAACCCCGTGTATCCATAAAGAACACTTGCAACGGCACGTAATTTTCGTGCGTGAACATCGGAATACCCGTTTTTTCTTTCAACCAAACAGCCCATGTTTTCCTTCGTTCTCCCTTCTTTCTTTCTTTTCCTGCCATGTTTACACAAAATCAAGAAGTTACCAAACTGAACGTAAATTAGCAAGGACTGTGCATCTTGCCTCCCAAATTTCTCATCCTTTTTGTAGTCTTTCTACAATTTCAGCTTCATTTGTTGTTTCAGAAAATATCTGATCAGCAAAAGCTTCTTGGAAATAGCTGATTGAATGTCAGCCTGATTTGCCATAAGATAGTCATGTAATTCTTGTGGCGTTGAAAGATCTGTTCTCCTTTTTTTGTCTCCTTTCTTTTTTTTTAACAATTGCTCAAGCTTTCTTTTAGGCTCTTTGGGAAATCCTGGTCCTTCCCTTTTAATCTTTTCAATTATTCTGTCATTTTTTTAAAGTATCTTGATTCTCTTGCAAAATAAGCATTTCTTCCCCTGTCACAAATTCCGTTGGTTTTGGCGGTGGTAACGGGAGATTTTGAGCTTGTTGAAAAGTAGAAGCTTGATCCATGTCAGGTAGAATTAAAGTTGATGGCTGTGTTGAGAAATCTAATAGATTTTGATGAGCAACTTGCGCTTCAAAAAATTTTCCCGATTTTAAAATTTTTGTGAAGAAGAACTACCAAATAATTCGCTTCTTCACAAGAAGAAAAACTATCCCCGACATGAATTTAAACAAATTTTTACAAGCAAAACACTTATCACTGAAAACACGTCCGTTCACCACAGCACCACAACACCAAATGACGAGATAACTCAAGGCCCGTTGTCAACAACACTAAGTGCTGGGGGCGGATGTGACGTCTTTTTACTATCACATGATTAAATCTTGACTTATGATAGGAAATGTAAGAAACATGTCTATATCTGTTTTACCTCAGGCGGGAATGACTGAGCAAAATCCTTTCAACCACTTATGAAATCTCGCTATTCAGAACTGCAGGCAATAGAAATCGATCGCTATTTATAACTGCTGACTGGCTTTACAATCCAACGGTGCATGAGTGGAGACCACTAGCTTGCTCTGAAGCTTCTATTTAAATCTCTGGGGAGTGCCGCGTTCACTGCATGCCTTTAAAAAACAGCCTGCATAACCAATCTCTCTCACCTGCATGTGTAAAGTGTGGATTTTATGTCAAAAATATAATTTAGTTTTAAAAGACTTTAAAGAACAGTTAAAGACTGTAGTTTTATTTCACATGAAAGACAGAGACTCATTTGATGAATGTTTTCGTGAAAATGATGTTATTGAGAAAGATCAAGAAAAACAAAGGATTAAGCAAAAACTAAAAAACTGAAAAGTTTTGTAAATTAGTATTGAAAACGGACAACCCAACACAGTATGCATGTTTGTAGGTCGTTATTTTTTGGTTATTAAAGTCATGTTAGTAGAGGAACTGTAATATGCCGCTTTTTGGGTCGCCCGGGTCGAAACCCCGGCCAAGGCCGGGGAGGGTTTACTAGGAGAGAACGGTTTTTATGCCCCTTTTGGAGTCGCCCCGGTCGAAAACAGGTTGAGGGCTCCGCCCGAAAAATGGTTGAGACGGGGTGAGCCAAAAGCGGCCATAATACCGTTCTCTCCTTTTCAAAAATTTTGATGCATGATCTTCCAAAAGTGGTCTCAAACAATGTCGAACTAGCACAATATGCGGATGATATTTGCTATGGATGAAAGTTACTCTAAAAAAGCTTACACCGATTAGATCAATTAACTATATTAAAAAGGTTTTATCAAATGAACTAGACAAAATCACAAATACATGATTGAAAACGGACTAACCCTTTCACATGAAAAATCGCAAATGGTTCTCTTCAACTCTGGGTATGATCCTAAACTTCTACCCTCTTTTCAAATAAATGGAAGGCCCCCTTTAATAAAGAAAGTTGTTAAATTTACTAGGAGTAAGCCTGAAATTTTAAATTGGAATTGGAACTACCATTTGGAAAATATTCTGACAAAAGCCAGAAAAGGATTAAACTTATTAAAAATGATAAGTCGACAGTCGTGGGGAAAAGATAGTAAGGTACTTATTTATTTAGCAACTGCGCTTGTGGGTCAAAATTATCTTATGCTCAGGAAATATTCTTTTCAGCTCCAAAATATTTGATAACAAGATGCAAAGCATCGATAGCAAAGCTTATAAAATAGCTCTCGGTGTCCCTGTCCATGCCCCAACACTAAAAATCTACACAGAAAAAGGAATTTGCCTTTTGCCGACAATATGAAATTTCTTCAGCAAAATATATATTAAGGAGTCATTCAATGCAAAAAATTTATGTGTCAATGAAACTGGTTTAAAATCAAAATACACTTCCAAAACGAGCACAGAGTTTGATTCTTTTAAAAACTATAGGCTCCTATAACGTCCCAATTATTTACAAATGTGGTGTTGAACCCCAAACAGTATCTCTTCAAACGAGTTTACAGTAATATTCCCCAATGGGAGTTAGTAAGGCTAATTTCGATATTAATTATACAGATTTAAGGAAAAGTGATGGGACCATGCGCCAACATATGTCAAGGCACATATAAACGAAAAATTATTTTAAACCATCTTAAAATTATACAGACGGTTCTCTACTTGAAAATCAATTATCAGGTGCTGGCATTCATTATTCCATCATTAAAAAAAGAGAAATCGTATCACATTGGGAAAAATTTCCTGTATTCACAGCAGAGCTGATTGCCTGTTATGGCACTGAACTATCTTCTTAGTTTCCCATATTCGATATTTCAAATATTATTTTGTGTCGATTCAAAATCTGTCTTACAAGCTTTAAGTATTCTCATACAAGAGTGAGAGGAGAAATGATATCTGAGATATACCATTTAATTCATTTTTTGTCTTTACGTGGTTCTTCTATTGACTTTTGTTGGATTCCCTCACATTGTGGTTTAGCAGCAAATGAAAGGGTTGATCGGTTAGCCAAAAATGGTGCAGCTAAGGAAAAGAGCTTTACAAAAATAAATATTCCTTTATCCTTGCATGAAAAATTATAGCCTTTTAGGTAAAGCACATGGGATCGGTGATAGGAAGACAAAAGAGTTCCAAACATAATAAAGGACAACAAGGGAAAATTCTTTAAAAAGCTTGTAAAATATAAAACGGACATAATCTCCACAAGGAACGATTTTGAAGAGTCTGATCTTTAGACTCAGACTTGATGCATACAAAACAAAATATTGTAAAAATGTCACTTGTATTTGTGGCCAAATATTACACTATTCCATGTCATCTTCCTTTGCAGAAATACCAAACAATATTTACCTACTTGGTTTTTTAAGTTTGAACCCATCAATCGCGAAATTTTTGGGATGTTTTTGGGACGAAGTGAAGGCTATAGAAGTTGTTAGGGCAATTGTTAAGAGTCCAATTGGACATTTACTTTGATTCTCGAGTTATTTGTTCTTATTATTTCAATGGTTAAAAATGTTTTGTTTCTTAAAAATGTTCAGATATAATCAAGGGTAAAGCAGTTTTACCGTTATGCCGGCAGATTAGAATGGGTTAAAGTGATGGTCACTTATTGGTATCTAATTAATTGAATAGAACTATGCATGCAAAGATTAGTATCCACACTACCTCCACACTCCATACACTTTTAATGACATTTTTAAAACAATACACACATTTTTTCCCCCCCCCCTCCCCTTTCACGCAACACACACACACACACACACACACAACACACACACACACACAACACACACACACATACACACACACACACACCACACACACACACACACCCCACACACACACACACACACACACACACCAGCCCACACACTCACACACACACCGGCCCCTTTTACATGTGTTTTTCTGTTTTGTCTTTATTTGTTTGTATGCCTGTTCGTTTGTCTCTTGTTTTTGTCTAAGATCACTGTAAAGTGGATAGACATTAAATTAAAGAACGAACCCCACACACCACCACCCACACACCCACCCCCACACGCACACACACACACCACACACACACACACACAAAACACACAACACACACACACACACACACACACACACACTCGAAGTCACTATTTCAGTAACACTAACACAAAAATACACTCTGTGTGGGGTGTGTGTGTGTGTGGTGTGTGTGGTGTGTGTGTGGGTGTGGTGTGTGTGTATAAGTTCAAACCTTTGCCAGGTCAATACTATAACGACTGAAGAATTGTTAGCCTGCACTTGTTTTTCCCCACTACTTTAAATTTTTCTCATTATATTGTTTGGTCAATCAGTGGGGGATTGGGATCTCTTAGGAGATCCAAGTAAAGGTTGTTCTGTACAATTCTTAGCCACTCACAATGCTTGGGTTATTGAAAAAGCAGAGCTGACCACTCAGACTGTTCCATATCTTTTGATCTCCCTTGCATCCTTCAATGGATCCTCAAGCATAGGTCAAAGATTGTCCCCTACATTTTATACTGTTTGAATAATGTTTTTAGTTTTTCAGCAACTTTTTCCCTTTCCACACTTTCGTTTTGTTCCTTTCACTACCCTTCACTGGCTGCTTTGGGGTGCTGTTGGATTCTTTTTGAAACCTTGGTGATGAAAAACACCACAAAATTATGGACTGTGGTGTGTCTCTATTTGACACCAAGAGAATAGACACAATCAGCCGTGGGCCTTCCTGATGAGTTCAGACCCAGCGGACGAAAGGCCTAGGAGCAGGCAATACTAATAAATTGCCTTCGAGAGGGGGTTTACGATGGTTCGCACAGGTAGCCAGTGAAAGGTTTTTCATATCTATAATATTGTCTTCATCTTCAAGCCGAACAACTCCTCCCCCTCCTTTTATTCCCCCATAAAGTTTAAACCTTTGCCAAGTCAATACTTAGCGACCGAAGTTTTTAGCCTGCACTTACTTTACCCCCACTACTTAATTGTTCAGCTATATTATATATGTGTGTGTGTGTGCCTCTGTCTGTCTGCGTCTCTCTCTCTGTGCGTGCGCGCGTGTGTGTGTGTGCGCTTATTTCTAAGTTTAACGGTGTGAATCTTGGATAGTAAATGATGTAAACGCTGGCTGGATGAATGTGAGCGAGGTACAACACGACCACTTGACACGAACATGATACATTGCCTGCCAGTCAGGCCCCCCCTTTACTGCTTTCCTTCTTTTTTTTTCCTCCCAAAAAATAAATTCCGGGTTTATTGTCTGACGTGCTTTGAGCAAAGAAAAAAATGAGACCCCCTCCCCCCCTCTCACTTTTCACACACCTACACCCCCCCACTCCTCTCTCTCTCTCTCTTCTAATCTATGGAAATAATTTTAATCAAACGTTGCACATGCATGCATCTATTCTTTTGCATGGTGATGCAGTAAAAAAATACCATTAACAAACATGCATACTTCAATTATGTGATATCCTCCGGGAAGTTGAAGGGGAGGGGGGGGTGGGACAAGGGGAAGGCACATGAATTCACATGCACACAACAAAGCAAGGGGAGGTAGACAAATAGAATATCAGACAGAATGGGCTAGATATTAAAGAGCTGAAAGAATGCACTTATTTTTGCATTGTATTTGAACTGCTACAGTAATCAGTTTCACTGATGAAAAGAACCTCAGATATGATACAAACACTATCATAAGTGATAAAAAAAACACCTGGGACGTGCAATTCATAGTTCATTATATGTTAGCCCACATGTAGCTCCAACTTGTGCAAAAAGAAAACAAAGTACTAGCAAAATTTAGAAATAGAGTTTGTTATTTACCGCCAATGACATTGACAAACAAAGCACATGACAAGACACGATGCATTTCAACCACTTGGGTCTTCTTCAGGCGAAAAAATAAATCACATTTAACATTTGGGACAGTACAAACAAAGAACGAAAATTGACTCATCTGTTGTCCATGTGGTGGGGAGAATAGCCGGTAGGCGGAAATGACATGGGGGATTATGGGAGAGGAAAAGGAGGGGGGGGGGGGGGGGGGGGTTGCGTAGGGGGAGGTGTGTGTGTGTGATACGATAGGGTTGTGTGTCTAGTTTATTGGGGTGGTGTGATATCTCTGTGACGGTTGTGGTAATGGTGGATTGATAATAATGGTAAGGGGGAAGAGGGGGGGGGGGGGGGGGGGAAACTGGGGGGGGGGGGGGGGTAAAAAAAGATAAATAAAAATAAATAAAAAAAAATAAATAAAAAAAGGTTTAGGTGAATAAAATAAATGATTTCGCTGGGTGATGAAAGAGGTGGTGGTAACAAACTCTATTTCTAAATTTTGCTTCGTTCGCCGCCGTCAGTCACTCCATTTTGAAAAAGTACTAGCAATTGCCCCACCGAATATAAAAACGTTTGTTAACCACAAAAAGAGGAGATAAGCGATTCTTTTAATATATAATTATATTATATATATATATATATATATATATAATATATATATATATATATATATATATATATATATATATATTATGTATATATATAATCATTACGATAAAATCTCTTTGATTTATGTTTACATACTGTTGTTTGTTCAATCTGTATTGAAATTTACTTGAATCTTGAGCAAGTGCAAACTTTACTTGTCTGCTTTTGTGTTTTTTTGTTTTTTGTTTTTTTGCGATGGACACAAAAATCATCTGCTCCTAATGTTCTCCTGAAAAATGTAGGGTGAGTGGGAATGTTCTCCTGAAAATGTAGGGGAAGTGGAAGAGAAGGAAGGGGGGAAGTAAAGACATTCGAAAGAGCAGAGGAGAGAGAGGGAAAAGAAACGGGAAAGGTGAATGAGGACCTAAAAAAGGCAAGAAAAAAGAAGAAGAAACAGGACAGAGAAAAGAAGCGGAGCAAAAGGATAAAGAAGAGTAGGAATCTGAGGAGCATAACTAAAAAGGAGCAAAGAGGAGAAACAGAAGAAAAGAAGAGAAAAACAATCTGAGAGAGAGAGAGAGAGAGAGAGAGAGAGGAGAGAGAGAGAGAGAGAGAGAGAGAGAGAGAGAGAGAGAGAGAGAGAGGAGGGTTTACAAGCAATTCATTTACATTTATCAACACATCTGTTCATCTTTGTAGAGAAACGAAAAAAAAACCCCCATCTTTTTACAGAAGGAATGAATTAGCTGTCACATTCTTGTGTGGATGGATGTAGGAGTTTTTTGTTTATTTGTTTGCATAATGGCGGAAATTTAGGTTTCCTTGCGTTTATTCCCTCATAAAAAGATGTATATACACGCATTACGTCTCTATTAAACGCTTTCTAACGCTCGAATCTTTCAAGTTGAGACAAACACACACCACACACACACACACACACACACACACACAACACACACACACACACACACACACACACACACACACAATTTTTTCCAGTGAATTGAAAACAATTTCTGAGGCCATGCCGGGCCCTGCCGAATTTCGAAGAATCATAAATACAAAAATAAATAAACACTGATTATGGAATGCCCAGTTTAAAAACAATTCAAACTTACAATATCTGACCTGGCTCACACAGCTTTTATGATAATGTTAGTAATAATAATGATAATGATGATAGCAATAACAAGAACAAGAACAATAATGATAATGATGATGATTATGATGATGATGGCACTACTACTAAAAGTAATGATGATAATAATGATAACGATGGTAACAACAACAATAATGATAATGATAGTAATAAGAAGAACAATGATTATATGATAACAACAACAACAATGCTACTACTACTACTACTACTACTACTACTACTACTACATACTACTACTACTACTACTACTACTACTACTGCTACTACTAATGATGATGATGGTAATAATAGTAAAAGTCATCATAATGACAATGGTGATGATGACGATGATGATGATGATAATAATAATGATAATGATAGTACTACTATTACTACTACGACTATTGATGATGATGATGATGATGATGATGATGATGATGATGATGATGATGATGATGATGATGATGATGATAAAAAGACAGAGCTGGGTGTACGGACCTGAACATCTGAATTTCAGGCTGCGGCACTATAATTGATAGCAAGCAAAGGTGCGCACATGAGACTCAAGAACATTCTAGCAATGGATCAGAGAGAGAAAAAAAAAAACGTTTTAAGAATTTACGAGGGCTACATACGTTAAAGAGACCTACACAATCTCCTT
Source organism: Conus ventricosus (assembly GCA_018398815.1). Lineage (NCBI taxonomy): Eukaryota > Metazoa > Mollusca > Gastropoda > Neogastropoda > Conidae > Conus > Conus ventricosus. Next base: position 107,445,695 of record CM031597.1, on the reverse strand, counting down.
AAATCTGAACGACACCCATATTTTCTGTCTAAAGGTGTCCAAAGTACATAACACTTTTTACCGGCATTATACCATCATGTTAATTGTTTCATATATAATAACACACGGCAGTGTGGAATGTTGTTAATCGTTGAATTCACAAACAGTTTTTTTGCCGCCCAGTCTTCTGTGCCACCTCAGTGGCATTGCACACACGTCGCTTATTCCATTCCTTCCGTCCACAGCCACTGCCTGGCCCGGCCCGCCATAGCCCCGGCACCGGCAATCTACTACTAAGCCCCTACTGACGACAATTATTGCTCAGTCGCGGATCCAGCGTGAGTGTGCTCTCCCTCCGGAGGGTGCCACCACGTCCGTCCAACGACAGCACCCCAAAATTTGCCGATTTCAGTGACACCATTGGAATAAAACCAAAGCCATAGACGCGGGGAGGACATCGAAAATGAGGTCGCCATGAGAGCAGGGCATGAAGGGGCACAGAATTTGAGACTTTTACGCTGATCGATGAGAATGAGAATGATAGCGATGATGCTACGGAATCCATTCAAGTCTAAGACTGCATGACAGGGCTGTAATCTACGCTTACTTTCAGAATATATCCTGGCGTCAATCAAACCAGAAAAATACAGACACCTGCAGTGTTGGTCAGGAAATTTGAGCAACACTTTCAGAAACGCATCCATTTAGTCAATAAAACTCGACTGTGTGGCCCCAGTCTTCCCAACTGAGCCTGCAGCAAATTCAACTCTTGGTAGGAGCCGGTCGGAGCAGAAAAATCCCACATGGCTCGGTTGGGAATCGAACCCATGACCTCCCAGCCAGGAGCCTGCGACGCTAACCACTTCGCCACGGCGCTTGGTGAATTGACAAACATGGCCTGCCTGTTTGGTTATGGACGGGTGTCCGCAAATCAACTCCTCGAAACGTTTTAGTGGCACACAAATGAACGGATCAACATTGAATTGCTGCTTTTCCCAAACGCTACATTACAACTGGTTGAATTTGTGTTTCGCATAGGAATTGGAAGAGGAAAACGACAAAGAAGAATAAGATGATGACAATAAACGAAAGAAAAGCCCAATTTTCAGGAACAAGGCAGAAAGAGTTGTATCCTCCCAGGAGCAAATTATCCAGGTCTGTCTTGTGCTGTGAGCGATTTTGCCTGGGAACACGAACGCTAACGATCACAGCGGAAGCAGCACACGAGCAAAACTCTAATTTAAATGGGAATTGTCTCCCTTGCGACAGAGGGGAAGCAAAAATGGAAGCGAAGAAGGAAGGCGAATGTCGGCGTCGCTCGTCATCCCTCTTTGACTGTTCCATCATTGCATTCTACACAGGGAGGATGCCGGCATTTCAGGAACGGGATGGGAAAGCGGCGGTTTTATTCCTACAAAGTGTCTGCAAAGCGGTTTAGAGGATTGGAACATCACAACCCCTGCATTTCCCCACGCTTTCTTCCCATCTTCTCTCTTCTCTCTCTGTCTCTCTGTCTCTGTTTCTGTCTGTCTGTCTGTCTGTCTGTCTGTCTATCTTTGTCAGTCTGTCTGTCTGTCTGTCTGTCTGTCTGTCTCTCTCTTTCTCTCTCTTTCTCTCTCTCTCCCTCCCTCCCTCTCTCTCTCTCTCTCTCTCTCTCTCTCTCTCTCTCTCTCTCTCTCTCTCTCCCCCCCTCTCTCTCTCTCTACATACATGTAATGAAAAAAAAACTATGATGAATTCCAGGTCCGGAATTGCTTCAGAGTTGACTCTGACTCTTGAGAAAACAAATCAGCCTACTTAAGAGAGGGTAAAAACAATGTGAAACAAGAAAATATAATGAATATAAGGAAATGAATGGAAATTGGGAGGAAAAAATGGGGAGGGATGTATTTGGATGTATTTGGGAGAATAATTGAGAGTGCTCTTACTTAGAATATTCTCCGGAGCTGTTTCAGGTGTTGACATGTTGACCTTTCAAGAGGTATTTCTAGTGTTTGGTAAAACAGACCCACAAGCTTCACTTTGGCTTCACAAGGGGAGTATTGTGCATGTTTATGTCTGTATTTTTTGTCGCTGAGGAAGGCATATTGCCGAAAATTTCTTGTCCTGTTTTGTGTCGTACATTAAATCTGCGTTACTTCACACTTTGTTTTGTGTGCTCTTCTGCTTTTTTGTCGAGACCCACAAGCGTTATGAGCCCTAAATCACCTCCTCATCTGATTTCATTTTTTTAGGAGTTGAACCTTTTGCTGTCGTTTGACACACTGTTGTGAACGGCACAAGGCATGGTTATGTGGTTACAACTTGCGTTCCACTTCGAAGATAGAAGGTTTGAATCCCGGTAAGGCTGGTGGATGATACGTGGTGGAGCAGAATTTTCACCTGGTCTTCTAGAATGAATGAATGGTTTACGTAGGTTAAGGAATTTGCGATGTAGCACAAACAAAACAAAAAAGGTAAAACATTACTAAAAATGATCTCAATAAAACGCGTTCATTCTTATTTGTAATCGTAATGTGTTGATACCAAGGTAAAGTTGAGAAAGGGGTGGGGGGGGGGGGGGGGGGGGGGGGGGGGGGGGGGGAAGGGATGCGTGAGGGGGAAGCTGACTTGGGAGGTGGGAATGGGGAGCGGGTCGGTGGAGGGAGGGATGGTATTATTAGTAAGCGTCTGGCAGCAAGGGAATTTATCACTTAACCGTATATAATATCTTTTGCATATGAAACACAGTGTGCATCAGCATAAAAATCACTAGGGGAATATTCACTAGCGGAGACTGAAGAAGAAAAAATGTGTCCCTGGAAATACTTTTACTTCAGAAGCATTTATTATTTTGTTAACATTTTGTTTTCAGTTCATCAAGCCTCATTCCATGGATCGTGTGTTTTGGACCTTATATGTATGTAAACTCAACATGGTTCCCATTATGTTTTAAGTACACTTTATCGTTTAGGCGTCGGCATGTTTCATGCGATGATAATGGGATTATCAATAAAGTTGAAAATATATAAATGTGTGATCACTTACCTTAGCATCAAGGTCAGGGACTTAACTGATTCATTTCCCACTGTGAAAAGGGATGCAACAAAAATGTGTAACTGTTCCCTTCCCTGCTTGATTAACAAGAACATTTATGAACTTTTTGGTTCCAGTCGTCGCTTATAGCTTGAAGCACTGTCTGAAGTGTCTTTGGAGGCTGTCTCCCCATCCACCTCTAAACAGATCTGCTGGAGGTTGACCTCTTCATGAATCCACGCCCACAGCGGATGAGTTACGCAGGATAAAGATCCGGCAACCCATGGCACTGTTCCGGGGAGTGTGGAAACATGAAAAGACCCGGCAGGCACGGCAGACATGGAAAGGAGATGGGCATCGTCAAGCATTTCCACATGGCCGACTGACGGCTTGATGGCAATTTTTGATAGCACCAACGTTTGTTGTTACTGTAAACAATGCACACATTAAACAACTTTCTACATAGTATCGACCAATGCACTGGAACCAGATTTGTAACTGACAAAATTTGTGCTGCTGCAGATTTGTTATATCCTTAGCTATCATATGTTCTTATCACATACTGGTACGGACTATGTCGCTCTTCTCATCAAATGTCAGTGTAGGATTCTTTTGTGAAGAATCAGTGTTATTAGTATCTTCGTGAAAACAACCGGTGGGGGAAGGGTACATAACAAATACCCCTGTAAACGCTGGTAATTCTGTGCCACACGAACCTATGTTCAACGCATGCAGATAATCCAGAGTCAATTACTTCTATTTGAACTAAATTCATGTAATTGTGTTAGTGTGGTTCTTACATTTATGACATGTGTATATGAATGATAATTCTATTGTGAACTGTAATCAATGAAAATAGAACCTCGAATGTTCGGAAAAATGATGTGAAATGTTTTTATGTCTTTCAAAGCATTCTCACGACCCGTTGGTTTTAGAATGATCAGATTACTCAACGGCTTATTGATTTATGGGATAAAAATGCAAAGACACGG
>CM031597.1:107429209-107436709 GCA_018398815.1 Conus ventricosus | reverse complement strand
GCAGAAGAAGAAGAAGAAGAAGGAGAGGAAGAAGAAGAAGAAGAAAGCACATTTTGAAATGACGAATGAATTTTCTGTCAAATCCCTGTGTAGAGAGTGGGGTTTTGTTGTTTATTTTTTGGTTTTGGTGGGATTTTGATCCTTCGTCGTTTATTATCTCATGAAAGAATTACAGATGCTTATTTGTTCTCTCTTCGACACTTTCCCAACACTCGACTGTGTTGATTTACGGACAAAAGAAAACTAATTTTCCAGGTAAGCGAAGACAATTTCTGAGGTACTGCCAAATCTGGAAGAATATTGAATTTGACAATAAAATCACTATAACCATGGCGTGCCCGATATCAAGAAACAAAATATATGAATTATTCGAAGGTTATAATATTTGACCTGGCTCACAAAGCTTCTGCGGAAAAAAGTGTTAAAAGGTTACAGTTCCCACAGCCTAGGAGCAGTGAACCGTCTGACGTTCACCGTGTCTTGAGCACGGTATGATGGAAAGCGGAGCCTATCCCTTTCCTTTAACCGTTCCTGAACTGAACCAGGTACCCATTTTATCACTGGGTGGACAGGAACGGTTTCCAAACCGGAAAAAAAAAAACCGACCTCACGCGTGGTTTGAACTCCCTACCGTCAGCTCTGCAGGCAAACGCTCTGACCATTTGACCACGGGACCTCTGTAATTAAACAACGCTTAGAGTCAAGAAAAGTGTGGTCTCCTCGGCCTCCACACCTGACATGCGATGAGTGAGAAGCCAGTGAGCGGCGGTAAAGCTGAACAGCTGAGCACGACATGAGGCGCGTGTGAAGCAATAGGACATTCTATCCTGCCACCTAACCCGGAGTCTTGAAGACCGTTGGGGTGCCACAGAAGACTTCGCAACTAGCTTTATCCCTCTCATCCAGGTTCTCAGACAGGTCTTAGGTAGTTGCTGAGTGCGAGACCAGTCCATGCACTGACATTCTAGGATTACATAATAGAACGTTTTGAAATGAACGAGGGCTTCCTTTGCAAAAGGGACCTACTACACAGTCCCCCAAACCTGAGCAATCCTTGGGTGTTTCTTTCCAAAAATACCTAAAACATATCACATTTCACACCAGCTTTGTACACCATTATAAATTTTCCAGATAAAACAACTCAACTCAAACACAGTTGACTGCAAACGTTACACACATGATGTTACAACTTGTTTCACAATTGACAAGACCACTGGGTGTGTACGCAGATACTTTCTGACGGCGAACAAATGAACTGATTCACATTGAATTAACGACCCCCCCCCCCCGCCCACACACACACACACACCTTCTACATTTCTGATCTTATTGCAGAACTTGTGCATCAGATAGTTGTCAAAAAACAACAACACCAGTACAAACGAACGTATGTTGAAAAACATATAGGTTCTTTATAATACTGGGAAGACAAAGAAGAAGTAGGAGAAGAGAAAGAGGAGCAGGAAGAAGAAGAAGAAGAAGAAGAAGAAGAAGAAGAAAAGAAGAGGAGAAGAAGCAGGAGGGTGGGGGGAAGAAGTAAGACTAGGAGAAGAAGTAAGAGGAGGAGGAGAAGTAAGACGAGGAGAAGAAATGAGAAGAGGAGGAGAAGGAGGAGGGGGAGAAGGAAAAGAAGAAGAGGAAGAGAAGTAAGAGGTGGAGGAGAAGTAAGACGAGGCGGAGAAATAAGAGGGGAAGGAGGAGGAGGAGGAGGAGGAGGAGGAGGAGGAGGAGGTGTGGTGGTGGTGGTGCAGACGGCCAAAAGCACCATGTTTCAGAGCAAAGCAAGACGAGCAGCATTCCCCAGGGAGCAAATTATCCAGGTCTGTCTCGTCTTGTTCCTAATTTGCCCGGCAACACCAACGCTAACGATAACAGCGGAAGCCAGAGGCACCGCTCGAGCAAAACTCTCATTTCAATGGGAATTGTCTCCTTGCAGACAGAGCGGGGATGAAAACCGGAAGTGAAGAAGGGAGAGCAGTCAGCAGCGCCTCATCATTCCTCTTTGACTGGGCCATCTTGGCATTGTACACAGGGAGGACGCCGCCATTTCAGGAACGGGGCAGGAAAATGATGATTTCATCCGCACAAAGTGTCTGGAAAGCAATGTAGCGTACTGGAATAGTCCCTCACCTCTCCTCTCCTCTTCCCCTTACGTCCACCTTCTCTTCTTTCAAAGAATTCAGTGTCAGCCAATCGAGGGAGCGTTGACTCATTTAGAAAATTGCATTCGCGTCATCCTGAATTTTCACGTTACAGTATTCAATTTGCTTTAAGCCATTCACTAAATCAAGAAATGTCCATTAATAGGCTGAGAAAAGTATCCAGGTGGGGATTACTGAAGTGTGGGAGCCCCCTCCTTTTTCTTCAATATGGCCCTAAGCAGAGCATCCACTTCTTCTGGAAACAATTGTTTATTATTTTAATGTTTGCTTTCTTCATATTTCATTACTGCTTACAACAAATTAGTAGGACAATCCGTTTATGTGGTGGAGGGTCGGTGTCTTCCTCTCTCTCTCTCTCTCTCTCCCTCTCTCTCTCTCTCTTTCTCTAACCACACACACACACACACACACACACACACACACACACACACACACGCACGCACGCACACGCACACACACACACACACACACAAAGAGAGAGAGAGAGAGAGAGAGAGAGAGAGAGAGAGAGAGAGAGAGAGAGAGAGAGATTTCCACTCTGAACGTAGTTTCAGCATGTGACAAAAATAACTCAAATACCGGGGGAGAAAAAGTACTCACTGAAAAACGTAAAAATGAAAAGCAAAATAATGATGATGGACCTAGAAGGAATAAACACAACACGATGTTTCAAGTTCCCCTTTTTTGTCATTTGGATTTCGGTTGGGAGTGTGTGTGTGTGTGTGTGTGTGTGTGTGAGAGAACAGTAATATGCCGACTCTAAGCCACTTTCACCCTCAACCAGTTTTCGGGCGAAAGTGCCCTAGAATCAGGCAGACACGGGGCTAAAACCTGATCACTTAATTTACGGCTCGCGGCAGTTTGCAACCAGAGCTCCTAGCCTACGCTGTGTAAACGAAGCACACTCGGCTGGGTTGCACAACATTGCATCAGAAAATTCTAGATTGCCACGTCGACACGCCGTATCGAGGCTGTCACGCGACACGACTGGGGTCGCCATTGTTGTTTGAGCCACCGCACAAGAAGGCTGTGTGTTTTGACTGCGCTCTGTTGTGACCACTGTGTTTTACTTGTGTTATTTTAAAATGGCTAAACGTTACTGAAGAACAGGTTTGTTATTCGAGGCCATAGTTTTACTTTAACTGCATGTTAGAGTATTTGTTGAAAGAATTAGGCGAAGCATGTTGTGAAACTGGAGAGATTGTTTTTTAGAAAACGAAAAAAGTGAACTAACTGCTTTGGAAATGAACGACTATCTAAAGGTTTGTTGGTTCAAGGAAATGAAACAAGATGTAGCTAGTTTTAATACGTGTTTGACTATTGATGAGATGGTTCCTTATCTAAAAAAATGGCGCTGCATTGTTGAAAGTGGCCGAAGCAAAACAAACCATCACGCGTTGATTGTTGGGAGCTGGCTTGAGACAGCTAAAGCCATGTTAAAAAACATGGCGTTCATTTCTAAGGCGGAGGTAAACACGGCTGATTCGTATGCTAAAAAACTTATATTTGAAACATTTTTGCTGTTCCTCCCAAGTAAAAATGTTCTCAGTTTGTATTAGACTTGATTGATTGTTAACTACAGATTCAGTGTTTATGGGGCAAGCTGATCTGTGTATTAAGATGTGTATACTTTTCTACTTTTCTAATTCTAACCAGTTCATCTGCCTTCAAGTGTGCCCTTATGCAACTGAATGGCGATTTTCGAATGTTCTGGCAAACAAACTAGATAGGGCTAGGCAGACCTTAGTACATCTACCAGTATGGAGAGGAGTAGTGTGTGGCCGGCACTATCTTCATATAAATGCTTTAAATATACAATGACGGATGTACTACTACTGCGATTAGAGCCGCCAAAAAAGCTGGCTACAGCAGTAATTGCTGTAACTCTGCTAAAGCAAGTTGCAAGCCTGTTTGAGAAAAGAGGAGCACAGCAAACTAGGCCAAGTGATCATATATGATCACTTGACCTGCAAAGCGCGGCAGCCTGCCGCCAATGGCGTCAGCACGGAGCACCTGCAAAGCTCGGCGGCAAACTAGGCCAAGTGATCATATATGATTACTTGACCTGCAAAGCGCGGCAGCACCAGCAAAGCTCAGCGGCAAACTAGGCTAAGTGATCACATATGATCACTTAGCCTAGTTGATTGAGGTTGCGAGCAAGACACAGCCTGTTTAGTCACAAAGCAAGAAGTGGTCCTAGTTTCACTTTTTGTTTGTTTGTTGGTGTTTGTGTGTTTTGGCCTACCCCACGCACGCACGTCCCTCCACCCCACCCCTGGACTGTTTATTGTGTGTTTGTTGTTTGTTTGTGGTTGTTGTTTGTTTTGTCCTACCCCACGCATGCACACCCTCCTCCCCCACTCCACCCCACCCGCCACCCCCCACCCACGCATGCACACACTCAAGTTCCTTCTAAGTTTTTAACTTAAGTTACCCAAAGTAAGTTCTTACTCAAGTTGTTTTTTAAGTCATCCTTAAGTTATCCACAAGTTCTTACTTAAGTTACTTCTAAGTTTTTAATTAAGTCGCCCCAGGTTCTTAATAAGTTCTTAAGTAAGTTTCTTAATAAAGTTCTTGATCAAGTTCTTGATAAGTTCTTGATTAAGTCATCCTTTAAGTACAACCAAGTTTTTATTTGAGTTATCTTATAATTATCAAAAAACAAGACAATCTATGTTTTTATCTTAAATAGCAGATGTCTAATATAGTACACACACGCCTCAAAAAACGCGTCATCGTTGAGGATGTCTTGCTCAGCGTTCTCTGCATAGATCTTAATGAAGGTCTTACATCCTAAGCAACCGCATTGATTACAATTCTGGTCTATGGAAATGTCTTTATAGACTCCATGTCTTTATTTATTGACTTTATCATTTTATAATACGCCATGATCTATTTCTATTAAAAAAATTTAAAATATTTTTGCATTATAAATGGATCAAAATGATCTTTTGTTGTTGACGGTTTTGGCGTGCAGTTGTCTTTTTCTGTATTTAACGGTCCAGATTTTTTTGATTGCTTTTGTTTTGGCTGCCATTCTTTATATATTTTATAACAGTAATAACCGCCCCAGCAGCAGCAAGGGCGCCAAAAATGGGAACAGTTTTAAGTTCAATATTCCATGAAGACTTTGGTGCTGTAGGGCTTGTATCACATGAGTTTTTATAGCGGGCATTGAATCAACTTGTTCTGGCGCTGGCGGTGTTATGTTTTCATGATGAGTTATATTCTGTAACATTAATTTTTTTTGTCTGTTCCACTCTGCTAATTTTTTCCTGCTTTAAACACGCCCCGGATGAGGATGCTTTTCACTGGTCCCACCTGATTCAGTGTTTTCTGCTGATTTTCTGGCTTGGTTACTTTCTCCACCTGATTCAATGTTTCCTGGTTCTGATGATTTTCCAGCTCGCTCATTTTGAAGGGAAACAAAATCTATATGATTAAAAGTTATTAATCCCATGATTAATGGCGATAACAAAGTTCCAAATCTGTAGTATAGATCACATCCTAGAGACTCTAATGACTTTGTTAAAACTGGATCTTGCGTTAAATCATACGTAAGATCTTGTTCAGAATCAATGGGAGCAAATCTACTGACTAGTTTAGTGTACAAACTAAGACCGTTTGCCCCCCACTTTTCACCATTCTAGACCCCAGCTGCGCTTCATACCTGTTATATACTTTTTAAAATGTCTTGTGGCGACATCTGTTGAATCTGTTCAATGCTGAATTCAGTTCCGAGGAACTGTTTGTTTTTCCACACGCTGCCAAAGAATACAGCCTCTCCTTTTTGGGCATAATAGCTTGGTCATCAACTTGGTCATTCATAAGTTCAGGAAGGTTTAGGCTGCCTTGTAGCTGTAGGAGATCATCACTGTTCATGTTTTTAATAATTATAATTATTTTATTTTATAAAAATGAGCACCGAAAAAACTGTTACCAACCTTGTATACCATTCTGCTGTTATTGGAGGGCTAAGTGTAGGATACTCAATGCTTGGTAAAAGCTTGTTAAGAATTAAACCAGCAGATCTTGGCAAACTAGACTTTGAGGATTCAGCAAAGCTGATTGCTATTGTTGCAGCTTCGTTTGCTACGAAAGATTTTCTGTTAAGCAAGGAATAATTCCGGACAATATAAATATGTAAGAAAAAAAAACATTTATAAAAAGATGGCTTCACTCGCAATAATGATAGGCGGCGCTGTGGTGAATGCGCTTGCTTTTAGCGGAAGTAATTTCGCGTTTAGTAAACTGCGGGATGACGGCGAGAGAAAAGACATAAAAAAGCTATGGAGGAACTAGCAGTGCACAAGACGCCTATGAAAGGCAGAGACTTGAGCAGTTAGATTTTATTAATGACACACTGAAAAGACAGGGGCATGCAGCTTACACATTTAAAAATGTTGATCAAGCAATAAAACAATATTATCTTGTAACAGGCAAACCAATCGAGACATTGCCCCCACCAAAATTCAGTGACTTTTATCAACCATCAGAAAAACAAAAGATGCAAGAAATCGGGTTTATTGTCGTTGGTATGACCGTCGTGTATTTTGTTGCACATAATATTGGCTGAATAAAAAATGAACAAAATCTATTATTCGCCCCAAAGGATATTGGAAGGGCATCACAGCAATTAAAAAGCTAAGCCAAGCAGCGGGAGTCAGTGAACAAACAGCAAAGGAATGGTTATCTAAACAAGCGATTTGGCAAATTTATTTACCTGCACCTAGGCGAATACAGAGACCACACTTTGTGAACGCAATACCGAACGACACCTATCAATGGATCTTCTATATTTACCCCCTGATAGGATTAGACGAAAAGATTTAAGTACGCACTCACAGTCATTGACATAGCTTCAAGATACAAAGATGCGGAACCATTAACACAAAAGAGTGCTTCTGCTGTTGCTGTCGCTATACAACTGGTATACCAACGAGGCCCGCTAACTTACCCTCGCATGATTCAAGTTGATGATGGAAAAGAATTTAAAGGCCAAGTGAATCAATTATTGTTGAAACATAGAGTTACCATTAAAAGAGGCATTCCCGGAGTTCACAGATCACAGGCTTTAGTTGAAACTTTAACAAACAGTTAGCCGAAAGACTTTTCTCCTACCAGTATCACAGAGAGCTGATTGACAATTCTCGCAACACAGAATGGGTTAGAAGACTGCCCTCAGTTTTGCGCGCAATGAATAATGAAGAATTTAAAGGCCTAAAACCAGTACAAGCAATCAAAAGAAAACAATAAATGTTGCTGAAGGAGAGTCTTCATCCGCAACTATTACCATTTGGATGAAAGTAAGTACCTTTATTCCGGGGGAAGAAGGATG
>CM031597.1:107427236-107429109 GCA_018398815.1 Conus ventricosus | reverse complement strand
CTCCTATCTTCAGTCAGTGAACCACTTGTTTGTCTGCCCATTCATTTTACTTAACAGTCCTCTAGGGACTGCCGGACTAGGCCCATAGGTATAAAAGAAAATGCTTTTATTGGAACAGGTTCAGTGAACGGAAGATGCTGTGGTGATGGGGAGTGGAGGATGGATCACCTCGGTCATCCACTTTGTCTTCCTCTGCCAGACACATTGCTGGCTGGACCCAGTCTCCACAGACCTGCAGGTTGAGGAAGAGGAGGTCGTGGTGGGGGTGTGGGTGTGGGTGGTCGTGCAAGGGGAGGAATGGCCGTGGAGAGTGTGCAGAGAGGGGAGTGGGGGGGGGGGGGGGGAGGAAGAAGAGGCGATTCCAATCAATTGAGCAAGATCTCCGCTGCACAAATTAATTGGTGATAGAATCCCACAATTCTATTCAGAGTTCTGATGGAAATGTGTGTGCTTTGGGGAAATGTTCATACTTGTTTATGTACTTGCTTATGTATTTATCTATTTATTTGCCTATTAATTTATTAACTTGTTGTTTGTTTGTTTCTTTCTTTCTGTCTCTTTCTTTCTTTCTTTCTTTCTTTATTCATTTCGAAAGAGTCACGTTGTTTGGTGATGGTGGTGGTGGTAGTGGTAGGGGTGGGGGTGGGGCGCGTTGCCTTGCATTTTCTTTATTTTTCATGTTTTCCGCCATTGTTTCTTTCATTTGGTGAACAAACATCTGCATTATTACTCTTTATTTTGTTCGTGTTTTGATTTCTTTCTTGTATCTATAGTTTCTTCATTCTTTCTTTTGTGAACAATCCATCCATTTTCTGATCTTTCATTTGCTTTATATTGATTTGACCTCTATACATGTTTGTTTCCATCTTTTCATCTCTTCTTTTTCGTGTGCAGCTTTTGTCATTTCTTTAATTTGAGCTCATATCCGTGTGTTTTTATTTTCATGGTGCTTTCCTAAAATGTTTATTCCTTTTCTTTATTCGTTTGAGCAATATTGTGTGTTTCATGTCATTTCATTCTTTTTCTATAGTTTCCTATCTTATTGTGTCCAAAACATTGCGCTCGTCTGCAGACTGGTCTTATAGAGCGTTTCTTCTTCAGAACATCAGCGTCTGAATCAAAAGGGTATGAAAGGGAATGCTTTCACCTGCTCAACACTGGTGATTAGTCTGCACTTCAATTTCATGCAGAAACGAATCTTTCACGGTTGTCTTACCTTTGGGTTTTCTACTGTGAACTAGACTGTTTGCAGGAAGAACCCCCCCCCCCCCCACCCCCCACCCCCGGAGCTCTAGTTGGAAAGATAGGCAGAACCAGGGACAAGAACGGTTTGTGTAAGACCCTCGGCTACACGTCAAAGAATTGATAATGAAACCCCTTCATGACACAAAGATGATGCTGAAGAGTCCCAAATCGATGCAGAACTGATGGTGAAGACCCTCCATGTCACTTGATTAATGGTGAACTCCCCTCCCCACTACCCATGTCACAGAATTCATGGAGACTGCCTCCTCCTCTCCCCCCCCCCCGCACTAACGACCGAGAAGTGACGGTAAAACTCAACTACGGCACAGGGTTGACGTTAAAACCCCTTCACGGCACAAGATGTATGGTGAAGACCGTTCATGACACAGGCCCTCTACCACACAGTGTTGATGGTAAAGATTCTTTATTGCATATGATAAATAATGAAACCTCTCCATAGTACGCTGAAAACCCTTCATGGCACCAGACAGATGGTAAAACCCATCAGTAGCAATGGATTAATGATGAAAACTCTTCATAGAACAGAAATGTTGCTGAAGACCCTTCATCATACTGGAGCTGAGAATGCTCCATGGTACAGAGCAGATGCTGAAAATGCTCCATGACC
>CM031597.1:107407236-107412236 GCA_018398815.1 Conus ventricosus | reverse complement strand
ACAGAATTGATGCTGCATACCTACATAGTAACAAGATTGATACTTAAGACCCTACACCCCTACACAGTACAGAATTGATGCTGCATACCCTGCATAGTACAGGATTGATAACTGGGATCCTACATAGTACGGAATTGATGCTAAACACATTACACAGTACAGAGTCAATGGTACAGACCTTAAACAGTACCGAATTGATGCTAAAGACCTTGAATTATACAGGATTGATTCTAACGACCTACGGTGTCACAGAATAAATGCTGAAGACTCACAGTTATATATGACTAATGATGAAAACCCATAGTTCTGCAGAATTGAGGCGGAAGATACTACATTGTACAGGACTGATGCGGAAGATAGATAGATAGATAGATAGATAGATAGACAAACAGTCAGAGAGAGAGAGAGAGAGAGAGAGAGAGAGAGAGAGAGAAGAGAGAGAGAGAGAGAGAGAGAGAGAGAGAGATTCTCTGCGATCTGATCCCGAGCCTGCCTTATGTAGTAGATAAAAAAAACATTTTCTTTCAGAATCTTGGACCAAACTTAGGGGAAATAAAAAGAAATGTTGTTATTTACACATGAAAGTAATCAGCAGAGTACAGTGGAGTGACAGTGAGCCATGTATTTCTCGCCTTGCTCATTCGTTTCTCCGTGTACATTGGTGGCCAGGACCAGTCTCAGGAGAGCTCTGGGTGTTAGGGGAGACAACCCATGTTGGAACCCAATGGGTCGGACCACGCCTCCTCTATAGAAGTAATGCTGGATTGATGGTAGCTGTACTGACATGACAAATGGACAGACAGGGCGGCAGGAAGGAAAGGTAGGGAGGAAGGAGGCTGAAAATAATGTGTATCTTGACCCTCTCGAGGGTTTGACATGCTGAATCGTTTTGCTTTCCTTTTCTAGTGATGTACTTCCTACGAAAATGTACGCAAGCACACACGTGCGCGTGTGTGTCAGTGTGTGTGTGTATGCGTGCGTACGTGAGAGAGCGCGCGCGCGCCCGTGTATGTTTGTGTGTGTGTGTGTGGTGTGTGTGTGTGTGTGTGTGGTGTGTGTGTGTGTGTGTGTGTGTGTGCGTGCGCGCGCGCGCGTGTTAGTAGTTTTGTGCCATGTAGCAACAGACGCCAATTAATTGTATAGTAAAGAGAAAGGGGGAAATGAGTGTGATGGAGTGGAAGTGGGTTTTGGGGAGGAGACGTTGTAAGCTGTACGTTTGTAAACATATGCATGGCCAGAGGTTGCAGACAGAAAGAAGTGAAGGGACATGGAAGGATGAGAGAGAGAGAGAGAGAGAGAGAGAGAGAGAGAGAGAGAGAGAGAGAGAGAGAGAAGAGAGAGAGAGAGAGAGAGAGAGAGAGAGAGATGGGGGCGGGTGACGTGCACAACGCAACTAAAAACACCAAACATATTGCGATGAATTACATCAACAACATACACTTTTCCAAACCTGCATTCATCAGAAGTCCTAAAATACATCAACAACGTAACCGTATTTTCTGACCGATTGATAAGTGAATCTTATAAACAGAAGAAAACAAAGAACAGACCCCTCCCCCCATCTTTTCCCCATGCTTTCTCTCCTTTTTCACCCTGCAAGATCTCATTTGATATGATGATGAACATATTCAGTGCTTGTCTTACCGACCACTCTCATCGAAAGGTCGTACTAATTCTGTCCGTGGTCTGATGACAACGTGCCCAGAGGTGCTGATTACTGGTAGGAAGGGAAGAGAGGGGCGGTAGCAGGACAAGGGCTAGTGGAAATGGGGGTTGGTGATAGGACATATGGAGACTTCTAATTCCCTATTAGAATGCCACCAGCGGCGAGTAGCTCACACCAAACGTTTTACTATAGTTTGTCAAAAGAACTTTGCCTGTCTACGTGACGATGTTTCTCATTGCAAAACGTGGTGAAAAGAGAGATAACTCAAAAAGCTGTCATTTCCCCTTCTCTGTCTTCATTTCAACTCCCATCTCCCCCTTCCCTTTTATTATCGTCTCCCTCCATTTCCTTCCTGCCTCCTCTTCTTCTCTTCGTTGTTCTTTGTTTTCCCCTTGCCATACCCGGTACCCTCCTTCTTTGCTCTTTGTTACTC
Source organism: Conus ventricosus (assembly GCA_018398815.1). Taxonomy (NCBI): domain Eukaryota; kingdom Metazoa; phylum Mollusca; class Gastropoda; order Neogastropoda; family Conidae; genus Conus; species Conus ventricosus. The sequence continues at coordinate 107,410,137 of CM031597.1, read as the reverse complement.
TCATTTCTTTTCTAACCCTCCCCCCTCCCCCCTTAACACCCCTTCTCTCATCTTCACTCCAACTAATCATCTTCAAGCTTCTTTTCCTCCTTCTTCCTCGACAGAAGCTCGCCCCTCCACTCACCTCCGCCACAATCCCTCTACCACGTCCTCCCCACTGATCCCATCTGACGTGGTAGGGAACAGGTTTAGGGGGCCTTTCAAGAGCTATGCTTTCTTCAAACGGCAAAATGATCTAACCTGGGTCGGACGTTCCCCCTATGCAATGGTCTGAAATTTTGGTGGCGCGCGCACGCACGCACGCATGTGTGTGTGTGTGTGTGTGTGTGTGTGTGCGTGCGTGCGTGCGTGCGTGCGTGCGTGCGTGCGTGCGTGTGTGTGTGTGTGTGTGTGTGTGTGTGTGTGTGTGTGTGTGTGTGTGTGTGTGTGTGTGTGTGTGTGTGTGTGCGCGCGTGCTTGCGTGTGTGTGTTTGAAGAAATAGTGATTAAAAGTGTATCCATACTGTATTGAATACCGTAAGCTGCAATTCTTTCATTATTGAGGAAAAGGATTCTTTCAGTAAAAGATTGATGATTTTTTTATGCTTCCGATTTGCAATGTTTTAGACGATGATGCTGTCAATTTTTTGTTACACTCCATAACAGCTCAGTGGAGTCATTGCCACGTTAAGAGTGATTAGGAAACGTGAGTTAATTCCATATTGTTGCGACAGGAACCAACATGTTACGACCTGAACCAAGTCACTGCACATGGCCACATAAACAGGCATGTCAGTATGATTGTGTGGCATGTGATTATTAATTTGGATCATAAAGAGGTCGTAGATCTCATGTGAAAGATGAAACAAGCCTAACGTTTTCGTTCACATTAAAAAAACCTTTTTTTCTGCAATGCTTCTCTCTGCTTTGAAAACTGATGAGATTTACTATGCGCGCGCGCGCGCGCGCGCGCGCGCGCGTGCGTGCGTGCGTGCATGCGTGCGTGCGTGCGTGTGTGCGCGCGCGCGCGCGCGCGCGCGCGCGTGTGTGTGTTTTGTGTGTGTGTGTGTGTGTGTGTGTGTGTGTGTGTGTGTGTGTGTGTGCAAGATCATCCTTGTACATCCTATTTCTCATTATTTCCTATTTCTTATCATTTCTCATTATAAATCTGTCCTGACACGACCCACCCCTCATACTGCACTGAGGAACATAAATCAAACCATTCATGAAGTGAGGAATAGAATCTGAAAAGCACACAAGAGCCTATCTATCATCCTCATAAATAAGAATGTGACCTTATGTTAACACTGTCTTGCATGTTTACGTTTGTACGCTGATTTATCAGTATTTCTTCATTCTTGTTTTTGTGTTTTTCTCGCGTTTCCATTTTATTGTTGTGCCACCTGTTTACAATACATTTTTTTTGTTCATCAAACTTCTGAAGATGTGGCTTTCTTGGTTTCTTTTACTTTCATTTCCCATCTTGTTCTATGAACCACATGTTTGTCTGCCCATTCATTATACTGAATAATACTCTGGGGACTGCCGGACTTAGGGCCACAGGCTATAGAAGGAAATGCTTTTAGTGACACAGGTTCAGTGAACGGAAGATGCTGTGGTGATGGGGAGGGAGGAATGGATCACCTCGGTCATTCACTTTGTCTTCCTCTGCCAGACACATTGCTGGCTGGACCCAGTCTCCACAGGCCTGCAGGTGGAGGAAGGGGAGACCGTGGTGGTAGTGGTGGGGAGGTCTAGGTAGACGTGGGAGGTGAGGAATGGGGTTGGGCTGTGTGCGGGAGGGTGTGGGGGAAGGAGCAGAGGGCGATAAAACAGGCTTTCGTCCCTCCAATAAATCGAGCAAAATCTAAGCTGCACGGTGCCACTTAGAGCTAAGAATGTGTATTTATGTGCTTTGGGGAGCCAATCAATTAATTACTTTTCGAGAGAGTTGGATCGCTGAGACAGGGGTTGTTTATACATTTATTTATTCATTCATTTATTTGTCTGTTCATTCATTTATTTATTTATCATTCATCTATTTATATTTTGAAGGTCAGGATGGAGGGTTGATTATTCATATCTTTTCCGTTGTTGCTTCTTTCATTGTGTTAAAAAAATGTCTTTTATTCTTTTTACTTTGCTCGTGTTTCCATTTCCTTCTTTCTTTCATCGATGTTTTCTAATTTCGGTTTCTTTTTTGAATAATCCATCCATTTTCTGATCTTCAATCTGTTTTTATTGGTTTTGCCTTTATATAATTTTGCTTCCAATTTAAATCTCCCTTTTTTTCTTTCATTCCGCATTATTCTATTAATTGCTGGCCCATTTAATTCTGTGGGTTGTCAGTTCGATGGATTCTTCCAAAATTGTTCTTCTTTGTGTGGGTTTGGTAATATTGTTTGTTTTGATTCATGTTTTTTTTTTCTTGTCCTTTCCTTTCCTTTCTTATTGTATCCGAAACACAATTTTCCTCGCCAGTATATTGATCTTACAGGGCATTTCTTAACCAGAATATCAGAATGTAAATCAAGAGATTGTAAAAGAGAATGCCTTTATTTCTTGAAGACAAGGGAGTAGACTACAGAGCACTGACATGGAGAAATGAATATTTCGCCCTGGTTCTATCTTTGGTCTTCCTGTTGTGAAAGAGATTGAGGGTAGTCGTCCCCAGAGCACTCTGGGCAGAGGGGTACACAGGACCAGAGATAAAAATCAACAGTTGGGTTAAAAACCCTGGCTGCAGAAGCAAAACAAAATTGATGGCGTAGAGTCGTGCCATGGAAGATGATTGAAGGTACAGGATTGATAAGGTGGAGCCCTTCCATGGTTCATGATTGATAAGGTGGAGCCCTTCCATGGTACATGATTGATAAGGTGGAGTCCTTCCATGGTACATGATTGATAACGTGGAGCCCTTCC
>CM031597.1:107367236-107394736 GCA_018398815.1 Conus ventricosus | reverse complement strand
GTTGGAGCTTCTTTTGTTAAAAAATCTTCCCTTTTATTTGCTTGTTTTATGTTTTCGTTTCTCCGTTTTGTTTACCGTTTTGTTTCCTTTCTTTTTGAAATAATCCATTCTGTTATTTAATCTTTCATTTGCTTTTTATGCATAAAGCCTCTATAGCAGTTAGTTTCCATCTCTTTCTCTTTCTTTCTTTTTCTTTCTACGTGGTTTTCCTCATTTCTCTCATCCCATCTGTATTCTCTCACAAGTGTCTTCAGTTCTTTGTTTTCATCCAGGATGTTCGTTTTTCCTTGTTTCATTTTTAGTAAATAGTGTCTATTCTGCTTCACTATTTTCTTTTCCCGCCATTTTCATTGTTACTGGTCCAAAACATTTGTACCACCTGCACATTCATCATATTTGAGATTTCTTTCAGAATACCATGATCTATGCCCAGAGGTTATGAAAAGGAATATACTTCCCTTCAATGGAACAGAAAAAATGGTGGGACCTCCAATAGAACAAAATTGATGGTGGAATCCCTCTGTTATACAGGATTAATGGTGATCCCCCTCCACAGTACAGACTCGATGAAACCTTTCTATTGTGTAGGTTAGATGGTGGAACGTCTTTATGGTTATGGACTAATGGTGAGAAGCTTCCACTGTGCATCATTCATGGTAGAGCCCCACCTATAGCACAGGGCTGATGATGAATCCCTCAGTGGTACATGGGTTCATGACTGATGCTAAAGATCCTACATGGCAGGGGATTTATGGTGAAGCACCTTCATGGTACAGGATATTTGCTGGAAAAACCTCCATGGTAAGGAATGGATTCGCCTTGGCTTAAGGCTGTGTCAGGCTAAATGACATAGGGTACAACACCAAGGCTACATCAAAACGTTGTTATGCTTTGCATAGTTATGCGGGGACTGTCTTCAGCCGTGACAAGGAATGGATGATCGAATCCCTTCACAATAGAGGATTGATCCTGAAAGTTCTTCAGGATATAGAATTGCTGATGCAACCTCTCCATTGTGTCATATGTTCTGGTGGGATTCGCGCCCAAAGCCCCTCAGTCTCCAGTGTCGAGGGAAAACCCGCCATCAGTGGAGAGGCAAAGGGAATTGTGGCGGTGTAATATCACAAGACGTTAAAAATAGGTTCATTCGTCCTCTCTCGAAGGAAGTTTATTTCTCTTTCTTTTTCAGTTAATTTATCTTATTTCCAAACTGTTTTCTTTTGCTTTTTTCCCCTTTCTTTGTGTTTTCTATTCTCTTCCTTTTCAGTTATTTTCTGTCGTTCCCTCTTCCTGTGTTTATTGCACTCATTCTCCTGACTGTGCATTTTTTGGTCTCTAGTTTATTGTATGTACATTTTCTGCCGGCTTCCTTGCTTCCTCTGTTGCGTATCTAAAGCATTGTTTTCATTTATTCATGCCGTATGTTATTTACGTGACATTTTTTTGCCTTTTTAAAACAATGTTAAGAAACAAGATTCGCCTGATTTATTTCTCAACTTCTTATTTTCTGAAACCTTAAGCAGAGACGTTCAACCGCCACACCGAAAACGGACCGTAGTTTATGGTAGTAAATGACTGCACAACACAAGTTATAACAGTACGCCGCCTGATATGGGAAAACACATTTTCCGGTTCGCCCATCCGCCAATTATTTCTTCTTATGTGATTTGCACCTGACTAGAACCAATCTCCGGGACCCAGGAGAGAGGGTAAAAGGTTTGGTAGAACTAGGGAGGAAAACCATCAACTTTGGGGAAGGAACTCAGCAGTAAAGATAATGAGGTACTGATGATTGGGGTCTTACAATAGCGTCCACGAATCTAATGAAGTTTAAATCTATTGTTTCTCCATTATTAGTCAGTGGTGGCAGCAACTTCGGGGCGGCCGGTGCATCTAATTTCTTGTATCTGGCGTATTTTCGCGCGTTTCGTTTGGGCTTACTAATTTGTTTATATTTTTTATATAAGATTTTATTTTTCACACTTAATCACTACATTTTTTATTCATGACTTTGTTCATTTTCTTTCTTTCTTTTTTATTTCCTTTGTCCTTTCATTTTTCTTTTCTGTATTACTCCATTGTTCATTTCCATCCGTGTTTTTGTTTCACGTTTTTATTTGTTAGTTCATAATTGTCCCCTTCCTTATTCTTCTGTTTCTGTTTTTCTTGTACATTTAGCCTTAAAACGCACCGAGGACTCAGCTATGGAGCAAGTGTGAAACAAGAATACTTGTAACCTCACAGCTTCCTTCGTCGAAGAAAAGAAATAAACAAACGAATGTTATCCTATGTAAGCCAGACTTTTTCAATTTTTGAGGTTTTGGTTTAGGTATCTTTGAAATGTCATGACATATGCATCTATACTGCTGCGCTGCCTTTTTCATAGTATGGTTCACTTTGTAAGCTCAAATTTAGGTGTTCTTATTTGGCGATGCTAAGACTGAAGAGGTACACCTTACAGCAAAAGAAAAACAACTTAGGTGTCGTAAAGAAATCAATTTCAATATTGAATGCATGTTTTCCGGTCGGTAGCACTGTTGTTTTGACACGCTAAGACTGTGTTGCGTATGTTGACGCAAAGTAGCGCGTAGAATAGAAAGCTTGCGTCTGTAAAACTAAAGGATTACTACGTGCACAGGCAGCTACATTCTTCTTACAAATTAAGCGTTTTTTTTTTTTTTACTTCTTTAAGCATTGAATGACAATGCCATGCCATTTGTAAATATGAGAGAGAGAAGGGGGGAAGAGAGAGAGAGAGAGGGGGAGAGAGAGAAGAGAGAGAGAGAGAGAGAGAGAGAGAGAGAGAGAGAGAGAGAGAGAGAGAGAGAGAGAGAGACAGAGAAGTTTCTACACTTTTTTGACACTGTGAGATTCCTGTAGTTTCAAGACACAGATAATTTTGAAACTCCTTCCTGTGATAGTCAACCTTGTTTTTACATACATATAATTAAACGCAATCAACATCAAACATAGAAAACAGTGCCTACATATTCAGGGAATCTGATAATCCATCATAAGTTATAAAGCGTTTAGCATACATAGACACAGAAAAAAATGCATTCAATGAGATAACAAAATCGTTACGGTAAATAGTTTAAAGACAGTGCAAATCTTTGACAGAGTTATCATTGTGTTTTGACAGTATCTGGTTCATCTCGTTTGAGAAGCCCTCATCACAAAGAGCAATTTACGTTTTCTGTCCTTTTCACTACTCTTCAGTCGGTCATGTGAAAGATTACAAGGCACATGGCATGAAGGCAGCACTGCATTTGGTGCACAGCTGCCTTGCCTTTTTGTCATGCAAAACACCAACCTTCTTGTTGGATCTTCAGTGCCAAATAATCCTGTCCATCTCATCTCACAGACATGAGGAACCTGCTTGTCCAGACTTTGAGCGCGTCCAACGGGTCGTTCTGATTTAGGTTTCTTTGAATTCATGAGGTAGACATTGGCAACAGCAGAAGGTTGAGAGGTGTATTCTGTGTGGCCTACTAAGCTCATGACAGGTTCCAGCTTTGCCCGACACGCAGGTCCAGACAGAAGATTGCCTACTACTACCACCTCCGGGAACGGATCGTCATTCTGCTGTATTCGACGTTTTGGTCCAGCCTGACCACGCCTTCCATTGTCAACTTCATGATGACTGATGACTGCAAGCTGAGGTATTTGATCACGTGGCTCTTCAGCTCTTGACTGCTGGCCCGCTGTTGAACGCGAATAGACCTAAACTTTGTTTGAAACTTCTGCAACAACATTGTCGTCATTCCATCGAACTGCATCCAGATCATTTCTCAAGTAAACTCCGTGCTCGGAGGTGCCCTGTCTACATTCTTTGTTTCCGTCCCCCATTTTTAACATCCTCGAAGAAGGTTATGTTTATGTCTGGGTCCGTTCGTGTGTTTGTTTCTCTTTCAGCAAGATTACCCAAACACTGCCAAATGAATTGTAAACGTAGAGAAAGAAAACTGAACGTTGCTGAAGGACAAGCCGACTAAATTTCAGTATGGGATCCGTGAAGCAAACTTTATCCCCTGTTTCATATTCTCCCATCCAATCGTGTGTCTGTGTGCTCATTTATAAGAAAAAAGGCTTTCTGATTGAAAGATTTGATCAACTAAAGAATCCATTCTTACATACACGCAAGTACAATCAGCAGAGCACAGTGCTGTTAGAAAGAGCCGTGTATTTCTCGCCCTCGTCATTCGTTTCTCCGTGTACGAAAAGCATTGGTGGCCAGGACCAGTCTCGGGGGAGCTCTGGGTGCAGGGGGAGCCAACCCATGCTAGAATCCAGTTGTTGAGACACGCCTTCACTATAGAATTAATGCTGGATTGATAGTGGCTGTACTGACATGACAAATGGACAGACAGGGCGACAGGAAGGAACGCTATGGAGGGAGGAGGTTGAGAATGATGTGTACCTTGGCCGGCGTTCCAGCCCAGGGGTTGACATTCTGATTTGTTTTGCTTTCCTTTTCTACTACGTGATCTGCTTGTGAGGAAAAGGCGAGCACCCGAGCGCGCGCGCGCGCGTCCGTGTGTATATGTGAATGGTTATTGTCAGAATGATCAACTGATAACCTTTATTTCAGAGAGAGAGCGAGCCAGCGAGCGAGCGAGCGAGAGAGAGAGAGAGAGAGAGAGAGAGAGAGAGAGAGAGAGAGAGAGACGACAGAGACAGAGACAGAGAGAGAGAGAGAGAGAGAGAGCAGACAGACAGACAGACAGAGAAAGAGACAGAAAGAGAGAGAGAGAGGAGAGACAGACAGACAGACAGACAGACAGACAGACAGACAGACAGACGACAGACAGGCAGGCAGACAGACAGACAGAGATGTAGTCACTTCCTGCATAGTGATTTTAGTACTGCTATCATTTTAAGTAGGTATGAATGAAAAGCTTGCTTGCTTACTTTTAAAATGCTTGAAAAAATGCTCTTATCCGGTCGTCTCCTGCCCATCTCAAAGGACAAAAGAATCTTATACATGAAGGACGTGATCACACGGTATGGTTTGAGTATATAATATACACCCTGACTGTAAAAGAACAATTAGATTTCTTGATGACTATCACACCATTAATGTTCTCTAGAAGAAACGACACACAGAGAAACTCGCACGGCACATACACATGCGCATATGCACGCACGCACGCGCGCGCGCGCGCGCGCGCGCGCGAGAGAGAGAGAGAGAGAGAGAGAGAGAGAGAGAGAAGAGAGAGAGAGAGAGAGAGAGAGAGAGAGAGAGAGAGAGAGAGGGATCATACAAATGCATAGCCTTAAACAAGAGTTTGCAGGTTGCTTACGGTTGTGAGGAAGATTGAAATTCTTTGCCCTTGCCGAGAAGACCACGACTGAACATGGCGTTATAACGTGCAAGGCTTGGCAAAAAAAAGTAGGGGACAGTGCAATGTACCACCAGAACTACTGCTGCAAACTGAAGAGATGTGGAATATACGACCACGCCTATTTTTTCAAAGTTATGAAGCAGTGGAAATTCTACTAGCGCTATTGCTGGAAAGTCAGATAACAGAAGATTTCCCACGAGAGCAGGTGTGGCAACGTTAGGAGACATTTAATGTACCATCAGCATTTGTCTTCAAACGTTATGTAACAGAAAAAATTATCACGAGAACTTCTTTTTACTTTAAAAAAATTAGAAGACATTGAAGATTACCACTAAATGTGGCATTGAAAATGTTCGTAACACTGGCGTGTGCTATGAAAACTTATAAAAATGAATTTTCAAAAGTTAAAACACTGGGACATTTACTAGCAGATACAGTGTTGAAAAGTTAGGTGTCGATGGAACACACGACAAAAACCTGTGTTAAAACAAACTTTAAAAAAATACTATACCGCCAGACGAAAGAAACTAACAAATTACACTACAATCACGACGTGTTCCAGTCTGTTCAGGCAAGACAAACAACATTCAAGACAATGAAAACGAAGAACGAACAATCACTTATCTCCTCAAATTCATTTTTTGGTTTTGTTTGTCTTGAATGTTATTTGTCTTGCTTGAAGAAGACCAAAGAGGCCAAAACGCGCCGTGTTTGTCGTGTAATTTATTTGTTTCGTCCCTCCGGTAGTGACATTTACCACCAGAAATATTGTTGACAAGCTGGAATGACAATGAACACAATTCACACAGCTGAGGCAACGTTCATTGAAGCAACACGCAACGCAACAGAAGGGTTGAGAGTCTGAATCCATGGACAGTCACATTTGACAGACACTCTGGGATAAGCTGACAGTTCACACACACACAAAGCAGTCAACTTCGGCGTGGAAATGTGTCATTTGGAAATGCTAGGCAGTCGAGTTTGATAGAGTGAATGTGAGATGGAGAACCAGAAGTGCTTAGTTGATATAGCTTTGCTTGGAGAGGACAAAACAAACTCTACATGGGATGTGGCTCATTTTGAATTATGTCAGATTTAAACGGAGCTGAAGTACTCCGCCATCTGCCATCAAACTGAGGCACTTCTCAGGCCCTCCACACACACACACACATACACACACACACACACACACACACACACACACACACACACACACACACACACACACACACTCACACACACGATTTCCTGCATATTCAGCAGTGAAGTGAAATTCTTAGGGTTGATTTCTCCCTCTTCATACTGTGCAGATCTTCTGGTTCGTACAAAGAAAACAAATCTCACAAAGCAGTTATTTTTGCTATAACGTAAAATGACACACGCGTGCATGACATAATGAGTTAGACTGACTAGTTGATTATGTAACAACCTCGTTTTGCGTGGCACGGAACAATTCATGTAAAACACGGCGTCAGGATAATGCCACTAAGGTGGCACAGAAGAAGGGACAGCTGATTAGAAAAATGAGAGAGAGAGAGAGAGAGAGAGAGAGAGAGAGGAGAGAGAGAGGAGAGAGAGAGGGGAGAGAGAGAGAGAGAGAGAGGAGAGAGAGAGAGAGAGAGAGAGAGAGAGAGAGAGAGAGAGAGAGAGAGCAAAGAGCAATTAAATCATCGGACCTCATATTATAATGTATATCAAAACACAATACGTCACTCCACTAAAACTAAAAAAAAAACAACAACAACAAAACCTCAAGACCCGATGGGTTGAGCAAATGATTTGATTGAAAACAAATCTTAAAGAAAATGAAACGCTAACTTCCTCTACCTCTCTTTCTTTCCCTCGTCCCTGTGAAAGTTCCAATTTGATGTGACAGTTGATATACTCAGTGCTTCTGTTACAGACCAGTTTCACCCAAGGGTCTATTAACTCTGACCAAAGTCGAATAAGAATGTGTCCGGCGACACTGATTCCATGTCTGTGGGGAAAGAAGCTGAGGGAGGGGATCTGGGAAAGGACTGGGGTCAGGGGAGAGATACGCGTCTGACATTTGAAGAGCTTAGCGTTCACTTTTTCTTCTTGTTCTTCCTGTTGTTGTTGTTGTTGTTGTTGTTGTTGTTGTTGTTGTTCTCTTCTTCTTCTTCTTCTTCTTCTTCGCTTTTTTCATGCAGACCCGTTGCTTTTTCAGTCAAAATGAAAATGCTTTTGTTGCCTAAACAACATGACTGTTAAGCGAGGGTATTTGTGAAATTTACAGAAAATAAAACCACCCGTCTTCATCTGTTTAAATAGATGAGTCATAAAGCATACAAGATATTTCAATTCTGTATGTGATCAGTTGGAAGTATGCAAAATAGTAAACTTGTACCCACAGTGATCATTATTTAGTTAGCTTCTAATTGGTGATCATGTGGACACGGCCATCTTGATCTATGAAACAACTGAAAACGCTTCAGTTCAATTAGATCTAATCTGCGACGACGTATTACAACTTTCTTGACGCAAATTTTCATAGTCTTTTTTGTTGTTGTTGCTTTCAGCATTTCGCTCTGCACTGTTTTAAACCTTACTTGAACGATTTGTATATTAACAAATCTTAAAATTACTTTCCAGAACTAAAGACATCACTATGATGGTTTCCAGAGAGGGTACAAACAATTTTCAAGCGTTTGTTTTTTTTCCATTTTTTTATCATTGCTTTTAGTTATATATTATTTAATAACAGTATTTTATGTAATATGTTTTTATCATTACCTTTAATATTTTAACCCCTTTTGTCTCCCCTTCAAGCTCGGTTCCATTCCATACTTACTTACTTACTTAGGCCCTTAGCTCAAGAGTGAGCATAGGCCATCGACAACACTCCGCCATCGCACTCGGTTCTGGGCTGCTCGCTGAATGCCTGTCCAGTTGGTCCCCTGCCTCTTTATCACTGCCTCAGTCTCTCGCCTCCAGCTGCTGCGAGGTCGGCCTCTCTTCCTTTTCCCCGGCTGGTTCTATGTCAGGGCTTGGCGTGTGGTGCTGGACGCTGGCTTACTGAGAGTGTGTCCAATCCAGCCTCACTTCTTCCGCAGAATCTGCTTGGCCACTGGTTCCTGTCCTGCTTGCTTCCGTAGATCTTAATTGTCGATTTTCTCTGTCTATCTGATTTTAAAGACGCGCCTCAGGTGTTCATGAAGGTCTGAATTTTTTGCTGTATTGCCTTGGTCATTCTCCAAGTCTCGCAGCCGTAGAGCAGTACCGACTTCACGTTTGAATTGAAGATACGTTCCATTCCATAGTTTTAGTTTTTCAGCCAAGACGCCACCAGATCGAAGAGATCAAGGGCTGTCTGTTCGCCCCTCGTTTTCTTCATCTTGAATGTTCTTTCTCTCGCCTAAAGAAGACTCAGTAAGTCAACATGCGTCGCATATGTTGTGTAATTTGTTTGATCCTTCATTTGACGGCGCAGTAATTCTGTTTTTGCTGCTGAAATTATTTTTAGGTTTTTGCTACAAAGACCATCACCCGGAGGATACGAAAACCACCAAGGCCTGACTTTTCATCGCAACCACCATCCTTTGTCCGTGTTGTCAGGTGAAACACTTTGCTACGTTGAGGTTCTTCTTCTTCCTAAAATACTGATTCACTCAAAAACGAGTAGGTCACCAGCGCGCATGTTAAAAAGTAAAAAAAAAAACCAACATAAAATAAAGTGCGACTCAGTCTGTTGGCCCCTGGAGCAAAATTTGGCAACAAGGGGTCGCACACGATATTCAAAAAGTTAAAAGCAATGGCCAGGTTTTGGCACATGGTAGGCCAGTCGGATGCTCTTACAGTTGGTCACGTGGTGTAATGTCAAGACATATTGGATTGATTTACACACACACACACGCACGCACGCACGCACGCACGCACGCACGCGCACGCACGCACACACACACACACACACACACACACACAACACACACACACACCACACACACACACACACACACACACACATGATCACAGCGCAGAGCATGTTAGTTCGCCACTCAGGCTAGCGTTAATGCGTGGGATAGCTTTCTGGTAAGTGTCATCCATGTGACTTTCTCCCATCCCATCCCAACTGATTCCTTACTTACTATGGCACCTGTGTAGAGCGGTCTCATGGCATGGCACAAGTGGTGTCGCGTATATGGACAAGTCTGCACGCAGTGACGTCTCCTTCATGCTAAAACTGAGACGCCCACTGACTCTTGTCTTAATATTCAACTCGCTACGACTTTATTCTCCACTTCCCAAGACTTGAGAAATGGTCTAGCTTCGAAAAATGTGAATGGAATTTTCTTTTAAATTTCAGTTAAATTTGTACGTTTCTGACCTTTGGTGTCATTTTTATGCGGTGTGATTGCATTCTATCTCTTATCTTTTTTGACTTGTTGTTCTGATGCTTATCTGTGACAAAAAGCCGTCCTCTCTCTCTCTCTCTCTCTCTCTCTCTCTCTCTCTCTCTCTCTCTCTCTCTCTCTCTGACACACACATACATCTCTCACATACACACACATGTACACGCACACACACACACACACACACACACACACACACACCACACACACCACACACACACACACACACACAACACACACACACACACACACCACACACACCACCACCACCACCACCACCACAGCACCACGCACACTAAAATAACTCACCTTTCTCTTCTTTTCTTCCTTTCACTACTCATACTCTTTCTTTCAGTCTTCTTCTCCTTCTGCCCTCCCCTCCTTTTCTTCCTTGCCGTTGGTCTTATTTCTGTTTTACCCACCCATCGATAACATTTCTGCCCTCCCCTCCTTTTCTTCCTTGTCGTTGGTCTTATTTCTGTTTTACCCACCCCTCGATAATATTTCTGCCCTCCCCTCCTTTTCTTCCTTGTCGTTGGTCTTATTTCTGTTTTACCCACCCCTCGATAACATTTCTGCCTCCCCTCCTTTTCTTCCTTGTCGTTGGTCTTATTTCTGTTTTACCCACCCCTCGATAACATTTCTGCCCCCACTCATTTTCATCAAGCTTCTTTTCATCCTTCTTCTTGGGAGGAGCTTTCCACCCTTCCCCTCAACCCTGCCCCTCACCTACTCCACCCTCGTCTACCGAGTGTTGTCCTTCCTCCCCACTGATCCTAAATGACGTGGCAGGGAGCAGATTTAGGGGATCTTTTAGGAGCTATACTTACGCAAAACGGCAAAACAAAACAAAAAACAAACAAAAAAGACTAGGTCGGACATCTTCGTAGGTGATGGTTTGAAATTGGTGTGTGTGTGTGTGTGTGTGTGTGTGTGTGTGTGTGTGTGTGTGTGGTGTGTGTTCGCGTGCGCGCGAGCGCGTACGTGCGTGATTGCGTGCGTTAGCGCACGCATGCGTATGTGTGTTGGAGGAAGATGTGGAAATTTGAGAGTTCGAGAATATTTATCCTGTGTTGAATGCTGTAAGCAGCGTCGTATCACATTAAGCTTTGGTGGAGATTTTATGCCACAATTTTTTTACGAAGGTATTGTGATACATTATTTCTCTGACGCTGGTTCCCTTAGCTGTGCAAAGAAATCTTTGTCAAGAGAAGAAAGGTCGAAGGACGAACATTTATTTCACCTTGTTGCCACGCAATCCCGCATAATGACCCGAACATGTGTCACTGAACGGGGTTTTTATTAATAGATATGTTTTCTCACAGAAACTCCCCTTTTGTTTTTCCTTTAATTTGGATCACAAAGCAGGTCTGGGTATCATGAGAAATTTGAAAAGCAGTTCTGGATTTTTGAATGAACGAGTGAAATTTTTTTTTTTTTTGGTTCTGAAGCACTTTTTTCAGGTTTATTTAGCTGAAATACAATAATGGCCCCAGAAGAGCTCAGAGCAGTCCTTGTTACAACGGAAGGAGAGAGAGAGAGAGAGAGAGAGAGAGAGAGAGAGAGAGAGAGAGAGAGAGAGAGAGAGAGAGAGACAGACAGACAGACAGACAGACAGACAGACAGACAGACAGAGAGAGACAGACTGACAGACAGACAGACAGGCAGAGACAGACAGACGGACAGGCAGACTGACAGAGACAGAGATACAATCATTTCCCAGCATGATGATTTTAGTATCTTCTTAAGTAGATACGAATAAAAAGATGGCAGGTTTGAATAACGTATAAAGCAGGTTTAAAATGAACATTAATCATAAAACAAACAAACAAACCAACAGCTGAAGTAACAAACAAAAATTCCGGCAGATGCGAAAAATAAAAATAGCAGAAGTACAAAAAGTAACGAGGGCAGGTACAAATAAAACTGGCTAAAAGCATGAACACGATGGGTAACAGACACCACCCAGGACTCGCCCCCCCCTCCCCTCCATTACAGGTACCACCTATGACTAGCCCCCCCCCCCCTCACGCCACCCCCCCCCCCCCGAAAAAAGAAAGTAACAAGCATAGCCAAAAATGGTCGCAAGTACAAATACAAGCAGAGGAAGTGAAAGCAAGTACAAACACAAGGCCACAGGCTATAAAAGGAAATGCTTTTATTGGCACAGGTTCAGTGAATGGAAGATGCTGTGGTGATGGGGAGGGAGGAATGGATCGCCTCGGTCATCCACTCTGTCTTCCTCTGCCAGACACATTGCTGGCTGGACCCAGTCTCCACAGACCTGCAGGTGGAAGAAAGAGGAGGCTGTGGTCAAAGGGAGGACGAAAGGAGGGGGTGCGGTGTGTGTGTGTGTGTGTGTGTGTGTGTGTTGTGTGTGTGTGTGTGTGTGTGTGTGTGTGTGTGTGTGTGTGTGCAGGTTTGGGAGAAAGGTTGAGGTAGTAGTGGGGATGTTGGTTCAACAAAATCTCAGCTGCGCAAATACTGTGAAATCAATGGTAAAATTTAGCAATGGTATTTAGAGTTCTAGTGATTTATGGGTGCGCTTCTTTCAGCGCTCACGCGCGCGCGGTGTGATGTTGTGTATGTGTGTGTGTGTGTGTGTGCTTGCGTGCGTGCGTGCGTGCGTGGTGCGTGGTGTGTGGTGTGTGTGTGTGTGTGTGTGTGTGTGTGTGTGTGTGTGTGTGTGTGTGTGTGTGTGTGTGCGTGCGTGCCTGTGTGTGTGTGTGTGTGTGTGTGTGTGTGTGTGTGTGTGTGTGTGTGTGTGTGTGTGTGTGTGTGCGTGCGTTGCCTCTGTGTGTGTGTGTGTGTGTGTGTTCGTGTGTGTGTGTGTGTGTGTGTGTGTGTGTGTGTGTGTGTGTGTGTGTGTGTTGTGTGTGTGTGTGTGCATGCCTGTGTGTGTGTGTGTGTGTGTGTGTGTGTTGTGTGTGTGTGTGTGTGTGTGTGTGTGTGTGTGTGTGTGCGCGCGGCGCGTGTGCGTGCTCATATCCTTGTTGACTCCTTACTCTTTTTCTTCCCCGTTCGTTTGTTCCAAACATCATTTGTTTTCTTTTCCATGGTTATCTCTTTTTTTTGCTTTCTATCAATTCTGTCATGTTTTTCTCGGTCGTATTTTGATCTCTCCCATTTCCTTTCTTTTTCGTTTAGCCTATTTACTGGTTTGAATCCTTATCTCTTTTTTCTATTTTAAAATTGTGTGGGTTCTTAATTTCTTCAATCAGCTTGTAATTTTTTCGATTATCCTCTTTTCGTCTAAACATTTTCTCTTGTTATATTTCTGTAAAAGTGTGTCGCTTCCTATGCGTACCTTGTTTCTTTCTTTTCCTTTGCTCGTTATTTTGTCAAATGTCATGCCTGCTTGCATATAAGTCTATGGGCATCTCTTCCAGAACACCAGGAACTTTACAGTAGAGGGTATAAATGAAAGCATCAATCAGCTCAAGACCAGTGAACAGTTTATGCAGTGATGACAGGGAGAAACGAATCTCTTACCATGGTCAAATCTTTGGTTTTTCTATCGTGAAATGAGTTTCTTGGGGAAGTAATCTCCAGAGCACTCCAGAGGAAGGGACTAGGCAGAAAACCAGAAATGGAAACCGACAGTTTGCGTAAATCCTCAGCCGTAGAAATAAATCAGGATTGAGTGGGAGAAAACTTTTAATGGTATAAGTTTGACTGGGAGGAGCCCTTCCATGGTACAGGACTGACTGGGAGGAGCCCTTCGATGGTACAGGACTGATTGGGAGGAGCCCTTCGATGGTACAGGACTGATTGGGAGGAGCCCTTCGATGGTACAGGACTGATTGGGAGGAGCCCTTCGATGGTACAGGACTGATTGGGAGGAGCCCTTCGATGGTACAGGACTGATTGGGAGGAGCCCTTCGATGGTACAGGACTGATTGGGAGGAGCCCTTCGATGGTACAGGACTGATTGGGAGGAGCCCTTCGATGGTACAGGACTGATTGGGAGGAGCCCTTCGATGGTACAGGACTGATTGGGAGGAGCCCTTCGATGGTACAGGACTGATGGGAGGAGCCCTTCGATGGTACAGGACTGACTGGGAGGAGCCCTTCCATGGAAACAGGACTGACTGGGAGGAGCCCTTCCATGGTACAGGACTGATTGGGAGGAGCCCTTCGATGGTACAGGACTGACTGGGAGGAGCCCTTCCATGGTACAGGACTGATTGGGAGGAGCCCTTCCATGGTACAGGACTGATTGGGAGGAGCCCTTCGATGGTACAGGACTGATTGGGAGGAGCCCTTCGATGGTACATGACTGATTGGGAGGAGCCCTTCGATGGTACAGGACTGACTGGGAGGAGCCCTTCGATGGTACAGGACTGATTGGGAGGAGCCCTTCCATGGTACAGGACTGATGGGAGGAGCCCTTCGATGGTACAGGACTGACTGGGAGGAGCCCTTCGATGGTACAGGACTGATTGGGAGGAGCCCTTCCATGGTACAGGACTGACTGGGAGGAGCCCTTCGATGGTAGAGGACTGACGGGAGGAGCCCTTCCATGGTTCAGGATTGATGAGGTGGAGCCCTTCCATAGTACAGGATTGATGGGGTGGAACCCTCCATAGTACAGGATTGATGGGTGGAACCCTTCCATAGACAGGATGATGGGGTGGACCCTTCCATGGTACAGGATTGATGGGGTGGAGCCCTTCCATGTACAGGATTGATGGGGTGGAGCCCTTCCATGGTACAGATTGATGGGTGGAACCCTTCCATGTACAGTATTGATGGGGTGGAACCCTTCCATGGTACAGGATTGATGGGTGGAGCCCTTCCACGGTACAGTATTGATGGGTGGAGCCCTTCCATATACAGGATTGATGGGTGGAGCCCTTCCATACTGTAGGATTGATGGATGGAACCCTTCCATGCTACAGGATTGATAGAGCAGATGTCATAAATGGTAGAGGATTGGTTTTGAAATCCCTCCATATTCATATTTGATTGTGGAACTCCTCATGGTACGGGATTCATGGTAAAACTCTTCCATGGTACAGGGCGGAACCTCTCCATGGTATCTAAAGTTGTACTAGGGTTCAAATCCAAAATTTCGCGGTCGAGAGTGTCTGGGAAAACCTTACCATTAGTGAGTGATCAAGAGGAATTGTAGAGGGTCGGGGAAGGATGTGTGCGTCTACTGTCTTTAATATGAGTAGATATTAAAAAGGCTTATTCGTTTATTCTCCAAAGAAACTTATTTCTCTTTGCTTTTAATGAACAGTGTAATTCTTCAAGCTGTTAACCCCTTCCAGTTTTTGTTTTAAACCCTTTCTTTTTTGTTTTTCCTGCCATTATTCTGTCTTTCTTCGTTATCTCTTTGCTCTGCTCTTTCTTGTAAGCGCCCTTTGTTTCTTTATTTCCTTGAATATAAAGCTGTCTTGCTTCCTTCTTTGACTCCTCTGCTGCCTGTCTCTCAATAACTGGTTTCATGAATTAAACTCGGTGTTATTTCATTTCTGCTTGGGTTGTATTGCCTGTTGTTCATTCTTTGTTTGATATTAAACGTCATTTTACTCTTTTGCAACGCTACTATATATAAATGACACATCACACACACCACACACACACACACACACACACACACACACACACACACACACAACACACACACACACACACACACTTATCTATTTTCACCCTTGATTACTTCATAGTATAAAACCTTACACAGGGAAGTTCTTCCAACACACGAAAACAGCTTGAGGAATGCAGAAGTATATGACATTTTTTCAGAAGACAAGTTTTCAAAATACTCTGCACTGATGTGAAAAACAATTCTCTCTCGATTCACCTGTCCATGTCCATTGAGTACGCTGGTTGTTCGTGATATATACCTAGGTTTAAACAATCTCCAGTATCTGAAGACGAAGAGCAAGGGTTTGGTAGGACCAAGGAGGGAAGCCAACATTTCTGTGGAAGACCTTGACGGCAGAAATAACGTGGGATAGATGGTGGATTCCCACAGAGGCATTCAGGGGCCTGAATGCGTTCAATTCTTCAGTCCCTCCGTCATCAGTCTGTGGTGGGAGGCTGGTGCCTTAGTGGTGTTTGTGTATATGCATGTCTGCATTTGTCCATTTGGTGTAGCTTTTATGCTTTGTGTGTGTGTGTGTGTGTGTGGTGTGTGTGTGTGTGTGTGTGTGTGTGTGTGTGTGTGTGTGTGTGTGTGTGTGTGTGTGTGTGTGTTTTGTTTGCACATTGGTTTTCATAAATCATTACGGTTATTCTCATATTGAAGCAACCTTCTATTCTTTCCTTGTTCCTTTTTTCCTGATTACCTGCTTTCTTTGTTTCTTTCTCTCCATATTTTCTTATTTTCTGTGATGCTTTCGTTTCATTTTTTATTTGTCAATAATTATGTAACTTTTTTAAAAATCCAGTTTTGGTGTGTGTGTTTAACTTTGATCTATGTCCTCTTTTCTTCCGTTTTACTTGTGTGTCACTTTGTCTTTTTTCTTTGTTTCTACCTCTCTTGTTTAGCTGTAAAATGCCTCGTACTGTCGGATGGGCTTTACGTGAGGAACATGAATCTTTGTTTCCTCCTCATAGTTTCCTTAATCAAAGACAAATAAAGAGAATCTTGTCCCTTGTCTATATTTCAGTTTTTCTCCATTCGTTTTTTTTTAACCACATCCGTTCGTTTGCTTACTCTATTGTCAGCAAGAGTATGCAAAAACTGCTGCACTGATTTTAATCAACCTTAGTGGGCAAACGAATGTGAATAACGGGCACACTCATTACACTTCGGTGGAGATCTGTGCCAGGGATCCAAATCTAATATAGATCCTGAATCTGGTCAGCAAAATTATGTTACTAATTGATGACTATCTCTAACGTGACATATTTTCATGGGATGTTTAACGCTCCATATGTTCTATATCATTGTTAAACATAAGAAGAAGGTTTATAGCTGTTTGTGTTATTATTATTCCACCAGAAGACATGATCAAAATCGTTTGCAATGGTGGAAGTCTCTGTTCTCCTTCGTACCCTTATAGTTTTGTTTAAGTTTGGTCGTTTGTTTACATTCTATTTTCCTTTCTTCACGCGTTGTTTTCTCCGATCAGACCCTGTGTTCGTTTGCCCCACGGAATTGTTAGAAGATTCGGTTTTTTATATCAAATGTTGCACCAAGTCTGGTGGTTATAAAGGGAAAAGTTTATATTTACACATGAATGTAATCAGCAGAGTACAGTGCAGTGACAGAGAGCCATGCATTTCTCGCACTGCTCATTCGTTTCTCCGTGTACATTGGTGGCCAGGACCAATCTCAGGAGAGCTCTGGGTGTTAGGGGAGACAACCCATGCTGGAACCCAATGGGTCGGACCACGCCTCCACTGTAGAAGTAATGCTGGATTGATGGTAGTTGTACTGACATGACAAATGGACAGACAGGGAGGCAGGAGAAGAGGGACTGGAAAAGGACGTTGAGAATGATGAGTACCTTGACCAGCCTTCCATCCCAGGGGTTGACATGCTGATTTGTTTTGCTTTTCTTCAGTGTGTGTGTGTGTGTGTGTGTGTGTGTGTGTGTGTGTGTGTGTGTGTGTGTGTGTGTGGGGCGTGCGTGCGTGCGTGCGTGCGTGCGTGCGTGTGTGTGTGTGTGTGTGTGTGTGTGTGTGTGTGTGTGTGTGTGTGTGTGTGTGTGTGTGTGTGTGTGTGTGTGATATAAAAGATTGCTTCATTAACTGATTGTAAATCTTAGTTTTTTAGAGTAACAGATAAGCAGAAAGATGCTTTTGTAGTTAAGTTGTGGCTGTGGAAGGGACGAATATAATTGTAAATGAATACAATGATTACACCATACATACTATAATAATACAATATAAATAACAAATACAATATGAACAATAGTATGTCATGACCACCACATAGACACACACGCACACATTCTACAAAGTACATGATTTTCGTAACACTCATACACACATTTACACACACCACACACACACACACACACACACACACACACACACACACACACACACACACACACACACACACACACACACACACACACACACACACATATACACACACACAGAAAGAGAGAGAGAGAGAGAGAGAGAGAGAGAGAGAGAGAGAGAGAGAGAGAGAGAGAGAGAGAGAGAGAGAGAGAGAGAGAGATGGGAAGGAGGGGGTGAAAATCTATCTCCGAATTACACCGTAAAGTTAGGAAGCTGTTGAATTATAACAAGACTTAAAGCTGAAAACTTAAACTCCTTGAACTTACCCCCAGCACTACAGCTCAAAAGGTAAGAGACAGTGGAATATACTGCAAGAAATACTGCGAAAATATGTAACAGTGGACTTCATTTTCCACCAAACCTACAATGAAAAAGATAGGAGAGAGCAGAATATACCACGAGAGCTACTGTTGGCAAATTACAATATAGTGGAATATAATATCAGAGCCACTGTTCGGAAGGAAACCACATGGAAAAAGGAGACAGAGCAACAAACAGTAATAGTAAACAAGTCAGGGAACTCATGCTCCCACGGTGAAATGAATCACACACCCATAACTCCAAACGAATGCTGCTCATGACGACTTCATGAGCATGTGTACGTCTGTCAGGCGCGGGGCACATAGTAAAGCTTGAAACATGTTTTTTTAATGTTACCTTCTTTGCTCTATGTACACTGTGTAGGCATATGTGCTGGGCGATTTGATGTGAGTGGCATTCATTTGGAGTTATGGCGTGTAATTCATTTCATCCTGGCAGAACAAATAACCATAATTATTTGTTTGTTATTTACTGTTGGAAAGTGAGAAGACAATTGAGTATTCTATCAGATCTGCTGTTTGAAAAAAACATAAACACAGTGTAATGTACTAACAAAACAGGTAGTAAAACAGGCCGTAGAACACAGTGTAATGTACTAACAAAACAGGTAGTAAAACAGGCCGTAGAACACAGTGTAATGTACTAACAAAACAGGTAGTAAAACAGGCCGTAGAACACAGTGTAATGTACTAACAAAACAGGTAGTAAAACAGGCCGTAGAACACAGTGTAATGTACTAACAAAACAGGTAGTAAAACAGGCCGTAGAACACAGTGTAATGTACTAACAAAACAGGTAGTAAAACAGGCCGTAGAACACAGTGTAATGTACTAACAAAACAGGTAGTAAAACAGGCCGTAGAACACAGTGTAATGTACTAACAAAACAGGTAGTAAAACAGGCCGTAGAATACACTATGCGAACCACTGTTGGAAAGTTAGATGACACTAAACATTTCTACCAGTAATGCTGCTGGAAAGGTCGGAGACACTTTAATGAACCAAAAGCAGTGCTGATAAAAATATTTTGTGACAGTGGAATATTCCAGAAGATGTTCGTTTAATTTTCGTAAAGTTAGAAGATAGACAAACTTATCACCGAAAACAGCATTGACAAGTTACGAGGCAGCAGAATATATCACAGGAGCTTCTTTTAGTTTTGAAAAGTTAAAAGACATTGAAATGAAACACTGAAAGTAGTGTTGAAAAATTAGGGGACAAAAAATACAGCACAAGAATTTCATTTCAAAAGTCAGAGCACAGTGTCAAATTTGTCACCAAAAGCAGTATTGAAAAGTTACGTGACAGTGGAAAATGTTTTCGACAACAAATCTTAAGTTCTAAAAGACAGTCAACTTTACGACCAGGTGCCGTGATAAAAAAAGAAAGTAGATGATAGTGGACATACATCGCCCAAAATGGAAACAGCTTTCGCTGAAGCACCATTCAACTGTTCAAAGGGCTTGAGGGTCTGAATCCCTATGAAATCAGCAATGACACATACTTTGGCAGGTTAACACCTGACAAACACTCAGCAATGAACGTAAGTGTGAAAATGGGTCCTTTGGAAATGTTAGGCGGCTGAGTTTGATGGAGTGGGCGTAGAATGGGGGAACTGGCTGTGCCTAGACTATTTGGACACAAAAGTTTCTTGACAATAAGTGCTTCATTTTGAAGAATGCCACAGGTTTGAAGTGAATTGAAGCAGTCTGTGTGGCTAGAAGGGTAGACAGTTCCATTTGCCATCACACTGAGACTCCCTTCCAGCACTTCAAACAAACACACACACATACCCACACATACATGCTCGCCACACACACACACACACACACACACACACACACACACACACACACACCACACACACACACACCACACACACAACACAGACACACACACACACAAAAACACACAACACACACACACACACACACACACACACACACACACACACACACACACACACACACACACACAAACACACACACGAATACACTCACACCTGTGCCCGCACACACACACACCACACACACACACACACACACACACACACACACACACACACACACACACACACACACACACACACGCACACACGCACACCACACACACACACACACACACACGTCTCTCTGATTAGTGGCGATAAAGCTCAGTCGAAAGATTCGACGTTTTGCCACTTTGTCAGAAACTTTCCTTGATTTCATTTATCTCTCTTTATCCCTTGTAGGCTTCCGTACACAATGCAGCGAATTCAACCCACAGAGTTCATCTTTGCAGTAACCCAGGCAGACACTCCTCTGCATGACATATTGAGATGGAATCACTAATGAGCTGTATTACATGCTCGCTTTGCCTGGCAAGGAACAGTTCACGTAGAAACAAAGTGTCTGACTGGTGTGTCTTGACTTGATGTTCCATTGGATGTCTGCTCTTCCCCGAAATTGGAGTATGGCTGCCTTAATGGCGGGATAAGAAACGGTCATACACACAAAACTCCACTCCCTTTGTTGGGCAGATGGGATTAATCCTTGCCTTTTTGTACAGGGGTGTCCGCAGGAGTATCAGCCTGCGTACGCAGAAGAAGAAGAAGAAGACTTGTCTGCTAGGATTACGAATGCAAAGTTCGTCAGTCTGAAACTTCATCATTCTTAGACCCAAGTGCTGTTATACTTCCTGTAACTTTCTCAATTTCTCCATGTTCTTCTGCAAACTTTGTACCAGCCTCTTTAGGGTACCTGACACACTTTATTATTTTTAAAAAAGCCAATGACGCACTGTTATTCTGAATGATATTTAATATGAAGGTACCTGCGAATACCTGCAATCATAATTTTACGTACTGTGCTCACAAATATGTCTGCAGTCTTGACGGAGCCGTCGCGTATGACTTGAATTACCCGCCGATTCACAGTTGAACCTAATATGAGCAGATCTCCCAAGTCAAGGACTGATTTTATATTTGTGCTTGGCCTTAACCCTAGTAGAGCCCCTCACACCATCTGTCATGAATGCAAGGCCTACTTGTAAACTTTAGAGTTGTTTTCTAAGTTTCTATAGCTCCCCTGTCAATATTAGTTGGTACTGTGATACGCTGAGAACTGCGACATTTAGATAAGACCTCTGAGTCTGGAGAGAAGAGAGAGAGAGATGGAGAGAGAGAGAGAGAGAGAGAGAGAGAGAGAGAGAGAGAGAGTGTGTGTGTGTGTGTGTGTGTGGTGTGTGAGTGTGTGTTGCTAAGGGTGGGGTGCATGGAGATCGTGTGTTCTTTCTGAATTCCAGTAATGACAAAGTGCTACTGATTGGTGCAGTCACAAAATACGTCCGGATTGTCTACTTCCCTGTTGAGTTCTGTCATCATGTGGCTCTGAATGCCAGTCTGGACAGGAGGGTAGGTGAGTGTGTTTATGTGGTGGTAGGGGCGAGAGGAGATAGGGGGTGGGGGTAGGAGGACAGTCTGTAGATAAATACCTGGCGCTTTGCCAAAATGTTCTACGTTCTGTATGTATGAAAACAGTCTCTAATTTAAGGTCTCTAGTTCAAACGAAAAATTGGGACAATTGTTAATGCTGATTTGGTCTAGTTGAAAATGTTCGTACTCAGTCGATCATTTTGTATGTGCGCTATTAATTTTAAGAAAAGGGAACCATTTGATGTTTCGCTGGTGTTTTTTCCGTTTCCCATCTTTAAAATGTATTACAAACTTTAAGGAAAGAAGTCCGATCTGATATTAAAGGAAAAGTCGTATGATTTACTATTCTATGAGTGTTCACAAGTGTCCTGAAAAGTTACGGGTGTGTTATACATAGAATGAAAGTTAAGTGGGAAGAAATTGGATCATCTTTGTTGCTCATAATTCGTAAAACATCGTAAAACAAATCTTTTTATTTTTACAGTTAGCACTTACGCGCCATGTGTCTGCTTATGTCAATCAGGCTTATGATAACGAAGGAGTGATGAAGAGGATTGGGTGTTGAGGAAAGGAGGATGGGTAGGTGGGGTTGGGGGGGGGGGGGGGGCTTAGCGTACGCTGCACGTTTATGCAAGCGTGTGTGGACAGAGGTTGCAGAGAGGAAGGAGTGAAAGGATGGGGAGGAGTTGGAAAGGAGGGTTGGGTGGGTGGGTAGGAGAGGAGAGAGTCTGTGAGTGGGAGAGATAGACTGCTCTTGTGGATTAAGATCAACCACCTCCCAGCACACGCAACGTCTGATTTTTTTTCTCGCTCAGGGTGCTGTCACGTTGTCTCATGTTCTGTGTATGTCTTTTACGTGTCTGATGATGTGGTTGATTAATTGAGCTTGCATGTGAAAGACATTTTGCCTGAAATACACTAAGTGTAGATCCCGAGAGCAAAGTGTGTGTGTGTGTGTGTGTGTGTGTGTGTGTGTGTGTGTGTGTGTGTGTGTGTGTGTGTGTACGTGTGTGCGTGTGTGGTGTGTGAGCGGCTGCTGTGTGAGCCGCTGGGTGTGTGTGTGTGTGTATGTGTGTGTATGTGTGTGTGTGCGTGCGTGTGTGCGTGTGTGTGTGTGTGTGTGTGTGTGTGTGTGGTGTGTGTGTGTGTGTGTGTGTGTGGAGAGAGAGAGAGAGAGAGAGAGAGAGAGAGAGAGAGAGAGAGAGAGAGAGAGAGAGAGAGAGAGAGAGAGAGAAGAGAGAGAGAGACAGACAGACAGACAGACAGCACTGCAATAAAAACAAACAAACAAACAAGCAAACTACCAGACCCAAAATGATAAATTACGCACAACACACACATATCTCAACCCCCCAACACTGCTACAGGTTGCATGATTGATTGATCAGTTAAACCTTGAGGAAAGAAAAACAGCGCCCTCCCCATCTCCATGCTCTTCTTCGTGTTTTCCCTGAAAGAAGGAAAAAAAACTTCGTTTGAAGTGACAGTGAGCATACTCAGTGCTTCTATTACCGACCAGTTTCACCGAAGGGTATACTGATATTGCCCGTGGTGTGATGAAAACGTCTCCGGTGGTATTGATTACGAGAAGGATAGGAAGAAGGGGAGGGAGAGGATAGGTGAATATGGAAGGGGGTGGGGGAGGAGAGTGGGGGACATGAGGAAACTTCCAAGATCGTGTCTGAATGTCACGAGTTTCGGATGGCCGCGACAGAACGCTATGCTACAGCATACGAGAGCGCTCTGGCTATCTGAGCAACGATGTTTCTCACCACGAAGCTTTGTCCAAAAGAGGAATGACTCCCACGCTGTCGATTTTCGATAAATCTTTCCTTTATTGAACGACCTAAGACAAAAACATGATCTAAATGGATTATAAATGAATAAACAATATAGATAGCTAGATAGATATATACATGTTGGAGACAATGTTTTTAAAAACACGCAATTAACGACACAAACACTATGTGCAAAATAACTTGTTTTGTACACAATAGATAAAAAGAAAAGGAAAATGACAAGTGCCCGTTAGCGAGTAATCTTTTGTGTTTCATACCGAATAAGGTTACTTGTTTTTTGTGTGTTCCTTTGTATTTTGGCTTACTATATAACGCGTTTATCTTCTTTATATCCCTAAGTTGCGTCTGCTATATTCCTTTTATTGACGGTCTTAAACATGCGTGCTGTTATTCCTTTCCATTGCATTACATTCTGCTTGAACGATCCCTGCAGCTCATATGTCATTTTTTTTCATCGTAGATTCTACTCAGGGCGAGGACAGGAGGGAAACAGCGGATCAAGGTGCATAGAACATAAAAGATTGTTGTCTTATCCTATCACTATGTCACTTCTCCACGTGAATGTCGATTTGATATCCTTTTTTCCCCCTTCATCTTTCTTTTCTTTATGTTTCTCTTAGACGTTTCGTTCATTTCTTCAAGTTGCATTATCAGCTCATGTTTTCTTCTCCTTTGTTCTCTTTGCTTACTTCTGTTATGTTTTGGCTTTACTGTCCCTTCCCATCTTGTTCTCTGAAGCACGTGTTTCCTGCCCATTCCTTACACTGAACGGTCCTTTCAATGTTGCCGGACCAGAGCCACGGGGTTGAAAGGAAATGCCTTTATTGCACAGGTTCAGTAAACGGAAGATGCTGTGGTGATGGGAGGGGGGAATGGATCGCCTCGGTCATCCACTCTGTCTTCCTCTGCCAGACACATTGCTGGCTGGACCCAGTCACCACAGACCTGCAGGTGGAAGAAAGAGATGAATGTGGTGGGAGGACGGGGAGTAGGAGGAAGGGGGTCGGGGGGGGGTAGATCACGTGAGGATGAGGAGCTAGGGTTGGTGGAGCTGGAAGTGTGATGTAAGTGTGCGTGTGTGTGTTGGGGTATGTGGTGGAGAGATTTATTGTGGATTCCAGTAGGTCCAGCAAAAAGTCACTTGCACAAATGCTGCAGAATCGACCGTAGATCTCCACCGTGGTATTTAGAGTTCTGGTGATAATTGTGTGTGGGCTTTGGGACTGTCGTGTTTTGTCCGTACTTTTTCATGTTGATTCCTCCTGTGTCTTTTTTGTGTTTGTTTCTTTTGTCACAAAATACCCGCATTATTTCTTTCCCTATTTCTTTGTTTTACTTGTTTTGCATCTTGTTTGCTCTCTCTCTCTCTCTCTCTCTCTCTCTCTCTCTCTCTCTCTCTCTCTTCTCTCTCTCTCTCTCTCTCTCTTCTCATGACAGAGATGGAAGGTCGGAATCCTTGTGAAGTCACATTTGACAGACACATCTGGAAGAAGCTGACGGGTTACAGACAATTGTTCAGGAAATGGGTAATTTGGTCATCTGGAGTTTAACAGATTTGGTGTGAGATGGAGAGCTGGCTGTGCTTAATCTGTGACACATCTTTGCGGGAAAAGGGGAAATAAAAGAATCACTCGCGAGGAGTGGTTTTTCTTGAAGAATGCCACAGTCTTCTGTGGCTAAAAGTGCAAAACCATTCATCTGCCATCAGACAGAATCACACCTCCAGTCCTTCACTCAGACAAACTAAAGACAGACAGACCAGACAGACACACACACACACACACACACACACACACACACACACACACACACACACACACACACACACACACATGTGGGCACGCGCGCGCGCACGCGCACTTTTATGCATGCACACACACAGACCACCCCAGTCACATAAACACATACTTTACGTACGCACGCACCCACGCACGAAACGTGTGCACACACACACACACACACCACACACACACACCCCACACCACACACACACACACACACACACAACACACACACGCACACGCCCCGCGCGCACCACACACACACACACACACGCACACACACACATGCCACACACACACGCACCCCCCCCCCCCCACACCACGCACACAAAACCACACACACACACACACACACACACACACACACACACCACACACACACATACACACACGCCGCGCGCACACACACACACACACACACACACACAACACACACCAACAAAACCACACACACACACACACACACACGCACGCACGCACGCACGCACGCACGCACGCACGCACGCACGCACACACACACACACACCCCACACACACCACACACACGCACACACACACAAACACACACTAAAGACACTGGCATTTTCATAAGCTGAGAATACAGGTCAGTTGAAAGATTTGATTTTCTGCATGTTCTCATTGAGGTGGAGTTTTTTGGGGGTTATCTCTCTTTTCTTAGGCTGACCGGCCTTCTGGTCAATACTGCAACGGATTCATTTTTACAAGAAAAAGTTGTTCTTGGCAATAATCCCGACAATCGATCTTGTCCACGACACATTGAGTTTTGTGATGAAAAGTATCACAAACTCGTTTTTCATTGCAAGGAGGGCATTTCAAGTAAAAACCAAAAACATATGGCAGCTTTGCATCGAATTAGTGGGGGGGTATGTGCAAAGTTCATCAGTAGGAAACCACATCGTTTAGGATATTCCGTACCATTCTAAATCCTTGCAGATTCTTTTTGCAACTTTGTTCCAGTCTCTGCGAGTCCCTGTTTAAAAAAAAACGGATACGGGGTTGTTTTACTTGAATTTTATGAATTTGAAGCCCTCTCTCAAAAATCCCCACGCTACATTTAAATGCATTGGTATGGAAGTAAGACTGTTTGCGGTCGAATAGACCCCGTGCTTTTGACTTCAGCTGCAGGTTTTTGAATGTTTTACCCTATATAAGTAGATTTTCCCGATAAAAAAACAGAGCCCAATGTCCTTTTTTGTGGTCGGTTTTAAACCTGCAGATTCCCTCACCAAGCGTATCAATGAAAGCCCTACTTGCAAATTTTTGGAGATGTTTTGCCAACTTTGCAGCTTCCCGTCAACACAATGTGACAATGGGAAGCCGAGTGTGCAAAAAAACTCATAAAAAACCACAGGCCTCGGGGAGGAAGGGGGAGGAGAGCGAGAGGAGAGAGAGAGAGGAGAGAGAGAGGAGGGGAGGAGAGAGGAAGGAGAGAAGAGAGAAGGAAGAGAGAGAGAGAGGAGAGAGAGTGAGGGAAGAGAGAGAGAGACAGGAGAGAGAGAGGGGCCCGAGTTGGGGGTGGGAGGGGGGTGAGACTTATTTTGAAAACCAGTAAGACGAGTGCTGCCCCGTGACTTGTGCAGCACCATTATTCCCGGGTTGTTACTTCCTGTTAGGTCTGTCGGACCACTTTTTGGTCAGTTGGACTACAAGTGTGTGTTGTGTGTGTGTGTTTTTGGTGGTGTGTGTGTGTGTGTGTGTGCGCGTGCGCGCGCGCACATTGTTCGTGTTGTAGTGCGTGGGTGTGGCGCCGAGCGCCGTATGAGGAGAAAAGAGAGAGAGAGGAGGGGGAGGGGGGAGGGAGGGGGTTTTGTGGGGGTTTGGGAAAAAGAGGGGGAGGGGGGGGGGGGGGTTAAAAGGGGAAAAATCTAACAAAATTTTTATGTGTCCCCGTGATTTTTGTTCGGTTTTGGGTAAAAACGGCTGGGGCTTTCCCATTTCAAAAAAAACCGGGGGAGGGTGTGCTGTTGTCACGTCCATTTGTCACGTTTTTTTTTTGTGTAGGTGCTTATTGCATTTTTTTTATTTGAAAAGCACTTTTGTGTTTCTGGGTACTTTTAATTTTCCCGCTTTTTGTTACGGAATGGAAAAATTTTCTTTGTCGATTTCAAGTTAAAGCAAATCGCCTTTGTAAATATTCAACAGTTTGCGAATGCCTTACAGGCGTCCAATTATGTTGCTGCTTTATTCGTTTTATGTGGGAAAGTAGTATCAATAAAAATCTGCTCCTCTACACTGGAAGATTTGTAGAGACCAATCTTTTTGACATTTTCCGTCAGACGCAGTGTCCTCATGTAACGACATATGTCAATCAATTGTAAGTCATATGAAAGACTCAAGAGGGGAAATGGTTCTGAGGTAAGAAAATAAAAAAAAAAAGGACGTATATTTGCGCATGGATAAGTGGGCAGAAACACGGGGGCAAGAGAGAGAGAGAGAGAGAGAGAAGAGAGAGAGAGAAGC
>CM031597.1:107357236-107359736 GCA_018398815.1 Conus ventricosus | reverse complement strand
GTTTTCCCTTCAACTTGGTTTCGGAAATTCTTACTTCTGCTAAAGGACGCTTCCATATTCCAAACGCGCTCTTATTCTTATGAGCTCTTCAGTTGCAAACTTTTATCTATGCAGGCGTTTGGCGGAATGAAGACAACGATGAGGACGATGCTGATAATGACAACGACGACGACGACTATTAGGACGACGATGACGACATCAATGAAGATGCCGTAAGATCAAGGACAAAATGTCATTCAAATGTTTAACATGCGGCCACAACGGGACACATGTTACGTAGGCGGTTTGTCTTTCTTTTTTTTTTTTCTTTCCTTTTTCTTTAATTCTTCTTTGTTTGTCTTTTATTATCATTTTTCTAAAAGGGCCCCGCGCACATAACGCTGCAGTCGCAGGCTGTCTAGCCCCGCTAAGATTTGAGGCCGTTGCAGAAGAGTGACTAGGGCACGAGCAATGCTGTCGACGGAGGTTCAGATGGTGAAAAGTGGGAAAGGGAGATAGAGAGAGGGTAGGGCGATTAATGCAAGGGAGTAGCGAAGCACATGGGCATAACAAATACCGTCACTTCCGTGCTCCAGATAGGTGTGAGGACGCCAAGAGTCCAGCAAGACAGACTGAGGACGTCCCGGTCCCCTGTACCTCCAGCACTCAACCTTCAGCATGACATGGAGAGACAGACAGTTCCCCTCAACTAGATGGATTATTTACCCTATCATACATTTACTCTGCATTCGTAAAGTATGATAATAACTATGATTACAATAAACTATGATTAGAATAACCCATAGATAAATTGTATGCTCCCTATGTACCTTCTCAACATGCTGTGGGCCTCCTGAATGTAACAAATCTGGAACGTTTCAAAGACACCCCTCCCCCTTTCCCCCTCCCCCAATAACACCAACAGAACTATGAGTATTGATGGGAACACTATGATTATTGGTGGGAGAAGTTACGATGTCCTCGTAAGGATGAATAGAATCATCTGTATTCAGCTCAAACAGGGACTCCGATCGTACACAGTGGTCAGCATTTCCTTAAGTGTGGGGTGCAGCCAAGGACCAACCTGGCAAAACAGCCAGCAAGTGTCAACAACACATGAGGCAGCACTCGCCCTTGTGTAGTCCTCCTGATTGGATTGAGTATTCCCCATCCCATCCCCTCTACTTTCCACGTCACTCCCCCCCCCCCCCCCGCTCTCCCCTTCATTGGGGTCACACATTAGTACTCTGCCAGACCCAAAGGTGCCTTCAGCAATATTGAAGATCCGGTTCTGCAGAGATGGTTAGGGAGATGGCCGTGCCCTGGGTTTTTAAGGAAGAAATGGGACAGAAGAGATATTTGTGTTTGGGGGAAAGGTTGATTACCAACACCAGTTTCGTAGCATTCATTATCTATTCTTTGGTATTGTTGACCAAAGCGGCCACTGTATATTTTTCTGACTTAACTGACTTAAAAAAAAACGCCTGAATGTTTATTGTTTACGTCTGTTTCTGTTTCTCTGTTTCTTTGTCTGTCTGCCCATCTGTCTGACTGTCTGTCTGTCTGTGTGATTTTGTCTGTCTCTCCCCCTCTTCTCCCCCCTCTCTCTCTTTGTCTGTCCCTCCCTTCCTCTCTCTCTCTCTCTCTTTCCTCTCTCTCTCTCTTTCTATCTCTCGCTCGCTCCCCTATCTCTCCCCTCTCTCTCTATGTCATACACAAACCGCACACTCAAGTTGTATACACAAATTCACATAGGCATACAAAAATACGCACGGACATACATCACGTTCATGCGCACGTGCATAGACACTCGAACGCACAGACACCGATTACATAAACATTCAGACACATACACCTGCATAAGCACACACACACACACACACACACACACACACACACACACACACACACACACACACACACACCACACACACACACACACAGCACACGCAAGCACGCACGCACACACAGACACACTCATACACACACACACACACGCATTCTCTCTCTCTCTCTCTCACACACACACACACACACACACACACACACACACACACACACACACACACACACACACACACACACACACACACACACACACACACGCACGCACGCACACACACATACACACACACACGTAGTCCTTCGAATGAGACTATAAACCGAGGTTCCGTGTGTGAACGCATGCATAACATCTTGCACACACGTAAAATCCCATCACCAACTTTCGGAAGAGTAGGCCAGTTTGGCCGTTGGTATGGATGACACGTTACACATAGCATGCACCCTGCGTGAGAAATGGAAAGAATGAAGGAAGTAAGGAAAATGAGTGATCGATATTGAACGATACTGAATGGATGACACTGGAAACGACTGAATGAAGCGCCAGCTGGCAGCTCTTCAGTCGGCACTACCCAGGTAGGCAGCCCGTTGTGTAAACGAGTGTTGATTGTAAAGCGCTTAGAGCTTGGCCTCTAGCCGAGAATAGGCGCTATATAAGTATTCATTATTATTATTATTA
>CM031597.1:107349736-107354736 GCA_018398815.1 Conus ventricosus | reverse complement strand
AACAGAGAGAAAGAGAGAGAGAGAGAGAGAGACAGACAGACAGACAGACAGACAGACACACAGACACACAGACAGACAGACGGATAGAGAGACAGAGAGACGGACAGATAAAGAAACAGAGAGACGGATGTACGGACAGATGGACAGACAGAGAAGAGACTGAGGCAGAACCTGGAAGGCAGACAGACAAACATACAGAAAAGCAGGCAGACAGACACTCGTGCTGACTTTTCGGCGGTATCAATTATGACTCTCTCTTCTCTCCTCTCACGTACCCATTCCCTTCCCGCCCCACAAAAAAAAAAGAAATACATTGCATGCAAGTGCACATGTTGAGCGTCAACTCCGTCGTTCTTGACCTAACCTGGTGGTCCACTGATGCCCACTCCTACGTGCCAGACTACGGAACTTTCATGTCAATGTGTGTGACTTTTTCTTTCCATTAGCTTGATCTTTTTATTGAAGCTTAACCGCTTGAGCAGATGGGTTGGACAGTGACAGGCAAATGTTTTATGAGAAAGAAAGAAAGAATGAAAGAAAGAAAGAGAGGGAGTGCATGAGAGGGAGGAGGAGGAGAAGGAGGAGGAGACGGATGGTGGAGGAGGAAGAGAAGAAGAAGAAGAAGAAGAAGAAGAAGAAGAAGAAGAAGAAGAAGAAGAGAAGAAAGAAGAGCAACAACAACAACAGCAACAACAGCAACAACAGCAGCAGCAACAACAACAGCAACAGCAACAACAAGATGATTAAGAGAAAAGAGAAAGAAGAGAGAGAGAGGAGAGAGAGAGAGAGAGAGAGAGAGAGAGAGAGAGAGAGAGAGAGAGAGAGAGACGGACAGACAGGCAGACAGACAATCAGAACAGGCAGACAATCAGACAGAGAGACAGACAGACAGGCAGACAATCAGACAGAGAGACAGACCAAGACAGACAGTCTGAACGCCTGAAAGAGGCGGAAAGAAGACAACACGTGCTTGGTCTTTAGCTGGAACAGTTTAAACTGATTAGTCTTTACTTCTAAGCACCCACCCCCACGCCCCACGCAAGCCTTGGAATGTGCATTCCGTGCAAGTCTGCAGTATCAACTCCGTCCCTCTTGACCAAGTTTGGTGGTTCCTTGACGCTGGCCCTTGTGGTTCTGTCTCTGGAACTTTCATGCCGCAGTGCGCCATTTTCTCCCAAGTGGTTCGACCACATGAATTTATTGGAGCTATGATGCTTGTGCAGATGGGATGGATGGTGATGAATACTTGTGAGTAATGAGGGGAGAGAGAGAGAGGAGAGAGAGAGAGAGAGAGAGAGAGAGAGAGAGAGAGGAGAGAGACAGACAGACAGACGCAAAGACAGAGAGAAAGACAGAGAGAGGGAGGGAGGGGGAGAGAGAGATAGACAGACAGATAGAGAGAGAGAGAGAGAGAGGGAGAGAGAGAGAGAGGAGAGAGAGAGAGAGAGAGAGAGAGAGAGAGAGAGAGAGAGAGAGAGAGAGAGAGAGGAGAGAGAGAGAGAGAGAGAGAGAGAGAGAGAGAGAGAGAGAATGACAATGAAAAACAGTATGCATACAAATCACATGGGCAGCATGTCTGCTTTCTGCCTTCAAGCCATCTTGCCATAAGAGAATAAAAACATGACTTGACTATGCTGAAATATGAAGAAAAATAATGTACAGAATAAACATTGACAAAAGGAGTACGCAATTGTATATGTACAGTTCCTCACTTTCCATTTCTCCCACATGTTCATGTATGTGTCAATTTGGGCATTTCCATGTGTGACTTTAAGCATTCATGCTCTTCTTTTAAATAAGTGTCTAACGCAGTGATGTAAAATTTTCATTTGTTTTTAATCCTCAATGGTTTGTTTCAACATTACTGATCTTAAATAGACGCAGAGATTCGATTTTGAAGCACTGTCACTGCACCTGCTGTATACAGTAAATCCACTACTGATTATTGGTAGGGTATGAGCGCAAAAACATTCTTGAAGTCGACACGAATTTTCTTTTAAGTTTGGTTCAATTAAAGTATTATGCTGTAAGAACGTTGACCAGAAACGTTGTGTGAGCTGTCCAAGAGAGATCTTTGTAAATAATGAAAAACACTATTCTAACGCGAGTCAGCTTCTTCGACTTTTTGTCAGAGATATATGAAATGTATAATGTTGTATATTATTACTTGTCTTTTATGTCGTATGGATACGTATATGTGCTTAGATCTTTGAGCATGTGAAAAGTTATGGTTTAACTGACTACAATTCACTCACAGCAAACTATTCATTTTTGAAGTTTATATGCTCCTTTTCCAAGTCTAGCTCTCTTAAATGAAGAAACATATTATCTGCAAATATTTCACATTTACGGTTCAGAAAACGAGGCAAGTCAATGGCATAGATGGAAAACAAGAAAGTAGCCCAAAACATATTAGTATGGGGCTCTAAATCTAAGAAACGTGTAAATTTGTCATTTCTTTAGGGACTTTTTTTTTAATGGTCTTTTACACATGATAGCATGCTGGATGATTTCTGGGTCTAATTGACAAAATATTGATTACATAAAGAACAACAACAACAACAACAACAAAACTTTGTTTTCGTGCTACATGGAAAGCTCCCAATAAGTTGTCTAAGGGCTTTTCATATGAATGATTTGCGCAGAAGCCAGATCGGTCTCAATGGATGAGATCAGTTTTTCGCAGCTTTTTGGTAGGCTTCGATAGACTAAATGAAATAGAATAGATAAAGCAGAAAAGGGATTGATGGATTTGAATAATATCCTAACTTATCGACGGGAGCAGTTTTAATTGCCATGCACTAATGAAATCAACATGCCATTGTACTGACGATTTCTGGGCGTGAAAGCTATATATTTTCCCGTCTAATCCACCCAAAAGACGTGTGCCTGACTGTTTAAGAACTGGCAGTTTTATTCATGTCCAAAACAGTCAATGGATGGACCAAAATGAATACCTTTTGAATACGTTCACTGCTTAAAATGTCTGGAACTGGTTCTACTCGATCTGTCATTTTACATGATTGTATTGGCAATCTTTTGCAAATGATTATTTGACGATTCTGGTGATATATCCCTGATGATTTACTGATTTCTTGACACTTGCTTCTTTTTCAAATCGTTCATGCTTTCTCAGATTTGACGTGAATCTTTAGTAAGACTTTTCTTTAAAAAAAGGAATTTTCATTTAAGTTTCCTGACATCAATTTCTTTCTTCGTTTCCGAAATTGCTGATTTGCACCAGGGTTTTAAAAATCATTTCTTTTTATCATTTTCAGTATGAATTTGATATTATTGACAGTTTTGTTCTTGATTATTCCTATAAATGGAACATTTTGTTCGTCACAGAAGTAAAAACACAGATCGGAATTCATCTGCTTTACCATTTCTAATAAATGTAATCCACTTTTATCTTTGCTAAATGGGAAAGAGACTCTTTCAGACAGACAGAGAAGAAAATAAACAGACAAATACAGAGGGAAAGACAGACAGACAGACAAACAGACAGAACACGAGGAAGTTAGGCAATCGCGCTTAGTGTTCAGTAGCATCAGTTGTGACTCATTTTTCTTTATTCCCATGCTGCCATTCCCGTCTCTGTCCCCCATAATAATTTTGGTCTCAGAAATCACATTCCACCCGAAGTTTTTTGAATAAGTTGAAAACGTCTACGCTCTATCTTCCAGCCCGCAAACCTGACGGACCATGAAAGCTGTCAGTAATGGCCTCGTCTCTAGACGTTTTCATGCAAGAGCACGACTTCTTTCTCCGACTCTAAATTGCTCTCTTTATTGAAACGTCGCCTCCAGCATCAGTGCATGCGCAGACGAGAAGGTCAGATGGTGGACAGAGCTAGAAAAATATGGGTGAGCAGTTGCACATTAGCTAACTTGACAATTCTGTACTGACCATCATTTTCTGGTCTGACTGGCGAATGGTTGATTCTTTGACATCGCGTGACAACACTCAGAAGAATGTTGATTCTTTGACTCGCGTGACAACACTCAGAACGGAGAAAATGAAAGAAGGCACGTAGAGACCGTAAAGCAATACCTGTGTAGAAGACCGTAAAGCAAATACCATGTGGTAGAAGACCGTAAAGCAAATACCATTGGTAGAAGACCGTAAGCAAATACCATGTGGTAGGAGCGAAAACCAAATGTAAAATATGTAAAAACAAGATGAAAGAAAGAAGAAAGGGCAGAGAGAGAGAGAGAGAGAGAGAGAGAGAGAGAGAGAGAGAGAGAGAGAGAGAGAGAGAGAAAGACAAAGAGAGAGAGAGACAGACAAACAGACAGACAGACAGACAGACAGACAGAAGAGAGAGAGAGAGAGAGAGAGAGAGAGAGAGAGAGAGAGAGAGAGAGAGAGAGAGAGAGAGAGAGAGGGGGGGGGATTTCACTTCATCACATTGTTCACAACTTCAAATCAGATATGAATAAAATGAATGCCATGTTTCCTGCGTGCTGAGACTCAGACAAAATGAAATAAGAATATCGCCAACGTCATTTATTTTTCAACCCTGATGGCCATCCTGTCCCAGTTCCAACACACGGAATACGAACCTTCTATGGTTGGATTACTGTGTGACAAAACAGCGTGCAGGGAGGCCTTTCATGGATCAGCCGGGCTTGAGCAATGCATGAGGATGAGGCCTGATGGCAAGTTTGCTGGCGGCTTTGGACCATTAAGTCAGTGACCCCAACTCTCTTAGAAAGAGTGTCCAGGACTATGTTCCTGTTCAAATGGACGAAAATTTAAGAATGCTGTTCGCATTGAACCAGAAGTCAAAACTGCCCTTCTCTATCTTTTGACACTGGGGTGAAACCCTGGGAAATTCAAATATGCATATATATATTTTGTGTTCTTTACATAAAGCTAAAAGAGAATTACTGTGTTCTTAAACAAAAGTACACATTAAATACAAAACAAAGATCGGTTTCCGACGCCTTGGATCTTCTTCAGGCAAGACAAACAACATGAAACAAAGGAAAGAAATG
>CM031597.1:107317236-107332236 GCA_018398815.1 Conus ventricosus | reverse complement strand
ATCTGGCACCCTGTTATTTTCGGTATAGGATATCCTTTCATACCTGGCACCATGTTATTTTCGTCGTAGGATATCCCCTCATATCTGGTACCATTTTCTTTTTTGATGTAGGATATCCGTTCATAGCTAGCACCACGTTATTTTCGGTGTACGATATCCGTTCGTAACTGGCATCTTGCGGTTGTTGGTGCAGGATATCCGTTCATATCTGGCATTTTGTTTTCAGTAATAAGATATCCGTTCGTGTCCGGCATCAAGTTACTTTTGGTGAAGGAAATCCGTTCATTTCTGGTACCATGTTATTTTCGGTGTAGGATATCCGTTCACATTTGGCACCATGTCACTTTCTGCGTACAATATAGTTTATCAGTGCAAACTTCGTACCATGTTTGTTTCTCGGTAAAGTAAGCTGTAAGATGCACGATATCCGTGCACTCCTTGCAACCTGTTACTTAATCCGTGATGTGCAGGATATCCGAGCACACGTGGCTTCATGTTGCTTTCTCCGCAAGATATAGTCTTCGTAATGTGTAATATGCCCAATCCACGCCTGGCACTGTTACTTTCTGCGTAATGTGTAATATGCCCAATCCACGCCTGCACTGTTACTTTCTGCGTAATGTGTAATATGCCCAATCCACGCCTAGCACTGTTACTTTCTTCGTTATGTGTAATATGCCCAGTCCACGCCTGGCACTGTTACTGTCTTCGTAAGGTGTAATATGCCCAGTCCACGCCTGGCACTGTTACTTCTTCGTAAGGTGCTGGATCCCGATGCACACCTGACTATATATTACTTTCACCGTAGAGTAGTGGATACTCAGTAAACACGCCTGAAACTATGTTACTTTTGCCGTAAAGTGTGCGATACCCGATATACGCCTAACGCTATGTTCATTTCGACGTGAAGTCTAGCACACCCGGTGCACGCCTGACACTATATTGCTTTCGCTGTACAATGAAGGATACACAGTGCACACATGGCATTATCTGACCTACGCTGTAATGTGTAAAATATTTTTGCACAATAGGCACCAGCCACGTTTCCTGTCTGTGGCAGCATCTGCTTTCCTCGTCAGCTGAGAACCTTGGTTTCCCTTGAGCAGTAAATCCCGGATCAGTTGTCTGTGATGCTGATTCAGGCACTGTTGTTTTGTTGTCTGTAGCCCAGCCGACCGCTCGGAGCCATTTCAGCGCTGTCACCATGTAGAGGACAACGTTCTGTCAGCACCACACACACACACACACCACACACACACACACACACACACACACCACACATACAGGCGCGTGCGCGCACTTACACACACAGACATGCACACACCACACACACACACACACACACACACACACACACACACACACACATACAGGCGCGCGTGCGCGCACTTACACACACAGGCGCGTGCGCGCACTTACCACCCCACACACGCCACACACGCACACACCACACGCACGCACACACATATATATATATATATATATATATATATATATATATATATATATATATTATTAATTATAAACAAAGCTTGCTCTTATGTCTTAGATTGACGAAATAGAGGGAGATACGCATTCATATCTGCAGTGGTAGATGATTCTGCCTAACTAACAGTATGTGCTTGAGTGGGTGAATGGGAAAAATAAAATAAATGCTTCTCAAAATGAGCCTTCAGCAAGCTTATATTCTCCAAGGGGGAGACATCCTCCAATAGGAGGGAAACTCACTAACATATAACTCCTGGTCATTATACCGATATTTCACCAAGTTTCGAAATATCGGTATATGACCAGGAGTTTATGTTAGTGAGTTTCCCTCCTATTGGAGGATGTCTCCCCCTTGGAGAATATAAGCTTGCTGAGGCTCATTTTGAGAAGCATTTATTTTATTTTTCCCCTTTCACCCACTCAAGCACATACTGTTGTTAGGCAGAATCATCTACCACTGCAGATATGAATGCGTATCTCCCTCTATTTCGTCAATCTAAGACATAAGAGCAAGCTTTGTTTATAATTCAATATTTTTTGCAGTCATTGCAACACCAAGCTGCTCTGTAAGTTGCTGGAACGGTGCTCGGTACTTATCCTTGGAATTTATTAGTTTGTAGTATATATATAATATATATATATATATATTATATATTATATATATATATATACCAGTTTAAAATAGGGGTTTTAATATGAAGAGATTAAAAACCCACAATGCTTGTTTCAAGCTAAAAGCGCTCTCCTCAGGGTATACAATTTGGGCACGCCACCGGTGTTATATACCGTGGTGTGTGGGCGTGTGAGCTCTGTGCGTGCGGCACGTGGCTGCGGTTTTTCTTTTTTTGGGGCGCGTTCAGGGGGGACGTGCCACGGAATGGTGCATTGACAAAGATTTCCATTTATGCCTGCAATTGTTATCATTTCTACTTTAGAGTTCAGGGTGCTAGGTGGGGTTTATATAATATCAGCCACTTTTCTGTAGTACATAAGTTGCATTTTTTAGAATGTTGTTGTATGGTGTTGCTCTTTTTATAATTTTCCATGATATGTTGTATCTATTTTCTTATTTTTCAGCTTCCAAATATATTTACTTAATTCTGTTTGGTTTTTATCTTTTTCATTTTTGAAAGACTGTTTATGGTTTGCATATCTGGTTTTTAAAGTGGTTAGCCGTGATTCCTATGTATGTTTCTTTTATCACTGTCTGTTATTACGTAGCTTGGTACACAATATTGTTGTAGAGACATTTATTATTCAAAGGGCACTGGTCTTTTTTAGTGCAATTACAAGATATCCTTTCATCACCCTCTTTTTGGTTGTGTTGTTTTTGGTTTTATTGGAAGAATCAATTATATTTTTAAGGTTGGGCATACACGAGTATGATAGCTTGACGGTATTTTTGTTGAATATTTTAGATAGTAAATGTTCTTTT
This sequence comes from Conus ventricosus, assembly GCA_018398815.1. NCBI lineage: Eukaryota > Metazoa > Mollusca > Gastropoda > Neogastropoda > Conidae > Conus > Conus ventricosus. Next base: position 107,329,313 of record CM031597.1, on the reverse strand, counting down.
GGGAATGATGTTTTAAGGATTCTGAGGAATTCCTTTCCTACGTTAGTTTTTGTTCTTCCATCATATGGAGGGTTATACCAATTATTTGTTCTTTTCCTGTTGCTGTTCATGTTGTTATCTGGGTTGTATTGTAATTTGTAGTTGTAGCACTTTTTTTCAGCGCCTCTTGATATTCACCTGCTGCACGGTTAAATTCTTTCTCATTGCATGACAGTTTAGATAATCTTTTGTTTATACCATTAGGTATGGTTTTTAAGATGGAGGGTGGGGGTGGTTACTATTGATGTCTACGTAGACGGGTGTGTCATTAGGTTTTTTATATGGTTTGTATGTATGATCCTTAAGGTCTAATGTTATGTCTAAATAATTTACTGTTTTTTTTTGTTGGCTTCTACTGTGATTTTTAGGTTATGGCTTTGAAAAATTTTACAAAGTTTCTTTTTTCTTGTTTTCAATGATTTTTGGTTTATTGTTTAACGTGGCAAGACCGTCGTCTCTGTATAAGCCAACCTGTTTACCAAGTATTTTCTGTATATGAGACAACATGAAAAGTCCAACTAATTCACACGTTTCAGCTCCATCATAAGATCCCATCGTGACATCGAATGTGGAAATTTCTGCTGTTTTTTTTTTAATCCAAGTTTCACTGTTGCTATGGGAGAAAGGTTTTCTTAGTGTGGAGAATGATTTCCATCTCAGAATCTGTTATATTTGTATATTTGTTGGCGAATCTAGAGCTTTAGTAAGTAATTCCTCATCAATGGAAGGGTTAGAAGTCCACTATGTCAAAAATAATGAACACTGTATTTGTCTGTTTGTTCAATTCTTTAACTATTGGATAACTTCATAACTATTTTTCCAGAGATTGTATTCAGTGTTTGTTTTTTATGTCCTCTATTGCTTTTTCCAGGATTCTTTTTACTAATTTTGCTAATTCAGATTTTGATGGGTTTATCCAATCTACAAGTAGGGTTGTTGAGAAAGTTAGGTTTGTGGTCTTTAAGGGTTATAAAGGCTTCTTTCATTGCTGTTGCTTCTATCTATCACCTAAATCCATCTGGTGCACAAGTTCTTTTTCTTTTTTGCAGATGTTGTCATATGTGGCTTATCAGCTTTTTTATAATTTTTCTGAATATTTTTGTTGAGTTGAGAGTACTCATTAGTTTCCATTTTATAGAAATTGTTTGTCTTGTCTGCCTTTATGAATACTTTTTTGTCATTCTGGATTTGTTTTATGTTATTATTCAATGTTGTTTGGAAATTATGTGGTTTCTGAAATCAATATTAGCTATTAGTTTTTTCATGCTTTCTTCAAAAGGTTTCATTTCCTCTATTATAGGTGGCGATTTCCATGACTTAAACCCATAAGTTTTTTTATCTTCCTTTTTGGCATCTGGGTTCAAAAAGAAAAACGCTTTCCACCTCTGTTGCGCACAAAAGTTTCAGTCTGCTCTATGAGTTTTTTCATGTAGAGTTGTGGATTTGAAAAGGTATATTTTTGGTTGACTGCCCAAGTTAATTCTCTCCATATTAAATTTAGGTTCTGCTAGGCCACAGTGCTCAACGTGAGGAGCAATCAATAAAATCAGAGTTAAAAAGCCACTCAGGACGTAAAAAGTGCTCAACCATGTAGGGAGCGACATACCAGTTTAAAATGGATTTTAAAATGAAGGGATTAAAACCTACAAGCTTGTTTCAAGCTAAAAGCGCTCTCCTCAGGGTATACAATTTGGGCACGCCACCGGTGTATATACCGTGGTGTGTGGGCGTGTGAGCTCTGTGCGTGCGGCACGTGGCCTGCCGGTTTTTCTTTTTTGGGGCGCGTTCGGGGGGACGTGCCACGGATGGTGCACTGACAAAGATTTCCATTTATGCCTGCAATTGTTTATCATTTCTACTTTAGAGTTCAGGGATGCATCATGCTAGGTGGGGTTTATATAATATCAGCCACTTTTCGTAGTACATAAGTTGCATTTTTTAGAAATGTTGTATGGTGTTGCTCTTTTTATAATTTTCCATGATATGTTGTAATCTATTTTCTTATTTTTCAGCTTCCAAATATATTTACTTCTGTTTGGTTTTTATATTTTCATTTTTGAAAGACTGTTTATGGTTTGCATATCTGGTTTTATAGTGGTTAGCCGTGATTCTATGTATGTTTCTTTATCACTGTCTGTTGTTACCATAGCTTGGTACACAATATTGTTGTAGAGACATTTATTATTCAAAGGGCACTGGTCTTTTTTAGTGCAATTACAAGATATCCTTCATCACCCTCTTTGGTTGTGTTGTTTTTGGTTTTATTGGAAGAATCAATTATATTTTTAAGGTTGGGCATACACGAGTATGATAGCTTGACGGTATTTTTGTTGATATTTTAGATAGTACATGTTCTTTTGGGAATGATGTTTTAAGGATTCTGAGGAATTCTTTTCTACGTTAGTTTTTGTTCTTCCATCATATGGGGGTTATACCATAAATTTTTCTTTTCTGTTTTTCCTGTTGCTGTTCATGTTGTTATCTGGGTTGTATTGTAATTTGTAGTTGTAGCACTTTTTTTCAGCGCCTCTTGATATTCACCTGCTGCACGGTTAAATTCTTTCTCATTGCATGACAGTTTAGATAATCTTTTGTTTATACCATTAGGTATGGTTTTTAAGATGGAGGGTGGGTGGTTACTATTGATGTCTACGTAGACGGGTGTGTCATTAGGTTTTTTATATGGTTTATGTATGATCCTTAAGGTCTAATGTTATGTCTAAATAATTTACTGTTTTTTTGTTGGCTTCTACTGTGATTTTTAGGTTATGGCTTTGAAAAATTTTACAAAGTTCTTTTTTCTTGTTTTCAATGATTTTTGGTTTATTGTTTAACGTGGCAAGACCGTCGTCTCTGTATAAGCCAACCTGTTTACCAAGTATTTTCTGTATACGAGACAACATGAAAAGTCAACTAATTCACGTTCAGCTCCATCATAAGATCCCATCGTGACATCGAATGTGGAATTTCTGCTGTTTTTTTTAATCCAAGTTTCACTGTTGCTATGGAGAAGGGTTTTCTTAGTGTGGAGAATGATTTCCATCCAGAATCGGTTATATTTGTATATTTGTGGCGAATCTTAGAGCTTTAGAAAGTAATTCCTCATCAATGGAAGGGTAGAAGTCCACTATGTCAAAAATAATGAACACTGTATTGTCTGTTTGTTCAATTCTTTAAACCATTGGATAACTTCATAACTATTTTTCCAGAGATTGTATTCAGTGTTTGTTTTTATGTCCTCTATTGCTTTTTCCAGGATTCTTTATAACCTTAAAGACCACAAACCTAACTTTCTCAACAACCCTACTTGTAGATTGATAAACCCATCAAATCTGAATAAGGCAAAATTAGTAAAAAGAATCTGGAAAAAGCAATAGAGGACATAAAAACAAACACTGAATACAATCTCTGGAAAAATAGTTATGAAGTTATCAATGGTTTAAAGAATTGAACAAACAGACAAATACAGTGTTCATTATTTTTGACATAGTGGACTTCTACCCTTCCATTGATGAGGAATTACTTACTAAAGCTCTAAGATTCGCCAACAAATATACAAATATATAACAGATTCTGAGATGAAAATCATTCTCCACACAAAGAAAACCCATTCTCCATAGCAACAGTGAAACTTGGATTAAAAAAAACAGCAGAAATTCCACATTCGATGTCACGATGGGATCTTATGATGGAGCTGAAACGTGTGAATTAGTTGGACTTTTCATGTTGTCTCATATACAGAAATACTTGGTAAACAGGTTGGCTTATACAGAGACGACGGTCTTGCCACGTTAAACAATAAACCAAAAATCATTGAAAACAGAAAAAAGAACTTTGTAAAATTTTTCAAAGCCATAACCTAAAAATCACAGTAGAAGCCAACAAAAAAACAGTAAATTATTTAGACATAACATTAGACCTTAAGGATCATACATACAAACCATATAAAAAACCTAATGACACACCCGTCTACGTAGACATCTACCTTAACTAGGCTGACCCTGGAGAAAGGTCCAGTGACGGTGAGGAAAGACCCACTGACCACAGGGAAAGTCTGTTGACAGTGGGAAAGACTACAACTTTGGATTCTCTCTTGAGGGCACATAAGACCGTATTGCGAAAGCTTGGCTGTGTCTGGAGTGGCACCGTCTTCATCTGTCCGTGGGCGGGGTGGTTGGGTCTGTGGGGTGTGCTCGGCAGCTGGAGGGTGGTGTTTTTCGCCGGTGGGCTCTGCAGTCATGAAATACGGGCTGGTACACCCATGGGGATGCTACTTTAAGGCTGTTATGAGCTGCATCCTGTAGACTAATTACCTCTGTCAGGAGCAGTTATGTCCCTTGATATCTTAATGGAGTGTCCTGGCGTGCCTGTACCCATCGTCAACACAGCGCAGGCCTCCAGGGGTGGTACAGGACTGCTCTAAAGGCAGGTGAAGACGGTGCTTCTCTGGGTCCTCCCCAGCACCTTCGGGTGTTTCTTTTTTCTTTGCCTTAACTAGCTGACCCTGGAGAAAGGTCCAGTGACGGTGAGGAAAGACCCACTGACACAGGGAAAGTCCTGTTGACATGGGAAAGACTACAACTTTGGATTCTCTCTTGAGGGCACATAAGACCGTATTGCGAAAGCTTGGCTGTGTCTGGATGTGGCACCGTCTTCATCTGTCCGTGGGCGGGGGGTGGTTGGGTCTGTGGGGTGTGCTCGCAGCTGGAGGGTGGTGTTTTTCGCCGGTGGGCTCTGCAGTCATGAAATACGGGCTGGTACACCCATGGGGATGCTACTTTAAGGCTGTTATGAGCTGCATCCTGTAGACTAATTTACCTCTGTTCAGGAGCAGTTATGTCCCTTGATATCTTAATGGAGTGTCCTGCGCGTGCCTGTACCCATCGTCAACACAGCGCAGGCCTCCAGGGGTGGTACAGGACTGCTCTAAAGGCAGGTGAAGACGGTGCTTCTCTGGGTCCTCCCCAGCACCTTCGGGTGTTTCTTTTTCTTCAGTAACCACCCACCCTCCATCTTAAAAACCATACCTAATGGTATAAACAAAAGATTATCTAAACTGTCATGCAATGAGAAAGAATTTAACCGTGCAGCAGGTGAATATCAAGAGGCGCTGAAAAAAAGTGGCTACAACTACAAATTACAATACAACCCAGATAACAGACATGAACAGCAACAGGAAAAACAGGAAAAGAAAAATTATATGGTATAACCCTCCATATGATGGAAGAACAAAACTAACGTAGGAAAAGAATTCCTCAGAATCCTTAAAACATCATTCCCAAAAGAACATGTACTATCTAAAATATTCAACAAAAATACCGTCAAGCTATCATACTCGTGTATGCCCAACCTTAAAAATATAATTGATTCTTCCAATAAAACCAAAAACAACACAACCAAAAAGGGTGATGAAAGGATATCTTGTAATTGCACTAAAAAAGACCAGTGCCCTTTGAATAATAAATGTCTCTACAACAATATTGTGTACCAAGCTACGGTAACAACAGACAGTGATAAAGAAACATACATAGGAATCACGGCTAACCACTTATAAAACCAGATATGCAAACCATAAACAGTCTTTCAAAAATGAAAAATATAAAAACCAAACAGAATTAAGTAAATATATTTGGAAGCTGAAAAATAAGAAAATAGATTACAACATATCATGGAAAATTATAAAAAGAGCAACACCATACAACAACATTTCTAAAAAATGCAACTTATGTACTACAGAAAAGTGGCTGATATTATATAAACCCCACCTAGCATCCCTGAACTCTAAAGTAGAAATGATAAACAATTGCAGGCATAAATGGAAATCTTTGTCAATGCACCATTCCGTGGCACGTCCCCACTGAACGCGCCCCAAAAAAGAAAAACCGGCAGGCCACGTGCCGCACGCACAGAGCTCACACGCCCACACACCACGGTATATAACACCGGTGGCGTGCCCAAATTGTATACCCTGAGGAGAGCGCTTTTAGCTTGAAACAAGCTTGTAGGTAATTTTAATTCTCATTTTAAAATCCTACTTTTAAACTGGTATGTCGCTCCCTACATGGTTTAGCACTTTTTACGTCCTGATGGCTTTTTAACTCTGATTATTTATATATATATATATATATATATATATATATATATATATATAACGCACAAAAATAAATGCAGGCACACACCAACCACACACTCTTCATGTTTTTTATAAAAAGAAGCTTTCGCCTTTTATTTAGGCTTCGTCAGCATCTGCAACAAAAACAGTTATGTGTATGCACACTCCCACCCACCCAACCACGCACCCACAGAACAACCATACACCCCCCTCAAACACCCACACAACACACACACACACACACACACACACACACACACACACACACACACACACATCTGTGTGGGTGTTTGAGGGGGTGAATGGTTGTTCTGTGGGTGCGTTGTTGGGTGGGTGGGAGTGTGCATATACATAACTGTTTTTGTTGCAGATGCTGACGAAGCCTAAATAAAAGGCGAAAGCTTCTTTTTATTAAAAAAAAACAAACCATGAAGAGTGTGTGGTTGGTGTGCCTGCATTTATTTTTGTGCGTTGTGACTGGCCAGTTTCTGGATCAGCAGTGCACCCACACATCACTGAGTGGTGTCCAGCCTACTCCAGGGTTTTACCTTCATTTTATATATATAATATATATATATATATATATATATATATATATATATATATATATATATATAAAGAAGAGCAAATAAATAAAAACTCAAAATCCAGGTAACATTGGCTTCAGATTTACGCTAAATTTTCGCCGTAGCTTCGTCAGAGCATCATGTCGTCTTAGAGATCTTCAACTAAAAAGTGACTTAAACCCATTCCAGTAAACCAGCACAGATTAAACATTCCTGTCTTTGGGAGGAAGAACTGACTTTCCTCCCCAAAGACAGGAATGTTTAATCTGTGCTGGTTTACTGGAATGGGTTTAAGTCACTTTTTAGTTGAAGATCTCTAAGACGACATGATGCTCTGACGAAGCTACGGCGAAAATTTAGCGTAAATCTGAAGCCAATGTTACCTGGATTTTGAGTTTTTATTTGCTCTTCTTATCAAGTCTTCGGACTTCCAACTCGGTTCCTTGGCCACAAGTGCTGGTGCGGCAGTGTGCGAGAGATAAATGTGCTTTCAGGAGAGATTACGATGATTCCCTCAGGCAGCTAGTGAAGGGCTTCTCATATTTATAATATATTACCCCCATTTTCTTCATCTTCAAATTTTTTTTTTTTAAAGTTCAAATCTTTGCCAAGTCATTACTATAACGACTGAAGAATTGTTAACCTGCACTTGTTTTCCCCACTACTTATTTGTTCAGCATTCTATTGTTTGGTCAATCAGTGGGAGATTGCATCTCTTAGGAGATCCAAGTAAAGGTTGTTCTGTACAATTCTTAGCCACTCACAATGCTTGGGTTATTGAACAGCAGAGCTGACCACTCAGACTGTTCCATATCTTTTTATCTACCTTGCATCCTTGAATGGATCCTCAAGCATAGGCTCAAAGATTGTCCCGTATATTGTTTGAATAATGCTTTTAGTTTTTCAGCAACTTTTTTCATCTCCACACTTGTGTTTTGTTCCATTTACCACCCCTTCGCTGGCTGCTTTGAGGGTACTGTTGGATTCTTTTTTGAACCCTTGGTGGTGAGAACACCACAGAATTATGGACTGTGGTGTGTCTATTTGACACCAAGAGCACTGACACAATCAGCCGTGTCTCCCTGATGAGTCCGATCCAGCGGACGAAAGGCCTAGGAGCAGGCAATACAAATAAATGTGCTTTCAGGCGAGATTACGATGATTCCCTCAGGCAGCTAGAGAAGGGCTTCTCATATTTATAATATATTACCCCCATTTTCTTCATCTTCAAAATTTTTTTAAAATTTTTTTTAAAAGTTCAAATCTTTGCCAAGTCATTACTATAACGACTGAAGAATTGTTAACCTGCACTTGTTTTCCCCCACTACTTATTTGTTCAGCATTATATATATATATATATATATATATATATATAATATATATATATATAAATTTACACACACGCACGCACGCACGGACACGAACATGAACACACAAACACGCGCACACACACACACACACACACACACACACAGAGAGAGAGAGAGAGAGAGAGAGAGAGAGAGAGAGAGAGAGAGAGAGAGAGGCATATGTACATGTAGTCATGTAAACCAGTGCATGGTACACAAGGTGGACGATCGGCATGTTAGGACATGTAAAACTAAGCCATGCTGAGTGCATCAGCCATTGCATCTTGCCGTAAGTAAACATGAATTTCAACATCGTCTATACGATGGCTTTCCATCTCCCTTTGTTTTTCGCTTCGGCTGGTTTGAACAGCGGCTTCAGTTATTTTTTTTCTAGTCTCCTTTCCATATTCTATACCTTTGTTCTTTCTTTATCAGTTGATGTAATTAACTGAAGCATTGCTCATCGAGATCATCAGATTAAGCCGTGACAGTCATTCTATACGGAAATAAAGACATACTTTTGTGTGAAAACTTTTAAGATAAAACTTGGCAGTCAGCTGGGGGCAGTAGGGATGGAAAGCGGGGCTGCTTCTCTGTTTCTCATTGCTGCCGATCTGCGATCATTTCGTGCTGATTTTATGCACCCTCAATTTTTTTTCTTCTACAAGTCGTACTTAAGTTGCCTTCCCTCGAAGTCGAATTAAATTTTTGTTTTGTTTCGCTTTGGGTTATACTCCCCCCCCCCCCCCCACACGCCGCCCCCAAGCCCCCTCCCTTTGCACAAAAATATGTGACTGTTATACCATGTAGTATTCCTTCTCTTCTCATTGGACCTTACTGGACTTGCGGTAGAGGATGGGATGTTGAGGGACCTATAAAATGCACACTGTGTGTTAATATTTAACAATGATCATGAACTTCAGAAACTAGTGTAGCACGATCGTCTTTTGTTCCATTACATAGCAGCGCCCTATGACGGATGTAGCCCTTCTTCCTGTCTCCAACGTCGGTTTTAGAACTGCCCCCCCCCCCCCCCCCCCATCCCCGCTTTTCCCATTTCTTTCTTTGTTATCTTTTTAATTTCTTTTTCCCCCATAGATCAGTTTCTTTCTTTGGCATATAAACAAGAAAAGGCAAAACGGAGCTCTTCTCAATGGTGTGAGTTATCTGGGTGTGTTGGTTGACGAAACTAGTTTCAGCTGCCCTGTACTGTCCTCTTGCAGCAGTCGCACCTTCAACGTCGAGCGCAGAAGAACCTTTTCCTTCCGTTCCTATCTAATGAAGGATCTGTCTCTGCTTTTACGCGCTCCTTTGTCCAATGAACGCAAGAAAACGGAAAACCTTTTCTAGTCCTGATAATCTAGCCTCACTAAAATCCAGAACAGTGCAGCACCAGTTGTTTTCGGATCTTTAGCTATGCTTTTGTTGCACCTGTCTCGTTTGCTCCCCATCGCCCGCGGTTGCACGTTGAACAAAAGATATTTTCCAGTCTCTCCCTTCTGTCGTTTAAGTCGCTCGTAGTCCAGGTTCCAGCGTATCACTCTGAACTGAACGCTTCAGTCCGTCCATACCTCTTCATCTTCGTTCTGCTGCTGACATCCATATCTACAGACTCCCTTCTTTTTGGCCAAAACCATTCGGCCAACATTCTTCTTGCAGCATTCACATGTATTTACTTCCTTCTTTTACGCCTAAATCCTACGGCCTACGTTCTCCTTTCATACTAGGGTCCATCCGTTAGTAACCAGCTTCCTTTTCTCTGTTCGCCAAGCCAAGTATCTTTCCGAAAGTTGTCTCTTCGAAGAAGCGTTGCGACCCTTACCCATCACCCTTTTATTTAGGTTGCGTCTTCACTGACTGGTGGGCATTGCGTGCGTGCGTGCGTGCGGGTGGGCGCGCGCGCGCGGGCCATTGTTAACAAGAGTTTGTTAGTTCGTCTTGGCATCGTGACTATCGTGATGTACCGGCATATAGCAGCAGCAGCAGTGGTAGTAGTAATAGTAGCAGTAGCAGTAGTCGTAGTGCTGTGGCTCCACAGCAATAGTAGTACTTAGAAATAGCAGCACTCGCTGTAAGCGAAAAATAGCACTGACAATTGCGATAAGTATGATGTTGCTTGTAATTACTTCCACTGCTGTAAATTTTCGAATCATTTGATTATCGTGTCAGTGCTATGATTCACGGTGAAAATCGTTTTCTTTCTTTCTTTCTTTTTTATTTTCATTTTTTTTACAACTGATCCTCTTCCCGCTTTTCAGTCCCACAGCCTCCCCCTCTCTCCTTCTGCCCTCTTCCTCCTTTTGATAAAACCGCACCAACTGGAACCATGCTTAGTCTGCTTATTTTTGTTTTCTTTGCACAAAACGTAAAGCAGGTATGGGGGTATGGAATGAGTTATTCAGCAGTGTAAACAAACATATGCAAACGCTTGGCATTCCACAAAGTATTAAATAAGGCCGATTTCACTACTAATTTTGAACCCTTTCTGTTCGTTAGAAGAGTTTCAAATTCGATCCTGACAGGGTTTGATTTAGTTTGACATGAAATGAGGTTTGATGGGAGGTCAGCAAAATTAGGTTGTGGTAGGTTATGACATAGGTATAGACTGCCTTTTCTCTCGTTGTTCCGTGAGACCCTGAGGCAATGTTTTCTTTATTGTTACAGCTTTGAAAGTTTCAGATCAGTTGACAGAAAAGGTCATTTCAAATGAGATCAAGAGGATTAAATAGCGACTACATTATTGACAAGTTTCTGTAAAACTAATATGAAATAAGGTTTAAAAACAAATCGGGGGGGGGGGGGGGGGGGGGGGGGGGGGGGGGGGGGGGGGGGGGGGGGGGGGGTGGCGAGGGGGGAATCTTACGAGCTTCAACATGATTAACGTTCAATGACATTTTGAACGAATTCAGGGGAAGTAAACGGTGACTGTGTTCTGACAAGTTTGAGTATGTAGGTGGTATGATATCGCATTCAGAATGAGGTCTTGAGAATTCTGACATATGTCTGCATGCTTATCTACAAAATGAAATTCTGGTCAGGAGAACTTGGTTGGTGTTAACACCCTAAGTTTCAGTGCCGTCAGTGAGAAATAAACTCAGAAGAGAGGTCAGGAGAACTTGGTTGGTGTTAACACCCTAAGTTTCAGTGCCGTCGTGAGAAATAAACTCAGAAGAGAGGTCAGGAGATTAGTAACAAACAACTAAGCAGTATGATATGTTCCGCAAATAAAAAGAAAGCCACAGAACACCTTCCCTCACGACATTATTCAGCTGCCACACAGTAAGTGAATAAACAAACACACACACGCCCACACTGAACACTTCCCTCAGTTAAGCAACAAATAGGAACTGATAAGACAAAACGTATAATCATATTTACACATTCCTGAGTTTAACAACAATTAGGGAGAGATAAGACAAAATGTATAATCATATTTGATGTCAAGTTAAGCTCAAACAGAGAAAAAAAATCACCTCCTTCCGCTTTCTTGTTTGCATTTAAAGGACGTGCCATCCAATGCAGAAACACTGCGGTAACTTTGAAACTTAGGTTCCTTAACAGTTGTCTTAACAGTAATCGTTTTAATCAAGTAGGTGGCTTGTGAGCGCTTACACACACACACACACACACACACACACCACACACACACACACACCACACACACCACACACACATTACGCGCGCGCGCGCGTACATACACACCACCGCACACACACACACACACACACACACACACACACACACACACACACACCCGCGTGCGCGCACATACTCACACACACACACACTCACCACACACACACAACACCACGCACGCACGCACGCACGCACGCACGCACGCAACGCACGCACGCACGCACACACACACACACATATGAATACACCGAGACACAAAGGGACCGACGCACACTCACACACACACGCACACACACACACACACACACACACACACGAAGAGAGACGAGAGAGAGAGAGAAGAGAGAGAGAGAGAAGAGAGAGAGAGAGAGAGAG
>CM031597.1:107272236-107312236 GCA_018398815.1 Conus ventricosus | reverse complement strand
TCTCTGTACTGTTGCCAGTCGCGTCTCTGTACTTGTGGTCTGCATCTTCCTGTGGTCGAGAAATCACTTTCTTTCGTGATAAACTTTATAACATGCAAGTTCTTCCTTGTAATAATAATAATACTTACATAGCGCCTATTCTCGGCTAGAGACCAAGCTTAAGCGCTTTACATCCACACTCGTTTACACTTCGGGCTGCCTGCCTGGGTAGTTGCCGACTGAAGAGCTGCCTGCTGGCGCTTCATTCAGTCGTTTCACGTGTCATCCAGTCAGTATCGTCCAATATCGTTCCCCTCAATTTTCCTTACTTCTTCATTCTTTCCATTTCTCACGCAGGGTGCATGCTATGTGTAACGTGTCATCCATACCAACGGCCAAATGGCCTACTCCTCCCAAAGTTGGTGATGGGATTTTACGTGTGTGCAAGATGTTATGCGTGCGTTCACACACAGAACTCGGTTTATAGTCTCTTTCGAAGGACTGTATGGGAAATGGAGTCAAAACCAATGTTAACCCCGAAGAAAAAATCCCCTGTACGAAAGGCCCCCGACGGGATTCGAACCCGCGACCCAGGATCACGGTCCGGCGCTTTTACCAACTGAGGTATTCGGCCCCCTAGTAATTCTGACGATAGACTTTAGAGTTTAACCACGGGAATAGTACTTGTCAATACTGCGGTGCCGCTCACTAATTAGGCATTTTGAAGTATCTGTTGCATTGCAGTTTTCTGAAAGGATTTTAAAAAATCGGTTTTTGAAAAAAAGAAAAAACCCTGAGCGAAATGATCAGAATGGTTGGTGCATTTTGATGGCTTAGCTTTATCTGAGTGAGGATGGAACGTGGAAATTGATTTTTTGGATAAGTATGCCTGTAAACCATGCGCAGACCTGAGCTTTTTCCCTTGATGGGAGTGACTTCTTGGCTTTCTTTCTTGTTTGCACGCTTGTGTTTTGTTTGTGTTTTATTTTGGTACGTGTTGACAGCCTGGACATGCTCTCTGTGGTCTGCTCGAGCTGCACTGAAACGACACTGCCCGTGCCATCCCGATACTGCCATTTCAGTTTTGTTTCTGATTAATGCGGTCAGCTTTGAGTGATTTATTTCTCCTGAAAGGACTTTAAAATTCTTTGCTTGGTGATTGTGGAGCGGTATGCCCAGTCATGTTGTTTTTTACCACAAAATCCGGACGAGCACAGTTGACAAGACCCTTTCCCTTTGTTTGTATGCAGCCACGCGAAGTCCGACGATGTCTGAAGCTGTTGTTCAACGTTTGAAAAAAAGATCACCCACTTTCCTCTTAAAAATGAAGTGTAGACAAATGCGTGCACACACACACACACGCACGCACGCAAGCACGCACGCAAAGCACGCACGCACTTACGAACACACACACACACACACAACACACACACACACACACACACTGTGACCCCGAGAGAGAGAGAGGAGAGGAGGAGAGGGGAGAGAGAGAGAGAGAGAGAGAGAGAGGAGAGAGGATGTCCCGGGCCCTTTTTCTCCATTTTGCGTTAAATGCTATGTTCACTTCTTTTGTGACATTTTTGCTTACAGGTTCACGTCCGTTTAGCTCCCTGTACAAACGGACAGGCTACCATATAAGTGCCCCAGATCCACCGTGTCTATCTATAGGTAGTCAACACCGTACGTATTTCTTTTCGTTTTCAGTGACCAAGTTTCTGACCTGGCTGAATTAGCCTTTGTCTCTGAGTTCCAGGCTTTGTGCTGAGCATCTTTTGATGGTAGCCAATGTGCAACATAATTTCATTTCGTTGCCATCCTGTAAAATACTTTTCTTGTGATACAGTTTTCTTTTCAACAGTAGGGTTCATCGCTGCGATTTTTTTGTGATACCACAGGCATCAGATTTCTTGCGCGTCCGTCAAACTAGAATTAAAGCGATCCAGTATAGGCCTGTGCAGAGCGGGTTCGGTAGGAGATCATATTCAGGTTAGCGCCGACACTCACCAAGGTTACCTGGTAGGGCAGATGGGATAACCGGAACAAGAAAGCCGGTCGGAGGGGATGAGGGATGGAGGGAAAGGGAGGGATGGTAGAGGGTTTAGGCAACACTACACGGATACATCAGAAAATCAGTACGTGAAGCCCCAGACATTATTATGTGGACTCGTCTTACAACAGCCTTGGTGCTTTACCCTGACCTTACTTTTTTAATTGGATGGGTATGGGCATTGATAGGAAAGGAGGTTTGTGGGTTTCCTAAAGCAACTATGCTAAATTACGTTGATTAAAGAAATTCAGGGCCTTTTTACTATCTTGATCCATGCAAGTTTCGAGTCTCAGTCTGGCGACTTGGTATTAACTGGTTTTTTTAAAGTGATTACAACTCTGATACTGTTTAGATTGACCCGCTCAGATTATATCAGTTTAGATAGATTACCACTTATAACTCTTTATAGATACCCTGCCTTTGCCTCTACCCCCACTTATGCTGATCATAACATCTTTTTTCACCCTTGCCTGTGCTTTTCACTTGCGCTCTTTGACACCTGTTTTTTCTCACTCCCTACTTTTCAAGTTCACTCCTTAGTGTTCTGCAGACACTTCAGTTTATCATATAAAACATGATGTGAACATGCTGAAGGTTTGGACACACCACCACCAGTTTCCATCTCTATCCAGTGGCAGTTTCTCGCTTTCCCATTGTACTCGTCTGCTTTTGATATTTCAGGGATTTGAACCCGAGGCCCTGAGTTTATCTCCCCCCCCCCTTCCATTTCTTTAGCCTTCGCTGCCGCGCATACCCCTGTTTTACATAATTCATGTTTCCATATTTCCCATTGGCATACGTCAGATTTGATCTTTTTTCACTACACCTCCAACCTTTGAGGTCCTGTAATCTCTCCCCCCACCCCCACTCCCTTTCATTCTTCTCTGCTACAAGTTGTTCTTTTCATACACTTCTGACCTATTCTTCTGCATTGCTGTGAACTTATGATACAGTCATTTCCATTGTTACCCCTTTACTTTTCTTTATGTTCTTCTCCTATCCATCATTCATGCTCTGTAAATCCTTTCGACCTCCGGAGTATTATTCATCAGTTCTCCTTTCTTCATTCGTTCATCATTCACCTTTCTCACGTCCCCAGGTACCGTTCCGTCTCTCAGTTATCGTTCTCATGTTCTCTTTTTCTCATCTTGTTCTACATTTAGTATTGTCATGTTCTGCCCCACCCTACACTCAGCATTTTTACGCCCCCTTCATCGTGTCAACCATTTATTATTTACGCGTTCTGTGCTGATTGCGCCCACTTCTAGTCTGTCGCTATCCAGATTTTATTAAGGCCATCATCCCCCATCTAAGATCAATTATTTTCACCTTTTCCTCAATCAAACATTCATTACGCTGATATTTGCCCCCGTCTTCCTCTTTATCACGTTTTTTTTTAAAATTCATAATTCCCATTTTATCGTCTCTAATTTCGTCTGTCGTTCGTCATTCTCTCGTTCTTAGTTTCTGATCGCATCCAGCATTTTTTTCTGCTCTCTCTCTCTCCCTTCTCATTCCATTCATCCTTGAATTACTCTGATGGTGTCGATTTTCATGTACTCCATGATTCCCACGTTTTTCCCTCGGTCCACATCATTCATTCTTACCCCCCACCTCCTGTTCTACATTCATCCATTCATCACGTTCGTGTTTTCCCTTATTCAAACGTTCATCGTTTTCCCCACTCCAACATTCATTTTCAAGTTTCCCCCAGTCCTACGTTCATTATTCTAACAGCCCCCCCACCCCCCCCCCCCCCCACACACACACACACTTCAAAATTCATCATTCTCACATTTTACGCCAGTCTAACATTCACGTTTTCCCCTGTCTTACATTCATTATCACGTTTCCCCCGTCTAACATTCACTATTCTCACGTTCTCTCCGTCCAACATTCGTTATTCTCACGTTTTTTTGCCACTCTAAATTGCTTCATTTACACGTTTTCTCCAACTAACATTCATCATTCTTACGCTTGTATCGGTCCAGTATTAATTATTTTCATCCTTTCTCCCACCCTAGATTCATTATTTGTACCTTTCTACAATCAAACATTCATTAATTCACATTTTCCGTGATCAAGCATTCATTACCATTACGGTTTCCCCCGCCCAATATTTATCAATATCACGTTTCCTCCCTCCCCAAAAATCTTGATTCTCACGTTTTCCCGTCCGACATACATCATTCACAACTTCCTCCAAAATCCAACATTCATTATATTTACGTTCCAAGATCCAACATTCATTATATTCACGTTTCCTCCGTCCAGCATTCATCGTTTTCGCGTCTCTCCTCGTCATCACGTTCTTTATTCACAATTCCTAATTTCTCTTCTTTAATTTCGTCTGTCGTTCGTCATTCTCTCGTTCTTCTGATCTGATCGTGTTTTTTTCATCGTTTTCACGTTCTTCCCTGTCTCTCTTTTATCATTCTTGCGTTCTCCTTTTCCTCCATTTTTCAAGTTTCTCCCGTCCGTTATTCACCCTGTTTCCCTTCCACTGTTGTCCCTCTTCGTCATTCTTACGGTTTTATTCTCAATCCATTCATGCATATCATCTTTTAGTCCCGTTGATCATTCACCATATTCTCGTCCTTGTCATTCAGTCATAACCTTCACGGTTCTTTGTTCTCATTGTGTCTGTTATTCATAGTCCTCACTTCTTTCCTTTCTTCGTCATATTTACGTGCTCCTGTTCTTGTTCTTCATAAATCATTCCTTCCGTTAGTGTCATCTCTTTCTTCTGATTTCTGTCTGTCATTTTCTAATTCTAGTCCTATCTATCACTGAAATTTCTTACATTCTTCTCTCGCCCGTTGTTCATTATTTTCACGTTCTTCTCTATTCATCTTGTTCATTTCGCGTTTTCCCCTTTTCACATATTCATCATATTCATCATCAATTAAAGTATGTCTTCTTTTATTGGATTATTCTGAAATATCTTACTTTTATGTAGTCTATCGTCCTGACGCTCTTTTCTCTCTTCCTCTCTTCTCTCCGTCCCCTGTTCATCATTCTCACCTTTCTTCTTTTCAACTCGTGAAAATGCACTCTTCTGTAGCTCCATTTTTCTCCAGTTTGTCCATCATTGGATCATTATCACGCTGTTCTATTGTCATGTAATCTATAATTCTCATCTCGCCTTTTCCGTCTCCTGAACCCTTCTATTTTTCAAATTTGTCTTCTACTGTCCTGTCCATTATCCATTATTTTTGCATTCTCCTCTTCGCCTCTCCTTCATGGATATTATGTCATCTCATCCACGTTTCATTTATAATTGTCTATTTTTCATCATTCACGTTTTTTCCTTTCATACTTTCTTCACTATTCTTACGTTCCGTTTTCACCCCGTCCGTTATTCGTTCTTCTTACGTTCTTATGATCTCGTCCATTATTCGTTCTTCTTACGTTCTTATGATCTCGTCCGTTATTCGTTCTTCTTACGTTCTTATGATCTCGTCCATTATTCGTTCTTCTTACGTTCTTATGATCTCGTCCGAACTATTTTAAAATCATTCTCTCGAGCTTCTCCCATCCCACTTTCATCTTCCTCTCCTTTTCCCGTCATTTATTCTTCATTTTTCTTTTCTTATCCTTCTCACACTGTCTTCACGTCCCCGTTCATCATTCATCGTTCTCACGCTGTAGTCCCGTCAGTCATTCATTGTATTCACATTCTCCTCCAGTCAGTCAGTCATTTTCACGTTCCTCTCACATCAGTCATTCATCGCTTTCACGTTCTTCTTCAGTCAGTCGTATATTGTTTCCAAGTTGTCTTAGTCAGTCATTCGTTGTCTTCCAGTTCATCTCAAATTGGTTATTTATCATTCTTATGTTCTTCACCGGTAAGTCACTTATCATTTTAACACTCTTTTCCAGTCATTCATTTATCCTGTTCACGCTCTTCTCCAATCAGTCATTCATCGTTTTCTTATTCTTCTATCGCCAGTTATTCATCATGATCACATTTCTTCTTCCTTTTGTCATTCGTTCGTTTTCAGTCATTAAATCCTTGCAACAGACTTGTTGCTAAAACCAAAATTGTATTACTTTCTGATTTCGTCACTCTGAATTACCTGAATCCAAAAACGTGTGGACAAATAAAACAAACTAACAGTAATTGTAAACATCCATTGTATCCTGTGGAAGCATTGTTGTGATGAGATCTGACCAAACACACGAGTTTGTAAGGCATTCTCAGAGAGCAATTTATCGTCGAGCATCAATTCTGATATTAAAAGCTGAAGAGAGAACGATGAGACTCGATGAGACTGTTCACCAAAGACAATTTTTTTTTTCTGTTACACAAGGATTTCAATGAACACTTGACGGTCTTTCTTTTCGCAAAAAACATATTGCTGGTATTTTTTTTGTTGTTGCCAAAAAATGCCAGAAGATCGTTTAAAAAAGCCTCTGGAAAAAACTATATAGTCCTAGTACATTAGGCGGGTTAACAAGAGGTTGTTGCGCATAACACAATGAGCTCGAAGAAAAACAATAGGTTAGCAATTTGTTTTTCGCTTCATGAAGTCCACGGTTCAAAATCATGCTGCAAGACTAGAGCGAAAATGCGTGATGGGCCAATGAGCTGCTTAAGACTTTGTACTGGATTCCAGTAGGGACATGAACGTGTGTGAGTGTGTGTGTGTGTGTGTGTGTGTGTGTGTGTGTGTGTGTGTGTGTGTGTGTGTGTGTGTGCGTGCGTGTGTGTGTGATACGAAAGTCTTGCGTGCGAGCGCGCATGGTTGACTGTGTATAGGTGTGCGTGCGCGCGTGAGCAAGGTTGTACATATATATGTGAAAGTGCGCGCGCGCATGTGTTAGTGTGTGTGTGTGTGTGTGTGTGTGTGTGTGTGCGTGTGCGCGCGCGCGCGCACGTGCGTGTGTGTTTGTGTGTCTGTGTATGTCTCGGTGTGTCTTTGCGAGTGACATGTGCGAGCGCATGATTGTGCATGTGTACATTAGTGCGTGTGCGCGCATAGTTGTAGATGTGTATGAGTGTGTGTGGTGTGTGTGCGCGCGAGCGCGTGCTTGCGCTTGTATGTATATACATGTTTGCGCGTGCATGTGTGTTCGTGTGTCCGTGCTCGTTAATTTTGTGTGTGTGTGTGTGTGTGTGTGTGTGTGTGTGTGATTATACGTCTTGCTTGCGCTTATGTGTGCGCGTGGGTGTATGTTACGTTTGTGTGTCTGTGCGCGGTTGTGTGTGGTGTGTGTGTGTGTGTGTGTGTGTGTGTGTGTGTGTGTGTGTGTGCGATATGCCGTGTGCGCGCGATGGTTGACTTCGTATATTGTACGTGCGCGCACGCACGCAATGTTATGCATGTGTACGTGAGCGGGCACGCACGCGCATGCATGTGTGTGTTTGTGCACGTGCGTGTTTGTGTATCTGTATGTATCTGTGTGTTTGTGCGTTTGAAAAGTGCGAGCGCATGATTACATATGTATATATTAGTCCGTGCACGCGCATAATTGTATATCTGTAGGTGTGCATGCGCGCGAGCGCGCTCTTGCGCTTGTGTGTATATGATGCACGTGTGCGTGCGTGCGTGTATGTATGTGTGTGATACGTCTTGCGTGCGCTTGCGCTTATGTGTATATGTGAGCGCGTGCGTTTGTGTTACGTTTGTGTGTCCGTGCGTAGTGTGTGTGTGCGGGCGCGTGCGCGCGCGCACGTGAGTCTGTGTGTTAGTGTGTGTGTGTGTGTGTGTTAGTGATATGCCTTGCGTGCACGCGCGCATGGTCGACTATGTATATGTGTGCCTTTGTGCACGCACGCAAAGTTTTAAATGTCTACGTGAGCGGGCACGTACACGCATGCATGTAATGTAATGTAAAAGGATATTTATAGAGCGCTTTACTTTGCAAGAGCCCAAAGCGCATATTACAGAAAAACATGATAAAATTATAATTCTAATTCAAAGCAAGCACACACACACACACACACACACACACACACACACACACACAACACACACACACTCGGCACACACACACAACTCGCACACACACACACTCACACACGCACACACACACACACACACACACACACACACACACACACACACACACACACACACACACACACACCCAGTTACCATCATCCACATACAAAGCAGAAGCGTTTGTTGACCAGTTTGCTAAAGTAAGCAGGTTAGATGGGTTGTCTGAAAACCAAAGAAAATTTAGAGAGGATAAAGAATTTACCCATGTCTTTAATGATGTATCTGATAATGACACAAGCGACATCAACGCCCCAATTACATTACAAGAGGTGAAAGATGCCATAGATTCTCTCCCAAACAAAAAAACGGCCGTTGGGATTGACGCTATTTCTAATGAAATGATTAAACATTTTCCAGACAAATGGATAAGCATGTTACTTAGTATATTTAAAAATGCTGGAGCTCAGGTCATTTGCCACAAATATGGAAAGAATCAGTAATAGTACCGATTCACAAGGAAGGTAAACTGAAACAAAGTATAGATAGTTACAGACCTATTTCATTAACCTCTCATGTCTGTAAACTTTAATGAAACAATTGTTTTAAATAGATTAAACTACTTTTGCGAAAAAAACAAAGTTATCCCAACAAACCAAGCAGGTTTTCGAAAGGGTAGAAGTGCTATTGAACACTTGGTCAAACTTACCACTCAAATTAAACATCAGTTTTCCAGGAGAAAATGTTTACTAGCGACCTTTTTTGATATCACTAAAGCTTATGACCAGGTATGGCATTCCCGTCTGCTTTATAAACTTAAAGAGATTGGACTATCAGGAAACATTTACGATTTCTTAAAGACTTCTTAAAAAATATATATATTAGAACGAAGGTAGGGAACTCACATTCCACTAGAAGGAAATTACACATGGGCATTCCTCAGGGGTCTGTTATTGCACCTTTACTTTTTAGTATTTTGATGTACGATTTACCTACAAAAATTACTAAAAATATAGAACTAGTCCAATATGCAGATGACATATGCATATGGATGAAGTGACATTGAAAAAATGTACATCTGTCAGATCGCAAAACTATATTAAAAAGTTATATCAAAATGAATTAAATACCTTTTCTACTTACATGACTGAAAATGGTTTGAAAATATCAACTGAAAAAACACACATGATGCTATTTAATACTGGATCTGATCCAGTTAATTTGCCTTCATTTCAAGTCAACGGCATACCCATCAAATATACAAAAATAGTGAAATTCCTTGGAGTAAATTTAACATCAAAGTTGTCATGGAATTTTCATATAGAGCATATTATAACAAAAGCTGGAAAAACTTTAAATCTATTAAAGATTATTAGCAAGCATGCTTGGGCTCAGGACACAGTTATTCTTTTGCACCTTTCTACTGCACTGGTTAGATCAAAATAACGTATGCACAAGAGGTGTTCTTCAGTGCACCCAAATACTTACTGAAAAAACTTCAAAGTATTGATTCCAAAGCATATAAGATAGCTATGGGACTACCCGTCCACGCCTCTTGTACAAAGGTATACAGTGCTGCTGGGATATTACCACTGGAAGAGTACAGGAATCTTGCATGCACCAAATTTGTTATAAGAAGTTCTGCTATAGACAACAACATAGGCCCTGAAATAAATATTAAATCGGACACTGATTTTCCCAAAAGGGCTAAAAATATGTCACCTCAAACGACTCTGAGAACATATACTTCCTCGATTTTAGAATCCTCAGATATCAAACTAACATCTATTGCAAAAAGATCTATTGTGTCTCCAATCCCTCCCTGGAAACTAATAAGAGCACATTTTGACATTGAGCATACAGATTTAACAAAGGCTGAGAAATGCTAATTTGTTATTATCCAATATCAAAATGCATTTGCATGATCGCTATTTCAACCATTATAAGATTTACACTGATGGATCATTAATCAATGAACATGCAGGTGCAGCATACATTATCCCGAGCCTTAACAAAGAAAAGTCTTATTATCTCGGAAAAAACAAATCTATATTCACTGCTGAGTTAACTGCTATAATTATGGCTTTAAAGTTTGTTGTTGATTACCCTCAAATTTATTTAAAGTTGTTCTGTGTGTAGATTCCAAGTCAGTTCTTACAGCAATGAAAAATTTTAAATTAAAAGTTCGACCTGAGTTGATCACTGAAATAAACAATTTAGTACATTTCCTCTCAGTCAGAGACACTGAAATAACATTTCTTTGGGTGCCCTCCCACTGTGGGTTATATTATAATGAAAAGGTTGATTTTCTAGCAAAGAGAGGAGCAAAACAATCATCGGATTCGGATTTTCTAAACTTCTCTATGTCAGTGCAAGAGTGCTATACTTTGGCGGAAAAAGTACAATTTTCTAATTTTCGTTTGATAGAAAGAGAAACTGGGTGTTTTGGTTTACACGATAAAATGAAAAATATTCATGAAAAGTTAAGTAAGTACGATCAAAACATATATCGTAGACGACAGATAAGTTCCCTGATCTGTAGATGGAAATTGGACTGTTTTAAAACAAAGTATGTCAAAAATGTGCATTGTATATGTGGTCATAGCATATCAACTGATCACATTCTTTTGTGTAACTTAATGAAGAAATTCATTCCAAATACGCCTGTACAGCCTATTCAAAATGTTTCCCTGTCAGCTAGTGAAAAATATCTTTTCTTTTTGCACTTAGCTAAAAGTCCAATTGGCAAATATTTATAATAGATAAGTCAGTGGTGAGATGAGACAGAAGAGTTATATGTTTGATGCTCTTTTTTTCCCCCATCTTTAAGTGGCTTATCTCAGCTTAACACAGGAAGAATGTTTTTGACTTTTAAAGCCACTAAAAGACAGGAAAAAAAAAGTAAAAAAAGTCCATTTTTACTTTCTTTTTTTTTTTTTTCTTTTTTTTTCTTTCTTTTTCTTTTTTTTTCCGTCTAATATCACGTAATGTGGAAAGACGTAAAACAAAACAAAACACACACACACACACACACACACACACCCCACACAAACACACACGCACACACACACACAGAGGCGTTTCGCACGCGCGCGCTCACACACACCACACAGAGACCACACACACACACACAACACACCGCCAAAAAAAAAATCACACACGCAGACAGACACACAGGTGCGTTCAACACCAGCAAACACGCGCACAGTGGTAAGTGGATATCATTAATCAGTTCGAGGGAGAAGATGTCTTTAGGGAGGTTTTAAAAGTCTCTAAAGAGTCCATGTTACGCAGAGAACAAGGGAGACTGTTCCACAGAGCAGGTGCCTGTAAGGGAAAGATCGTTGGCCAGGGAAAGTTTTCAGGCGAGCGGAGGGAAGCTGAAGCAGACGAGAATCGGTGGATGAGCGTAAGTTGCGAGATGGAACATAGAGATGGAGGAGGTCAGAGAGGTAGGAGGGAGCCAGGTTATTCAGTGATTTGAAAATCAGGAGAACTTTAAAGTCAATGCGAGACTGAATTGGGAGCCAGTGTAAGGATGACAGAATTGGTGATATGTTATCAGATGTAAGGGAGCGGGATATCAGATGGGTGGCATTGTTCTGAACTTTTTTTTCTGTGCGCATGCATGTGTGTGTCTGTGCACGTGCGTGTGTATTTGTGTATCTGTTGTGTTTGATAAGTGCGAGCGCATGATTACATATGTATATGTTAGTCTGTGCGTGCGCGCATAATTGTTCGTTGTTCTTCTCTTTAACGTCTTTTCACAATGCTGTGATATTAGACGAAAAAAAAAAAAAAAAAAAAAAAACCCACCCCTCCCGTCTTCCTATCTCTGAACCTCCCTACCATTTCCCTTCAAAAATGAAATCTTAACAACAATAACATACAATAACATACTCAAAACATTTGTAAACATTAAATCAATGAGCCAACTGGGCTCCGTTTTAAGCCTTTAACAACATCCAGCATAAGCAAATCGTTCAATAAAATATTCTTAAAAGATGAATCTGAAACCGTTGAATCACAAATCGAAGGGGGTAAAAATGATTTCAAATGCTGACAGTGTAGAATAACATGGACAGGTGTTATTTCCTCACCGCAGACGCACTTAACATGACTGTTGAATTTGCATCTGAGAGCATTCAGTCTGAATCTGTAGACCAGGGATGACAGTGTTCGGTTTTCACACATGAGCTCACCATTGCAGGAATGCATATGTTTGACTTTGAAAATATTCCTCTTTTCAGTGAAATTTACAAAAGAACCTCCTAATAGTTCCTTCACATGATTCCAACAAGTTTTCGTTATTAAGGAATAACTTTCAGATAAAGATAAAGGAATTTTAACACATACAGAATTTTTAATGTTCATTGCACCCCTTTTAGCTGTTCTGTCCGCCCATTCATTACCAAAAATATTACAATGTGATGGAACCCAAGAGAATGAGATACTAGTTCCGCGCAGTGACAAATAATGGATTGTATGACAAATTTCTGCAATAATATCACCTCTTATTTTTAGATTATAAGACTGTAGCGCGTCTAAAACAGATTTAGAATCAACCAAAAATAATACCTGAACTAGACTAAAAGGAAGATCAAGCAGAAAATTCAAACCCATCAAAATAGCAATAAGTTCTGCTGTAAATATTAAAAAATGTTTTCCAAGATGGTAAGCCTTTTCTGCTTTTAAAGCTGGGATTACAAATGCAGCTCCAACCATGTCATTATCTAGCTTAGAGCCATCAGTGTAAATTTTTAGATGGTCCGGGTAGTGCTCAAAAATATGAGCTTTTACAGAAGCAGATAAAGTGGGACCATCATTTTTCTTTATATTTGTATAATTAGTATCGAAAAGGCTGATAGTAGTTCCCATTTAGGGTTTGCAGTGAACAGTACACGAGATGATATATCTTTCTTATTGATTCCTGACTCTTGAAAAATGTCATAAGTGAAAGTGCCTATTGTTTCTAAAGAGGCAACCGACTTTGCTCTTTTGGCAAAATCCGTGTCTGATTTTACGCACACTTCATCATAATTTGAATTTGGAACTGATCTACTCCTTAGGACATATTTAGATGATGCAAGTTTCATATTTTCTTCAAAAGGTAATATACCAATTTCAGCATATGTTTTTAATGAAGATGTATATACTGGAACTCCAATCGCAAGTTTATAGGCTTTACTGTCTATACTTTGCATTTTTTTAAAGGTATTTTGGGGCAGAGAAGAATACCTCTTGGGCATATGTTAATTTTGAACGAATAAGTGCTGTTACTAGATGTATAAGAGTGGAAATGTCTTGTCCCCACTGTTGTTTGCTGACAATTTTTAGGAAGTTCAGACTCTTTTTAGCTTTCATCATTACGTGTTCTAAATGCTCTTTCCATGACAATTTTGATGCAAGGATTACTCCTAAAAATTTAACAGACTGTGCATAATTGATAACTGACCCTTCTAGATTGAAAGAAGGCAAATCTCTGCGATCGTAACCAGAGTCAAAAAGCATCATATGTGATTTCTCTGGAGACAAAGTTAAACCATTTTGAATCATAAAACCATTTATATTATCAAGTTCTCTTTGATACAATTTTTTAGTGTAATTTAGCGATCTCATTGGAGTGCGTTTTTTCATAGTCACTTTCATCCATATGCAGATATCATCAGCATATTGAACCAATTCAATATGATTAGACACAGATGATGGTAGGTCATGTGTTAAAATATTGAAAAGTATTGGTGCTACTTACTGATCCTTGTGGAATTCCATATGAAGTGGTTTTAATTTTGAGTAAGTGTGTCCTATTCTGGTCTGAATTGATCTATCTGCTAGAAAAGTCTTGAAATAATTATACATGCAACCTGATAAGCCAATGGATTTTAATTTATAAAGTAGTCTAGAGTGCCATACTTGATCGTACGCTTTTTTGATATCAAAGAAAGTAGCCAGTACATTTTTCCTTCTAGCAAACTGATGTTTAATTTGGGTTGTTAATTTGGTAAGGTGATCGATGGTTGATCTGCCCTTACGAAAACCTGCTTGATGTATTGGTATGATATTGTTCTTTTCGCAGTAGTGTAGGAGACGATTTAAAATTATTTTTTCCATCAGTTTCCCCGTATGTGACGTCAGAGCAATAGGCCGATAACTGTTTATGTCTGATTTTGGTTTACCAAGCTTGTGTATGGGAACAATAATAGATTGTTTCCATATTAATGGAATATTTCCAGACGACCAACATCTTTGTATGAATTGGTGAAGAAAGTTAACAAAATTAGCAGGTAAATGTTTGATTAATTCATTTGATATTCCATCAGGGCTACTGAAGTTCTTTTATTTCCATTGGAGAAAATGACATCCTTCATTTCTTTTAAGGTGATTGGGGCATTGATAAAATGGCTGTTATCTTCTATTGGATCATTGTATATTTCACTGGAAGATTCTTTCTTCGAAAAACTCTATCCTTTTCTGACAAGCCCTCTTTGCAACTCGTCATTGCAAACATTTCTGAGAAAGCTTCGGCCTTTTGTGAGTTAGAAGGAAATTCTTCATTTTTTACATGTACTGGATATTCTGGAAGGCATACTCCATTTTTCATATCCTTCACTTTTTTCCAAACCTTCTGAAGATCTGCATGATCAGAAACTTCATTTTTACAAAAGTTAGACCAATACTGCCGTTTGGCCTGTTCGTTGACTCTATTGCTATGTATTTTTGCCTTCTTCATATTTTTGTGTTTTTCTTCCTTCTTTTTGTCTTTGAGATATTCATTAAAGGCTTCTTTCTTCAATTGTTTAGCCTCTGCGCAAGCATCGTTCCACTAAATATTTCCTGAATATTTATTATCTTTCATTTGATTGCACTTCGGTATTGAAGAATCAGCTGCGTACAAAATTATCTCAGTAAATTTTGCATAAACACTATCTATGTTATCCGACTGAAGTTCTTCAATGTTATGCATTGACAACAATCTTTCAAATTTGTCCCAATCCGCATTTCTGTAATTATATTTAGGGATTTATCTTTTCTGAATCCTGACTTACTGGTTTGTCATTTAAACTGATAACAACGGGAAGATGGTCACTACCCAATGTATCCTTGACAGTATCCCATTCACAGTTGCATGCAATAGCTGGTGATATAAGTGACAAATCGATGGCAGATGGCTTATGTTTCGATATATCTGGGATTCTAGTTGCACTCCCATTATTGAGTAGATATAAAGCAGAATCAACAACATTTTCGACAAAACGGTTATTGATTGACCTGCCAACAGTGCATTCCTTGTCCCAAAAGGGAGAATGAGCATTAAAATCGCCCACTATCAACCATTTATCTTTCTGATCCTGAATCGAGCGTAGCCACTCCGTATTCTGTTCGTCTGGACCAGTTGGCAGATACACAGAAACTATATTCAAAATCAGCGATTCATTAAATTTTACTCTGACTGCACAGGCATTAATGTTTCTAGTATCTGTTGGAAAGGGTGGTACAATTTGCCTGTAATCCAGAACATCTTTGATATAAATAGCTGTGTTGATTTTTCCTTTTTCATCCTCAGATTGGTAGATTGGAGGATAAAAGTAGCCCTTAAGGATTGGGAGTTTCTTAGTGAATACATTTAGAGACTGCAATGCTAAAACATGGTACTTATTTGATGAAAGATGCTGCACAAGATTGTCCAGATTTGTGGAAATTGATCTACAATTCCAGTGCATTATTTGAATATTAGATTGCCTTTCCATTTTCTTCGGCATTTTTCCCTCCTGATTAACGCTGTGTTGTCTCAACAGCCTTGCGATTAAGAATGAACTCAGGGAAATAAATAAGAAATAGCTAACAATACCAGCAACAACAACAACAAAAGATAGTTGTGATAAGATAATATAAAAAAAATGCACAATTTCACTAAAAATTGACAACAGACTATTGATCTATATAAAATGCTTTGACAAAGAAAAACAAGGAATATGCGAATTATAGTCACTCAAGATGGGGTAAACAGTGATCTTGACTGTGATTTCCGCAGAAACTAAATCAACAGGTGTCTTTGTCTTTGGTTTAATACCACTGTGTACTCAACACGTCGAACATGTTGAACCAAGGGTCTCTGTATCCTGGGAGGGGCTGGTGTCCTCTGTAAGGTTGATATTTTCCGGTCTGTCGCTGGTTAGACAAACTCACTGTCTTCCTCGGCTTCTCCCAGAAGAATTTTCGAACGTGCCTTCCAACATTTCTTGCCAGAACACTTGACCCTCTAGGTGTAGGATGGAGGTTGTCTCTGAGTGCCCAGTTGTTGGTTGGTAGGTTGTTATGAGAAACAAAAGACACATTCTTGATTCCAAACAGATCTGAGGTTGTTAGAGCATTAAAAACCTCTCGCTTAATTTCCAGTTTGGGATCTTTGACTGGAGCAACTTTACTAACCACAACCTTCACTTTGGAATGGCTGGTGGCAAAGTCTTTGATAATGGAAGTAAACTCTTTGCTGACATGTCTTGGGTCTTTTTTCTGTAGGTCGTTAATCCCACAGTGGATAACTACTGCATCTGGTGGTTTTTCGTCAGTGTAAAGATTTGACTGAAGTGCCAAAGTAAGGTCTTCTGATGTGAATACTCGGCTTGTCTTGGCCTCAAAACCATAAGAAAGGCCCAGTCTGTTCCCATTCACTCCCTTATACACAGAATCATGAAGAATTACGACGTTCGGGAAGTCTTGTTTCTGTTCTTGTTTGGAACACTGAGTTCTGTGTTTTTCCTGTCTGATTTTTTTCGTCATGAAATTCTGACGTCATTTTATCTGGGTTCTTGGCTTCCTTATTTTCTTTTGATTTTTTATTTGCTTTCACCCTCCTATTCTCTGGTGTTGGTGCTGATGTTTTCTTGGGGTGTGATGCAGCAGGTAGGCATGATTTTGCAACGTCAGCATATGACTGAAGAGTGTGAGAAGTCAGATTGTCTGTTTGGGTAGGGCTGTCTGTTTTTGATGTGGAAACGTTAGATCTGACCATGTTAGCAATCATCTCGGTCTGCTTGAGTACGGTATTTTCGAGAGAAGCTATTCGTTCTGTTAGTGACTCGATCATGCTTTTCATCTCTTTTACCACACTCACTGCGACAGATATGGTGGTGTCTTCTGTCGTGCTGGTTTCTTCTCCATCCCCTTGACGTTCACGCTGAGCGGCTTGTGCTGATCGATTCAGGGCATCTTTAAGGAGGCATTCTTTGTTGTCACCTTTCTGAGCGCCGTTTTCTTTTTCTTTCTGTGGTGTCGTTGTTGAGCGGCTGCCTAGACATCTTGATCGAGTCAGTCTGGTCATGTTGATGGTAGATTTGCGGAAATTTTTAGGAGAGCCTAACCGAAACTTTCCTCACTGTCCGCCATCTTGTGTGTGTGTCCGCGCATAATTGTATATGTGTAGGTGTGCACGCGCACACGAGCGCACGCTTGCGCTTGTGTGTATATGGTGGGCGTGTGTGTATGTGTGTGTGATACGTCTAGCGTGCGCTTGTGCTTATGTGTATATGTGTGCACGTGCATGTGTGTTATGCTTGTGTGCCCGTGCGCGGTGTGTGTGTGTGTGTGTGTGTGTGTGTGTGTGTGTGTGTGTGTGTGTGTGTGTGATATGCCTTGCGTGCGCGCGCATGGTTGACAGTCTATGTATATGTGTGCATGTGCACACGCACGTAAGGTTGTACATGTGTACGTGAGCGGGCACGCATGCGCATGCATTGTGTGTGTGTGTGTGTGTGTGTGTGTGTGTGTGTGTGTGTGCACGTGCGTGTGTGTTTGTGTATCTGTATGTATCTGTTTGTGTTTGTGCATTTGATAAGTGCAAGAGCATGATTGCATATGTATATATTAGTCTGTGCGTGCGCGCATAATTGTATATGTGTAGGTGTGCACGCGCGTGCCTGCGCACGCTTGCGCTTGTGTGTATAGGGTGCGCATTTGTGTGCGTGCGTGTGTGTATGTGTGTGTTTGATATGTCTTGCGTGCGCTTGCGCTTATGTGTATATGTGTGTGTGTGCGTTGTTACGGTTTTGCGTCCGTGCGCGGTGTGTGTGTGTGTGTGTTTGAGCGCGTGCGCGCGCGCGCCCACGTTTGTTTGTGTGTGTGTGTGTGTGTGTTGTGTGTGTGTGTGTGTGTGATATGTCTTGCGTGCGCGCTTGGTTGACTTTATATATGTGTTCGTGTGCATACGCGTACAAGGTTTTAAATGTGTACATGAGCGGGCATGCATGCGCACGCATGTGTGTGTATGTGCACATGCGTGTGTGTTTGTGTCTGTATGTATCTGTGTATTTGTTCTTTTGATAATTGCGAGTGCATAATTACATATGTATTATTAGTCCATATGCGCGCATAATTGTATATGTGTAGGTGTGCGCGAGCACACTCCTGCACTTGTGTGTATATCGTGTGCGTGCGTGTGTGTGTGTGATACGTCTTGTGTGTGCTTGCGCTTTTGTGTATGTGTGTGCGCGTGCATTTGTGTTACGTTTATGTGTCCACGCGGTGTGTGTGTGTGTGTGTGTGTGTGTGTGTGTGACGCGTGCGTGTGTGTGTGTATGTGTGTGATATGCCTTGCGTGCGCGCGTGCATGGTCGACTATGTATATGTGTGCTTGTGTGAACGCACGCAAAGTTTTGAATGTCTACGTGAGCGGGCAAGCACGCGCATGCATGGAATGTAATGTAATGTAAAAGGATATTTATAGAGTGCTTTACCTCGCAAGAGCCAAAAGCGCATATTACAGAAAAGCATGATAAAATTATAATTCTAATTCAAGCGCGCGCGCGCGCGCACACACACACGCACGCACGCACGCACGCGCACGCACGCACGCACGCACGCACGCACGCACGCACACGCACGCACCACCACACACACACACACACACACACACACACACACACACACACACCGCCAAAAAAACATTCACACACGCAGACAGACACACGAGCGCGTTCAGCACCAGCAAACACGCGCACAGTGGTAAGTGGATATCGTTAATCAGTCCGAGGGAAAAGATGAGGGAGGTTTTTGAAGTCTCTAAAGAGTCCATATTACGCAGAGAAGAAGGGAGACTATTCCACAGAGCAGGTGCCTGGTAAGAGAAAGATCGTTGGCCAGGGAAAGTTTTCAGGCGAGCGGAGGGAAGCTGAAGCAGACGAGAATCGGTGGATGAGCGTAAGTTGCGAGATGGAACATAGAGATGGAGGAGGTCAGAGAGGTAGAAGGGAGCCAGATTATTCAGTGATTTGAAAACCAGGAGGAGAACTTTAAAGTCAATGCAAGATTGGGAGCCAGTGTAAGGATGACAGAGGAGCGGGAGATCAGACGGGCGGCAATGTTCTGAACTTTTTGAAGTTAGAGATGAGCGTTAAGGGACAACCGGCAAGGTGGGAGTTGCATTGGTCGAGCCGAGACACAACAAAAGCACATATTAGAATCTGTGCGCATGCATATGTCTGTGCACGAGCGTGTGTATTTGTGTATCTGTATGTATCTGTGTGTTTTTGCGTTTGATAAGTGCAAGCGCAGGATTGCATATGTTATATAAGTCTGTGCGCGCGCACATAATTGTATATGTGTAGGTGTGCACGAGCGCACGCTTGCGCTTGTGTGTATATGGTGCGCGTGTGCGTACGTGTGTGTATGTGTGTGTGATACATCTTGCCTGCGCTTGCGCTTATGTGTATATGTGTGCGCGTGCGTGTGTGTTACGTTTGTGTGTCCATGCGCGTTGTGTGTGTGTGTGTGTGTGTGTGTGTGTGTGTGTGTGTGTGTGTGTGTGTGATATGCCTTGCGTGGGCGCGCATGGTCGACTATGTATATGTATGCGTGCGTAAGGTTGTACATGTGTACGTGAGCGGGCACGCACGTGCATGCATGTTGTGTGATGTGTGCACGTGCGTGTGTGTTTGTGTATCTGTATGTGTCTGTGTTTGTGCGTTTGATAAGTACGAGAGCATGATTGCATATGTGTATATTAGTCTGTGCGCGCGCGCATAATTGTAAATGTGTAGGTGTGCACGCGCGCGCCTGCGCACGCTCGCGCTTGTGTGTATATGGTGCGCGTGTGTGTGCGTGCGTGTGTGTGTGTGTGTGATACGTCTTGCGTGCGCTTGCGCTTATGTGTATATGTGTGTGCGTGCGTGTGTTACAGTTTTGCGTCCGTGTGGTGTTCGTGTGTGTGTGTGTGTGTGTGTCTGAGCGTGTGTGTGTGATATGCCTTGCGTGCGCGCGCGCATGGTTGACTTTGTATATGTGTTCGTACGCGTACGTGTACAAGGTTTTAAATGTGTACGTGAGCGGGCACGCATGCGCATGCATGTGTGTGTATGTGCACGTGGGTGTGTGTTTGTGTATCTCTTTTGTGTATCTCGTTTGTGTATCTTTGTGTATTGTATCTCTTTGTGTTTGTGCAGATTTTACGGAAGAAAGATTTTTAACGACGTTTCTGGTGTGTTTGTAGAGATGTAATTTAAAGACATGTGTGAAAGTTTTAATTTTTTTTAATGACTTGTGAGTTGATTCTAACGTGGTGACAGCCCTGATGTGGCCCTCTGCGGTCGGCTGGGCTATAAGCAACATTATCTTATCTTATCTCATCTTGTGTTTGTGCATTTGATAAGTACGAGTGCATAATTGCATATGTATATATTAGTCGTGCGGCATAATTGTAAATGTGTAGGTGTGCACGCGCGCGCGAGCGCTCGCTTGGCTTGTGTATACATGGTGCGCGTGCGCGGTGCGGGCGCGCGCTGTGTGTGTTGTGTATGTGTGTGTGTGTGTGTGTGTGTGTGTGTGGTGTGTGGTGCGTGCGATGCACCTTGCTTGCGCTTATGTGTATATGTGTGCGCGTGCGTGTGTGTTACGTTTGTGTGTCCGTGCGTGTTGAGAGGTGTGTGAGGGTGTGGGTGTGTGTGTGTACGCGCGTGTTAGTGTGTGTTTGATATGCCTTGCGTGCGCGCGCGCATGGTTGACTATGTATATGTTTTCATGCGCGCACCCGCGCAGGGTTTTAAATGTGTACGTGAGCGGGCACGCACGCGCATGCGTGTGCGTGTATGTGCACGTGCGTGTGTGTTTGTGTATCTGTATGTTTCTGTGTTTGTGCGTTTGATAAGTGCGACAGCATGATTGCATATGTATATATTAGTCCGTGCGCGCGCGCATAGTTGTATATATGTAGGTGTGCGCGAGCGCGCTCTTGCGCTTGTGTGTATATGTGCGCGTGTGCGTGCATGTGTGTGGTGTGTGTGTGTGTGTGTGTGGTGTGTGTTGTGGTGCGTGTTCGTGCGTGTGTGTGTGTTTGTGTGTGTGTGCTGTGGTTGTGTGTGTGTGTGTGCGCGTGTTCGTGCGTGCGTTGTGTGTCGTGCGCGCGCACTCATGTTTTTGTATATGTGAGTCTCTGGGGAGGAGGGAGGGCCGCGTGAGTCGGCATTTTCGCGCAGCCATGTAAATTGATGTGTTTGTGGAGGAGAGACAGAATAGGGGAAAAGATGGGGATGGAGAGATGTTGAGGAAGGGGGCGGGGAGAGTTTGACAAATAGTACTGTTTTTGAATGACTTTGCCAGATATGTCCTAACCACATTTAATT
The DNA here is from genome assembly GCA_018398815.1 of Conus ventricosus. Lineage (NCBI taxonomy): Eukaryota > Metazoa > Mollusca > Gastropoda > Neogastropoda > Conidae > Conus > Conus ventricosus. The sequence continues at coordinate 107,290,652 of CM031597.1, read as the reverse complement.
CACGCAGTTGTTTGTTTCGCACAATGCTGGAGACACGAATTAATTTGGTGTTAGTCGCGGTGTTCTCTCTCTCTCTCTCTCTCCTCTCTCTCCTCTCTCTCTCTCTCTCTCTCTCTCCCTCTCTCTCTCTCTCTCTCTCTCTCTCTCTCTCTCTCTCTCTCTCTCTCTCTCTCTCTCTCTCTCCTCTCCTCTCTGTGTATTTGTACGCTTTTCCTATGTGTTTTACTATTCTTTACTGATGCATTGATATTTTATGTCATTGACTGTGAAGGTCATAAAGCTTGCTTTTACTATTCGTTTTGTTTTGTTGTTTTAAATAGATTGCCGTATTTATCACCAAAAGCTTACAGTAACAAATAACAAGCAAAACTGCTCTCAAATGTGAAAACTAGTAGAAGAAACGAAGTTTTTGTATTAGCAGTTTCCTTAATCTGGAGAATCTGACTGTGTAAGAGTCGGTAAAGTCTGGTCATCTTTTCTGAGTATCCATACTATATAAATGTGTCATTCTTGCTGCCATAGTGTGTGCTACTCCTACGTATGACCTACCTAAGGTACCATCAAAAGACATGCATGCGGTCTAATATTCAGAGAATATTTCCATCTACACAAATGCAAATCGAAGAAGATGGGGGTAATAGATCATGCCCAAAATATTTATTATTTGGAGACAGATACATTAAATATATACATGGAATGAAATGAGCAAGCACACTCGAGAGAGAAAACCCCAATAATGGTTTATGTGTTGTTGTTGTTTTTTAAACGGGAAGAATCCGACATCATTGCTACAACATCAAGTATCAGATGACGAAAGGTTTCAATATTCACAAGGCGAAGTTTGGGGATGCCCACTTGATTGATTAGTAATTACACTGGCAATTTCATACTGAGAATTTGATGACAACGGGAAAATGTCATTTTTTGGGTACACTATTTGATGCCTAACCATGGGATCAAGATACAAACAACAGTGTTCAATAAACCTCCGTTTGCACGGTCACCAGCCTCAACCGATGAAAAACCATTGATGAATAAGAAGTTTATATTTCAACCCTGCACAGTTTTTTTTTTATTTTTTGAAATACCATCTGTTGACAGCTGAGCTTTTGAATTAGCTTTTGGCAATGTGGCACAAACAAACATATTGAACTCATACCATGACGCTGGCTTACTGTCTATTTTCTGATTAAATAAAGTTGTCAAAAGCTGATCGTGTTTATTCGAAGTCTGTTTGAAATGAATTCAGAGACAAAGAAAGTATTGTTAGACTCTGGCAACGAGTATCTGAAAAGAACTAGACACACTATGTCTCTCGATCTCTTGAGCCGGCTAGAAATTATACAAATAAATCATACAGAAAATGCAATTTTGTTCTTTCATCTGTTTCATCAGGTCTAACAGTGCCTGTCATGCCTAACCGAGAGAACCGACAGGTCAAAACTGATAATGATTATGTTGCACTGACGACAAGTGAAAACGTTAACACTTTCTTCTCTGAGAAAGATGACACCGTAAACATTTTATTTTCTGAGACTCCAGAATGTATTAAAGACGTATATCAAATTATTAATAATAAAAAGATGGCTCAATCCTAAAAATCACGCACACGTTCTAGATTAAAAATCATGAAAAGTATAAGAATGATTTAGTCTTGGTATCACTAATATCCAACTTCTTTCACGTAGGTCCGTGTGAAGACGTTGAGGCATCGCAGTGAAGAACTATTCAGCAGAGTTGGTTGTGTTCAGAGGCCTTGGCTCTACAGACGGTTCCCTGTCTACTCTGCAATGCTGTCAGTCCATTCTTTTCTATCTTCCCTTGATCTCGCTCTTTGAACTCTCTCCTGGATGATTATTTTCAGCGGGGCTGTTGGTGGATCTTCATGACAATGCCAACTTGGTTTCTTTGCTTCGCTGGTGTGAGTAAATCTTCGATGTGCTGTTAGGTGGTCTGGCGCACTTGTTCAATGGTGATATAATCAGTATTTCTAATGCGTAGAATCTTGCAATGACAGCTCATTTCTTCGGTTGGGTTCTTTTTTCCGGTCTCATGTTCGCATATGCATACAGGAAAAAGAATAACACCCGTGCATGCAGGAACCAGATTTGTGTGTTACCGAGATGTTAATGTCTTTCCGTACAGGGTTCAGTCTGGACAGAACTGATGTCTTTGCTACTCTTGAGAGGATATCTGATTTCAATACCTTATCGCTGAAAATAAATGCCAGATATTTGAACTGTTTAACAGTTCCTAGCTTCTATCCGTGGTTAAATCAGTACTGGAGGTGTTGTGGCTGGCCAGTAGCTTGGTCTTCTCGGTGTTGATGTCCTTACTGTGTCTCGTAAATGTTTCATCCAGTGTTTTAACAAGTTCTTGTTCGGTGACCGCTAGGCCCTCGTGGTTATCTGCAAAATGAGGGTTCGTAATAACTCGTCATGCAGTGAGGATTGCGTTAACATCATCTTCAAGTGGATCGTCCATGATGCATTCCAGGACTACGTTGAGAAGTATTGGAGAGAAAAGTGCCCAGACGAATCGTAACTGATATGTGGGACCACTTTCCAATCACGCCGTTCGTGGATACTGCACTTTTTTTGGCGTATACTTGATGAGTGCTGTTGATGAACTTTGTCCTGATATCAACTCTTCATAACGGCCTATGGCACCTCTGGACAGACTCTGTCAAACGCCTGTCTGTAAAAACACGATAAACTCCTCCTGGTGTTTCGGGTGTTTTTTGACGAAGGGTTTACAGATCAGTTCGTTAAAACCTCAGCCTTTCAGACACAATAGTGTCTGTTTGCTAATGTAATCTATTCAGGATGTTTTCGAACATGTCGTTGCTAACAATGCTGAGCTAACCTTTTTGTTTCGGTTTTTTCTGGGAAAGTTTTTGAGGTTTGGTCCTGTAAATTTGGAAATTTTGTGAGGATTAGTAAACCAAAGTAAAGGGTGCCAAATTTTGTGAAGACAGCGGGTGTTCACTTTTTCCCTTTTTACGCCATTTTCAAGTGTTTTGCAGGTTTGTTTTTCTTTTGTTTACAGCCTTGCCATGTTTCGGGGACTTCAATCCCTTCTTTTTGACTTCTCGACACAGTGCTGGAAATTTATTTCCTTTTGAGGGAATCATGAACTTTTAAAGTAATTTGCATCTCTTTTGTTCCCCCTGTTTTTTAAAGAGCCAAAAGCAAATTTTTTTTTTCAATCTTAAAAAATGATGTTTTCTTTCGGTATGAGACATTTTTAAACGTTTTTTGCCCTGAGTCTTTGTCCTGTGTGATGTTGATTTTAATTTGCGTTAGTCCATTTTTACAGATTTTTTAAAAGGCTTTTTTTATGTTGTTATCCCGGATTTCTCAAGGTTTTTACAATCGTTTTTTTCACTCGTTTAATATTTCCTTTAGTATGCTGTTCTCTCCCATTCCGTCCTCATTTTCCTTTTTCCCCACATTTCCCTTCCTCATTTTTCCTTTATATTCTTTACAAATTGCTTTTTTTTTTATTCCCCTCTGCTAATAACAGTCACCCGTTCTCCAAAATTCTCATTCCGTCCATTTGTTTAGGCGTTTAAAATTCATCCCCTTTTTGAGTTTCTCCATCAGGGCTTCCGGCTCTCCCATCTTTTCTTTATGGCCCCGGGCCGCCCCCTTCATTTATCGTTTTTGTTGGTTTTCTTCTCTCCCTTTGGTCCATCTTTTTATTCTTTCCTGCGTTGTCGGCGTTTCCCCTCGACCCTCGTTGTTTTTTTTAAACATGGCCACTTTTCCTCCTTTTTACCGTTAAACGGTTTTTCGATTTTTCACTCCGGTTTTTTTGTCTATAAATTTATCCATCTGAGTTTTTCTGCTGTGCCACCTGTTTTTGTCAGTTTCCCCTCTCGACATGGGTTTTCCCCTCGTTTTATTCTCCTCCCCCTCCACCTCCTCGTCGTCTCGTCGTCTTTATCATTAATCTCTCCTCTCGGGGAGAGGGAGAGAGAGAGGGAGAGAGGAGAGAAGGTGGAGAGAGGAGGGTGGAGAGAAGAGGGGAGGAAAAAGAAGAGAGAGAGGGGAAAAGGAAAGGGGGGGAAAAAAAAAAGAAAAGGGGTTAAATGAGAAAAAGGGGGAAATTTTTTTAGGGGGAGAGAAGAAGACAGAGGAAGGGGGGAGGGGACAAAGAAGGGAAAAAAAAAGAAACTTTGGGGGGGAAAAGGAAAAGGGAAAAAAAAATTTTAAGCTAAAAGAAAAAGAAACAGGGGGGAAGAGAGAGAAAGAGAGAAGAGGAAAAACGGGGGAGAAAAAAAGAAAAAAAAAAAGGGAAATTCGCTTGGGGGGGGGAAAAAAAAGGAAAAAAAACCAAATTTTTTTAACCCTTTTTAAAACCCTTTTTTACTTTTTAAATTTTTCCCCAAACCCGTTTTATTTTTTAAATTTTTTTTCGATTTTAATGTTTTTATAGATTATTTTTTAACATTTTTTTTTTTTTGTGTTCAGTTTTTAACTTAAAGTCATCTTTTTGATAGCCCCTTTATTCAAAAAAATACATGGGAAAAAAATGCAATGCAAAACAAAAAATTTTCCCTACACCGGCCCGGATCAAAAAAGCCCAAAGGGTTTCACCCCCCCACACCCCCCTAACCCCCCTATATTTTATATATATATATATATATATATATATATATAATATATATATATATATATATATATCTTCAATCTAAGACATAAGAGCAAACTTTGTTTATAATTTAATATTTCTTGCAGTCATTGCAACACCAAGCTGCTCTGTAAGTTGCTGGAACGGTGCTCGGTACTTATCCTTGGAATTTATTTATATATAATATATATATATATATTAACATCGGCGGTGGGCAAACCAACAACCATCATGATGACAGAGCAACACGCTCGAAACAAATTTGTAGATAGTTTTAAGATTCCTCTTTTAATTTGTTTTAACTAATGTTGCTTCCCAAGGGGTTGAGCACTTAAAAAGTTGTTTTAGGCATTTTAAATATACTGATCTATATATATATTATATATATATATATATATATATATATTTATACATATATATATATACGCACGCACGCACAAACACATCACTCACACACAATAACACACACACACACACACCCACACACACACACACACACACACACACACACACACACACTATGGTGCGCGCGAGTGCGTGTATGCGAACAAGTCGAGGTTTAGACATTTTCAAGAAATTTGAAACTGTCGATTTTCCTGATGTGCGTGCGTGCATGCGCGCGCGCGCGCGCGCGAGCGCGTGTGTGTGTGTGTGTGCGCGCATGCGCGTGCGTTGTGTGTGTGCGTGCATGCGTGTTGTGTGTGTCTGTGTGCCTGTGTGTGTAATGCTGTTACTGGGGATATTACATTAACAATAATGTCAGATACGCATCTGCACTCACGATTTAATAAAACATCACTTTTAACCGTTGAGTGCGTTTAGTTGGTCAGCTGACGCGGTAATAAAAGTGCTTTTCCAGTGCCTATGGGCAGTCCCCTGACGTCATGCATTTTTCTTGAATTTTCATTCGTTACTATTTCTATCAACGGACTCAAATAGAGTTTGCGTACAAAGCCTTATATGTCTGTAGTCTTAAAATAATATCTAAATGACCACACGTGAGGGGAAAGCCCATTTATTCTCATCACTGACTGGATGACCAGGCAGCACTTCGTGTCTCGCTTGCAAAGATGGCGGCGCAACCTTCGACAAGCCAGCGACCAAATCAACGTATTTACACAGCTGAGCAGGCTCTGCTGATGATTTTTTGACAAAGACAATAATCTTTTATTCAACGACTAACACGAGCATGAAGGTGGATGATGATATGAAAAAAATCATTCCAGTATTGAAGCAAAATACTGTGCAGGCCATTTTTCAGTCACCAGCTTTAACGTACGAATTCTTTGTACACTTAGAACGCACCCTAATTGGAAAATACTTATAATATTCTTTATTAACTTTATTTGCGGGGGATAAGAAAGGAAGGGGGGGGGGGGTGGGGGTGGATAAAATGGTCGGGGGGAGGGGGGGGGGGGCAAAGGATTTTTGTTTTGTTTGTTTGTTTTTCTTTTTTCTTTAATACTGTCATCCGTTTTGACTTTAATTGATTAGTTAGTTGTTGGTTATAAGTATTTTGTTTCATGTTAATCTTCTCTTATGACTTGTGTAAAGATATTCACACTTACACATCCATAACTCACAACACACACACACACACACACACACACACACACACTCGCGTGCACGCGCACCCATACATATACACATACACACATTATGTGCACGCTCGCAATTACTTCCGTACACATTCACTTTTTTTTTTTTTTTTTTTTTTTTTGGTCTAATATCACGAATAGTGGATAGACGTTAAATGAAGGACACACACATGATAGTGGTGGAATTGCCGACCATATTCGTCAGTTATTGAGTAGGGCTCTGTGACCTCAGTGTGTGTTCAGCTGACTTGTGTCGAACGAGCCAGCCTCGTGTGTACTCTGCACTGCGTGCCGGTGGCCAGTGGTGTGATAGTCAGCGCGAGAGGGGGAGCGCGGCTTGCTTGCGGCGTGACACGGGCAGAGGGAAAGGTAGGGGAAGATGAGGGGTGAAAGAGAGGGTTGAAGTCCAGCAAGGGGGCGTGGTGGGGAGAGGGGGGGGGGGGGGGGGGGCGTGGTCGTGGACTGGTCAGTCTGCATCGAGTGTGAGCGTCTTGATAGACTTCCAAACTGTTTTACTTTCATTTACAGGTGTAGTGTGACAATACAAACTTTATTTTCAACTTTTTTGCTGTGTGTTCTTGTTTGGATGTGATAAATACATATGTTTTTGATCGTGCAAAAAATCTATCCAAATCTAAAAGCCTAAATACTTTTTATTATCAAAATTAAAACAAAAGAAGCCCAGATTCAAAATATTCATTCAATTTCCTTAAAAATGATATAGATTTCATTTTTCTATCTTTTGTAGTTTCTGAGCTAGAATTTTTTGTTAATTATCTGAGATTATCCAGGCACCTGGGAACACCTTTGTTTGTACTTTTGCGCACGGGCACATCCATGCGCGCGCGCGCGCGCTCACACACACACACACACACACACACACACACACACACACACACACACACACACACACACACACACCTCTCTCTCTCTCTCTCTCTCTCTCTCCCACACACACACACGCACGCACACACACGCGCGCGCGCGCGCGCGCGCACACACACCACACACACACACACACACACACACACACACACACACACACACACACACTGAAACAGGCATGCACGTGCGCGCTTGCTCCCTGGCGCGCTCACTGGCACGCACCATAGACACAGACACACACATAACACACACACACACACACACCACGCACGCACGCACGCACGCTCTCTCTCTCTCTCTCTCTCTTTCTCTCTCTCTCTCTTTCTCTCTCTCTCACCACACACACACCACACACACACACACACACACACACCACACACACACAAAACACACACACACATACACACACTCTTTCGGTCTATCATTAACTCTCTTCAGTTCTTTCCCTTGAATTTGATCGCCGGTGATCGACGGTTTTCTTCCCGAAATTATGGCATTATTCATCACACAAATATTATTTTAGAATAATGCGCAGAATGTTATGAAAAAAGAACATCCGTCATGCGAAATGCAAAAATCTCAAAAACTGTCGAGAAGTTAAAGGCAGCAACAAAGAACACTTTCCTACATCCCCCTTTTTGACCCAACTACGCAGTTCCAGTCCATACCGTCTAGACCTCTCGTCGTGAAAACAATAAGTTGATCAAGTAACAATTCGTGTGTGTGTGTGTGTGTGTTGTGTGTGTGTGTGTGTTGTGTGTGAAGGAGAGAGAGAGCGCGGGAAAGAGAGGAGTTTGTTTTGAGAGAGAGAGAGGAGAGAGAGAGAGAGAGAGAGAGTTTTGCAATCTTCACGTTCTTTTTATTCTTTGGTACACTTTTTTTTCCGTTCTTTTTTTTTTTTCTTTATTCTTTCATTTCTTTCGTACATTCTTTTGATTGTTCGTTTGTTTCATTCGTTCGTTGTTTTGTTTGTTTGCTTGTTGTTTTTGTTATTGTTTTCGTTTTTTTTTTTTTTTTTTTTCGTTTTTGTTTGTTTGTCGGTAGGTCACCTCGTACGAGAGAGAGAGAGAGAGAGAGAGAGAGAGAGAGAGAGAGAGAGAGGAGTTTGTGTTTGTTTTACAATCGTTTATGCCTTTTCATTCTTTTGGTACACTATTTGTGACTTTTTTTTGTTTCTTCATTTCTTTGGTACATTCATTTGATTGTTCGTTTGTTCATTCGTTCGTTGTTTGGTTTGTTTGCTTGTTGTTTTTTGTTATTGTTGTTGGTTTTTTTCCGATTTTGTGTGTGTTTGTTTGGTCGGTAGGTCACCTCGTAAGACACACACACACACACACACACACACACACACAACACACACACACACACACACACACAACATATGAGGGCAGGATGTAAAAAAGCTGGAAAGCTTATCTTTACCCTGAATAAAGATAATTTTGACTGACTGACACACACACACACACACACACACACACACACACACACACACAACAACACACACACACAGAGAGAGAGAGAGAGAGAGAGAGAGAGGAGAGAGAGAGAGAGAGAGAGAGGAGTTTGTTTTACAATCGTTTATGTTCTTTTCATACTTTGGTACACTATTTGTGTACCAAATCTGGAAGAGCAGGGAGATCAGCTTTCCTACAAAGATGAAGCTGACAGTCCCTGGTGCTGTCCATCCTGCTGTATGGCTGCGAAAGCTGGACCATGACAGCAGAGACCACCAAGAGAATCCAGACGTTTGAAACTAAATGCTTCAGGCGCTTGCTCGGGATCTCTTGGCAGACCGGAAGACAACGACCTTGTGAGGAGCCAAATAACATCACTTGCAGGCCCCCAAGAACCCCTCTTGGCAACAGTCAAGAAGAGGAGCTGTCGTGGTTTGGGCATGTCATACGCCACAATTCACTGCCCAAAACAGTCATCCAGGGCACGCTGGAAGGCGCAGACGAAGGGGACGACAAGCCAAATGCTGGATGGACAACATCAAAGAATGGACCAGGATGGATGGCCTACGCTGATGCGACAGGCAGAGGACAGGGCCGGATGGCGGTGCCTGGCTTCGAGAGGTCTCTCAACTCTCCTCTACGCCCATCATGGGCAAGAGAATGATGATGATGATGACACTATTTGTGACTTTTTTTTCTCTTTTTTTTTTCTTCATTCCTTCATTTGTTTCGTACATTCGTTTGATTGTTCGTTTGTGCATTTGTTTGTTTGTTTTGTTTTTCTTTTCGTTTTTTGTGTGTCGGTAGGTCGCCCGGTCGCAGATACACACGAAGGAGCGAGTCAACACTACTGAAGACGGCTCGATTTAAAGCAAAGCATATTAATCGAGATGTGAAGAACTTGAGAGAGAGAGAGAGGAGAGGGAGAGGAGGAGAGAGAGAGAGAGGAGTTTGTGTTTGTTTTACAATCGTTTGTGTTCTTTTCATTCTTTGGTACACTGATTTTTTTTTTTTTCGTTCTCTTAATTTTTTTTTGTTTCCTCATCCTTCATTTCTTTCACACATTCGTTTGATTGTTCGTTTGTTCATTCGTTCATTTTTTGTTTTGTTTGCTTGTTGGTTTTTTTTTCCCCGTTTCTTTTTAGTTTGTTTGGTCGGTAGGTCGCCCGGTGCTCGTCCAGTCGATTCATTTGTTCAGTCGTTCAGTCAGTTAATAGCTCAGTCATTCGTTCAGTCAGTCATTCGTTCAGTCGGTCGTTCAGTCATTTATTCGCTCAGTCGGTTAGTCCGTCGTTCAGTCATTTATACGATAAGTCGGTTGTTCAGTCATTCATTCGTTTAGTCGGTCAGCAAATCGTTCAGTCAGTCACTCGTTCGGTCGGTCGGTCGGTTCGGTCGGTCGGTCGGGTCGGGTCGTTTATTCATTCATTGTTCAGTCGGTCAGTTGATCGTTCAGTCGTCAGTTGATCGTTCAGTTGGTCAGTCGTTCAAATATTCAATCGTCCAATTGGTCGTTCAGTCGGTCAGCCGGTCGTTCAGTCAGTCGTTCAGTCGGTCAGCGCCGGTCGTTCAGTCAGTCATTCGTTCAGTCGGTCAGCCGGTCGTTCAGTCAGTCGTTCAGTCGGTCAGCTGGTCGTTCAGTCAGTCGTTCGTTCAATCGGTCAACCGGTCGTTCAGTCAGTCATTCGTTCAGTCGGTCAGCGGTCGTTCAGTCAGTCATTCGTTCAGTCGGTCAGCCGTCGTTCAGTCAGTCGTTCAGTCGGTCAGCCGGTCGTTCAGTCAGTCATTCGTTTAATCGGTCAGCCGGTCGTTCAGTCAGTCATTCGTTCAGTTGGTCAGCCGGTCGTTCAGTCAGTCATTCGTTTAATCGGTCAGCCGGTCGTTCAGTCAGTCGTTCGTTTAATCGGTCAGCCGGGCGTTCAGTCAGTCATTCGTTCAGTCGGTCAGCCGTTGTTCAGTCAGTCGTTGGTTCAGTCGGTCAGCCGGTCGTTCAGTCGGTCAGCCGGTCGTTCAGTCAGTCATACGTTCAGTCGGTCAGCCGTCGTTCAGTCAGTCATCGTTCAATCGGTCAGCCGGTCGTTCAGTCAGTCGTTCCTTCAAATCGGTCAGCCGGTCGTTCAGTCAGTCGTTGGTTCAGTTGGTCAGCCGGTCGTTCAGTCAGTCGTTCGTTCAATCGGTCAGCCGGTCGTTCAGTCAGTCGTTCGTTCAATCGGTCAGCCGGTCGTCGTTCAGGCAGTCATTCGTTCAGTCGGTCAGTCGGTCGTTCAGTCATTCGTTCAGTCGGTCAGCCAGTCGTTTCAGTCAGTCGTTCGTTCAGTCGGTCAGCCGGTCGTTCAGTCAGTCATTCGTTTACGTCGGTCAGCCGGTCGTTCAGTCAGTCCTTTGTTCAATCGGTCAGCCGGTCGTCGTTCAGTCAGTCATTCGTTCAGTCGGTCAGCCGATCGTTCCAGTCAGTCGTTCGTTCAATCGGTCAGCCGTTCGTTTAGTCAGTCATTCGTTCGGTCGGTCAGCGGTCGTTCAGTCAGTCATTCGTTTAATCAGTCAGCCGGTCGCTCAGTCAGTCATTCGTTCAGTCGGTCAGCCGGTCGTTCAGTCAGTCGTTTGTTCAGCGGTCAGCCGGTCGTTCAGTCAGTCGTTCAGTCGGTCAGCCGGTCGTTCAGTCAGTCTTCGTTCAGTCGGTCAGCGGTCGTTCAGTCAGTCATTCGTTCAATCGGTCAGCGGTCGTTCAGTCAGTCGTTCGTTCAATCGGTCAGCCGGTCGTTCAGTCAGTCGTTCGTTCGTCGGTCGCCGGTCGTTCAGTCAGTGTTCGTTCAATCGGTCAGCGGTCGTTCAGTCAGTCGTTCGGTCAGCACGGTCGTCGTTCAGTCAGTCATTCGTTCAGTCGGTCAGCGGTCGTGCAGTCAGTCGTTCGTTCAATCGGTCAGCCTTTCGTTCAGTCAGTCATTCCTTCAGTCGGTTTGCGGTCGTTCAGTCAGTCGTTTGTTCAGTCGGTCAGCCGGTCGTGCAGTCGTCGTTCGTTCAGCTGAGGACGTACGGTATGGCACAGATGCAGGGAATGACATGGGTGGGGGTACACGGGGCGCCGATGCTGGTCGTGACAAGGATGAGTGTACGTGGACGGGGGGCGGGGAGAGTGCGATCGGATGCAGGGTATGCCATGGGTATGAGGTGTCGCGGATGCAGGGTATGCCATGGGTATGAGGTGTCGCGGATGCAGCGCACAACCTGGTTGTGGGTATAGAGGACGGGAAGACAGCGCACAACATGGTTGTGGGTATAGAGGACGGGAAAGACCGCGCACAACGTGGTGTGGGTATAGAGGACGGGAGAAGACAGCGCACTACATGGTTGTGGGTATAGAGGACGGGGAAGACAGCGCACAACATGGTTGTGGGTATAGAGGACGGGGAAGACAGCGCACAACGTGGTTGTGGGTTATAGAGGACGGGAAGACAGCGCACAACATGGTTGTGGGTTATAGAGGACGGGAAGACAGCGCACAACGTGGTTGTGGGTATAGAGGACGGGAAGACGGCGCACAATGTGGCTGTGGGTTATAGCGGACGGGAAGACAGCGCACAACGTGGTTGTGGGTATAGAGGACGGGAAAAAACGGCGCACAACGTGGTTGTGGGTTATAGAGGACGGGAAGACGGCGCACAATGTGGCTGTGGGTTATAGAGGACGGGAAGACAGCGCACAACATGGTGGTGGGTATAGAGGAGGGAAGACAGCGCAGAACGTGGTGGTGGGTATAGAGGACGGGGAAGACAGCGCAGAACGTGGTGGTGGGTATAGAGGCGGGGAAGACGGCGCACAACATGCTAATCGGTATAGAGGACGGGAAGACGGCGCACAACATGCTAGTCGGTATAGAGGACGGGAAGACGGCGCACAATGTAGTCGGTATAGAGGACGGGAAAGACAGCGCACAACATGGTGGTCGGTATAGAGGACGGGAAGACAGCGCACAACATGGTGGTGGGTTATAGAGGACGGGAAGACAGCGCACAACATGGTGGTGGGTTATAGAGGACGGGAAGACGGCGCACAAATGGTGGTGGGTATAGAGGACGGGAAGACAGGGCACAACATGGTGGTGGGTATAGAGGACGGGAAGACAGCGCACAACATGGTGGTGGGTATAGAGGACGGGAAGACAGGCAGCCACAACATGGTTGTGGGAATAGAGGATGGGGAGACAGCGAACAACATGGTTGTGGGTTATAGAGGACAGGATGACAGGGCACACGTAGTTGTGGGTATAGAGGACGGGAAGGACGGCGCAAAACATGGTTGTGGGTATAGAGGACGGGAAGGACAGCGCACAACATGGTTGTGGGTTATAGAGGACGGGAAGACATATCATTATTACTCCGTCCAGGCCATCATTCATGAGTCTTGCCCAATCATCGATAACCAGCCCATTTACTTCATTCCAAGTAGTTCATACACATTCACCACAGGTATGACAAGTCCATCATTACATCCATGTTTCCTTCGTCGACAAATAAACCTCCTTCAAAAACACCGCAATGTTGCTTTTATCATGTTCACTTTTAACTCTAATGAGGAGACAGCCCTGCTCAGATTATTCAGCTGGCGTTGTACGCCAACTATCGTTTCTGAAAAGAAAACGATGTCATCTGGTAATAGTAGGATAATGATTCTAACATACCATCTGGAAATCGTCCACATGAAGGCCATTATTGATAAGCTCAATGGCTAGCTCATTAACAAACATAGAAAACAACGCAGGGCTACAGACATTACCTTTGTATTACCGCAGCATCACACTTAATAAAATCTGTCAGAGTGTGGAATCACTTCTTACCCTCGTTTTAACTACTTGCCACATAGCTCTAATACACTGAATAATTTCCCTTGACGCCGTTTTCAAGTAATACTGTCCATAAAGCTTTCTATTGATGGAATCAAAGGCTTTTTCAATGGCAGTATAAACGCAGCATAAAATTTACGATTTAAAGAAAATTGTTTTTGAACAAACGCAAGAAGAGTAAACATATGACCGATAGTTGAGTAACCCTTTATAAAGCCACCGTGATGTTTCTCCGTGATTTTATTACACCCAATCCACTGCTGTAATTGTATATTAATGATGGTCCTATTCAATTTATTACTAACGACAACTTAAGAGATACGTCTGTAATCATTAGCATTTATTTACATCGCCTTTCTTGATATTGGGTAAAAGTTACAGACTCTGTTCAGTTTTCTAGGAAGATACCATCATCAAAAATCTATTAAAGAGCTAGTAAAAAGTCAACAACCTTAGCTCCAGCATTCTTCAACGATTCATCAATAATCAGGTCCAGTTGATTTGTTAGATTTGATTTTCCGCATGGCTAATATGAATTCTCTTTGCAAATGGGGGCGATTAAAAATACTCAACCTCTCCCTCATCGTTGACACACGAAAGTTCATCATCATCTGGAATATCTTTATTCAACAAATGTTTAAAGTGCTCATACCATGTATCCGGGAGATATTATTCTTATGATGTCTTCTTTCAAATGAAGCTTTTTAAATTGTTTTACAGAACTCTGCTGTGAGAGAAGAGATCTTATAATTTTATCTAGCAGGTTTTTATGGAATGTTTTCTTCTGCTTCAAAAGGTTTTTATATTCTCTTCTTGCAATAACATAATCACCACTGTCGCCGTCGTCCAAATTGCGAAGCCATACTCTCAGAAATTTCAGTGCTTCTCTTTTCATTACCAAACAGACACTGTCAAACCAATCATCCTTCTTAACGCAGTTCCGTACTTGCACACATTTTTTGATACATTCAGCACTGGTTTTGATACAATCATTAAACACCTTTAAGGCTTTATTTACACCAACATTAATAAAACCTAAAGCCTCATTAAATTTTGAGCACATTTCCTCTTTGCACAAATTGTCTCTGTAAATCAAGGCATAGTCATCATTCCACACAAACTTATCGCAGACAGTGGCCTTAACAGTCTTCATAGATTTGTCGTCATTTTCTGTTGATTAGTCATGGTGAAAAAATTCAAAGGTAAATGATCGGATTCGATCCGTTCAGAAACAAACAAATAATACGAATCACAAAAACTAGAGCAAAAAACTTCAGATACGAGGAAACGATCATTTACGCTGCTTCAGCTGTCTGCTGTGCATGTATAATAATAATAATAATAATAATAATAATAATAATAATGACAATTTCTATAGCGCCCATCCTAACAACGTAAGCTACAGGGCGCTTTACAAGTTTTAACAATTCAACATATAAAAAAAAATATAAGCAGAAACACACACACACACACAAACACACACACGCACACACACACACACACACACACACACACACACACACACACACACACGCAAACACACACACACACACACACACACACACACACAAACACACACACAAACACACACACAAACACGCACGCACGCACACGCACACACACACACTGGGACATAATGTTGCATACATAAACACACTATATGACGGTGAATAGCTCATTTGTACACGAGCAAAGTGTGCAACTGAATATTTCAGGTGGTATCCTGCAACTGGCGTTTGAAGTGCAGATTTGAAAGTCGGGAAGGAGGAGGTATGACGTAGATGGAAAGGCAGTGAATTCCAGAGTATTGCCGCAGGAAATGTGAATGCTCTAGAACCGTGCTGCTTTCGGTTATATGGGGGAATTCGAAAAATTCGGTCATCAGAGGAAGAACGGAGGGGACGTGTAGGAAAATATATTTCGAGGCGATCAGCGAGATAGGTAGGCGCTTCACCTGTGTTAACCTTATAACATAGAAAGGCCGACTTTTCTGAATTCTGTGATCGATTTTGAGCCAGTATAATTTCTTCAAGAGATCCGAAGTATGGTGCTGTTTGGGCATCTTGAAGATAAGGCAAACATGGCGATCGCCCTGACATACACCATTCATAAAATACAAATCAAAAGCAACCAGAAATCTAGCAACAACTTACCACAGTTATTCAATACAATATCATGAGAACAACGATCTGTGCAGGGTGGCTGACTTTTCATTTGCAAACAGGAACCGAAAACATCAGTAGACAAGTCAGGAGAAAACTTTGCCGTCCAGCTGTTCAGATCACCACATACTACTACATCGGTGTCATCAAGTGAACACAAGCAGTCTGCCAACATCCCTCCATCATAGAAATACCATCATCAACATTAAAAGAACAGTAGAAAGGAGAACCTTCAGGTTAAATATACGCACAAACCAAAGCAATATTTTTCAGTGTCCAAAAAGCGATGTTTTTAAGAATTAAAAAGACGCACACGTTAGAGCAATCAACATCTACAAAAAATATGTATTGAACGAATTCTTGTTTTATTGAGCAAACGAGTCCTCCAGGTCGTCTCCCTGATGACACAGTTTTACAGCAGCTTTAATAAAGGCTTTATACCCGACAAACACGTCCATGTTAAATGATTGAAGCAAGGTTTCACCAAAGCAAATAAAAACAAAAACCACAGGCACAGGAAACAAATGCATTGTCAATAACGTTTGAGAGTAACCATTTACGTTCCAAGAGAGAAGCTTGAACACTTTATTCTTACATATACGGAAGTCCAGACCTCGGTTATCAACATGACTGTTATCAAATACAGTTTGTTATACATATATTACATTTCGCTATCCACCTCATATTTAGAAGAACCAGTATTCAAACGCATATCTTTCGCACCATGAAACGAATTCAGATGACTACCAGTGCCAACGCTCACACTGTCCACAACACTGTCGTTAAAAGCACGAGCTAAACAGTTAGAGCCACGCACGTGGAGGCCGGAACGGCCATTCTTTCCACGGTTGTAAAGCAATCTTTTCTCGCCTTGTCTTGTTTCTCGCTTCTTTCAGATGAGTGAGCCTCCGTCTGATGTCGCGGACTCTACTGGTAAAATCCTCGCCGACAAGGATGTTCGTTCCTTTCAGGTCAGTCTTAGCCCTTAAAACATGAACCTTGTCCTTATTAGAGGAGCATCTGGCAGTGATGGGAGAGTCGCGCTTGGCATTTAAACGATGTGCTCTGTCAAACTCCACCCCATTCACGCCCAACTTCTCCGCAGCCAAATCTTTCAACATTCGCTTGCAGTAATCACTGTTCTCACTGTCACTTCTACTCAATCCATAAAACAGTAAATTATGTCGCCTTGATCGCCCTACCAGATCATCTGCCTTCTTTTCTGGTCACTCAGTTCTGTCACCCAGTTCAGAGTTCACTTTTTGCAGGTCTTTGTTCTGAGCACGCACTTCAACCACCTCCACCCTGAGACCCTTCACTTCATTCCGCAGCGCAGCATACTGTTCACTAAGGGTCTTCACATCCATTTTCACATCGTCCAGCTTACTGTCCATAGCCTTGCTGGTTCTGCCCATTCCCAGTAGCTTGGTCATGAAGTCAGCCATGGTGAGTTCGGAGCTCGTCGGTCTGGATACAGGAGAGTCATCAGAGCGGGCAGAACACCTTTCCGCACTGGCACCGCACGTAGCGTAACCCAGGCGTGTCTGCTGCACGCTGTCTGGCTTGACCGGGACTGCAGGTCAGGGTTCTGCCCAACGTCTCCACACTGCAGTAACAGTCCACCTCAAAACAACACGAGGAGTAAACCAGCCCATACACCGTCACTTGGCCGGCGTGGCGTCAAAATGGATATCCTCATTTTTTTTTTTTTTTTTACTGTTCTTTTGTACATAAAATGCAGAAATATCAACGGACAACAACCCCGTATTGTCCGGAAAGGAAACGCCATCCAACGGCATGGTGCAAATACTAATTACATGCACAAACTCGGTCACAAGCACAAACAGGAACCGTCAAAAAAGACGAAAAACTTGAAGAGACTTTCACACTACGTCTTAGCCCAACTCCACGTTGAATTCACCCAACAGAGAGAGAGAGAGAGAGAGAGAGAGAGAGAGAGAGGAGAGGAGAGAGAGAGAGAGAGAGCAGTGACACAGATAAAACAGACACAGAAACAGAAAAGCAGATGAAAACAAAAGCAGAAACACACACACACACACACACACACACACACACACACACACACACACACACACAAACGCGCGCGCGCGCACGAGCACGCTGAGTATCAAGTTCTGTCAATATCCTCCACCTCCATTTTAGCCTCCTTTCATCCATCTTTCTTTTCATTACTTTTCTGTGTGGGTAACATTTCTGAAAGTGTCAACCCTATCCTTTTCTATTCTCTAACTTAAAACTCGAGCAAGTTCTCTCTTATACTCTCATCTCTTGAACCTTTCATGCAAGAGTGCTCGCCCTTTCCCCGATCGGAACTTCTCTCTTTATGGGCACTCTTGCCACCGGCCTCAATGCACATGCAGACGAGGAGGCCAGACGGGAATAGAGAGACAGACAGCGGCAGGAAAAACGTATGTGGATGAATACTCGTTGTCTGACTTGACAATCCTGTACTCACCGTCTTTTAAGCGTAAGTATTTTGACATTTGGTGTTTATTCCTCTTTTTTTTTGCTAGACTTTCCGTTTCTTTACTTTGCTGTTATGGACAAAGAAAGGGAGAGAATGAGAGGGCAATGTAAGAAGAAAATAAAAGGGAAGAGACTAGATGGGGGAAACATGAGACAAAAAAAAATGAATATAGAGAGAGAGAGAGAGAGAGAGAGAGAGAGAGAGAAGCGTCCAGCCAGATACATTTTCTCTAAAACCTTTCCTGCATCCTTGTCTTGTTGTTTTTCTTCTTCTTTTTCTTGTTGTTGTCGTTGTCGTCGTCGTCGTCGTTGTTGTTCTGCTTCTTCTCTTTACTTGGTGGGGAGAGGTTCTCTC
>CM031597.1:107259583-107271236 GCA_018398815.1 Conus ventricosus | reverse complement strand
CAGCAATTGTCAATGTGTGGGGCAGGCGGCCTTGTGTGTATATGGTGGGCGTGTGTGTATGTGTGTGTGATACGTCTAGCGTGCGCTTGTGCTTATGTGTATATGTGTGCACGTGCATGTGTGTTATGCTTGTGTGCCCGTGCGCGGTGTGTGTGTGTGTGTGTGTGTGTGTGTGTGTGTGTGTGTGTGTGTGTGTGTGTGTGTGATATGCCTTGCGTGCGCGCGCATGGTTGACAGTCTATGTATATGTGTGCATGTGCACACGCACGTAAGGTTGTACATGTGTACGTGAGCGGGCACGCATGCGCATGCTTTGTGTGTGTGTGTGTGTGTGTGTGTGTGTGTGTGTGTGTGTGTGCACGTGCGTGTGTGTTTGTGTATCTGTATGTATCTGTTTGTGTTTGTGCATTTGATAAGTGCAAGAGCATGATTGCATATGTATATATTAGTCTGTGCGTGCGCGCATAATTGTATATGTGTAGGTGTGCACGCGCGTGCCTGCGCACGCTTGCGCTTGTGTGTATAGGGTGCGCATTTGTGTGCGTGCGTGTGTGTATGTGTGTGTTTGATATGTCTTGCGTGCGCTTGCGCTTATGTGTATATGTGTGTGTGTGCGTGTGTTACGGTTTTGCGTCCGTGCGCGGTGTGTGTGTGTGTGGTTTGAGCGCGTGCGCGCGCGCGCCCACGTTTGTTTGTGTGTGTGTGTGGTGTGTGTGTGTGTGTGTGTGTGTGTGATATGTCTTGCGTGCGCGCTTGGTTGACTTTATATATGTGTTCGTGTGCATACGCGTACAAGGTTTTTAAATGTGTACATGAGCGGGCATGCATGCGCACGCATGTGTGTGTATGTGCACATGCGTGTGTGTTTGTGTCTGTATGTATCTGTGTATTTGTTCTTTTGATAATTGCGAGTGCATAATTACATATGTATATATTAGTCCATATGCGCGCATAATTGTATATGTGTAGGTGTGCGCGAGCACACTCCTGCACTTGTGTGTATATCGTGTGCGTGCGTGTGTGTGTGTGATACGTCTTGTGTGTGCTTGCGCTTTTGTGTATGTGTGTGCGCGTGCATTTGTGTTACGTTTATGTGTCCACGCGGTGTGTGTGTGTGTGTGTGTGTGTGTGTGTGTGGACGCGTGCGTGTGTGTGTGTATGTGTGTGATATGCCTTGCGTGCGCGCGTGCATGGTCGACTATGTATATGTGTGCTTGTGTGAACGCACGCAAAGTTTTGAATGTCTACGTGAGCGGGCAAGCACGCGCATGCATGGAATGTAATGTAATGTAAAAGGATATTTATAGAGTGCTTTACCTCGCAAGAGCCAAAAGCGCATATTACAGAAAAGCATGATAAAATTATAATTCTAATTCAAAGCGCGCGCGCGCGCGCACACACACACGCACGCACCACGCACGCGACGCACGCACGCACGCACGCACGCACGCACGCACACGCACGCACACACACACACACACACACACACACACACACACACACACACACACACACCGCCAAAAAAACATTCACACACGCAGACAGACACACGAGCGCGTTCAGCACCAGCAAACACGCGCACAGTGGTAAGTGGATATCGTTAATCAGTCCGAGGGAAAAGATGAGGGAGGTTTTTGAAGTCTCTAAAGAGTCCATATTACGCAGAGAAGAAGGGAGACTATTCCACAGAGCAGGTGCCTGGTAAGAGAAAGATCGTTGGCCAGGGAAAGTTTTCAGGCGAGCGGAGGGAAGCTGAAGCAGACGAGAATCGGTGGATGAGCGTAAGTTGCGAGATGGAACATAGAGATGGAGGAGGTCAGAGAGGTAGAAGGGAGCCAGATTATTCAGTGATTTTGAAAACCAGGAGGAGAACTTTAAAGTCAATGCAAGATTGGGAGCCAGTGTAAGGATGACAGAGGAGCGGGAGATCAGACGGGCGGCAATGTTCTGAACTTTTTGAAGTTAGAGATGAGCGTTAAGGGACAACCGGCAAGGTGGGAGTTGCATTGGTCGAGCCGAGACACAACAAAAGCACATATTAGAATCTGTGCGCATGCATATGTCTGTGCACGAGCGTGTGTATTTGTGTATCTGTATGTATCTGTGTGTTTTTGCGTTTGATAAGTGCAAGCGCAGGATTGCATATGTTATATAAGTCTGTGCGCGCGCACATAATTGTATATGTGTAGGTGTGCACGAGCGCACGCTTGCGCTTGTGTGTATATGGTGCGCGTGTGCGTACGTGTGTTTTATGTGTGTGTAAATACATCTTGCCTGCGCTTGCGCTTATGTGTATATGTGTGCGCGTGCGTGTGTGTTTACGTTTGTGTGTCATGCGCGTTGTGTGTGTGTGTGTGTGTGTGTGTGTGTGTGTGTGTGTGTGTGTGTGTGATATGCCTTGCGTGGGCGCGCATGGTCGACTATGTATATGTATGCGTGCGTAAGGTTGACATGTGTACGTGAGCGGGCACGCACGTGCATGCATGTTGTGTGTATGTGTGCACGTGCGTGTGTGTTTGTGTATCTGTATGTGTCTGTGTTTGTGCGTTTGATAAGTACGAGAGCATGATTGCATATGTGTATATTAGTCTGTGCGCGCGCGCATAATTGTAAATGTGTAGGTGTGCACGCGCGCGCCTGCGCACGCTCGCGCTTGTGTGTATATGGTGCGCGTGTGTGTGCGTGCGTGTGTGTGTGTGTGTGATACGTCTTGCGTGCGCTTGCGCTTATGTGTATATTGTGTGCGTGCGTGGTTACAGTTTTGCGTCCGTGTGGTGTTCGTGTGTGTGTGTGTGTGTGTGTCTGAGCGTGTGTGTGTGATATGCCTTGCGTGCGCGCGCGCATGGTTGACTTTGTATATGTGTTCGTACGCGTACGTGTACAAGGTTTTAAATGTGTACGTGAGCGGGCACGCATGCGCATGCATGTGTGTGTATGTGCACGTGGGTGTGTGTTTGTGTATCTCTTTTGTGTATCTCGTTTGTGTATCTTTGTGTATTGTATCTCTTTGTGTTTGTGCAGATTTTACGGAAGAAAGATTTTTAACGACGTTTCTGGTGTGTTTGTAGAAGATGTAATTTAAAGACATGTGTGAAAGTTTTAATTTTTTTTAATGACTTGTGAGTTGATTCTAACGTGGTGACAGCCCTGATGTGGCCCTCTGCGGTCGGCTGGGCTATAAGCAACATTATCTTATCTTATCTCATCTTGTGTTTGTGCATTTGATAAGTACGAGTGCATAATTGCATATGTATATATTAGTCCGTGCGCATATTGTAAAAGTGTAGGTGTGCACGCGCGCGCGAGCGCTCGCTTGGGCTTGTGTATACATGGTGCGCGTGCGCGCGTGCGCGCGCGTGTGTGTGTGTGTGTGTGGGGTGTGGGGTGTGTGTGTGTGTGTGTGTGTGCGTGCGATGCACCTTGCTTGCGCTTATGTGTATATGTGTGCGCGTGCGTGTGTGTTACGTTTGTGTGTCCGTGCGTGTTGAGAGGTGTGTGAGGGTGTGGGTGTGTGTGTGTGTACGCGCGTGTTAGTGTGTGTTTGATATGCCTTGCGTGCGCGCGCGCATGGTTGACTATGTATATGTTTTCATGCGCGCACCCGCGCAGGGTTTTAAATGTGTACGTGAGCGGGCACGCACGCGCATGCGTGTGCGTGTATGTGCACGTGCGTGTGTGTTTGTGTATCTGTATGTTTCTGTGTTTGTGCGTTTGATAAGTGCGACAGCATGATTGCATATGTATATATTAGTCCGTGCGCGCGCGCATAGTTGTATATATGTAGGTGTGCGCGAGCGCGCTCTTGCGCTTGTGTGTATATGTGCGCGTGTGCGTGCATTGTGTGTGTGTGTGTGTGTGTGTGTGTGTGTGTGTGTGTGTGTGGTGTTGTGCGTGCGTGCGTGTCGTGTGTGTGTCGTGCGTGTGTGTGTGTGTGTGCGCGTGTTCGTGCGTGCGTTGTGTGTCGTGCGCGCGCACTCATGTTTTTGTATATGTGAGTCTCTGGGGAGGAGGGAGGGCCGCGTGAGTCGGCATTTTTCGCGCAGCCATGTAATTGATGTGTTTGTGGAGGAGAGACAGAATAGGGGAAAAGATGGGGATGGAGAGATGTTGAGGAAGGGGGCGGGAGAGTTTGACAAATAGTACTGTTTTTGAATGACTTTGCCAGATATGTCCTAACCACATTTAATTCACGCAGTTGTTTGTTTCGCACAATGCTGGAGACACGAATTAATTTGGTGTTAGTCGCGGTGTTTCTCTCTCTCTCTCTCTCTCTTCTCTCCCCTCTCTCTCTCTTCTCTCTCTCTCTCTCTCCCTCTCTCTCTCTCTCTCTCTCTCTCTCTCTCTCTCTCTCTCTCTCTCTCTCTCTCTCTCTCTCTCTCTGTGTATTTGTACGCTTTTCCTATGTGTTTTACTATTCTTTATGATGCATTGATATTTTATGTCATTGACTGTGAAGGTCATAAAGCTTGCTTTTACTATTCGTTTTGTTTTGTTGTTTTAAATAGATTGCCGTATTTATCACCAAAAGCTTACAGTAACAAATAACAATCAAAACTGCTCTCAAATGTGAAAACTAGTAGAAGAAACGAAGTTTTTGTATTAGCAGTTTCCTTAATCTGGAGAATCTGACTGTGTAAGAGTCGGTAAAGTCGGTCATCTTTTCTGAGTATCCATACTATATAAATGTGTCATTCTTGCTGCCATAGTGTGTGCTACTCCTACGTATGACCTACCTAAGGTACCATCAAAAGACATGCATGCGGTCTAATATTCAGAGAATATTTCCATCTACACAAATGCAAATCGAAGAAGATGGGGGTAATAGATCATGCCCAAAATATTTATTATTGGAGACAGATACATTAAATATATACATGGAATGAAATGAGCAAGCACACTCGAGAGAGAAAACCCCAATAATGGTTTATGTGTTGTTGTTGTTTTTTAAACGGGAAGAATCCGACATCATTGCTACAACATCAAGTATCAGATGACGAAAGTTTCAATATTCACAAGGCGAAGTTTGGGATGCCCACTTGATTGATTAGTAATTACACTGGCAATTTCATACTGAGAATTTGATGACAACAGGGAAAATGTCATTTTTTTGGGTACACTATTTGATGCCTAACCATGGGATCAAGATACAAACAACAGTGTTCAATAAACCTCCGTTGCACGGTCACCAGCCTCAACCGATGAAAAACCATTGATGAATAAGAAGTTTATATTTCAACCCTGCACAGTTTTTTTTTATTTTTTGAAATACCATCTGTTGACAGCTGAGCTTTTGAATTAGCTTTTGGCAATGTGGCACAAACAAACATATTGAACTCATACCATGACGCTGGCTTACTGTCTATTTTCTGATTAAATAAAGTTGTCAAAAGCTGATCGTGTTTATTCGAAGTCTGTTTGAAATGAATTCAGAGACAAAGAAAGTATTGTTAGACTCTGGCAACGAGTATCTGAAAAGAACTAGACACACTATGTCTCTCGATCTCTTGAGCCGGCTAGAAATTATACAAATAAATCATACAGAAAATGCAATTTTTGTTCTTTCATCTGTTTCATCAGGTCTAACAGTGCCTGTCATGCCTAACCGAGAGAACCGACAGGTCAAAACTGATAATGATTATGTTGCACTGACGACAGTGAAAACGTTAACACTTTTCTTCTCTGAGAAAGATGACACCGTAAACATTTTATTTTCTGAGACTCCAGAATGTATTAAAGACGTATATCAAATTATTAAATAAAAAGATGGCTCAATCCTAAAAATCACGCACACGTTCTAGATTAAAAAATCATGAAAAGTATAAGAATGATTTAGTCTTGGTATCACTAATATCCAACTTCTTTCACGTAGGTCCGTGTGAAGACGTTGAGGCATCGCAGTGAAGAACTATTCACAGAGTTGGTTGTGTTCCGAGGCCTTGGCTCTACAGACGGTTCCCTGTCTACTCTGCAATGCTGTCAGTCCATCTCATCTTCCCTTGTCTCGCTCTTGAAATCTCTCCGGGATGATTATTTTCAGGGGGGCTTTTGGGTGATTTCATGAAAATGCCAACTGTTTCTTTGCTTCGGGGGGTTTGGTAAATTTCGATGTCTGTTGGTGTCGGGGCGCACTTGTTAAAGGGTGTATAATCAATTTCTATGCAAAACTTCAAAACAGCTATTTTTTCTTGGTTTTTTTTTCCGGTCTCTTTTCGCATAGCAACAGGAAAAAAAATAAAACCCGGCATGCAGGAACCAGATTTGTTGTTACCGGATTTTAATGTTTTTCCCGAAAGGGGTTCTTTGACAACTGTTTCTTTCTACTCTTGAAGGATATCTGTTTTTCATACTTATCGCTGAAAATAAATGCCAGTTTTTTTGAACTTTTTAACATTCCTAGCTTCTTCCGTGGTTAAATAAACTGGGTTTGGGGCGGGCCATAGCGGGGCTCTGGGTGTTGATGTCCTTAAAGTTCTCGTAAATGTTTCATCCTGTTTTAACAAGTTCTTTTTCTGACCGCTAGGCCCTCGTGGTTATCTGCAAAAGGGGGTTGTAATAATCGTCTGATAGGATTGCGTTAAATCATCTTCAAGGGGATCGCCCAATGATTCCAGACTACGTTGAAAATATTGGAGAGAAAAAGATGCCCAAAAATCGAACTAAGTGGGCCCTTTTTCCAATCACGCCGTTCGTGGATACTGCCTTTTTTGGCGATATTTTGGAAAGTGCTTTTTGAAAATTTTGTCCTTATCAACTTTCTTCAAGGGCCTATGGCACCCGGGAAAACCCTTGTCAAACGCCGTCTGTAAAAACACGAACAACTCCTCCGGGTTTTCGGGTGTTTTTTTGACGAAGGGTTTACAGATCAGTTCGTTAAAACCTCAGCCCTTTTAACAAATAGGGTTGTTTGCAATGAATCTTTCAATATTTCAAAAAATGTGTTGCTAACAATGGACAACCTATGTTTCGGGTTTTTTGGGAGGTTGGGGGATGTCCCCGTCAAAAGGGAAAGTATGATTGTGACCCAGTCCGGGCCCAAATTTTTTTAAGACGCAGTGGTATCACTTTTTTTCCTTTTACGCCATTTCAATTTTTTTGCAGGTTTTTCTTCTTTTCACCTTGCCCTGTTTCGCGACTTCAATGCTTCTTTTTACTTCTCGACACAGTGCTGGAAAAATCATTTCCATTTGATGAAACTGAAATTTAATTTTGCTCCCTCTTGCCGTTTGTAAAAGACCCAAAACAAAGTTCTTCAATCTTCTAATGATTCTTTCTTATGAGAAAAGTTAAAGCTTTGCCGGTCTTTGTCCGAGGGGTTTGAATTTAAAATTTTCGTTATCCATTTTTTTACAGATTTAAACTTTTCTATTTGTTACCCGGGATTTCTCAAGGTTTCACACCGTGTTTTCTTCGTTTTAAATTCTCCATAGTATCGTTCTCTCCCATTCCGTCCGTCATTCCTTTTCCTCACATTTCCCTTCCTCATTTGCCCATCATTTTCACACTTTCATTCTTTTTATCCCTCGCTAATCACCGTCACCACTTCTCCAGTTTCTCATTCCGTCCATTTGTCATGCTAAAGTTCCCTTTTTTATTTTCCCATCCTCGCCCCCACATCTTTTTTTTTTCCCGTCCCATTTTTTATCTTTTGTTTTTTCCCCTTTTTCCCCCCCCGGATAGGTTTTTCCCCCGTCGTTGGTTTGTTTCCCCTCCCGCTTGTTCATTTCAACATTCCACTTTTTCCCCTTCTCCCGTTCATCGGTTTTACGATGTTCACATCCGTTTCTGTCTATCATTGATCCATCTGACGTGTTCTGCTCGTGCCACCTCGTCTGTCATTCATCACTCTCGACATGTCTTCCTCTCGTTCATTCTCCTCGTCCTCCACCTCCTCTTCGTCGTCGTCATCGTCGTCGTCGTCATCATCATCATCTCTCACTCTCTCGGGAGAGAGAGAGAGAGAGAGAGAGAGAGAGAGGAGAGAGAGAGAGAGAGAGAGAGAGACAAACCGAAGGACAAAGACAAAGATACACATGGCTAAAAGAGAAAAACAAATTTTGAGAGCTAGAGACAGACAGACAGAGAGACAGAGAGAGAGAGAGAGAGAGAGAGAGAGAGAGAGAGAGAGAGAGAGAGACAGAGACAGAGACAGAAAGGGAGAGACAAAGATATTAATGTCTAAAAAAAGAAAAAGAAATTCAGAGAGAGAGAGAGAGGAAAATGAAATCGCTTGGAAATTATTTTCAAACGCACTTTTATAAACCATTTTCATACTTATTGCACGCATTGTTTTACTGTTTAATCATCCCAACCTGTTTTATTTAATTTTCTTTCGATTTAATGCTTTTATAGATTATTTCATTAACATTTTTTTTCTTGTGTTCAGTTGTAACTAATATCATCTTCTGATAGCCATTTCATTCAATAACTACATGGAAACGTGCATATGCACACAAATATGCGTACACACGGCTACGATCAAACGCAAGGTTACACACACCACACACCCACACACACACACACACACACATATATATATATATTGTTGTTGTTGTTGTTGTGTTAGTCTCGGGAGACGATGGATTTTCGCCCTTTGCGAATGTTTCAGTTGGTCATACAGCATCTGCTGTGGCTGTATAGACCCACATGGGAGTGGCAGTCTCTGCTGCATTTGATGCACTTGAAGGCCGAGTCAGCTGCTGGCAGCAGCTGCTTGTTCTTTCTCTGTGCGCGCTTGTCATCGGCAAGCTTCCGGAGCTTCTCTTCGCCAGCTTCCAGCCCAGTGTTCACAGTGTGTCTCCAGCTGGATCTGTCCCGAGCAAGCTCTTCCCAGGTGTTGGTGTCGATGTCGAGAGCCTTCAGGTCGCGCTTGCAAACATCCTTGAAGCGGAGTTGTGGTCTTCCAGTTGTTCTTTTGCCAGAGGCAAGCTCTGCGTACAGAATGTCTTTGGGGATCCTGCCGTCGTCCATTCGACGCACATGACCAAGCCACCTGAGGCGACGCTGACGGAGAAGAGTGGTCATGCTGGGAATCTTTGCACGCTCAAGCACAACGTTGTTTGTCACGCGGTCACTCCATGTGATCCCAAGTATGCGCCGGAGACAGCGCATGTGGAAGGCATTTAGCCTCTTCTCTTGTGAGGCATACAGGGTCCAGGATTCGCTGGCGTACAGGAGAGTGCTTAGCACACAGGCTCGATACACAGCAATCTTGGTGTTCAATGTTAACATGCTGTTGTTCCACACTCTCTGAGATAGTCTGGCCAGGGTGGTAGAGGCCTTGCCAATCCTTCTGTTGATCTCCGTATCCAGAGAGAGGTTGTCGGTGATGGTGGAACCGAGGTACGTGAACTGGTTAACGGCCTCTAATTCATGGTTGTTGATGGTGATGCGGGGTTGTTCAGCATCCTGAGCCATCACATTCGTCTTCTTCAAGCTTATTGTCAGGCCAAACTCATCACAAGCTTTTGCAAAGCAGTCCATCAGACTCTGTAACTCTGCTTCGGTGTGGGTGGCCAGAGCAGCGTCATCTGCAGAGGAATATCTCTCCTGGCATTGTAGGCAAAGTATTTGCAAGAGTCGTCCTTAACAGGCTGCAGAGGCTCGCTGACAGAGTGTACCCAGAGTCGCAGTGCGGGTTCCGCTCGGAGAGATCAACCATTCGACATGGTCTTCTCCATCAGACAGCTGCAAGAGAAATGCAGAGAGCAGCACAAGCCCCTCTTTCTGGCCTTCATTGACCTGACCAAGGCATTTGATCTTGTCAGCAGAGACGGACTCTTCAAACGTCCTAGCGAAGATAGGCTGCCCACCAAGACTTTTGAGTGTGATCCAGTCTTTCCACGACGACATGAAAAGGCACAGTGCAGTACGATGGCTCGACATCAGATGCCTTCAACATACGCAGTGGAGTCAAACAGGGCTGTGTCCTCGCTCCCACCCTCTTCGGCATCTTCTTCGCTGTCCTGCTGAAGCACGCCTTTGGGACATCAATTGAGGGTGTCTACCTTCACACCCGATCAGATGGCCGACTGTTCAACCTGGCTCGGCTGAAGGCAAAGAGCAAAGTACGGGTAGTGACCATCAGAGACATGCTGTTTGCAGATATATATATATATATATATATATATATATATATATATATATATATATATTATATATATATATATATATATACACGCACGCACGCACAAACACACACTCACACACAATAACACACACACACACACACACACACACACACACACACACCACACACACCCACACACACACCACACACACACACACACACACATGCGTGCGCGCGAGTGCGTGTATGCGAACAAGTCGAGGTTTAGACATTGTTTTTTCAAGAAATTTGAAACTGTCGATTTTCCTAAGGGCATGCGCGCGTGCGTGTGTGTGTGTGTGTGCGCGCGTGTGCGCGTGCGCGCGTGCGTGTGTGTGTGCCTGTGTGTGTAATGCGTTACTGGGGATATTACATTAACAATAATGTCAGATACGCATCTTGCACTCACGATTAAATAAAACATCACTTTTAAGTATTGGATTTGTATTTGCGCACGGGCACATCCATGCGCGCGCACACACACACACACACCACACACACACACACAACACACACACACACACCCACACACACACACACACACACTCTCTCTCCTCTCTCTCTCTCTCTCGCTCTCTCTCCCGCACGCGCGCGCGGCGCGCACACACACACACACACAACACACACACACACACACACACACACACACACACACACACACATCACACTGAAAACAGGTATGGACGTGCGCGCTTGCTCGCTGGCGCGCTCACTGGCACGCACCATAGATAAGACACACGCACACACACACACACACACGCACACGCACCGCACACACACACACACACACACACACACACACACACACTCTCTCTCTCTCTCTTCTCTCTCTCTCTCTCTCTCTCTCGCTCTCTCTCCCGCAACACGCACGCGCGCGCGCGCGCGCACACACACAACACACACACACACCACACACACACACACACACACACACACACACATCCTTAAAGCAAGTTCAACTTAAATATCTTAAATCATCTTTCGTACCAAATTTGTTGAACAAAGAAGATCATAATGTTATTATTAAAGATTCAGGTGACGGCTCTCTGCTCCTGCGACATCTATATCCTCATTACCACAAAAAGGCAATAGAGTCCGTGATTGGTGAAGTTGTGTCTGTCAAAAAGTTAAGAGATGATAGTTTTTTATTCAGTGCAGAAATGAGAGACAAAGTAAGAAGCTGATGCAGACACAAAGCATTGCTGGTATAGCTGTTGACACTACTAAGCCCTAAGTAAAAAACAGTTGGTATTGTTTTCAAGGACCTGGATGAGATGTTTCTGTCTTCTGTTCCAAGTATTGTGAGCGGGGGTCCGAAAATCGGTTCTTAAAAACGGGAAAAAAAGTGACAATAATTACTTTCAAACTTCAAGCACTTCCAGAAAATTAGTATTGACAATGTTGTGTTGAAGATACACCCCTATTGTGCGCCAATAAAAAGGTGTACGTGTTGTCAGCGGTCTGCATCACACCAAGAAACACTGTTTAAGTAAAGTACAGATATGGGAGCAAGTGGTTCCCCAAATGTTTTCATTTTTTAAAATCCCC
>CM031597.1:107244944-107257444 GCA_018398815.1 Conus ventricosus | reverse complement strand
TCGTTCGGTCGGTCCTCGGACATTCGTTAGTACAAATTTTCGGTCGATCGCTCTGCTCAGTCATTCAATCGCTCGGTCAGTTAGTCGGTCGTTCAATCATTCATTCGTTCAGTCGGTCGTTCAGTCATTTATTCGCTCAGTCGGTTAGTCCGTCGTTTATTTTATTTATACGATAAGTCGGTTGTTCAGTCAGTCATTCGTTCAGTCGGTCAGCTATCGTTCAGTCAGTCATTCGTTCAGTCGGTCGGTTGGTCGTTCATCAGTCACTCGTTCAGTCGGTCGGTCGGTCGTTCATTCAGTCATTTGTTCAGTCGACAGTTGACTCATGAGTCATTCATTCGTTCAGTCGGTCAGCTGATCGTTCAGTCGGTCAGTTGATCGTTCAGTTGGTCAGTCGTTCAGATATTCATTTGTCCAATCGGTCGTTCAGTCGGTCAGTCCGTCGTTCAGGGCAGTCGTTCGTTCAGTCGGTCAGCAGGTCGTTCAGTCAGTCATTCGTTCAGTCAGTCGTTCGTTCAGTCGGTCAGCCGGTCGTTCCGTCAGTCGTTCGTTCAGTCGGTCAGCCGGTCGTTCAGTCAGTCGTTCGTTCAATCGATCAGCCGGTCTTTGTTCAGTCAGTCATTCGTTCAGTCGGTCAGCTGGTCGTTTCAGTCAGTCATTCGTTCAGTCGGTCAGCCGGTCGTTCAGTCAGTCATTCGTTCAGTCGGTCACCCGGGTCGTTCGTTCAGTCATTCGTTCAGTCGGTCAGCCGGTCGTTCAGTCAGTCGTTCGTTCAATCGGTCAGCCGGTCTTTGTTCAGTCAGTCATTCGTTCAGTCGGTCAGCTGGTCGTTCAGTCAGTCATTCGTTCAGTCGGTCAGCCGGTCGTTCAGTCAGTCATTCGTTTCAGTGGGTCAGCCGGTCGTTCGTTCAGTCATTCGGTCAGCCGGTCGTTCGTTCAGTCATTCGTTCAGCCGGTCGTTCCGTCTGTCGTTCGTTCAGTCAGTCGTTCGTTCAGTCGGTCAGCCGGTCGTTCAGTCAGTCATTCGTTCAGTCGGTCAGCCGGTCGTTCAGTCAGTCGTTCGTTCAGTCGGTCAGCCGGTCGTTCAGTCATTCATTCAGTCGGTCAGCCGGTCGTTCCGTCTGTCGTTCGTTCAGTCAGTCGTCGTTCAGTCAGTCAGCTGGTCTTTTCAGTCAGTCATTCGTTCAGTCGGTCAGCCGTCGTTCAGTCAGTCATTCGTTCATCGGTCAGCCGGTCGTTCAGTCAGTCATTCGTTCAGTCGTCAGCCGGTCGTTCCGTCTGTCGTTCGTTCAGTCAGTCATTCGTTCAGTCGGTCAGCCGGTCGTTCGTTCAGTCATTCGTTCAGTCGGTCAGCTGGTCGTTCAGTCAGTCAATTCGTTCAGTCGGTCGTTCGTTCAGCCTGAGGACGTACGGTGAGACACAGATGCAGGGAATGACAGGGGTGGGGTACACGGGGCGCCGATGCTGGTCGTGACAAGGATGAGTGTACGTGGAAGGGGGGCGGGGAGAAGTGCGACTCGGATGCAGGGTATGCCATGGGTATGAGGTGTCGCGGATGCAGGGTATGCCATGGGTATGAGGTGTCGCGGATGCAGGGTATGCCATGGGTATGAGGTGCCGCGGATGCAGCGCACAACCTGGTTGTGGTATAGAGGACGGGAAGACAGCGCACAACGTGGTTGTGGGTATAGAGGACGGGAAGACAGCGCACAACGTGGTTGTGGTATAGAGGACGGGAAGACAGCGCACAACATGGTTGTGGGTATAGAGGACGGGAAGACAGCGCACAACATGGTTGTGGGTATAGAGGACGGGGAAAACAGCGCACAACCTGGTGGTGGGTATAGAGGACGGGAAGACAGCGCACAACCTGGTGGTGGGTATAGAGGACGGGAAGACAGCGTATAACATGGGTGGAAGCATGGCGGTCGCGGTTGCTGGGCGTGACATGGTGGGGTGACAGCGAGGGGGTGCAGATGCAGGGCGTAACATGGGTGGGGCGCACAATTGGAACCGATTTTAGGGCTTGACATGGTGGGAGCAAGCGGGAGTGGGGGGTGGGAAAGAGAATGAATGTGCAAGACTTGCAAGACATGGGTGAGGTACACAGGGGGTGCGGATGCAGAGTGTAACATGGGTGAGGGTACACAGGGGGTGCGGATGCAGGGTGTAACATGGGTGAGGGTACACAGGGGTGCGGATGCAGGGTGTAACAGGGTGAGGGTACACAGGGGGTACGGATGCAGGGTGTAACATGGGTGAGGGTACACAGGGGTGCGGAATGCACGGTGTAACATGGGTGAGGGTACACAGGGGGTGCGGATGCAGGGTGTAACATGGCTGAGGGTACACAGGGGGTGCGGATGCAGGGTGTAACATGGGTGAGGGTACACAGGGGGTGCGGATGCAGGGAGTAACATGGTTTAGGGTACACAGGGGTGCGGATGCAGGGAGTAACATGGGTGAGGGTACACAGGGGTGCGGATGCAGGGTGTAACATGGGTGAGGGTACACAGGGGTGCGGATGCAGGTGTAACATGGGTGAGGGTACACAGGGGTGCGGATGCAGGGTGTAACATGGGTGAGGGTACACAGGGGGTGCGGATGCAGGGTGTAACATGGTGAGGGTACACAGGGGGTGCGGATCAGGGTGTAACATGGTGAGGGTACACAGGGGGTGCCCGATGCAGGGGGTAACATGGGGGAGGGTACACAGGGGTGCGGATGCAGGGTGTAACATGGGTGAGGGTACACAGGGGGTGCGGATGCAGGGAGTAACATGGGTGAGGGTACACAGGGGGTGCGGATGCAGGGAGTAACATGGTGAGGGTACACAGGGGTGCGGATGCGGTGTAACATGGGTGAGGGTACACAGGGGGTGCGGATGCACGGTGTAACATGGTGAGAGTACACAGGGGGTGCGGATGCAGGTGTAAAAATGGGGGAGGGTACACAGGGGTGCGGATGCAGGGTGTAACAAAGGGTGAGGGTACACAGGGGTGGGGGATGCACGGTGTAACATGGGTGAGGGTACACAGGGGTGCGGATGCAGGTGTAACATGGTGAGGTACACAGGGGTGCGGATGCAGGAGTAACATGGGTGAGGGTACACAGGGGGTGCAGATGCAGGGTGTGCATTGGGTGGGGGTACAAAAGGGGTGCAGATGCAGGTGTACATTGGGTGAGGGTACACAGGGGTGCAGATGCAGGGTGTGCATTGGGTGGGGGTACACAGGGGGTGCAGATGCAGGGTGTACATTGGGTGAGGGTACACAGGGGTGCAGATGCAGGGTGTACAATTGGGTGACAGTACAGGGAGCGCAGATTTCAGATCTTGACATGGGTTGGGGGATGGGGTGGGGGGGGGGGGGGGGGGGGCGGGATAGGGATAGGCGGGTGCGTAGAATTCAGGGCATGACATGAGTGGGAATATGGGGGGTGCAGATTTCTGCACCTGACCAGAGGGCAGAGGGGCATGAATGAAGGGCATGACGCGTGACATGGTGAGTGTATTGGGCAGAAGGGACATGGATGATGAAGGGCGTGACGTGAGTGTCTTGCTGGAGTGGAGGGGGCGCGGGGCGCATATGAAGGGCGTGACATGGATTTCTTCGCGTTAGGGCGGCGGGCGGGTGAAGGGCGTGACATGGTATCTCAGTGGGGCATGGGGCGCTGATGAAGGGCCTTACATGGCGGCTGTATTGGGGAAGAGGGGGCAGGGATGAAGAGCGTGATATGGTGGATGTCTTCCAGAGATGGGTGGGGGGGGGGGGGGTAAAAGACATGATAAGTGTTGGCTTATTGGTGCAGGGTGTGTGACGTGGATGGGCAAGGAGGGTGTGCACGGATGCAGGTCGTGGCATGGTGTGGGTGATGGGTGGGGAAAGCACGGGTGCATGATGCGAAATGGATGGGCGAACGTGGGGGAGCATGGGGAGGGAGAGCGAGGAGAGACAAAGTGCGCAGGGTGCGTCTTATATGGGCACACGTGGGAGGTGGGTGGGGAGGAGCTAATGCAGGGTGTGACATGGATGGTGGGGAGGGTGTTGCGGATGCTGTATACAACATGGTGGCGGGTGTGGATGACGTTCATACAGCGTATAACATGGGTGGGACGGAGGGCGCGTCATGGGTGGCGGAATGAGGTCAGGGTATGGGGGAAGGAGCGGGACATCGGTGAGACCGGGGGGGGGGGGGGGGGATGGGTGGGTAGATATTCAGCACCTGACATAGGTGGAGTAGCGTAAGTTTGGTGGAGGCTGATTTCAGGCCGTGACATAGATAAAGGACAGAGGGGTGGATAAACGGCGCCAAGTGGGTGAGCGTTATGGGGCGGGGGTGGGGTGGGGGGTGGGGCGGTGGGGTGGGGCTGATGAAGAGCGTGACGTGATGGGCGTATTGCTGCAGAGGGATCGGATGAACGACGTGAAATGGGTGTCTTACTGGGACACAGGGATCGGATGAACGACGTGAAATGGGTGTCTTACTGGGACAGAGGGATCGGATGAACGACGTGAAATGGGTGTCTTACTGGACAGAGGGATCGGATGAACGACGTGAAATGGGTGTCTTACTGGGACAGAGGGATCGGATGAAGGGCGTGAAATGGGTGACTTACTGGGACAGAGGGATCGGATGAACGACGTGAAATGGGTGTCTTACTGGGACAGAGGGATCGGATATAAACGACGTGAAATGGGGTCTTACTGGGACAGAGGGATCGGATAAGGGGCGTAAAATGGGCGTCTTACTGGGACAGAGGGATCGGATGACGACGTGAAATGGGTGTCTTACTGGGACAGAGGGATCGGATGAACGACGTGAAATGGGTGTCTTACTGGGACAGAGGGATCGGATGAACGACGTGAAATGGGTGTCTTACTGGGAAAGAGGGATCGGATGAAGGGCGTGAAATGGGTGTCTTACTGGGACAGAGGGATCGGATGAACGACGTGAAATGGGTGTCTTACTGGGACAGAGGGATCGGATGAGCGACGTGAAATGGTGTCTTACTGGGACAGAGGGATCGGATGAACGACGTGAAATGGGTGTCTTACTGGGACAGAGGGATCGGATGAACGACGTGAAATGGGTGTCTTACTGGGACAGAGGGATCGGATGAGCGACGTGAAATGGGTGTCTTACTGGGACAGAGGGATCGGATGAACGACGTGAAATGGGTGTCTTACTGGGACAGAGGGATCGGATGAAGGGCGTGAAATGGGTGTCGTCGTACTGGGACAGAGGGATCGGATGAGGGCGTGAAATGGGTGTCTTACTGGGACAGAGGGATCGGATGAAGGGCGTGAAATGGGTTTCTTACTGGGACAGAGCAATCGGATGAAGGGCGTGAAATGGGTGTCTTACTGGGACAGAGGGATCGGATGAGGGGCGTGATATGGGTGTCTTACTGGGACAGAGTGATCGGATGAGCGACGTGAAATGGGTGTCTTACTGGGACAGAGGGATCGGATAAAAGGCGTGAAATGGGTGTCTTACTGGGACAGAGGGATCGGATGAAGGGCGTGAAATGGGTGTCTTACTGGGACAGAGGGATCGGATGAGCGACGTGAAATGGGTGTCTTACTGGGACAGAGGGATCGGATGAACGACGTGAAATGGGTGTCTTACTGGGACAGAGGGATCGGATGAGCGACGTGAAATGGGTGACTTACTGGGACAGAGGGATCGGATGAACGACGTGAAATGGGTGTCTTACTGGGACAGAGGGATCGGATGAACGACGTGAAATGGGTGTCTTACTGGGACAGAGGGATCGGATGAACGACGTGAAATGGGTGTCTTACTGGGACAGAGGGATCGGATGAACGACGTGAAATGGGTGTCTTACTGGGACAGAGGGATCGGATGAGC
Organism: Conus ventricosus; assembly: GCA_018398815.1. Taxonomy (NCBI): domain Eukaryota; kingdom Metazoa; phylum Mollusca; class Gastropoda; order Neogastropoda; family Conidae; genus Conus; species Conus ventricosus. Next base: position 107,251,570 of record CM031597.1, on the reverse strand, counting down.
GACGTGAAATGGGTGTCTTACTGGACAGAGGGATCGGATGAACGACGTGAAATGGGTGTCTTACTGGGACAGAGGGATCGGATGAACGACGTGAAATGGGTGTCTTACTGGGACAGAGGGATCGGATGAACGACGTGAAATGGGTGTCTTATGGGACAGAGGGATCGGATGAACGACGTGAAATGGGTGTCTTACTGGGACAGAGGGATCGGATGAAGGGCGTGCGTAAGTGTCTAATTGGAGCCGAGGGGGTGCAAATAAAGGGCGTGACATGGGCATAGGGAAGGGGGAGGGGTGCTGGAGGAGCGTGCAGGGCATGTCATGGGTGGCGGAATGGGGTTGGGGTAGGGGGAGATAGAGGGTGCAGCATCATTTCAGGACGGGGCATGGATGGGACTGAGGGGGGGGGGGGGGGGGGGGAGGTTTTTAGTGCCTGACATGGGGTAGCGGAAGGTAGGAGGCTGATTTCGGGGCATGACTGGAGGAAGGATAGAGGGGGCGGATGAATTGCGTGGCATGGGTGGGGTTTGGGGGAGGAACATTAGATATCAGAGCGTGACGTGGCGGGGTGTAGGCGGGAGCAGATAAAGGGCAATGTGAGTGGCTTTGGGGCAGAGGGTACATGGAGGTGCTTGACACTGGTGAGCGTATTGGGGCAGAAGGGGAGCGGATGGAGGGGGCTTGAAATGTGGACGCTTTGAGCAGGAGGCCATGGATGAAGGGAGTAATGTGGTGATGTATTGGGACAGAGGGGGCGGATAAAGGGCTGACATGATGGGTGTATTGGGACAGAGGGGGCGGATAAAGGGCATGCAGATGGGTGTATTGGGACAGAGGGGGCGGATTAAAGGGCATGACATGATGGGTGTATTGGGACAGAGGGGGCGGATAAAGGGCATGACATGATGGGTGTATTGGGGCAGAGGGGGCGGATAAAGGGCATGACATGATGGGTGTATTGGGACAGAGGGGGCGGATAAAGGGCATGACATGATGGGTGTATTGGGGCAGAGGGGGCGGATAAAGGGCATGACATGATGGGTGTATTGGGACAGAGGGGGCGGATAAAGGGCATGACATGATGGGTGTATTGGGGCAGAGGGGGCGGATAAAGGGCATGACATGATGGGTGTATTGGGGCAGAGGGGGCGGATAAAGGGCATGACATGATGGGTGTATTGGGACAGAGGGGGCGGATAAAGGGCATGACATGATGGGTGTATTGGGCAGAAGGGGAGCGGATGAAGAGCGTGATATGGTGGGCGGATTGGACAGAGGGGGCGCAGATGAAGAGCGTGATATGGTGGACGTATTAAGCAGAGGGGGCGCGGATGAGGAGCGTGATATGGTGGGCGTATTAAGCAGAGGGGGCGCGGATGAGGAGCGTGATATGGTGGGCGTATTGGGCAGAGGGGGCGCGAATGAGGAGCGTGATATGGTGGGCGTATTGGGCAGAGGGGCGCGGATGAAGAGCGTGATATGGCGGGCGGATTGGACAGAGGGGGCGCGGATGAGGAGCGTGAGATGGTGGGCGTATTGGGCAGAGGGGGGCGCGGATGAGGAGCGTGAGATGGTGGGTGGATTGAACAGAGGGGGCGCGGATGAAGAGCGTGATATGGCGGGCGGATTGGACAGAGGGGGCGCGGATGAGGAGCGTGATATGGCAGGAGTATTGGGCAGAGGGGCGCGGATGAAGGGCGTGACTTGAATGGGTGTATTGGGGCAGAAGGGATGGACGACGGGCGTCACATGGAGGACAGAGGGCGCGGATGAAGGGCGTGATATGTAGGGCGTTTTGAGGCAGATTGGGCATGGAGGAAGGGCCTGGCGTGGGTGGTAAATTGGATAAGAGGGGGTGCAGATGAAGGGCGTGACGTGGGTGGGCGAACTGAAGGGGTCGGGGTTAGAGTGGGTGCAGTTAGAAAAATAAATAGGCATATATGCGGGAGGGACTGGAGGCGTTGATGCGCATGGGTGGGCATAATGGGGAAGAAGGAGCTTGTAAGCGGGGCGTGACATGGATGGCCGAACGAGGGTGGGGGTGGGGGGGGGGGAGCAAATAAACAATAGGATGTACATGAGACGCGGATGTAGTAAATGCTATGAGTTTGGGATTGCGGATGAAGATCGTAATGTGGATGGACTTTTTTCCCTGCGTACGCAGGCTGTTACTCCTGCGGACACTCCCTGTATAGACGGGCAAGGGTTAATCCATCTACCCAACAAAGGGGGGGTGGAGTTTTGTGTGTATTAAGTTTTTGTTTTAGCCCGCCATTACCGCAGCCATACTCCAACTTTGGGGAAGGTGCATTCCATGTGTAACGTGTCATCCATACCAACGGCCAAACCGGCCTTCTCTTCTGAAAGTTGGTGATGGGATTTTAAGTGTGTGCAAAGATATTACAACACGGAACATCGGTTTATAGTCTCATTCGAAGGACTGTATGAGAAATGGAGTAAGAACCAATGTTAACTCCGAGGGAAAAATCCCCCTGTACCGAAACAGCCCGGCGTGTGATTCGAACCTGCAACCCCAGGATCACCAAGATTACGAATCCGGCGCTCTACCACTGAGCTATTCCGGGCCCCCGATGGACGTATTGGGGCAGAGAGGGCGTGGATGAGGACCATGACATGGTGAGCATATGGGGCAGGCTTTACGAAACATGTTAATTTTGATTTGAGAGGATGTGGTAGGCGCGGAAACGACAACTTTCAGCAAACATGGTGTTTTGTGAACTGTCTCTATTTTTGGCTAATCTTTTTGAATGGAGTACGCAGTTGACCGAGAGAAACGATCTGCTGCAAATGAAATTCAGCGGATTTTATCGGCAGAAATTGGACGTCCGCGAAGATAGGTGTATGTTAAGTATCGATAGCGGCAGAAACTATAGTTTTCAAATGGCTAAATCATAACTTTATTTTTTAAATCTGTCATGTTAATTAATACTGTGCGATCAGTTGTACTGTTTTGAAAATAAAGTAATTATTACACAAAAACCTCGAACTTGTCAACAACGAATTACTAAGTGACCACCATAAAAAAACAACAAAACAACAACAAACAAACAAACAGTTAAGAGTGTATAGGTAACAAGGCGCCTATCATGGTAAAAACCTAGAGAGTAATTAATAAAAAGGGATACCACACTTTTAAAATGTTTACTACTCACACACCGGGCAACATAAAGATTATGTGAGGAAAACTGTGTGGAGGAGTAAAGTTGTTGGGCTGAAAAAGAAAAAAGTACACGTAGTCAAATACGATGGGTTTAGCCCTCACGAAAAGCGACTTGCCACTGCAGGTTCACGTGCACTTCTGTACCTGCCGCCACAGCACAAAAGAGGGACGTCCTTCGCTCCAGAGGAATACTGGCACAGTGGATTTGTTCATAACAGTTGTCAAGGTAGACACATCTTCAGGAACCACAAGTAAAGCGTCCTGTAAAAAATGAAGGGCCGTGCGATCGGAAGGACACCTTGGAAGTGTCTGGATCTGGAGCAGGCATGATATGTAAACTGTACTGATAATGCACGCCCTCCCTCTCTCTCTCTCTCTATCTGTCTCACTCTCTTCATACACACAAACACATTAACACGCACGCACTCGTGCACGCGCACGCGCGCGCGCGCGCACACACGCACGCACGCACGCACGGCAACGCGCACACGCACACGCACACACACAAGCATATAAAACATTCTCCTGTCTCTGTCTCCCTTCCCCCCCCCTCCCTCTCTCGCTCTTCTCACATTCTCTCTCTCTCCCTCTTTTTTCCCTCCTCCTCTCTCCTCTCCTCTCTCTATCACACACACACGCAGCGCACAAACACACACCCCACACACACACACCACACACACACACACACAACACCACACACACACGCATTCTGCTTTGTCTCTGTCCTTCTCTTTCTCTCTCCTCTCTCTCTCTCCTCTCTCCTATTTCTCTATCTCTCTTTCTCTCTCTCTCTTCTTTCTCTTTCTCTCTCTCTCTCTCTTCTCTCTAATTCTTCTCTTCTCTCTCTCTCCTTCCTCGCGCGCGCGCGCGCGCGCACGCTACGCACAGCACGCACGAACGCCACGCACGCACACACATAAAAACACACGCCACGCACACACATACACCACACACACACACACACACACACACACACAACACCACAACACACACACCCACACACACACATTCTGTCTTTGTCTCTGTCCTCTCTCTTTCTATCTTCTTTCTCTCTCTCTCTCTCTCTCTCTCCTCCTTTCCTCACAAACACCCACACACTACACACACACACACACACACACACACACACACACACACACACACATTCTGTCTTTGTCTCTGTCCTCCTCTTTCTCTCTCTCTCTTTCTCTCTCTCTCTCTCTTCTCTTCTCTCTCTCTCTCTCCTTCTCGCACACACGCACGGCACGCACGCACGCACGCACGCACACACACACACACAAACACACACACACACACCAACACACACACACACAACAACACACACACAACAACATTCTGTCTTTGGTCTCTGTAATCTCTTCTTCTCATATTCTCTCTCTTCTCTCTCTCTTCTCTCTCTCTCTCTCTCTCTTCTCTCTATCTCTCTCCTTCCTCGCTAAACACGCACGCACCGCACGCCACGCACACTCCGCACACAAACGAACAACCACACACACGAACACGCACGCATGCACTCTCTCTGTCCCCCCCCTCTCTCTCCTCTCATAAGGCATTTGCCTGGATACTTTCAGTTGCAAAAATTCCTAATCATGATACGCACCCAAAGGGGCAGAAAAGGGGAGAAAAAAGGTCAATGTGAATTGTTTGGTATTCAAGTGAAATGCACGAATGTAACTGCACCAAAGGGAATTTGAGAATCAACCTTGATACTTTTGATGAATGTACATTGAGCATTCGAAAGGCTGTCAGGCAGAGTTCTTTGCTTTTCAGAAAACGTAAAAACACCTAGTATAAAGGTATGTTAAATATTTCCATGATGCAATATTTATTTAAATGCATTTAAAAGTCAGTTCAGAAGGAACGTTCAGTCGCTTTGCCACAGCTTTTTGACAAACATACATCTTTTAGCACTAACTTTTAGAAAACATCCTGCCATATCTTTAAAGAACATATCGTCATCTATTTCTCCGTCCAGGACATCATTCATGAGTTTACCCAAATCATCGATAAACAGGACCATTTCTTTCATTCCTCGATTTTTGTATTCCATACATTCATTTCCTTACTGTCACAAACCGACAATGTTGAGACCACCGAACGCCCACACATAATAAAAAGAGTCACTGAAAGCAAGCAGATTTCTTTGGAAAAGCACAGGGATTAGACAAGGGTAAATGAAATCCGATTTTATAACATCACACCACCACAACGCCATGCATAAACATTCATAGAAATACATGAACTTCTCGCTCTCTCTCTCTTATCTCTCTCTCTCTCTCTCTTCTCTCTCTCTCTCTCTCTTCAAACACACGCTAACACACAGCCACAACACCGACACGCACACGCAGCACACGAGTGCACACGCACGCACGCAAGCCACGCACGCAAAGGAAAGCACGCAAGTCCACACACACACACACACAACACACACACACACACAGAGTAAAACAGGAAGGGCGTTGAAATTAATCTGCTTGACAGAATGAATGCTTGTAAAAGGAAATGTACCAGGGTGGACGAGAGAGAGCTATAGAGAGAGAGACGATGGAGAGAGAGACGAGAGAGAGAGAGAGAGACTTTAGCAACTTCAGACATATAAAAACATATAAAAAAATATAAGCGCAGACACACACACACACCACACACACACACAACACCACTCACTCACACACACACTCGCGCACACAACCTCACAACAGAGAGAGAGGAGAGAGAGAGCAGGCGAGCGACGAGAGAGAGAGGAGAAGAGAGAGAGAGAGGAGAGAAGGGAGCAGTGGTCATAGATAAAAAACAGACACAGAAACAGAAAACAATAGATAAAAGCAGGAGCAAGAAACACACACACACACACGCACGCACGCAAGCACACACACAAACACGACAGCGCGCGCACGAGCACACTGGCATTAAGTTCTGTCTGTATCCTCCACCTCCATTTTAGCATCTTTCATCCATCTTTCTTTTCATTACTTTTCTGTGTGGGAAACATTTCTGAAAGTGTCAACCCTATCCTTTTCCTTTCTCTAACTTGAGACTCGTGGGAAGTTCTCTCTTTTTACTCTCATCTCTGAACCTTTCATGCAGGAGTGCTCGCCCCTTTCCCCGATCGGATAAACTTCTCTCTTTATGGGCACTCTTGCCACGGCCATAATTGCACATGCAGACGATTGGTCCAGACGGAAATAGAGAGAAAGTGCGACAGGAAACGTATGTGGATGGATACTCGTTGTCTGACTTGACAATCCTGTAACTCGCCGTCTTTTAAGCGTAAGTTCTTGCGACATTTCCCTATTTCTTGTCTTGTTCTTTTCGTCTTCTTTTTCTTGTTGTTGTTGTTGTCGTCGTCGTCGTTGTTGTTGTTGTTCTGCTTTCGCTCTTTCTTGGGTGCAAAGAGGTCAGATCAAAAGCAGCTTCTTTTTTTTTCGGATCTTCTAGTGTGTCGATT
>CM031597.1:107234944-107239944 GCA_018398815.1 Conus ventricosus | reverse complement strand
CACACACGCACGCACACACACATGCACAAACACACTCACACACACACAGAAAAGAGAGAGAGAGAGAGAGAGAGAGAGAGAGAGAGAGAGAGAGAGAGAGAGGGGAGAGAGAGATTAAGAGACAGGGAGGAGGAGGAAATAGCAGAGAAGCGTTAAAGTGGGGAGGGGGAAATGAAATCTCCTGAACGGTGTGAATGGCTGAAGGAAATATTCTCTCTCTATCTCTTCTCTCTCGCTCTCTCCTCTCTCTCTCTCTCTCTCTCTCTCTCTTTCTCTCTCATCTCTCTCTCTCTCTCCTCTCTCTCTCTTCTCATCTCTCCCTCTCTCTCTCTGTGTGTGTGTGTGTGTGTGTGTGTGTTGTGTGTGAATGTGTGCGTTTTGACATAGAGAAAGAGAGAGAGAGAGAGAGAGAGAGAGAGAGAGAGAGAGAGAGAGAGAGAGAGAGAAACAGGCAAAGCGTCGGGGACACAAAACACACGCACGCACGCACGCACGCGCGCGCGCGCGCGAACGCACGCACGCACGCACGCACGCACGCAACGCACGCACGCACGCACGACACACACACACACACACACACACACACACACACACACACACACACACACACACACACACACACACACACATCCTGATCCTCCTCGTGACGTAGTTAACAAACGTCAGCTACTGTGCCATCAATTTGTTTGGAATGAAAACAGGACAGGACTGGTGGCGAGACTGCAGTAAAGGATGAAAATACGATGGTGGGCGTGGTATAACCAGACTGAAAACACTATACCTTAGCCTCAACCCTCACCAGGATAGTACGCTAGAAAAGACTGTCATGAATAAAAAAATAAAAAGCAATAAAAACAAAAAAAACAACAAAAAACAAAAAACATTTGTCCAACTATAATTTTTTTTTTTTACTCGGCCTTGAATGACTTAGCATAAAGTAATCTTCAGCCTTCCATCGGGAAAGACTCACACAGATGTACTGCCCAGGACATGCGGGTGTCGAAGAAAATAAAAGTAAACACACACGCTGGCAAAGCAGTGATAAGAGCTTGATTACAGCTCGGCCGGTCTGACGTGATAAGAAATCTAAATAATCACCTCAACAGACAAAATCGAAATCACCATACCTTAGACCATCTTCCAGAGCTTAACATCAAGAGAGGAAGTAGCCGCACACATCCAGACTTAGAGGAAGAGTGAGTCAAACAGATATTGGAATAATCTCAAGGCCAACACAACGAAGACTCCTATAGATTGGGTGGACTCATACTGGGCCTTTCCCAGTGGCAGACACAAATGATTAAACACACTCTAACTGAGCTAAGATTTTGATTCTTCCAGGACCATCTGTTTTTACTGTAAACGCATGTGCACTGGTAAGTGTGAATCAACGAAGCGATGCAAGTGTGTAAGATAGAGTCCGTAGATGTGGGTGTATATTCGTTGGTGTGTGTGTGTGTGTGTGTGTGTTGTGTGTTGTGTGGTTGTGTGTGTGGTGTGGTGTGGTGTGTGTGTGTGTTGTGTGTGTGTGTGTGCGCGAGCGTGCTTTTGTTGTTGCTGTGTTTGCAGTGGTTGCTGTTGTTGATCTTTTTGTTGTTGTTGTTGTTACTGATATAACTATGTCGTCTTCTTTACATTCGATTCTCACAATTAATCAACAACAATCATCATCATCATCATCATCATCATCATCATCATCTTCATCATCATCATCTCATCGTCGTCGTCGTATTCGTCGTCGTCGTCGTCTTCACCGGAACAGATGCAATTCATCTTCTTTTGACTTTTTGTGTAGAGAATGAAATAAGAACCTACGGTTATTTTCTATATATAATTGACCCCCCCCCCCCCCATCTCCTCACTTCCTCACAGGAATACCGGGCCGGGATGGGGGTGGAGAAATCAAGCTGAATCTTATTCCCATCTTCTTGGAAATTACAGTATTTTCAACCGCTTCTATTGGCCTTTTCCGTTTCGCCCCCCCCCCCCCCCCCCCCACCCCTTCCCCTTTTCTTCTGTAAAATTGTCAGCATTATTCCTATATGTATGACCCATTCACTTGTCTTTTCCCCTTCTTTAAGAGTCTTTCATATTCTTTTTCATCGAAAAAGGATGCCAGATGGACTTTAAGTATACTTGTTATTTTCGTCGTCTGGAAATTATGTGCTGGTGATTTCCTTTTTTTCTGCCACATTTTCTTCTGGCTTTTTTTTTGTCACTGTCGTCCGCTGTTTTTTTCTGTATTTTTGGCCAATTGCTAACCTTTGTTATAGAAAATCTGCTGCAATATTATTCCCTTGTTACATTTGAAGATAAGGTGCCATGTTTTTCTGTAATAGCGCTGCTAGGTAGTGATAATTTAACAACTGGGATGATTCTATTCTTAACAGCTAATTTCTAAAATGGTTTCTTAAAAAAAATCATATTTTTGTCGCAAAAAATGAAACTGACTGAAGAGTTATAAAAAAAACAGCGCAAAATATTAAAAAAAATAATCTAATCTGACTGTAATAAATCAAGGGCAATGTTTGAAATACTCAACGGGACGTAGCTTTGTCCGCCTGAAGAATAGCAATTTCGAGATTTACATAGTGTATAAAACTGTTGTATACATTGTGTATAAACGTAGCGTTCTCTCCGTACCTCTCTTATTTCTACGTCGTTATAGCCTCAAAAGGGATGGGCAGTAATGATATAATGAAACTTGTTTTAAAGGATAGACCAGAGTCTAAATCTAATCTTCGCATATACAAAATGCCAGTCAACAGCTCAAACCTGCTCCCTCCGTCTCTCCCATCCCACCCCCATCTCTCTCACTGCCCCCACCCTATCTCTCTCTGTGTGTCAATCACCTCCCCCTTCTCTGTACTTTTCCTTGTCCAGTCTCTCTCTCTCTCTCTCTCTCTCTCTCTCTCTCTCTCTCTCTCTCTCTCTCTCTCTCTCTCTCTCAGTTACCCCGCCCCCCCTACTTTTTTCTTGTTCTCTCTCTCTCTTCTCTATCATCCCCTCCCTGTCGCCCCCTCCTCTCTCTCTGTCCGTCATTCCTTGCAGATATTTCTTGCTGACTGGCTTTTGCTGGGATTTATGACAAAAGGGGTTGTTATTGACGCCTGAGGAATGTTGCTGTTTCGTCTGATGCGGAAACAAACTGGGCCTTTTGGGAGCTAATAAAACAAAAGTACAGACATTGTGGGTGATCTCCGTCAGAAGCGACAGGCTGCTGCGCAAAGAAAAGCACAATAAACTCATAAATTAAATCTTTTTTTCATGTTCAATGGTCCTCCTCTTCTCTCTCTCTCTCTCTCTTCTCTCTCTCTCCTCTCTCTCTCTTTTTTCTCTCTCTCTCTCTCTCTCTCTCTCTCTCTCTCTCTCTCTCTCTCTGTCGGCCTGCCTGCCTGCCTGCCTGCCTGCCTTTTTGTCTGTCTGTCTCTCAGTCTGTCTGTGTATCTGTCTTTTTCTGCCTGTCTGTCTGCCTGTCTGTCTCCCTCCCTCCCTCCCTGCACTCCACCCCCGCCCCGTTTCTTTTCACCATGTTCATCTTTTCATACACAAATCCTTGCTAACTGTTCTTTGCAGGGCGACAGACAGACAGACAGACAGACAGACGTCGGTGGGTGTGGACGCAACGCGCCGGGGAAATCAGAACTGTACACACAGGACGCCCACGCTGCCTGCCTCACGCCCCTGTACCTCCACTCTACGACTGCCCCCTGGGGACACAAGATGCTGTCCTCCCAATGGTTCGATCTGCCTCCTTCCTCTACACCCCCCCCCCCCCCCCTCCTTCTTGCCCCGACGTCCTTCTGCTTTGCTCTGTCCCATCGCTGATCTGTGGTAGACACCACGGGGACATTTCAACGTGTGTTTGTAGATAGAAAACACCATGTACCACAGAATGATGCCGACAAACTTACTCGCTGATCGCTTGTGAAGAATTGGACATACGAGGGTTTAGTATCCTCGGAAAAAAAAAGATTGTATGGGTGTAAGCTTATAAACTTGTAATTAGAATTATCAATACCTGCCAACAATTTTGTCTCTAGTCAACCTCAAGCGGAGCCAGGATCGGAAACTTTGTTTTGTTGTCTTCCGAGGAATCTTCATTGCTAATCTTCATCTCGTTTTACTGAAAAACAAACAAACAACGGATGTTTCAAAAGTCATCCACTTTCCCAGTTTTTCTTGCGGTATTTTCTAACGTGATAGTTTCGTTTGTGTGGATTGTGAATGTGCAGTGCGTCGAGCGTCTCGGACTGCGTCACTTTTTGACGTGATGTATATTGTGGAGATTGTCTCACAATGTGCTTTAATCACAGACGTTCCTCTGACTCGTTGTTGCGTTAATTCTGTGTGCTTTCCCCTGTGCCTTTGAATGGCCAACCGTTCTGTTTGCCTGGCACAGTTCGGTCGGATACAACGGCACACGGTTGACCTGGACGTGACAGAGCCCAACCAGGACGATTCTAGACAGGCCACGGGGAAATGGACATAAGAAAAAGGGTGGGGGAAGAGAAGACTGGAGGAAGATTGCCGGTGTCTCGCCCAGGGCCGAAGCTAAATGCATTTAGGCGCGCATCGTTAGCCATCTTTCAGGGCCCAAGTTTGGCGAGATTGAAGTCCAATTACCGGAGTCACAATGGCGGCCCCGGCCCCTAGGAAGGGGGAGACGGCTGGCGGGGAAGTGTGAACAATTAGGTTAGGCAGGGGAACATTGAGGCTGGGCGATTTGTCTCCCTGCCGCGGCTCACACCTGCCGTCGGCTGCCAACAAACAGACCCCTGATTGCATTGCTGGCTTCCAGGTCAGCCTCCTTCCTCCTCTGGGAGACGCTCTGCTTCATCGTGTCCACGTCTGGCACATCCCCCCGACCCGTCTTCCTCATGCCAGGGAAACGAAACCGAAACCCTGCAAGTGCCGGAGGTGGGTTCTAGATTGTCACACGACTGTTCAGACTTCTACGAGGTTCTAGGCTGAGTTTTTTTTTCTTTGGCTGCACTGGA
>CM031597.1:107224944-107227444 GCA_018398815.1 Conus ventricosus | reverse complement strand
ACAAAATGGCCAATCACACGCTGTGTGGCCACTCTCACCGACAGTCAATACGGCACTGTCAGAAAACACTGGATTTGGCGCTGACACAGTCAGTGTGGCCACCTTCACAGACTGTCGATTCGGCCACTTTACAGACAGACGATATGTCCGGTCACACAGACAAGCAATGCGTCCACTCTCACAGAGAACCATTATGGCCACTTTCACAGAGAACCAATATGGCCACTTTCACAGAGAACCAATATGGCCACTTTCACAGAGAACCAATATGGCCACTTTCACGGAGAACCATTATGGCCACTTTCACAGATAGACAACAAGGCGTTTCCATCAGACAGTCGACGTTGCCATTGTCAACTACAGAGGATATACCCATTCTCGTAGACAGTCTGCATGTCCTTTCATTCAGCCAAACAGTATGGCCACACACACACACACACACACACACACACACACACACACACACACACACACACACACCACACACACACACACACACAGAGTCAATATGGCCTCTCTGAAAGACAGTCGGTGTGGTCACTTGCACAGACAGTATGATGTAACCAGTTTCACAGACAGTTAATGTGACCAATCTTATAGACAGTTAATATGGCCACTCTTACATACAGTGAATGTGACCACTCTAATAGACGGTAATATGACTGCTCTCACGGACAGTTAATGCTACCACTCTCGTAGACAGTTAATATGACCACTCTCACAGACAGTTAATGTGACCACTCTCACAGACAGTTAATGTGACCACTCTCACAGACAGTTAATGTGACCACTCTCATAGACAGTTAATGTGACCACTCTCATAGATAGTTAATGAGGCCGCTATCAAAAACAGTCGATGTGACCGCTCTCACAGACAGTTAATGTGGCCGCCTCACGGACAGTTAATGTGACCACTCCACAGCGTTAAGCTACCCCTCTCAGGTCAAAGTAAACACCCTCACAGACAGTTTAAAGGACCACCCTCCAGAATTAAGTGTCCCCTTCACGAAGTTTTTGTTCCCTTACAGAAGTTAAATTTTCCACTTCACAGACGTTATTGTGTCCCCTCTCCAGACAGTTATTGGTCCCTCTCACAAAAATCAAAGTGTCCACTCCCAGCAGTTATTGTGTCACTCTCCAGACAGTTATTGTGTCCCCTCTCACAGCAGTTATTGTGTCCCCTCTCCAGAACTCAAGTGTCCCCTCTCACAGACAGTTATTGTGTCCCTCTCCAAAAAAGTCATGGTCCACTCTCCAGAAGTTAATGTGTTCCCCTACAGACGTCAATGTGTCACTCTCCAGAAAGTTATTGTGTCCACTCTCAACACCGTGATGTGCCCCTCTCACGACAGTCAAAGTGTCACTCTCACAGGGAAATTATTGTGACCACTCTCCGAAGTCAATGTGACCACTCCACAGCGTTTTGTGTCCATCTCACGACGTTATTGTGTCCACTTCACAAACAGTAAAGTGTCACTCTCACAGACAGTTTTTGTGTCCCCTCTCACACAGTTGATGTGACCACTTCACGAGTTTTGTGTCCCCTCTCACAGACAGTTTTTGTGTCCACTCTCACACACAGTTGTGGACCACTCTCACAGACGTTATTGTGTCACTCTCCCAAAAAAGGGTTTTTCCACTCTCAAGAAGTTTTGTGACCCTTCCCAAAAACAGTTATTGTGTCCCCTCCAAGACGTCGTGTGTCCACTCTCACAACGTTGATTGGGCACTCCAAGACATTATTGTGTCCCCTTCACGACAGTCATGTGTCCCTCTCACAGCAGTTTTGTGTCCCCCCACACACAGTTGATGTGGCCACTCTCACAGACAGTCAATGTGTCCCTTTTCCAGACATTATTTTGTCACTCTCACAAACGTCAATGTGTCCCTTCACAGCGTTATTGTGTCCCCTCTCCAACAGTTGATGTGCCACCCACAGACAAGTGTCCCTCTACACACGTTGTGTGACCCTCTCACAAAAACAGGGGTTTAAAGTGTCCACTCTCCACCAGTGATGTGACCATTCACAGCAGTCAATGTGTCCACTCTCCAGACGTTTTGTGCCCATTTTCACAGCAGTTATTGTGTCCACTTCAAAACGTCAATGTGTCCACTCTCACAGCAGTTTTTGTGCCACTCTCCAAAACGTCAATGGCCCACTCCCCAAAGCAGTTAATGTGCCCATTCACGACGGCAAGTGTCACTCTCACAGCAGTTAATGTGCCCCCTTTCCCCAGACAGTAAATGTGTCCACTCTCACAGAAGTATTGGCCCACTCTCACAAACAGTAATGTGTCCACTTCCCCAGCAGTTTTTGTGCCACTTCCACACAGTTGTTTGTGCCACCTCAAGACAGTCAATGTGTCCACTCTACAAAAGTTGATGTGACCACTCTCACGACGTTTTGTGTCCACTTCCAGCAGTTAATGTGTCCCCCAAGCATTTTAAAGTGCCCACTCTCACAGACATTTAATTTGGCCACTCTCACAGAAGTTAATGT
>CM031597.1:107209944-107222444 GCA_018398815.1 Conus ventricosus | reverse complement strand
GTGTGTGTGTGTGGTGTGTGTGTGGGGTGTGTGTTGTGTGTGTGTGTGTGTGTGTGTGCGTATGTGTGTGTGTGTGTGTGTATGTGTGTGTGCGCGGGCGTGCATGAGTGCGTGTGTGTTTGCGCCCGCGCGCGTGTGTGTGTGTGTGTGTGTGTGTGTGCGCGTGCGCGCGTATGTGTACGTGCGCGTGTGTGTAAATAATAACATATGGTTGTCGCCTCAAACTTTCTTCTACGTGCTCCTCTTCATCTTCTCTGTTCCTTCTCCTTTTTCCCTCTCTCTTTCTGATCGATTTTCGTCGTGCTGAGCTCGGGGATTAGGTGGTAAAATTACACTGACAGAGAGAGAGAGAGAGAGAGAGAGAGAGAGGAGAGAGAGAGAGAGAGAGAGAGACGAGAGAGAGAGAGAGAGAGAGAGAGAGAGGAGAGGAGGAGAGAGAGAGAAGAGGAGAGAGAGAGAGGGGGGGGGGGGGGGGTTTGCGTCTGTCGGGAATGTAACTACGTTAGATCTTCAGTGGTCTAGGTTTGTTTGTCTGAGAGTGTAATGAAATGACATTGACGTGTTTAATCATGTTTACCCTCTGTTCAGAAATCAGCCTGTCCTTTTGCTTGTCACCATGTCTGTCTGTCAGTTTCTCTTCTTTTTCTTTCTTGTTCGCATTGTTCCTTTCTGTCCTACTAGTTTTTGGTTTGCTTGCTTCTGTCGATTTTTGTATCCTGAGTTCTTCTTTCTTCCTTTCTTTTCTTACTACTTCTTTCCATCTTTTACGGTTATTCGTTCATTCATTCACTCATTCATTGATATACTCATTCATTTATTTTCATTGATTCATTATTCGTTCATTTACTGTTTCCCTCAGTCAGTCAGTCAGTCAGTCAGTCAGCCAGTCAGCCAGTTAGTCTCTCTCTTCTCTCTCTCTCTCTCTCTCTCTCTCTCTCTCTCTCTCTCTCTCTCTCTCTCTCTCTCTCTCTGTTGTCCGTCTGTCCGTCTGTCTGTCTGTCCGTCTGTCTGTCTCTCTCAAAATTAACACCGTTCTTGTTACTATCAGTTAAAATAATGCATAACAATTTCATGTATTGTTATATAGTATTTCTGTATTGATGTCCTTATTACCTGAAACAGACACGACCAGATGAAGACAACTCTTCTTACTTATATTTACTCTTGTGAATTACGATTACCCATAAGTCAATATATCCCCTGTCTGTCTTTGACTGTCACTGTCTCCGTCTTTCTGTCTGCCTCTGTCTCTGTCTGTCTGTCTGTCTGTCTGTTGTTGTCTATCTATCTATCAAGCTATCCCTCTCCTTCTTCCTCTCCCCCCTCCCTCTTCCTTCTCTCTCTGACTCGCTGGATTAGTTTGGAAAATATATGTACTTATTCACGCAAATACTCCACAACCTTCGAATCCAGCCCAGTCGTAGCTATGCTACCTGGAATTCATAGAAATTTTGTTTCACATTTAATCTCCATTTCATTTCCAAACTCAAGAGAATATAAATCCGAGATGATGAATAGAAACACAAATGTTTATTTAATTAAGTACAACGAAACGATTAGACTTAATTCATTAACAATTCATCACGGTTGTTTGCACATGAAATCACATTTACGAACAGGAAGGCATCTTTGATTCAGTACAACGAAATGATTGGAGTAATTCATTCACAAGTTATAACGGTTGTTTGTACATCAAATTACATACATTTCTGAACATTTATGAAATATTATCTGGCAAAGACATAAAAGATTTATTTTTGAAATTATAACAAGGTGTAGAGGGGGAAAAGCAGAAAGGCATAAGCACAAAAACAACAACACACACACACACACACACACACACACACACACACACACACACACACACACACACACACACACACACAGCTTGTCGTTGCCATAGCCTTTGTCTACAATGCGCAACTTGGGTTTCACTCAAATACAGGGAAGTATGGACGCCATTGTGCTACAAAATTTCCATGAGACATGTTAAGATGAGCATCATACTTTTTCAGTTTCATGTCTGGCTTTCAATAACACAATAAATATTTGAACTGACGGAAGACTATTTTCACACTTACACTTATAGATGTAAACATTGGCGAGTAGCAGGATTGTCAAACTTTCTATCAGATTTAAAGTTACAATCACAACCCAAAACCATGATGTTTTCATCAAGCAACAGTTTCATAATTTCACATTACCACATTTTGAAACTCTTGCCAAAAGTTTCGTACATACTGGCAGTGCCAAAATATATGCTGAATTTTTGTTTCTTCTCTCACACAAAAAGAGCATTTTTTCTGACTCTTCAATTCCATGCTTTGCAAAAATAACATTGGTTGCCAATATTCTGTTAATAATTCTCATTTAAAACCATCTTACCTTTATGTGTTTTATCTGTCGAATTAAGTGAAACGTTTTAACCCATATAACTTCCTTCTGTGATCTTACATTCCATTTATTGCTAAAACGTGGTTCCACTGTGTTTTGATTTAATAAACCGTAGTAATGTGAGGCTCTTCTTGAAACTGAACGGATTTCAGTTAATAATTTACTTGTCATACCTTCTTCACAGTATTTATTTCTAGTCCAGTTTCTTTCGAATAGTTTTTCACAGCACTACCGTATATGTTACAAAATTCAAATTGACACTATATCTCTCAACAAAGGATTGGAAACTCAAAAATCCACTGTTGTCATTCAGAAGATTCTGTATGCAGAATACATCATTTTCAACCCAGTTTTTACGAAAGGTTGATCTGCCCCAAATTTTTAAGTTGAGATCACAGAACAAAGGCTCTGAACAGAATTCCTCCGCAGTTTTAACACGAGCAATGTTACCTATCTCTGTGTAAGAGCTGAAAACGTCTCTCCACAACTTATTTAGTTTTTACTCCATGGCAGATCGGATCCCAGTTTCTGGGTGATTTCTGCTGTTTCATACACCAAAATAAGCACTGTCTTCCACCTGTGTTTACTGGATAAGATTTTACGAATCCGAATTACTTTTAAAGCATTTATATGCTTTTTGGTATTCCGATTCCCCTGCTCTACACTTTTCACAGACGATTTCGTATTAATTGTCTCTTTGTTTTTGCCCAAAACGAACCTAAATATAAAGTTCTGGACTTAATCAATTATATGATCCGATAGGGGTTGGTAATAACATCCATAGATGAGTTAGTTTAGAAAGAATCATAGATTCAAGCACTGCTACTCCGCCGAGAGGCGTTATCTGCCTTAGCCAAGTTTTATGCAGTGTTTTGATTTCTGCAAACTTTTCTTCAAGGTTCATAATTTGGCACTGTTTTAAGTCACATGTAAACAAGATGCCCGAGATTTTAAATTTTGGAGGTTTCCATTTTATGTTCAAATGTGGCATATACTTAACAAGGGAATTTTGTTTACTACCTAGCCATACTGCGTTTGTTAGGTGTTATATTTTCCTTCCGTTCTTTTCCCGGAACGGATCCACCAAATTACTTGATTTGTTATACACTTTATATGTTTCCATGTAAATGTCTATTGTATATGTCCTTTCTTAGTTGACGAATGTCGTTTTCTCAATTGTTTTTGTTTTCGGGATTGTCTGTTGCCA
Source organism: Conus ventricosus (assembly GCA_018398815.1). Taxonomy (NCBI): domain Eukaryota; kingdom Metazoa; phylum Mollusca; class Gastropoda; order Neogastropoda; family Conidae; genus Conus; species Conus ventricosus. Next base: position 107,218,843 of record CM031597.1, on the reverse strand, counting down.
GTCTCACAGTGTGCCGCTGAGCATGGCTGTACTGGAAAAAAAATTCCTGCTTTGAATATGGTAAGATTTCTGTTAAGGAGCAGCTTTTGTTTTGGGGTTGAACCTTTTACATTTTAATTCTTTTGTATATTTTGCTTCAACTTTGCTTGTCAGACTGGCGATATGTCAAAATGTTGGCGTGTTACGTATGAACGTTTCGTCTTAGTATGAGCTGTAAAATAACCACACACACACACACACACACAACACACACACACACACACACAAACACACACACGCACGCACGCACGCACGCACGCACGTACGCACACACACAGACACACACAGACACGCACACACACACACACACACACACACACGCGCGCACACACACACGCACGCACGAACGCACACACACACACACACACACACACACACACACACACACACACACACACACACACACACACACACACGAACAAACAAAAAACAAATAAACACACAAACAAAAGCACCAAGCAAACGACCAATTACCCAACCAAACAAATGAATGAAATACCTCAGGCTGCATGAATATACATGTGTACATTTCTTCATTCATATTGCACACGTGTTGTGTAAACATGAACAACTGCATGCACTTTGCACATATCATTCTTTGAGTGCATCCAAGGTAAACAAAATTGCTTGATAAAAATCATAGAAGAGGAAAATCCTTCCAAAGAATTGATCATAAAGAAACTTTAAGCAAAAGACAACATAGACATTCTGTTTCAATAGCATACAATTTTCCATCGCAGCAGCATCCTGCAACCTCCATTCACACACACGCACACGCACACGCACACGCACACGCACACACGCGCGCGCGCGCGCGCGCGCGCGCGCACACACATGCACGCATGCACGCACGCACGCACGCACGCACACGACACACACGCACGCACGCACGCACGACGCACGCACGCACGCACGCACGCACGCACGCACGCACGCACACACACACCACACACACACACACACACACACACACACACACACAACACAACGGAGGAATTCATAGAATCCATAAAGGACGTATTTCAGAGCATTAAAACCATTAACAGGCATCAGGAAAAGCAAACAGCAAACGACAGTCCACTGAGTTTACCGAGCAAGAATAGAGCACTGACACAAATAGTCGATATGTCTACTCTCACAAACAATCAATGTGACTATATCCTTGAACGGATTTTTCTCCTATCTTTCTTCCTTTTTTATTCTTGCTCTTTTTCTTCTTCTTCTTCTTCTTCTTCTTCTTCTTCTTCTTCTTCGTTTTGCTCAGGGAAGCATACTCACTTTTTGCATAGCCACTCTCGCAGTCATTCAGTCTTCAATGGAAATCCATGCTCTTCGATTCGGCAATGCTTCAGCCAACACTGCATCTTTTTCGGCACAGAGAACACGACGATTTGCGATTTGCAAATTGCTGCAGGCTGTTTTCTGCAGGTCAACAAGGCAGAGTTACTTTCAGCTTTTATCAGCTTGAAATACGGAATGCTACTTTCCGAAAACTTTAGCAAACTTTTTTGTACACATGATTTGGGTTTTTGAGGGCTCTCTGTCTGTCTGTCTGTCTGTCTGTCTGTCTGTATCGCCTTTACTCACTCTGCCTCTCTCTCTCTCTCTCTTCTCTCTCTCTCTCTCTCTCTCTCTTCTCTCTCTCTCTCCTTCTTCTCTCTCTCTCAAAATTCTATTTCGTTGTCTTGGTATGTTCATTGCAATGTGGATTAGCTGTGTATGATGCACACACCCTTCATAAAGGGGCGCTACCTTTTCTAGTAATAAGAAATGCCATCGTTATTGTATCTTTGTCGTTGTTGTTGTCATTCGCTCTCTCTCTCTCTCTCTCTCTCTCTCTCTCTCTCTCTCTCTCTCTCTCTCTCCTCCTCTCTCTCTCCTCTCTGTCTGTTTCACACACATGCACACACGTTTGTGGACGCATACGCGTTCCCGCTCGCTTAAGTCATTTACAGAAATTTACGCACCCCATTTCTTCCAAAATGATCTCATTGGTACAAAAGAAACACATCTCTGTCTCAAGAAATTCATCAACTTCACCCTCAACAACAACCGAGAGTTAATCTTAAGAAAGACAAACTGCACACACACAACACACACGCACGCACGCAACGCACGCACGCACGCACGCACGCACGCACGCACGCACGCACGCACGCACGTACACACACACACACACACACGCACGCACGCACGCACGCACGCACGCACGCACGCACGCACGCACCACACACACACACACACACACACACACACACACACACACACCACACACACATCACACACTCACACCCCGACGAACACCACACACACACGCACTCTCTCTCTCTCTCTCTCTCTCTCTCTCTCTCTCTCTCTCTCTCTCTTTCTCTCTTTTCTCTCTCTCTCTCTGACGCGGAAAGTGATTTGATGTGTTCATCCTGCTCAAAAGAAATTGAAGACGAGGAGGACTTCGCTTTTAGATAGCCAGAGTATAATAATTTAGAATGGTTGTTCTGCCTTTAGGTCCTTTTTCGGTCAAACTCAAAACCTCTCTGGCATTTAGTCCTCTGAAAATGTAGACATTGTAAACTCATTTGCTAAGTTTGTGGCGGAAGCTTTTCGATTAGAGAAAAAAAAACCCTAGTATGTAGGCTGTGCCTGTAGATCATGATTATGCAATAAGTTATTGATTGTGATGAGAATATTGTTTGATGAATGGTCTTTTTCTTCATTTTCTAGTTATTAGTATTGTTCAAATGTTTTCTGTGCGTACGCTTGTTTCTTGACTCGCATTTCTATTGTTGGCAGAGTTTGGCAACACTAAATGGAGATTGCGCATGTACTCCCTTGGCGCAAGCCTTGTTTAACTATTGTCAATAAATCATTGTCATTGTCATTCTCTCTCTCTCTCTCTCTCTCTCTCTCTCTCTCTCTCCTCTCTCTCTCTCTCTCTCTCCCTCTCGATCTCTCTCTCTCTCCTCTCTCTCTCTCTCTATCTCTCTCTCTCTCTCTCTTTCTCTCACCCCCCCCACACACACGCACACACATGATTTTACAGAGCAAGGAACAAGTCACCGACACAAACAGCTCATGTGGCCACATTCAGAGACAGTCGATACAGTCACCCTGAAAGACATTCTCACACATAGGGAATGTTTTCATTCTTACACACAGTTAATGTGACCACTCTCACACACAGTTAATGTGGCCACTCTCACATACAGATGATGTGGCCACTCTTACAGACCGTTCAGGTGACCACTCTCATGTACAGTCGATGTTGCCACGCTCACAACATTACTGTGACCACTCTCACATACAGTTCATGTAGACCACTCTTACAACAGTTACTGTGACCACTCTCACACACAGTCGATGTAGCCACCCTCACAACAGGTACTGTGACCACTCTCACTACAGTCGATGTAGCACCTCACAACAGTTATGTGACCACTCTCACATACAGTCGATGTAGCCACCTCACAACAGTTACTGTGACCACTCTCACATACAGTCGATGCAGCCACCCTCACATACAGTTGATGTGACCACTCTCACTACAGTCGATGTAGCCACCCTCACAACAGTTAATGTGACCACTCTCACATACAGTCGATGTGCACCCTCACAACAGTTACTGTGACCACTCTCACATACAGTCGATGCAGCCACTCTCAACATAACAGTTAGTAGTGTGACCACTCTCACGTACAGTCGATGTAGCCACCCTCACAACAGTTAATGTGACCACTCTCACACGTACAGTCGATGTGCCACGCTCACAACAGTTACTGTGACCACTCTCACATACAGTCGATGCAGCCACTCTCACAACAGTTATGTGCCACTCTCACGACAGTGATGTGACCACTCCAACAGTATTGACAATTCAATAGTGAGCCACTCTCACAAAGAGATTAATGTCGAGTCACTCACAACAGTTAATGTGACCACTTCTTAGCAGTGATTACATTGTGACCACTCTTACAGTTAATGTGACACCCTCACAGACAGTTAATTTGACACCACATATCTCACATACAGATTAATGTGACCACTCTTACAGTTAATGTGACCACATCTTACAGACAGCTAATGTGACCAATCTCATACACAGTCGATGTTGCCACCTCACAAGCAGTCAGTGTGACCACCCTCACAGACAGTTATGTGACCACCTTCATAGCAGTTAATGTGGCCACCCTCACAGACAGTTGATGTGACCACCCTCACAGGATGTCCATAATTGATTGACATCTCATCACAGACAGTTAATGTGACCACTCTCACGGCAGTTTATGTGACCACCTCACAGGCAGTTAATGTGCCACTCTCAAAGACAGTTAGTGACCACCTACAGCAGTTAATGTGACCACTCTCACAGGCAGTTTATGTGACCACTCTCACACAGTTGAATGTGACAACCTCACAGACAGTTAATGTGACCACCCTCACAGACAGTTAATTGACCACATCTCACAGGCAGTTAATGTGACCACTCTCACAGACAGTTAATGTGACCACACTCACAGCAGTTAATGTGAACCACTCACAGCAGTTTATGTGAACCACTCTCACAGCAGTTAATGTGCCACCTCACAGACAGTTAATGTGACCACTCTCACAGCAGTTAATGTGACCACTCTCACAGCAGTTAATGTGACCACTCTCACAGACAGTTGATGTGACAACCCTCACAGACAATTAATTTGACCACCTCACGGACAGTTAATTTGACCAATCTCACAGGCAGTTAATGTGACACTCATCAAGACAGTTGATGTACCAACCTTACAGACAGTTAATGTAACTCACTCACAGACAGTTAATGTAACTACATCACAGACAGTTGATGTGCAACCCTACAGACAGTTAATGTGACCACTTCACAGACAGTTAATGTGACCACTCTCACAGACATGTAATGTAACACCTCACAGCAGTTGATGTAGCACCCTTACAGACAGTTAATGTGACCACTCTCAACAGTTAATGTGACCACTCTCACAGACAGTTATGTAACTACATCACAGACAGTTATGTAGCAACCTCTACAGACAGTTAATGTGACCACTCTCACAGACAGTTAATGTCACCACTCTCACAGGCAGTTAATGTGACCAATCTAACAGGCAGTTAATGTGACCACCCTCACAGGCATGTTAATGTGACCAATCTCACAGGCATTAATGTGACCACCCTCACAGGCATTTAATGTGACCATCTCACAGGCAGTTAATGTGACCACTCTCACAGACAGTTTAATGTGACCACTCTCACAGACAGTTAATGTGACCACTCTCACAGACAGTTGATGTGACCACTCTCACAGCATTTAATGTGACCACTCTCACAGACAGTTAATGTGACCACTCTCACGACATTTAATGTGACCAACTCTCACAGGCAGTTAATGTGACCACTCTCACAGGCAGTTAATGTGACCACCTCACAGGCAGTTAATGTGACCATCCTCACAGGCATTTAATGTGACCACCCTTACAGGCATTTAATGTGACCAATCTCACAGGCAGTTAATGTGACCACCCTCACAGGCGTTTAAATGTGACCACTCTCACAGACAGTTAATGTGACCACTCTCACAGACAGTTAATGTGACCACTCTCACAGCATTTAATGTGACCACTCTCACAGGCATTTAATGTGACCATCCTCACAGGCATTTAATGTGACAATCTCACAGGCATTTAATGTGACCACCTCTTCACAGGCATTTAATGTGACAATCTCACAGGCAGTTAATGTGACCACCCTCACAGGCATTTAATGTGACCACTCTCACAGGCATTTAATGTGACCACTGCACAGCAGTTAATGTGACCACCCTCACAGCATTAAATGTGACCACTCTCACAGACAGTTAATGTGACCATCTCACAGGCATTTAATGTGACCATTCTCACAGGCATTTAATGTGACCATCTCACAGGCATTTAATGTGACCATCTCACAGGTATTTAATGTGACGACTCTCACAGGCATTTAATGTGACCACTCTTCACAGGCATTTAATGTGACGAATCTCACAGGCATTTAATGTGACCACTCTCACAGCATTATGTGACATCTCACAGGCATTTAATGTGACCACTCTCACAGACAGTTAATTGACCACTTCACAGACAGTTAATGTGACCACTCTACAGACAGTTAATTTGACCACTCTCACAGACAGTTAATGTGACCACTCTTACAGACATTAATGTGGCCACTCTCACAGGCATTTAATGTGACCAATCTCAAGGTATTTAATGTGACCACTCTCACAGGCATTTAATGTGACCACTCTCACAGGCATTTAATGTGGCCACCGTCACAGACAGTTAATGTGACCACTATCACAGACAGTTGATGTGACCACTCTCACAGACAGTTAATGTGACCACTCTCACAGACAGTTAATGTGACCACCGTCACAGACAGTTAATGTGACCACTATCACAGACAGTTGATGTGACCACCGTCACAGACAGTTAATGTGACCACTCTCACACACAGTCGATGTGGCACAGCCGGAGACGGCCCACTGGGGCTACTGTCACGATCAGTCGATTTGACAACTTTCACACACAGTCGATATAGGCACGCTCACAGATAGTTGAAATGGCCATTCCTACAAACAACAGATATGGCCATGGCCATTCTTACAGGGGGAGCCGGAGGGGGATCGATGAAGCCATTCTTACAGACAGCTGATGTGGCCACTCTCACAGTCAGTCAATGTCTCTATGACCACAGTAACAGATAGTTGATATGGTCACTTTCTCATAGTCTGTATAACAAACACTCACTAACAATAGATGTGGCCACTCTAAAAGAAAACAGATACGACCACCCTCGCAGACTCAACGTGGCCAGTGTCACAGAAATCTTATGTAGCCAAACTCATGGACAGCCAATGTGGGTACTCCCACGGGCTTCTAAAGAGATGTCGCAACTCTGCAAATTGGTCAAGCTTAAGCCATCACTTCGGCTGGGGGCCTAGAAAACACGACCATTTCCGATTAGCAAACTGCTGCCGGCTGCTTTCTGCATGCCAGCAACTCAGAGTTTATTTCAGCTTTAAATCCGATTAATTTACATGATGAAGCTTTTAGAACTTTGCTAAACTTTTGTTACTGGAATTTGAACTTCGATTTTTCCATCCTGTGGATTTGAGGTGGGAGTTAGCTTCTTTCGTTCTGTTTGTCTGTCTGTTTGTCTATCTCTGTCTGTCTGTCTGGCTGTATGGCTGGCTGGCTCTCTCTCTCTCTCTCTCTGTCTGTCTCTGTCTCTGGTCTCTTCTCTCTTCTCTCTCTCTCTCTCTCTCTCTCTTCTCTTCCCCCTCACCCCTCCCGCCTTTGGCTAGCACTCATTTAAAAAAAAATATAAATGAGTATACAGCCTTCGATTTCTGCAAATCCTCTCTTAGAGGAGAGTCTCTCAGTTTGTCTCTCTTTCTTTCTTTCTTACTTTTTTGCTTACTTACTATTTTTTCTTTCTTTCTTTCTTTCTTTCTTTCTCTTTCTTTCTTTCTTTTCTTTCTTCTTTCTTTCTGTCTGTCTGTCTGTCTCTTTGTCTATCAGTCTGTCTGTGTCTCTCCGTCTCCCTGTCTCTCTTACTGTCACTCCCTCTCTCTCTCCCTCTCTTACACACACACACACACACACAACACACACACACACACACACACACACACACACCCACACACACACCACACACACCCCCACAGCACAAGAACACATACATGCATACAAACACTTGTACCACAACCACAACCACACACACACACACACACACACACACACACACACACACAACACACACACACACACTCTCTCTCTCTCTCTCTCTCTCTCTCTCTCTGTCCTTTTCTCTCACCCCTCCCCTCTCCCTACCCTTTATTTCTCACTTTATCATCGCTCCCCCTCACTCTCCTTCCTCCCCCTCAAGCAAAACCATTTACTAACTCAGCGAAACACGTTAGACCGCTTCCAAACCTAGCCTCTTGATGAAAATGCCACCTCTTGTCTCTAAAGTCCACGCACTCGACACTAAACGACAACCAGCAGCAGATATTGTCAAAGGCAATCTCCACAGAAAGCCCATCGAGTCCATAGACTAAGGAATGGTTCTTGTGTCTTCACTCCCGCACACAGTCGAAGTGCACAATCATTCACTGTAAATGAGAGTTTTATTCCGCTTCTGGGGTCATGCTTACAGTCCGCGTTGCTACTCTCACAGCTATTTGGTCCACCATGTATGCCCTACTCTTCGATTTAGCGATGTCCCTGCCATCACTGGGACTTTAGGGGGCACAGATAACGCGAACGGGTTGCGACGTACAGACTGTTGGTGGTGTGTTTTCTGCATGCCAAAATGGCAGGATTTGTTTCAGCAGTTATCGGGTGAGCAGCTTTCCAAACATCAGCACGCTTTTGTAACCTGGTATATGGGCTTCGATTTCTGTATCGGCTGTCTTTGAGGAGAGTCTCTCAGTTTGTCTTTCTTTCTTTCTTTCTTTCTTTCTTTCTTTCTTTCTTTCTTTCTTTCTTTCTTTCTTTCTTTCTTTTCTTTCTTCTCTCTTCTCTTCTCTCTCTCTCTCTCTCTCTCTCTCTCTCTCTCTCTCTTCTCTCTCTCTCTCACTCTCTCTCCCCTCCCCCGATCCAGCCCTTCTCTCTACCCTTCCTCACTAGCCACACACTCAAGCAAACTCGGTTGCTCACCGGCACACACGTTCGACAGGCTCCAAACCTTGCCTTTTGGTAAACATGGCTCCCCTGTCTCCTAAAATCCCTGAACTTTACACGAAACGACAACCCGCAGCAGGGTTTGTCAAAGACAATCTGCACGCAACATCCTTTCATCCCCGGTGTCC
>CM031597.1:107202444-107204944 GCA_018398815.1 Conus ventricosus | reverse complement strand
ACGATGCAGTAACTCTTAGAGACTGTCAATGTTGGTACACTCACAGATAGAGATGTGATCGCACTCACAGGCAGTGGATGTGGTCATTTTCACAACCTGTATGGCCACACTTAAAGACAGATGATATAGCCAGTCTTATAGACATACAACACGACAATTCTGAAAGCCAGTCAATATGGCCACCCACATTCAATCAATGTGGCTTTATTTTTTTTTAAAAAGATAGTCGCCGTGGCTTCTTCTAAAGATAGTAGATGTGACTACTTTAAAAGATAGTCCACGTGGCTGCTTTAAAAATAGTCCATGTGGCTGCTTTAAAAGATAGTCGTTGTGGCCACGTTCAAAGATAGTCGATGTGGCCACTTTCAAAGATAGTCGATGTGGCCACTCTTACAGATAGCCGATGTGGTCACAGTCAATGGCAGTCCGTACGGCCACTTTCAGGGATAAGTGACAATGGCTACTCTAACAGACGATGTGGGCACTCTCACCACAGACAGTCAGTGTGGCTACTCTAACAGACGATGTGGGCACTCTCACCACAGACAGTCAGTGTGGCTACTCTAACAGATGATGTGGGCACTCTCACCACAGACAATCAGTGTGGCTACTCTCACGAACATGCAATGTGGCCACTTTGATAGGCAATTGATAAGGCTACTCTCACAAACAGTTGATGTGGCCACAACTACCGATAGTGAATGTGGTCACACTCACAGACAATATAGCCAACACACACACACACACACACACACACACACACACACACCACACACACACACACACAGAGAGATCTACACACACACACAGATCTACACACACACACACACACACACACACACACACACAGACACACACAGACACACACACACACACACACACACACACACACACACACACACACACACACACATTTTAAAGAATGGAAAATCAATGACAAACACAAATAGCTATCGACCTATAGCTCTTACATCTCATGTCTGTAAACTAATGGAGATAATTGTTCTAAACAGATTGACATACTATTGTGAAAAAACTGGCATTATCCCCGCAAACCAGGCCGGTTTTAGAAAGCGCAGGTCTACTATTGATCATCTTGTAAAGCTCACTACGCAAATTAAACACCAGTTTGCTAGAAGGCAAAACGTTCTCGCCACATTTTTCGATATCAACAAGGCATTTGATCAAGTTTGGCATGATAGGCTTTTATATAAATTAAAAACTATAGGTCTCTCTGGTCATATCTATAAATTTGTTAAAACATTCCTGACCAACAGAAGTATTCAGACAAGAATAGGTCATACTTATTCATCCAAAAGATTACTAGATATGGGTATCCCTCAAGGCTCTGTGATCGCCCCTCTTCTCTTTAATATTTTAACTAATGATTTACCTAAATACATTTAAAAAAGCTTTAACTTGATTCAGTATGCGGATGACATCTGCTTATGGTTGAACGCCACATTAAAAAAAAACACATCAAAAAGATCTGTTAACTACATTAGAAGAGTATATCAAAAAGAGTTAGACAACATTGCGAACTTCATGTCTGATAATGGCTTATGCCTGTCGGCTGAAAAATCCCGTATATGTTATTTGATGCAGGTGGGTCTGCTCACAATACTCCTAACTTCAAAGTACATAATACCACATTGAGCTACACTTCTGAGATTATATTCCTTGGTGTGCATCTTATGTCAAATCTTTCTTGGAATTTTCACTTGGAACACTAATAAATCAAGCGAGAAAATCTCTTAATCTGCTCAAAGTTATTAAGCAAACAAAGTTGGGGCCAGGAAACAAAAAGTTTAATATACTCAGAGGCATAAAATACGCGAAAACAAACTGTATAGAAATTTTGATGTAATTTGGCTACCGATTCCTTTGAACTGGTAATAGAAAGTGAGAAAAAGCAATCGAACACCGTAAAAGTGTCCTTTCAAAGTTCATTCTGGTAGAAAATAAGGTCACATGAACTTGACCTTGACCCTGTGTTAACAGCAGAATGTCAGTATCTGGTGTGACCACCTCGAGCATTGATCACAGCTGTGCACCTGCGGTACATCGAGCGCACAAGAGTGTTGGTCTGCCTCTGGGGGACTTGCCACCACACCTGGCCCACAGCAACAGCAAGCTGAGCTGCTGTCTGGGGTCTGGGGTTGAGCTGGTTCAACTGCCTCTGAAGGGCATCCCAGAAATGCTCTATTGGTTAAGGTCGGGAGAACGGGCTGGGTGAGGCAGCAGATTGATGTTGTTCTGCCTCAGGAAGTTCTGCGTAGCACGGGCAGTGTGCGGCCTTGCGTTGTCCTGCTGAAACAGGTTCTGTGGATGCCGCTGGAAATGCGGCAGGATGTGGGGCTCAGGACTTGGTCGATGTAATGAACAGCAGTGACCCCGTTACCACGTCCTGGACCCACATTCTGGAAGATGACTGGCCCAATACGGCGATTTATGCCGATAGCCCCCCAGATCATGATGCTTTCACCACCCCATGGGTCCC
>CM031597.1:107184944-107197444 GCA_018398815.1 Conus ventricosus | reverse complement strand
GGATGTTTTTTGTTTGTTTTGTTTTCTCGTCATCCGCCATCCCCACCCTCCCGATGTTCCCTTCCCTTTGCTTCTGGCCTGACACTCCCTTTCATCTTCCATACCTACTATAGACATGACCTAGGAATCAACCTCGATGCTGGACTTGTTTGAAGGGGGCGGCAAATAGTGAGCGCGAACTGATGATGATAGATGATGATGATGATGATGATGATGAGTGATGATATGATATATTATACTGCTGTCAATATTATCATGATCATCATCACCATCATCATCATCATCATCATCATCATCATCATCATCATCATCATCATCATCATCATCAGTTCGCGCTCACTGTTTGCCGTCCCCTTCAAACAAGTCGAAGATGTATTATCAATATCATAAAACTGCTGTCATCATCATCATCATCATCATCATCATCATCATCATCATCATCATCATCATCAACAACAACAACTTATGATGATAGTAATAAGAATGATGACGGTAACAACGACAACAATAATTATTATTATACTGATAATGATAATTGTAATAGTAATAAAAATGATAATCATAATAATGAATTAATAATAATAATAATAATAACAATAATTATAATATATTAATGATAATGATGATGATAATAAATATCAATAATAAGATGATAATAATGATAATAATAATAATAACAACCTTAATGATCATACTGACAATGATGATAACAATTACGCAGTCTGTATGTTGTACACTTTCCTTAACTCAAAAGACCAACGAAGAGAACCCAACTTGTCTGTCGTTTTTAGTTCGTCTCTCTTCCCTTTCTTCCTTATCTGTTATTGCCTTCCGGTTTTGTCTTTTACCCCTTTCTTCCTTTTGTTCCTTTGTTTTCTTTCTTTGCTATTTGTTTCTCTTTGTTTTTCTTTTTGTAATTTGTTCTAATTCATCCTCAATATCCACCGTCAATGGTACTGCCAAATGCCATCACAATTTCTTTTCCCACTGCCCCACCTTTCTGTCCAGTCTAAAGATATCCACCGTCATGGTACTGTCCAATGCCATCACAATTCTCTTCCACTGCCCATCCTTTCTGCCAGTCTAACCCCTCCCCCCCTCCCTTACTCCTTTGTACTGTATCAGAATGTGGGTCTGTGTCTCAGACTGTCACAGACAGACAACACACGCACACACACACACACACACACACACACACACACACACACCCCACAACACACACACACATACACACACACACACACACACACACACACACACACACACACACACACACACACACACACAGACGCACACAGACACACACACAGACACACAGACACACAGACACACACACACACACACACACACACACACACACACACACACACACACACACACACACACACACACAAGCGCGTACGTACAAATGCCGGCTATTTGTTTCACTCCTCGGTTTTTGTTCCTTTTCACCTTCTTTTTCTTCGGGAATGTCATCATGTCCTCCATACCCTCACCTCCTCCTTCATTCCTGTCTTCATCACCTCTTTCTGAGTAGTCGCCTAACCTTGCCCCCGCCCCCTCCCCCAGCCCCCCGCCTCCCCTTACCCCAGTCACTCACTCCTACTGTCTTGTCGTTTTTCTGTGTTCCTCTGCTTTGCTTTTTGTTTTCTTGTTTTCTTTTACATCTTCCCCATCCCGCCAGACCTATAGCGTCCTCCATCCCCGTCTGTTTTCTGTCTCTCATTCCTGTTGTCTCTCTGCCTGTCTGTCTCTGTCTGTCTGCCTGTGCATCTGTCTGTCTCTCTCTCACTCTGCCTCTCCCTCCGTCTGTCTGCCCGTCTTCCCTAATTTGTACAGTTCTATCCTTCTCTTCTCGTTCCTCCCACTCACTTCTGTGTGATTAAATCATGCCCTTCCTCTTATCCCGTCCGCCATTATCCTTTCATCTCTGGCTTCCTAGTTAGTTCCCTGAATCTTTGTTTTTTTCTTTTTCATCACAACGCCTCCTCCCTCCCTCCCCCTGACCCTCATCATCTCCCTGGTCTAGTTTCTGAGCTCCCTCCCACTACCCTCTCTCCTGTGTCCATTTGTGGGTTTGTGGTTTCTGTGCGACGGTAAAGCGCACACACACACACACACACCACACACACACACACACACACACACACACACACACACACCACGCACGCACGCACGCACGCACGCACACACACACACACACACACATGCACGTATGTACGCACGCACGCACGCACGCATGCACTCAACCACACACACACACACACACACACCACACACACACACACCACACAACCAACACAAAACAGCACATGCAGTATCACGTACGCACGCAGAAACGCACGCACGAAACGGCACGCACGCAACGCCGCACGCACGACACAACACACACACACACACACAAAAAACACGCACACACACAACACACACACACACATGTATCACACACGCACGCACGACAGACGCAGCACGCACGTGTCTTTTCTCGACTTATTGTTCTTTTCTTCTTTTCAAATTTATGTTTTCCGTAAATGTCTTCACGTTCCGTGCCATCACCTTCTCTGTATCCTCCTCCCCTCCTTTGCTGGGTGTTGTCCTGTCTTGGGTCAGCGCAGTCATCATACCTAAAGTTTGCCGTCTTTGGGTTTTCCCCTTTCTTCTGTTTTCTTTTTCCCTCCTCATAAATCCACCCATTTAGCGTCCTCTCGTCTCTCTCTCTGTCTTCTGTTTCTCCTTTGTATATGTCGTTTGTCTCTCTCTGCCCTTTCTCTCTCTCTCTCTCTCCTCTTCCTCTCTCCTCTCTCCATCTCTCTCTCTCTCTCTCTCTTTTCCCCTCTCTCTCTCTCCGGTATTGGTGTGCTCTTTTGCTCCTATACTTCGGGCCCATTTAATTATCCTCCTCCTCCTCCCCAAATGAAAACAAAACAAAAAATAAGAAAAAATAATAAACAAAACAACAAAAAAATAAAATACAAAAAAAAATGTAAAAAAAAATGAGAATAACATAAGAAGGAAAGAGAGAGCGGGGAAGGGAGTGAGGGGCTGGGGAACAATATAAGTGTACTACAACGTACAAATTGGCATGTATAAAAAACAGACATGAAGGGAATATGACAAAGTGCGTACATATTTTTGAACACAAATACACGCACGTTCGCACGCATAGAGAGAGAGAGAGAGAGAGAGGAGAGAGGAGAGGAGGAGAAAAGGAGGAGAGAGAGAGAGGAGAGAGCAAGGCAACAACATGTATCATTTATCGCAAGGCATGAAATACGTAGAAGGTATAAGCAAATGAGATGAAATTGGGGGGGGGGGGGGGGGGGGGGGGGGGGGGGGGGGGGGAGGAGAAAAAAAAGGAGAGAGAGAAGGGATGGAAGGGAGAGGGGGAACAGCATGGAGATGTAATGATTTGAAATGGAATGTACTAAAAGTAATAATTAGCCTGTTTAAAATCAGGACAGAAAAAATGAAATGACAAAATAGTACGGAATTGGAACTACACACGCAAAGCATGCACGGACAGGAGAGAAAGAGGAGGAAAAGAGGAGGGAGAGGGGAAAAGGAGAGAAGAGAGAGAGGAGAGAGAGAGAATGGGGAAGAGGAGAGAAGAGAGAGAGGAGAAGAGAGAGAGGGGGAGAGAAAAGGAGAGAGGGAGGAGAGAAGGAAAAGGAAAGGGAGAGAGAGAGAGAGGAGAAAAGAGGAGAGAGAAAAGGAGAGAGGAGGTGAGAGTGAAAAAAGGGGAAAACATATAATATTTTTCATAAAGAATTTTCATATGAAACCCCATATATTTTAAACCAAAACACAATATGCTACACACACACACACACACACACACAACACACACACAACACACACAACACACACACAACTATATATATATATATATATATATATATATATATATCAAAATACTTGATACATAAAAAAAAAAGAAGAAAAAAAAATAAGAAAAGAAAAATTTGGGTTAAGAACATGAAAATGGGATGTTTTATGCTTTTGAGATTTACTGGTATTACTTAGGGTTTTTTTTTATTTTATTTATTTTTTTTTTTAAATTTTTTTTTTACCGCAGAAGATGGGTAAGGTAAGTTGTTTTTTAAAGTTGTGGTACGATGGATTTGTTTGATGTATTCTGGGAAGGGTGTTCACTTTGTGGGAGTTTTTTTCGACGAGACTTTTGAGAATCGTCTCATTAAAGTTGTTGGAGCATTCCCGGTCAGAATCTTGTGCATCATTAGCCCTTTGTTGATTTGAGTCTCTGGCTGAATGGAAAGAATGTGAAAATGTTTATAATCAGAGCTTTTGAGGCTAGTTTTCTTCAGAAGGATTAGTTTTGAGGGGCCCCGTTTTTGTAGGCCCGAACAATGGTTTTAGTGTGTTTGCACTTGCAGAATCCCATTTTAGTCGATGCATAATCAACATGAGACTGAATATGAGCCTGGAAAAAAAAGTTTTCGTGAATGAAGGTCAAGAAAGTGTTTGATTTTGGTGAACTGATAGACTTTCTGGGAGAGCTTTTTGCCTAAATAACGTTATGTGGGGATTCCAGCTGAGACTATTGTCAATATTATGTCCTAATACTTTATGATGAGTGATTGTTCCCAAGTACATTATTGAGATGTATAGGAGGGAAATCATTGGTGAGCTTTTGTCTTTTTTGCCTAGTTGTAATGTACTGAGTTTTTGTTTTTTGAGGGTGAAGTGACATAATGATTTAGTTCGGTCCATTTTACAAGGTCGTTTGGGAAATCTCTTGCAAATGTTTTGAAAGACTGGAAGGATCAATTATGGCTGGTGTGAATTGTGGGGTCAATCTGCAAAAGGTCGCATGCAGATCCACATGTAGGGGTAGGTCATTAATGTAGAAATTGAGAAGAGTAGCGGGCCTAAAATGGAGCCTTGTGGAACGCCATACTTAAGAGTTGTTATAGAAGAGACAGCCGTCCCCCATAAGACGCATTGTTGTCGTTTTGTGATGTATGATTTTAGAAAGGATAAGGGCGGATTTTGAAAGACCGTATATCTCCAGTTTACGAAAAGGAGATTGTGGTCAATGACATCGAATGCTTTTTTAAACATCAACGAATAAGACACCACAATAAACTGTTGTTATTAATAATAAAAAAAAATTATTAAGCCACACAGCTACAAGATTGATTAATGCAGAATGGCAGGAATGTTTCTGTCTGAAACCAACTGTCCGGGATGGGAGCAAATCGTACTTGTTGAAGTGATGAAGGATGTGTTTAATTTAAATGCTTTTCTAGAGGTTTGGAAAGGATAGATAAGATTTTATTTGGTCTGTTGTTTGAAGGATCAGTATTATCACCAGATTTATGAATGGGTATAACTTTTGCTTTTTTTTTAAAAGCATTAGGAAAAAAACTTTATCTGTGCACAGATTAAAGATATACGTTAACGTGTCAGTTATAACTGGGAGCCGAGGGGTTTCAGAATTTTGCCATCTGTGCCATCTAGTCCACGTGTTCCTGGCTGTTTGAGATGAAGTAGGACTGATACACCCCCGTGCACAGTTATGAGTGGAATGTGTATTCAGACGTGATTTTTTGTCGTGACAAAAATTGATGGCGTTCTTTAAGTTCATTAGAGCTTAAAAAATTTATCAGTAGTAACAACTGTTTGGAATGGTAGAGAAGTGAGTGTTAAGTTGTTCAGCAGAAATTTCCTTTGATAACAGTTGAATTTTGAAGAAGAACTGTTATTGTTAAGCTAGTTTATTGCTTGCCAAAAACCCGTTTTGGATTTTGTTTGGGGAAATTAATAACTCGCTAGTATTAGTTTTTTCCCTGCCACTTCTGAGAGTTATATTGCATTTCTTAGGATCTTGAATCTTCTTCATAGCGATGTTCTTTCAAAAGGTCTCTAAGGTAGCATGCCTCCTGTAATTCTTTCGTGTACCACGGTGGTTTGGGAATAAGCTTTACTCTGATTTTTTTTAACGGAGCATGTATGTTTGTCTTTTTGTAAAAATTTCGATCCAAAAGTCCATCGCTGAATCTGGATCAGCAATATTGTATACTGTATTAAGTTCTGAGTTCATTAATCAAGCAAAAGTTTTGTTCGTTAAATTTTGAGAAGCAACGATAGGTTATGGTTTTGTGGCCTGGTTTTGGGATTTTCACTCCATGTTTTAGACCATGTAACACAACTGGGTAATGATCACTAGAAGAGAAGACTGGACACAAGCTTCAGATGTTATTTCTCTTGGAGAAGAAGAGAGGAGAGAAGAGAGGAGAGAGAGATTGGAGAAGAGAGAGAGAGAGAGAGAGAGAGAGCGATACACTGATTCACATTCACTCACTCATTTACACTCGTACTGGTTTTGCAGGACTACATAGCAAAAAGTGTTGAGGGTTACAAATAAACTGATTGTGGGATAAATTCTCCTGATTTGATCCTGCTGATAGAGATTCTTGATATTTTACTGAAATATGATTATTCCCACTTGCAAGTTATCTTGCTTTTCACACACCTTGTTTCTCTTAAACTCTCGCACACCAGCGTGTCTTTCACACCACAGGTTATCTACACACATCATTCTAATGTCACTTGCTTTATTCACACAGAAATCCATACGACACACACACGGGACTTCCATATCAGCATTCAAATAAAACCTTGAGGAAGGATGCAAGCGATATTTAGTTGGACATTTCATTGAATGGCCGCCTCTGTTTCTCATTCCTGTAGACAAATGATTCGTAATTGACTCTGTAGACATGCTTCTGACATTTTTGTCAAAAACCTGTGTTTTATCTAAGCATGTGCCTTGATAGTTTTATTCGTCAATCCTTTTTACGTCATGACCATCAGTGACTGTGTTTGGTACGGGTTACGTATCCCCCAGAAATTACAACATTTCTTCGACGAAGATAAGTTTCTTCGCACCAAAATTGAGACGTCTTTTATTTTATCAATATATTGTCAGCCTGACAGATGTTCAATGGCAGAATCGTCAAGTGTTTGATGACAGGAGTTGTGTCCGTGCTTCTACAGTAAACATGTATATCAAATTAAAGGCACGTAGTTCCAGGGTTTCATTATCATCTCTATTTTTGCACATACTGTATCGAACTCTGAGCCGTTCAGTCTTATGGGGCAGTGTCCAGTGTTGTTTCAGCATTGTTTTAATCTTTAAAGTATTTTATGTGTAACTTAAAGTGGACGGGAGAAATATCACTGTACGTTATGTTGGGCAAGTGGAAGACAGCGTTGAGAGAAGATGGCAGACTAGACACTGGGATGCTGTTTCCTATCAAGCAGATGATGGACAGTCTGCAGCACAAGCTTCTTATCGGTATCCAAATCGAGTAGTTTCTTCACTAGGAGATGAGATTATTTACTGTGTTGAAAGCAAACAAAACAATTCACACAAAAAAGGATTCAAAGAAAAGCCTTAGTTGTTTAGGTGGGGCAAAGCTGCGTAAAGGTAAGGTCAAAATAGCATCACCAGTGCCCTTACCGGATTTGTAAGCGAACGAGCAAGGGTCAGTATGCTGTTTTGTAAGAAGTGAAGAGATGAGCAAAACAATTTTTTTTTCAATGTATTTCATGACTAAGAGGTCAGGAGATATAGGCCACTAATCGTTTCAGTTCTTTGATTTCTTTTCCTGTGAGACAGGACAGACAACGCAGAGGATTTGTCAGGTAACTGAGACAGACCTGTTAAAGATTCCACAAAATACCATAGAGTTTGGAGGCAAATATTGTCAGCAATCTCTCGCTTATATTGTCTGAACACACTGCATTCCTTTCGTTTAATTTTCAAACAAACAGACCTTTCCACCCTCCTTCCTATCAATGTTAAAGCCCTCTCCATCGTCTCCATCTTCGATTCTTTATGTAGCAATGTTATTACCTCGATTAGTTCCCCGCTCACATCACCCTTTTCGAACTGAAAAAAAAAAACTGTTCATTTTTTTTTAAAAAGATGATTTAATGTTTATGAGCGTTCATCTTACAGGTACTGGTTTTCTATTTTTTTATTTTGTTTAGTTTTTGTTGTTTTTTTTTCCTTTTTTTTTTGGGTTTTTTTTTTATTTTTCCCTGTCCAAGGTTCTACCCCGTCCCCGTGCCTTGTCTTTTCTTCCAAAATTTTGCTGAAATAGTTCCCTTTAAAAATTTATTTTTTTGGCTTTGAGTAAATTCCCCTCCCTTTTCTTTGAAGTTGCCCTGCCCCTGTTTTTCCCCTATTTCAAAAATCACTTACTTTCTTTTAAAAAAACCGGTTTTCAGAAAACTTGTGATCGATGGGTAGTTTTTTGGGGAAAAGGGGGTTTTCACGGCCCTTTGGGGGAAATTGATAAAGCCTTCGAAAAAGTAAATAAAGTCAAGCACTTTCATTTTTTGTCGTCGGTCGTCGTCGCCCGTCCGTCGTCGTGGGGTCGTCGTCTCGTCTTCCCCTCCCCTTTCTTCTCATCATCAACATCACCCCATCATCATCCCCCATCAGGCCTTTTCCCTTTTTTCTTTTTCATTGGGGTTTTTTTTGGTTTCCCTTTCCTTTTTTTTCCCCATAATCTTCGTTCCGTCGTTAGAAAAAAATGGGGGGTTTTGGTTTTGGGAAAGTCCAATCCTAGGTTGGGTTTTGTGGTTTTTTGTGGTTTTTTTTGTGTTTGTGGAAAACGTTTGGTCAGCGCCGGGGTGGTGTAAATTGTGTTATTCCGGGGTGGGGGTTTTGGGGGTTTTGGTGTGGGTGTGTGGGGTGTTTGTGTGTGTGTTTTGTCCTCCGCTCCTCTTTTTTTTCCGCCTTTTAAATTTTTTTTTTTAATTTTTTTTTTTTTTTTTTTTTTTTTTTTTTTTCTTTTCCCCCCTGCCCCTTTTTTCTCTTCATTTTTTCCTTTTTTTTCCCTTTCCCCTACCCTTTTTTTTTTTTTTTTTTTGGTTTTTTTGTTGTTTGTTTTTTTTTTTTTGGTTTTGTTTTTTTCTGTTTTTTTTCCCCTTCCCCTTCTTCCCCCTTTTTTCCTTTCTTTTTTTTGTTTTTGTTTTTTTTTTTTTTTTTTTTTTTTGTTGTTGTTGTTGTTGTTGTTTTTTGTTTTTCTTTTTCTTCCCTTCTTTTTCTTCTTTTTTTTCTTTTTCCCTTCTTTTTTCTTTTTCCCTTCCCTTTTCCTTTTTTCCCTTCCCTTTTTTTTTTGTTTTTTGGGGTTTTTGCCGTTGAATTTTTCCCCTTTCCTTCTTCCTTCCGCCCCTTGGCCCCTTTTTTCCCTCCCCCAATTTTTCTTCCTTTGTTCCATTTCTCCAGCATTTTTTTTGGGCAATTTTAGTTTTTAGGGGGTTTGGGTTGGCGTTTTGGGAAAAGGTTGGGTGGTGTTGGTTTTGGTGCCTTGGTGTGGTTATAATTTTAAAAAGGGAGGAAGGGAGAGGAAAAGAGTTGGCGGGGGGTGGTTTTGTGTGGTGGGAGTGCTTGGGGGGGGGAGGAGAGGGAGAGAGAGAGGAGGAGGAGAGAAAATGTGGGGAGGGGGAGGGGGGGAAGGAAGAGAGAAGGGAGAGAGGAGAGGAGAGAGGAGAGAGAAACGGGGAAGAGAGAGAGAATGTTTGTGTGTGGGTGGGGGCGTGCGGGGCGTGCTTTGGGCGTGCGTGCGGCGCGTTGCGTGCGGGGCGGGGGGCGTTTGTTTTGTGGGGTGTGTGTGTGTGTGTGGGGTGTGTGTTTGTGTTTTTTTTCGCGCTTTGCACTTTTTGCAAGCAGTTGACTTTTTTTTGGGCCTGCTTGCCCTCAATCCCCTTTGGGCTGTCTGTTTTTCTGTTGTGAAGTTCTAAAGTAAGCATCCCTTTTTCAGTGTCCCGGTGGTGGGCCGGCCCTGCTTTCCCCGGGGTTTCCCAAAACGGGAGACAGAGCCATATAAGGTTTCAAAACTTTGGGACCCAACCAAAATTTCCCCAAAAGGGCTTTTTTTAACATAAAAATATCCAAAACATTAAACCTCAATCACATGTTAAAATTTTGGGTTTTGCTGGCTTATTAAAAGTCGAAAACTTTATCCTCTACCAAATTTTTTATATTTTTTTTTAGATGCCATTTTAAAAACCATTGCCCTTTTCCCCCATACCCCCCCCCCCCCTTTTTTTTTTAAACATGAAAAATGTTAACGCATACCCCGGCCACCGTGGCGATGTTTTTTATGCCCACGGACTCCCGGCGAGAGGCCGGGGGTTTTTGATACCCCCCGGGAGCCATTTTATTTGGGGAAATTTTCCGGCGTCACCGGCATTTTACCTAGCCCTTTGATTTCGCCTTTGGGGCCCAGATGGAAAAGACGGGGACCCCACCTTGAGTCTCATTCACTTATTTGGGCGTGTTTTTTTTAGGGGCGGTTGCAATGTCACTGGAGTGGCGGGGTAACATGAGACAGGGGCACAAACCCCAAACACCACACACCACACACACACACACCAAACCCACACCCCACACACAAACACCCAGCACGCCCACGCACGCACGCACGACGCACGCCCCCACCCCACCCCAAAACACACACACAAACTAAAACACACACAAAACACACACACACACACACACAACAAAACACACAACCCGGCCTGCACGCACGAACCCCACACACACAACACACACACACCAACACACACACACACAAAACAACACACAAACCACACTCACCCCTTTGCACTAATCTTTTGTCCCCAAAAGGTTTTGTTTTTTGGCACACAATTGTCAAAAACAATTTCCCCTGAGTCACATTTTCCCAAAAGGTTATTTTTCCGGAGAAAATGGGCCCCAAAAAAGTTGCACTGCCCCCGCGCCAGGCTGGAGGGCCTTTTCCCGGGTTTTGACGCTTTAAATGCCTTTCATGTAAGAAACAAGATTTGGGGGATCCCTGTGATTTTTTAAGCATGGCGGGGTGTTTTGTATGTTGTGAGCAACGGGAAAAGGGAAAGATTCTGGAGTTTTGGGGTGTGGCTTTTTGTGTTTCATAATTTGGGGGCAGTGAGGAAAAGAAATGGGGGGGAATATGTCTTTTTTTTAAAGTTTTTTTAAAAATAAAACCCCCCCTCTCTTTCTCCCCTTTCCTCTCTCTTTTCCTCCTCCTCCTCTCTCTTTTCTCTTCCCCTCTCTCTCTCTTCTCCCCCTCTCCTCCCCTCTCCTCTCTCTCTCTCTCCCCCTTCTCTCTCCTCTCCCTTTCTCTCTCTTCTCTTCTCTCTTTTTCTCTCTCTTTTTCTCCTCTCTCATGCATGGGGACCCCGCATGTATGTATATATAATTATGGGGGTGAATTTCTGTTTTTTTTTTGCCCCTATCAAAAAAATGAAAGACCCCGAAATTCCCATTTTCGGATATATGCATGTTTTATTTTTTGAAAGTAATTTTAGTTTTAGTGTCATGTTTGTAACTATAAATATATGTGTCTTAACTTTTAGGGCAGCGGTCACGAATGTAATTTCTCTTTTAACAAGAGATAATAAAGTTTTCTGAATCTGAATCTGAAGGGGAGAGCCATTTGCAGTCTTCCATTTACGAGGTTTACGCCAGATGATACACATCTGAAAGTAATCATTCGACGTAACGACATTCTTTGTGCAACAGATGTCTATTCTGAGATCCTTTTCCGCCTGGTTTTTGATCACCGTTTTTTTTTCTCACCCCTGTCCATCTGTGATCGTTTGTCACACACACAAATATGTATTTTAATGTACGATTATGCATCAGACAGACAGCTTTGTTCTTGACTTGTGTTGTTGCTTGGAATGCATATTATCCCCTCCAAAGAAATGTATGTATGTCTCTTTCCTGTTTTCCTTTTTTTGTCTATGGCATTTCATTAAGATGCTCTTTATTTTCTTACTGTGTGCCACTGTGCTGTTTCATGTGGATATGCGTGCATCCACACGGGGATACAGACTCAAAAAACGGGTAGGAATACACATGCAAGTGACTCAGTATGAAAGTGATTCCGTGATAAAAAAGCAAAATAAGTACCCATGACGATTTCAATTTCACTGTTACTATACTGTATCAGTAAAAAGGTAGATAATCCACGTGAGAAAAGTCTCAAAGCTTATGGTGGAATCTGGAAGTCTGTGACGAACTTGAGAAATACTATACAAGTCTGCATTATCATTAAAGAATGTTATTGAATGCACTGAAAAAAAGCAAACACTTTAATAGTTAACAAAAAGAATTTTCCGTTCAAGGAAAAGAAGTGTAATCAGTATAAAGTGCTCATAGCAGAAATTTTTTTTAGCAGATTCCATTTCAAATAGATTCGTCACTGCTCGTGAAATATAAACTGAATGCATAGAAACGCACAGGTTAATAATTCTAAGCGTAGCTTAGAGAAAGTTCCAAGCAAGTGTAGACAACTGGGAATGATTGTTTGAGCATGAGAATATGTGGAGTTCTTCCAAACTCTAAGATGCATTGCGTATAATACAAAGGACAAGTCTTTGAATCGTTTTTCAAAATTTGCTGTATCATCTTTTGTGCCACGTCAGGGAGAGTGTAGAGTTCAAAAATCAAAACC
>CM031597.1:107164944-107167444 GCA_018398815.1 Conus ventricosus | reverse complement strand
TGACAGATGTACTGACAGAGAAGCGAAAATGATGAGTTAACTAATATGACAGATGTACTGACAGAGAAGCGAAAATGATGAGTTAACTGAATGACAGATGTACTGACAGAGAAGCGAAAATGATGAGTTAACTGACATGACAGATGTACTGACAGGGAAGAGATGACAATAATTTCACGGACGAAAACGTACTGACAGAAAGGGTAATGATGATTTCATGATACGACAGACGCACAGGAAGAGAAAGCTTGTTCACCGTCTCACTGCCATAGACATGTACAGAGAAGGAAGGGTTGATGACTGTGCTGGCATGACAGATGTACAAAGAGAGTTTGATGGTGCAAAGAAGGAGAGGATGTTGGTTGTTTTGACCTACTTACAGACAGGAAGAGGTGGTTGATGATTGTCCCGACACGACCAATAGAAAGACAGGGAGGTGCCTGTGGTAAAATATATGGGGGCCGGAATAGCTCAGTTGGTAGAGCGCCGGACTCGTAATCCAAGGGTTGCGGGTTCGAATCTCCGCCGGGCCGTTTCGGTACAGGCGGATTTTTCCCTCGGAGTTAACATTGGTTCTGACTCCATTTCCCTTACAGTCCTTCGAATGAGACTATAAACCGAGGTTCCGTGTGTGAACGCACGCATAACATCTTGCACACACGTAAAATCCCATCACCAACTTTCGGAAGAGAAGGCCAGTTTGGCCGTTGGTATGGATGACTCGTTACATATAGCATGCACCTTCCCGAAGATGGAGTATGGCTGCCTTAATGGCGGGATAGAAAACGGTCATACACACAAAACTCCACTCCCTTTGTTGGGTAGATGGGATGAATACTTGTCTGTCCATATAGGGAGTGTCCACAGGAGTATCAGCCTGCGTACGCAGAAGAAGAAGAAGAAGAAGAAGAAGAAGAAATAAAATGTCCAATGTAAAGACAGAGACGGAGAATTGTTGGCAGTTGCGCCGATGTGATCACGCTACACACAAAGAAAGGCTGATAGCGACAGCACAAAAACAACAACAACAACAACAACAAAACCCAAAAATGTACAGACAATAAGAGGTTCATAGCTGTTGTATGACCTGACCAATGAGCAGACAAGAAAGGAAAACAATGGTCTTGGTGTTATACACAATGCACAGGATACTGACAAGACCGATCAGCAACAGGAAGAGGTTGATAGAACGTTGCACTGACACAACTCAAGAGAGAGAGAGAGAGAGAGAGAGAGAGAGAGAGGGAGAGAGATTCGGATGATTTATTCACATAGGCCTAGGCCCCTTATGAAGGGGTATGGAAATAGTACATTGGAAACAAATGTATGCGACATGCAACAAAGTATATACCAAATTAAGACAAATCATTTGTAACTTTTAAGAGGTAGCCATTTCTCTAATTTTAAATGCCTTATACAAAAATAACGAAATTTTTTTAACATCTATTGTTGAAGCTGACGACATCAAAAGAGGAGAGAGAGAGAGCGAGAGAGAGAGAGAGAGAGAGAGAGAGAGAGAGAGAGAGATCGACGCTACCTCTGTCTCTTTCACTTTGTGACAATCGCCCCTCCTCCCCCCTCTCCTCACATACACACACACTACATATACACGCATTAACACACACATTAACGCACCCTCCCCCCCCCCCCCCCCACACACACACACCACACACACAACGCACACACACACAAACGCACACACCACTAGCACGCACGCACGCACGCACACACCACGCACACACACACACACACACACACACACACACACACACACACACATACACACGCACCAACACACATTAATGCGCGGGCGCGCGCACACGCACACGCACACCACACACACACACACACACACACACAACACACACACACACACACACACACACAGACGCACCAACACACACGCACCAACACACAGACACACACACACACACACACACACACACACACACACACACACACACACACACACACACACGACACACACACACACACACACACACACACACACACACACACACACACACACACACACACACACACACACAAGCAAGACGAGCAAGAGAAACCTTCAGAAGACACCCGCAGAGGCATTACCACAGACAGGTAAGCACAGTCTGGTTCACCACAGGCATCTGAACATGTCGGAAAGTCGCCCAAAGGACAGGAAATTGAACGGAGAACCCGTGCCTTGAAACCCGTGTCCATCGGGGACAGTCTGTCTCCTGGCTGCCTATAGATGACAACAAGGTTCCTCCGTCAGAAGTAAGTTCGTCAGTTTAGGTCAATGCTTTGTTCATATTGATCTGTATCTTTTCCCTGCTACTGTGAGAAACAGACATATAATCTGACTGCAGTTGTTAACTCACTATCGTTCGGTCGTTTTCACCATAAACACATAATGAGGCATTTTCAAATGGATCAGGGGAACATATGCATGAAATAATGCGAAAAGGTGATACATGCTTTTTTTTTAGAGAGTGAAAGAACCATTTTATGT
>CM031597.1:107147444-107157444 GCA_018398815.1 Conus ventricosus | reverse complement strand
CATGAGTACCTTTTCAATTTATTTTTCTCTGAGTACTAACAGCCGCCTTTGCAGTTGTGGGTATGTTATATTATCTTCGCAAAACAAAAGCGCTGTAGGATGTTATTGAGAAGCCAGAAGTATAGCTTAGTCGCCACGTTTGGTGCTTGACAGACAAACGAGAGAGAGAGAGAGAGAGAGAGAGGAGAGAGAGAGAGAGAGAGAGAGAGAGAGAGGAGAGAGAGAGAGAGCAAACCCAGTCTTTACAGATAAGCCATAATCACTCTGTGCACACATTGTTCTCCCGTTAGAACTTCGCCAACAGACTCACATTGAGATAACACGTGCTGTATGATGAACAAACCAACGCCATCAATGTAGTCAATCCATTTACTGCGTAACGAGTCTCGTAGATATGTCCAATCTTCCGCCTCCTATCTTCATCTCCCACCTTGGAAGCTGATGCTGTAATAAGAGTGGAATAATGAAGAAAGACGTTGAGGCATATCAGTTGAGACGTCAGACGTGAGGAGGCAATAAAGTTCTCGTGCAAATAGAAAATAAAAAGCTGGATTATTAGCGATTCAAACAATTGTCGAGAGAGGGGTTCTTTTGATACCGTGGTTACATAAGTAAGATCATCATACACCCCCACCCCTTCTCTCTCTCCCTCCTTTCTGCCGGGGGCCATTATGGTCAGAAATTGGAAAGAGCCGTAGATCGCTCACAAACAAACACAAAAAGAGCTGCCAGAAGTGACCAACCACTGTTGGATTCCCAGGAGAAACATTGAGAAGCACTGACCGACAGAACTGGAAGAAAAACGAACACAGTGTACCATGCGGACTCGTCGCTTCCATTCGAAATAGGACTGAACGTTAGCGCCACCTTCTTGTTGAAAGCAGTATTTAAAGAAATGAACAGAGAAAAGATCAATACGTAACTTGATAAAGAATTCTCCAAACTATACAGCGTGAGCCTTGCCCATCGTAAAGCACATTATCGTTTTTTTCCCCCAGAAAATGAATGGAAGTTTTGTGTCTCTTCAGAAAATGGAGTCCCAGTGGCATCGTTAAGGGTCGAAATTTTGGAGAAATATTTATTTGTTTGCTTTTATAGAATATCATATTTTCTGTCCCTCAAATGTTTCATAGAACTATGCGCCGTATGTGACATGAACTAAGAATGCGCGTCAGGAAGACACTATAGAGTATACCATAGGTTTGAAATGTAAGCTTGTGGCCCGGAATTGAAGATCTTACCTCCAAGGATTATGGCTGCGGCCCGGAAACGAAGGATTCTGTCTGCTTGAAAAGTACAGTTATATGAGGCTCACCTTTTGAGCTATGGACGGGAGAATAAACCGAGGGTCCGTAAGCGACATGCTCGTGGTACCCATGAGGAAATCAATAATTAATGATAAGAATGATCTTGTCCCTGGAACACAAAACCACGTGCAAAGCAAAACAGTGAAAGAGAAATAGGAGTGATGCTATACTTTGGCGACGCTCTTTCCCGAAGAGGACGAGGCCAGATTTGACACCAAGAAATCTGTTGGGACGATGAAGTAAGACAATGCATGATTCTTGCATGTACCGGTCACCCGCTTGTCAAAAGTTCCATATTGTGCCAAGTCATCATCATCATCATCATCATCATCATCATCATCATCATCATCATCGTCGTCGTCGTCTTCGTCTTCGTCTTCGTCTTCTTCTTCTTCTTCTTCTTCTGCTACTGCTACTGCTACCACTTGTTAGTATTACTACTGCTACTGCTACCACTTGTTAGTACTACTACTACTACTTCTACCACCACCACCACAACCACCACAACTGCTACTACTGTTACTGCTGCTGCTGCTACTACTACTGCTACAACAACAACAACAACAAAAACAACAACAACAACAACAACAACAACTACTACTACTACTACTACTACTACTACTACTACTACTACTACTACTACTACTACTACTACCACCACTACAGCTACGACTTCTGCAACTTCAACCTTTCCATCTCCTTTCTTCCTTTCTGCCCTCCTTTCTTTCCTTTTTTCTTTCTTTCTGTCTATATTTCTTCTTTCTTTCCTTCTCTCCTTCATTCTTTCTGTCTTTGTTCTGTCTATTTCTCTTTTCTTTTTCTTTTTTTTTTTGTAATTGCGTCTTTTTCCTCGATTCCTCGAAAGGATCTTTTCTCGTACCAACTTCCCAACCTGTTGTACTATACAAACCACTAAGAATGCCCACTAATGAATGTTAGCCTTTTCACGGCGTGTAAGTCAGTGTGTGTGAATGGGAAGCTTGAAGATGAATACAGGTCTACAAGCAGTTTGCTGTACTACATAAGTCAGTGTGTGTGAAAGAAAGGAGTGTCACACTTAAGAAGCGAATCACAAGGATTTCACTGTATAAATGGTAAACCTATTTAAAGAGCAAGAACAGTGTAGAAAGAATAACAAATATTAAAGAAATCAAGCACATAGCTTTTCGAATGATAGAAACGTGTACCACACATAAAATCAAAACAATATCATTTCTTTGATAAATCCAGAGAGTTTTAACAAATGGAATCGGCATATGATCGTTATATCGAAAAACTCAGTCTGCTAAATGTTGAGTCAGGGAGCAGTGCGTGCTTAACCTGGAAATGAAATCACGACGTGCTGGGAATGAAGAGAGAGAGAGAGGAGAGAGAGAGAGAGAGAGAGAGAGAGAGAGAGGAGAGAGAGAGAGAGAGAAGAGAGAGAGAGAGAGAGAGAGAGAGAGAGAGAGAGGAGAGAGAGAATGGGATTATGGGGATGGAAGAAGGAAGAGCGGGTGTGTATGTGAATGTGAGAGAGAATCATTTAGTACCTTAACCAGAATTTTCTTTTGTGTCTGGAAGCGAACAAAAGTGACCGGGCAGACGGTAACTTTTTTTTCCACCAGCGTTTTATTCCCCGAAGAGGGAGAAAGGGAATTTACTCACGTATCACCAAGATGGCTGTCAGGCCCGGACGTGACGTTGCATGGAACTGCCACAGACGGCTCCAATTCCTGAGGAAATGTGTTGGAGGAGGGAGGGTTGGGGAGGGGAATTGAGGGCTGGCGCTGGGAGGAATGGGGGTAGGGAAGAGTTAATCGACTGTTGAGAGTTCTTGCACAGAATGGATTAAAAACCGACGGCATTGCAGTGAAACGTGGGTGGAAGAAATTGACGCCTTCATCAGTTCACGAGTCGGTCAGATCGAGTTAGCATCGCTGAATTTAACTGACATTAAATCATTAAAAAAACAAACTGGGATGTGGGACTTGATGCACTGTTTTCAAAAGAGACATTATAGGTGATTGTTACATGCAAGCCATGCTTAAAGCTGACAAGAAGTATGGATACATGTTGATCTTACAAGCTCTTTTGAGTGTGTGTGTGTGTGCGTGTGTGTGTGTGTGTGTGTGTGTGTGTGTGTGTGTGTGTGTGTGGTGTGTGTGTGGCGCGCGCGTGTGTGCGTGTTTGTGCGTGTGTGTGTGTGTGTGTGTGTGTGTGTGTGTGTGTGTGTGTGTGTGTGTCTGTGTGTGTCTGTGTGTGTCTGTGTTTGCTTCCGTGTATTTTTTGTCTTTGCGTCTGTCTGCCTGCTTAAGCTGTCGGTTTGTGTGTCTCCATTTCTGTCTTGATGTCTGTCTCCTGTTTCCTTCTTGTGGGCATGAAGACAAACAGGCCGACAGACCGACAGACATAAAATGTGATATGACCAGAAACAGTGTATTGTTCTGTTGTCACTGGCCTTCTTTTAAGACACAAGAAGAACCATAACAATACTACTACTGCTACTACTACTGCTACTGCTGCTGCTGCAACTACTACTAGTAATGATATGATAATAGTAATAATAATGATAATGATGTTAATAATGATAACAATAACTATAATAACAGTAATAACAACAAGAATAATGATAGTAATAACATAACAATGATGATGATGAAGAAGAAGAAGAAGAAGAAGAAGAAGAAGAAAGAAGATGATGATGATGATGATGAAGGAAAATAACGATGATGATAATAATTAAAACAACAAAACCAGCAACAGCAGCAACAACAACAACAATAAGAATACTGATAACAAAACAGTGGAGACACCAAGCTGGAGAGAAAATGATGGTAGAGAGGACAGTGAAGGGGAGAGAACTACCCAAGTCAAATTGAATCACCTCTAGCCGAATGTCTATTGAAGCCAGCAGAGTGAACATTGGATTGACATGCCAGGCACCGGGTCTGCCAAACACTGAATCCGCTGTGTTAAGCAGGACCTCACACGTAGCCTTCAAGGTTCGCTCAAGTGGTGACATTGTCGGCAACATCTCCAAATCGAATGCCACGTGACCTTACGTGTATAGTGTAAACCTATACCACCCTACCTCTCTTCCCTCTATTAGATCTGTCAAGCACTCTGCTCTCTCAGATCCACTCTGCTCTCTCAGATCCAATACTGCGTGTTCCAAGAAGTAAACATGAATCATTTGGTCAAAGATCTTTCCACCATGACGCTGCTGCTAAGTGGAACTCTTTTCCATCCTGTCTTAGAAATGCTCAACCTCAAGCACCTTCAAAACAGAGCATTTCCGTGAAATGAATGACTTGAATAATCAACCTTAGAGCACAATGCACAGCACGGATTCGTTTACATTTCTAAGATTGTTTTGTGTTTGTGTGCAAAAACGCCTGATGAGCTGTGAGCTTTAAAAAAATGATTATAGTGCTATATAACATTGGTGGTGTTAGAATCATCATTATTATTATTATTATTATTATTATTATTATTATTATTATTATTATATAATTATTACTATTATTATAATTTTGATTATCATGAATATTATTATTGTTGTCGTTATTATTGCTTTATTGTTGTTGTTGTTATCATCATCATTATCATTATTATTGCTATTATTATTGTTGTTGTTGTTGTTTATATTGGTATTGTTGTTATCATTTTCATCCTTTGTGTAGGGCTACACCCAGCTAGTTTGTTCGGCAGTTGAAGACAGTACTTCTCTGGATCCCATCTGCACCTTCGGGAGAATCTTTTCCTTCATCATCATCATCATCATCATCATCATCATCATCATCATCATCATCATCATCATCATCATTATCTTCGTCTTCTTCTTTTTCTACTTCTTCTTCTTCGTCTTCGTCTTCTTCTTCTTCTTCTTCTTCTTCTTCTTCTTCTTCTTCTTCTTCTTCTTCTTTTTCTTCTTCTTCTTCTTCTTCTTCTTCTTCTAATTTTCATTATTGTGTTCATTTTCAGCTTTCCAGCTTTTGTTTGAAATGTTTTTCTATTTGGGAATTAATGGGAAGATGTAAATGCAAACAGGATACTGGAAATGGCCGTAACGTTGAAATTTGAGAACAGTCTGCTCTGTCCAATCCCGGGGATTAAGCATCATCAGAATTTGTGCTGCCCTTAACATGTGGTTGTGGTGCTTAAAAGGTTTTCTATCCTCAGTCTCCTATGACGGTCATCCCCATTGGCTATATCACCTCAGTGGCTTGTAACCGATGCACAGGAATCAATCAACCTTTCAATATAGCTCGTCACTTGTTGGATCATTTCTTTTCTAGTATTTTTGTCATGGCCTTTAAAAAAGAACTTGGGCATCAACGTGACGATCTAACATGACTTTGCTTGTCACTGTACCCAATGGTCTTTATCACTGTGACTGCCAGGTCGCAATGTGTCACTTTTTATGTTCCCCAAGGAGGTGATGTTTTCAAGCATCTCTTTTGTTCTCTTTGTTTGTTTGTCTGTCTGTCTGTCTGTCTGCAAGATCAGGCAAAAGCTGTGGTGCCAATTTTTACTGAAACTTAGTGCAAAGATGGAAGGTAGCCCAAACATGCCATTCACAGTCACAGAATCTGTTTAAAGGGTGGAATCAGAAATGGTTTGAACCTGTAAGATGTTGGTGTGGGTCCTTGTCAAAAAACGGTTCTATGAATAAATGCAAGGCTGTCAGCTTGGAATCTTGAGTTAGCGTTTAATTCAAGTCAGAGTGATAGACTTTTCAGGGGTCAGAACACTATCCAGTGCACTTCAATGCTCCATTGTCTTTGCTTGCATTCTCACTAAATGCTGCAAACCTTTTCATGTACTTGACTGGCAATCTCACTACGTTGTTATGAAGGGTCAATACCAGTGTGAAATAAATCTGTCTACCTCCAGCCCTATTTCTTCTCTATCCCATCCCCTACCCCTCCCCTGTCCCTACGCCCACCACACCACGCCATTCCCTATCCCTCACACCCTTTGCCCTCCACCTTCAGTCAAGACTGGTTATCTTGGTGGGCAAAGTCGCCGGCGGCAGCCGTCAGACGTGAATTTAACTAACACGGCGCAAAGCCCACATCCCTTGATCGACTGCAGACAGGAAGCTTACAGACATCATAGGAGGGTCTGTTGTCACGCGTCAATATTTCCACCCATTTTGCAGACATCCATACAGAGTCAATATTCACATCTCGGTCAGGTACTGCCCTGAGGGCCTAACAATGCGGCCATTGGTTCACTCTCGTGTTCTGGTCTGTTCGTCTCCCTTTGCTAAAGAACTTAGCCGTCTTTGTTGTCTGTCCTCTTTCGGTCATTCATGGTCTGTCTTTGTTGTGACATGTGACTTTATGTTGATGACTTTTGAGTTTCATTCTGCAAAAGCCTTTGTAGAGGAGCACATCCGTCTGCTCTTTGTCAGATTTTCAGTCTGAAAACGTTGAAAATAAGGCAAAAATGACTATCTGTTGTTGACTATCATCTTTGATCTAGTTGCAAAGTGAGACGACTGCAGGCGGAAATCTAAACAAATCTTAAATAAATGTCAGCGAACCGCCAAAAAAAGAAAAAAGAAAACGTGGACAAACGAATCAGAAGACAAAACAAGACGCGTTTCGATCTCTTAGGTCTTCTTCAGGCAAGATACAAAACATTTGGGACAACAAAAATGAATTCAACGCCTATCTCGCGCTGAAGTGATTGAAGATAAGTGATTGCTCGTTCATTTTGGTTGTCCCAATTGTTTTGTATCTTGACTGAGGAAGACCTAAGAGGTCGAAACGCGTCTTGTTTTGTCTCTGATTCGTTTGTCCACGTTTTGTTTGGCGGTACGCTAACATTTATTTAAGATTTATCATCTTTGGGTCTGTATAGTCTTTGCCATTGTCAAAGAATGTGGCTATAAGTTGTGGACTGTTGTTTTTTCAGTCTATACACATCTGCTTTTTCTTAAGAATATGGACATCTGTTGTCTGTCCTCTTTCAGTCTGTAATTGTCTGCCGTTACTGAAGAATATGGTAATCTGTTATTCTCAGTCTGCAAAGGTCGGTCTTTGTTGAAAAATGTGGCCACATGATTTGTGTCGTCTTTTAGTCTGTAAAGATGATGAAGTACCGTTTTTCCTAGCAAAGATTCATTATTCCTACGTTTCATTTTCTGACAGACATTGATGCAGTTTCTATTTTCCCCAGCCTTATGGTTCTGGCCTAAACTGCTGCTTTTCTATGCTATTTTTATTTTGCTGTCTTTTCTTCTTTTGTTCATTATCACTTTTTTTCACGAGATATTTGTGTCTATGGACTGTGCATGGGATGTCTAGAATGAACAGCGTAGGAGTAATGTCAAAGATAAGGCAATGGAAATCAGACAACAAAAGAAAAGAAAATGGCCACTTACCTGTGCCATTGCTGCCCAATGCTTTATTCTACATGGCTCGATCTCCAGATATCTTCTAGAATTCTTACCACAGTATAAGATACCTGATTTTCGTTTTGCTTGACGTATATGTCATGCATCTAATTGTGGAGATGTTTAGGTGAATTTCTTCTGCCATTTTCGTCTGGTTACCATCCTTCTTCAATTGAGTTTTCTGCTTTCACAGTAATCCAGGGAAAGACAGCTTTAGTGGAAGGGGGGAGGGGGGGGGGGGGATGGACGTAAAGAACTGTCGACTGCTTTTTCTTATCCTCATTCCACGTTGTAGTTGATTTGTTGCAGCGAAAACGGTATTTTTCTCCAAACCTACAACATCCACCCAATTTTATGTCAATGTCATGCGTCATTTACTTCCTCTTGCAGTGCTTCCGCACTGCATCCCCACATGGTCTCTCCTCTACCTCTACCATCTCCTCATCAGGTCAGCTTCACCCACTATCCACCCTAAACGTCCTGCTCCCTAACTTCCTGCTCTCCCTCCCACCTTGAGGTTTAATATTTGCATGCATTATTGGTTCAATATTTTGAGAGGGCATGCATGTTTTTCTTATGAATTGATTTACTGGCATGGAGTGAGAAAGAAAAGGGCGTCAGAGAGGAGGAGGAGGAGGAGGAGGAGGAGGAGGAGGAGGAGAGAGAGAGAGAGAGAGAGAGAGAGAGAGAGAGAGAGAGAGAGAGAGAGAGAGAGAGAGAGAGAGAGAGTTTACTTCTTGTGGGAGATTTTAAACTTCCCAAGGGGTCAATTACGGAGATAAGGATACTTGAAATATAGCTCTTGGGGTCCATTCGCTTTCTATGCTTCCCCTTTCTTTCCTCATTTATCCTGGAGACACATTTCTCAGTTCACCTTCCTCCTGGGTATTTGTTTGTTTTTCTTTCAGTTATTCGTTCATTTTCCCCCATGCAGAAAGTTTGTATGTAACGTTACATGAAGCAATGCTGAGCTGAGGGAAAAACAGACTGTCTAGCGTAGTCAACTCAGACATACTTCTTGTGCCTATTTTCTTCCTATTTTTTCATACTAACAACATCACTTCTAAAAGAAAAAAAGAGACTGCAGTTTTACTGAAATCAAGAATAAGCAAATAAACAACCAAAGCAAGGTGTAAAGGGACTCATATTTCATATGCAATGCAGAATAGACACAAGTAGATGTTCTAAAATTGTCTCTTGTTCAAAAATTACAAAATGGAAACAGTAAAGCACAAAACATTATATTCCCATGAATATTCTCTTGTTTACCTTCACATTATTTCAGACGCTGTTTACTGTGTTTGACTGAAGCTGATATTGATTTTGCAGAAAGAAGTTAGGTCAAAAACAAGATTCTCTATTTTTCATCATTGTTTCTTTTATTCATGGAAAATTAACAAGTGTACTGGGCGACGCGAAAATCAGTGATCTCATACTGTAGTCAGAATTCTAAAATGGCTGAGGTCGTGCCATGCTGACTAAACCATTGGGCAGTGAAAGCTAAGAAAATGTCATCTTTTTCATTTGCTTTCACATTTTCTGTGCCTCATTCACCAACAACTCACCCCCCCCCCCCCCCACACACACACACTGCTTGTTCCAGCCACCCCTAAAACAGCCACACCCAGCATGTCCCACTGCAGCCCCACCACTGGCACTTTATGTGGAGCTATGCGTATCAAGTCGTCATGAGGGGAAACCCACCAGACAAAAAACTGCATTATAGCTGAATCATTTCTGTGGCTTTAAATGACGCCTATGCAGGACACCACCTACGAATTCTGACTACGATGTTGTTGTTGTTTTTTGTGTGTGTTCTTTTGGTGTGTGTTTTTTTTTTTTTTTTATCGCGGAGCCAGTGTGAATGAGCATCCTTCTGTAGAGGGCGCCCTTACGTCCATCCGACGATAGTCTCCATGGCAGTGCCAAAGACTTTCACACGAGCTCCTAATGGACTTAAAATGCAAATCAAAACTAAGGTCAGCACAAGAGAAGGGCATCAAGGACACAAAATATGATATTTTACGACCTCACTGAAAATAACGGTGATGAAGATGATGCCATGGAATTCCATGTTCGTCAGGGATGATACGACAGGGCTGTGCAATGTGTTCACTTTGATCATACGTACAGGTATCAACCAGGCCCCATAGCATCGTTGTCGAAAGATTCCAGCAACCCTTTGAATCTATTAAGTAGATGAAATCAACTGTGTAGCTTCAGTCTTCCTGTTTAAGCTCAGAGTTCTCTGCTGATTGAGCATGCGCCATCGACGTTGATTTTTCCACCATGAATATAGGCATGA
>CM031597.1:107139944-107142444 GCA_018398815.1 Conus ventricosus | reverse complement strand
AAAAAAAGGATAACCGCTTATCCTTTTGTATCAACTGGTTTGCATTAGCATTGTAGCTAGTTACTTTATCAACTGGTTTGCATTAGCATTGTAGCTAGTTACTTTTCTTCTCCTTTTTTTCTTTTGAGGTGACTTTTTAACCAAGGATTTTTGTGGTATTGATTTTTTTATGGTCGACATCCAAGTTATTTGTATGCGAAGAAATTATTTCTGGCTGCGGTTTTTCTTACGAGTTAGCTTATTTTGTCTCTGGTGGAAATTTTGTAAATGTGCAAAAAAAAAAACTGTGTCAGAAAATCTAACATCACGTGTTCAAGACCGTGATCACTCCCGGAGGATCCAGCAGCCGGAACTTTTTTCTTTTTATAACCACCATGTAACACATGCTCTATGATAATACGGCCATCGTTGGAAATGAAATACATATACACAACATGAGAACTCTGTCGTTTTGTGGATCAGTCAGATGACGTTACTATGCATTGTGTATTATTTTTAAAAAATGATGGCGGTACTTACAACAAATTCTCTTTTTGACCTTTCGCTAATAACAGACTATATCTATTTTGTTTGATTGAGACTTACATTGATTTGACAGCAAGGATCTGAATCAGAAAACTAGGTTCTCTTGTTTTGGTGTTGGGGAACGGGAAATCAGTGATCTCAAACTGTGATTATAACTCTGAAATGGCTGTCTGAAGTCTGTCCATGTTTTTAACCAAACGTGGGGCAGCCACAGCTTCGAAAACGTGATCAGATTTTTTTGGTGTTATTTTCTGTGCCACATCAGTGGCATACCCCACCCCATCCCACTCCTCTCCCCCCGCAGCTCATTTCCAGCCATCTCTCACACAGCCCCACCTAAGAAGGTCCTATTGCAGCCCCAGCACTGGCATGGTACTAGGAGCAATCCGTATCAAGTCGTCATGAGGCAACCGAACAGACAAGAAACTGCTCTGGTAATTAATTACTTCTGTGGATTTTAATCATGCCTGTGTGGAACAACACTTGCTAAGTCGAATTCTGAGGACGATAATTCCTTGGCAAAGAGCAAACAGAAACAAGTATCACCCCTCTATTGAGCATCACCACGCCCGTCCAGTGATAGTCTCCGTAGCAAAACCAAAGACTAACCTAAATTCTTCCAGGTCATGAACATGAAGAGCAAATCAAAACTAATGTCTAACGGGATAAGGGCATGAAGAGCATAAAGTCTGATACCTTTTTATGACGTCACTGAGGACAAGGGTGACGAAGATGGTGGTATGGGATTCCATTCTGGGCTTAGACTATGTGACAGGTTATCTTCTGTGCTCTCCCTTTTATCATATGTCCTGGTAATAAAAACGGGCCCAGCTGCATTGTTGTCAACAAATTTGAGCGACACTCTTCATTCCAACTGAAGTCCAACTGTGCAGGTTTAATCTTCGTATGTTAGCCCAGTGTATATTGCCAATAAGCATGTGCCGTCAAGATCGTTCCTCTCCTTTTCCTCCACCCATTTAATATAGGCAGAGTTAGTCATTACAGTTTACGTAGGGACAAGAAGGATAAGTGGTAAGACAGAGCATACTCATTAATGCAGTCTCTCTCAATAAGGTATGTGTAAATATTTGAGAGAGCGCGAGGATTGGTCTGTTCGACGTAACACTGAAAGAAAGGGCACGGGCTGTAGAAAACTAGAAATCAAAGCGAGATTTTTTTACAGGCGAAAATAAAAGAAGGAATGAAATAAAAATGTTAGGAAAAGGCGGGAAAGACGAAAATGAAGAAAACAGTTTATATGCCTAAGAATGAAAGATTCGAATGAACAGGAATCACGCCACTGTCTGTTTGACAATGAAATGTGGAGATAACAAAGAGTATAAACAAACTTGTTCGTCAGCAAAATCAGAACTCTGAGACTGAAAGAAATCACAAAACAGCTGACTACATTGTTTAAAAAAACGCAGATCTTACAGACCAAAATATAACACAAAACAGCTGGACACATTCTTCAACAAAAAGCAGAGGTTTACAGACTGAAAGCTGACACAAAACAGCTGACTACATTTGTCAACGAAAGGTAGAACTTCACAGTCTGAAAGTCAACATAAAACAAGTGGCAACATCGTTAACATGAGCATTTTATTACATACTGAAAACAACACGAAACAAGTGCCCACGGTCGTCAACAAAAGCAGGTGTTTTTTCAGACCGAAAGACAACTCAAAAGAGCCCTACTCCACAACAAAAGTCATATCTTTGACAGTCGGAATGAAAAACTTCAAGGTAACTTATGGCAAAATATACGACAGAGGCAGACCATTGCAGAATGAAAGAGAATGGAGAGCAATAGACAGCCACATTTCTTAACAAGGGCTGACCATCACAGACTAAAAGAAAAACAGTTGCATTTCTTAACAAGGGCAGACCATCACAGACTAAAAGAAAATCGGCATGAATAGACACATTTTTCAACAAAGAGAGAACGTTGAGGACTGAAAAATAATGGGGGCTA
>CM031597.1:107129944-107134944 GCA_018398815.1 Conus ventricosus | reverse complement strand
AATAAATTAAAAAAAATAAAAATAAAAAAACACACAAACATATAACTCTTGTCACATCTCACTACTGACTGCTATCTATTATAAGTATTTTCCAATTGGACTTTTAGCTAAGTGTAAAAGAAAAGATATGTTTCACTTGTTGACAGGAAAACATTTTGAATAGGCTGTACAGACATATTTGGAATGAATTTTTCATTAAGTTTACACGAAAGAATGTGATCATCTGCTATGCTATGACCACATATACAATGTATATTTTTGACATACTTTGTTTTAAAAACAATCCAGTTTCCATCTACAGATCAAGGAACTTATCTGTCGTCTACGATAAATGTTTTGATCGACATTACCTAACTTTTCATGAATATTTTCATTTCATCGTGTAAACCAAAACACCCAGTTTCTCTTTCTGTCAAATGAAAATTAGAAAATTGTACTTTTTCCGCCAAAGTATAGCACTCTTGCACTGACATAGAGAAGTTCAAAAAATGTGAATCTGAAGATCGTTTGCTCCTCTCTTTGCTAGAACATCAACCTTTTCATTATAATATAACCCACAATGGGAAGGCAACCCAAAGAAATGTTACTTCAGTGTCTCTAACTGAGAGGAAATGGACTAAGTTATTTATTTCAGTGATCATCTCAGGTCGAACTTTTAATCTAAAATTCTTCACTGCAGTAATAACTGACTTAGAATCGACACATAAAACAACTTTAAATAAATTTTGCGGGTAATCAACAACAAACTTTAAGGCCATAGTTATAGCTGTTAACTCGGCGGTGAAAATAGATTTGTTTTTTCCCAGATAATATGACTTTTCTTTGTTAAGGCCTGGATAATATATGCTGCACCTGCATGTTCATTGATTAATGATCCATCAGTGTATATCTTAAAATGGTTGGAATAGTGATCATGCAAATGCATTTTCATATTGGATAATAACAAATTAGAATTTTCAGCCTTTGTTAAATCTGTATGCTCAATATCAAAATGTGCTCGTACAAGTTTCCAGGGAGGGATAGGAGACACAATAGACCTTTTTGCAATAGATGTTAGTTTGATATCTGAGGATTCTAAAATCGAGGAAGTATATGTTCTTAGAGTCATTTGAGATGATATGTTTTTAGCCCTTTGGGAAAATCAGTGTCCGATTTGATATTTATTTCAGGGCCTATATTGTTGTCCATAGTAGAACTTCGTATAACAAATTTGGTGCATGCAAGATTCCTATATTCTTCCAGTGGTAATATCCCAGCAGCACTGTATGCTTTTGTACAAGAGGCATGGACTGGTAGTCCCATGGCTATCTTACATGCTTTGGAATCAATACTTTGAGTTTTTTTCAGTAAGTATTTGGGTGCACTGAAAAACCCTCTTGTGCATACGTTAATTTTGATCTAACCAGTGCAGTAGAAAGGTGCAAAAGAGTAACTGTGTCCTGAGCCCAAGCATGTTTGCTTATAATCTTTAATAGATTTAAAGTTTTTCGAGCTTTTGTTAGAACATGCTCTATATGGAAATTCCATGACAACTTTGATGTTAAATTTACTCCAAGGAATTTAACTATTTTTGTATATTTAATGGGTATGCCGTTGACTTGAAATAAAGGCATATTAACTGGATCAGATCCAGTATTAAATAACATCATGTGTGTTTTTTCAGTTGATATTTGCAAACCATTTTTCAGTCATATAATCAGAAAAGGTATTTAGTTCTTTTTGATATAACTTTTTAATATAGTTTTGTGATCTGACAGATGTACTTTTTTTTAATGTCACTTTCATCCATATGCATATGTCATTCTGCATATTGGGCTAGTTCTATATTTTTAGTAATCTTTGAGGGTAAATCGTACATTAGAATACTAAAAAGTAAAGGGGCAATAACAGACCCCTGAGGAATACCCATGTGTAATTTTCTTCTCGTAGAATAGGAGTTCCCTACCTTCGTTCTAATATATCTATTTTCTAAGAAGTTTTTAATAAAATCATAAATGTTTCCTGATAATCCATCTCTTTAAGTTTATAAAGCAAACGAAAGTGCCATACTTTGATCGTAAGCTTTAGTGATATCAAAAAAGGTTGCTAGTAAACATTTTCTTCTGGAAAACTGATGTTTAATTTGAGTGGTAAGTTTGACCAAGTGTTCAATAGCACTTCTACCCTTTCGAAAACCTGCCTGGTTTGTTGGGATAACTTTGTTCTTTTCACAAAAGTAGTTTATTCTATTTAAAACAATTGTTTCATAAAGTTTACAGACATGAGAAGTTAATGAAATAGGTCTGTAACTATCTATACTTTCTTTCAGTTTACCTCCCTTGTGAATCGGTACTATTACTGATTCTTTCCATATTTGTGGCAAATGACCTGAGCTCCAGCATTTTTCAAATATTCTAAGTAAAATGCTTATTCCATTTGTCTGGAAAATGCTTAATCATTTCATTTGAAATGGCGTCAATCCCAACAGCTGTCTTTTTGTTTGGAGAGAATCTATGGCGTCTTTCACCTCTTGTAATGTTACTGGGGCGTTGATGTCGCTCGTGTCATTATCAGATACATCATTAAAGACATGGGTACATTCTTTATCCTCTCTGAGTTTTCTCTTGGTTTTCAGACAACCCATCTAACCTGCTTACTTTAGCAAACTGGTCGACAAACGCTTCTGCTTTATCTGTGGATGATGGTAACTTGTTATTATCAAGAATGATAGGATATTCTGGGAGTTTGATTCCATTTTTTCATCGTTTTTATCTGTTTCCATACCATTTACTATCTTTATGATCGAATGTGTTTCTTTTGCAAAAATTATCCCAATAATCCTTTTTTGGCTTGTTCCATAACTCTATTACTATGTACATTTGAGTGTTTCATTTCCTTAAATGTTTCATCTACAATTTTCTTATCTTGACTTTTCTTGGTGTGCACGTATTCCTTGAATAACCGTTTTTTCTCATTAACTGCCTTATCGCAATCTTCAGTCCACCAAACATTACCGAGATGTTTACCCCCTTTAGAACCCTGATTCTTCAATTTAGGAATTACATGAACCAGACACTTTTAGAACAGAAGTACAAAACGTGTCATACATTGTATCAATATCATCGTCTGGGGACAAGCTTATGTCTAGATCTTTAAGTGTGTCGTAAAATTGAGACCATTTGGCATTTTTATAATCAAATCTTGGGATTGTATCATCAGGTTTTGCGTCTTCAAAATCAGGGACTGATTAATTGTAATAATGATTGGTATGTGATCACTCCCAAGAGTTTCACTATAAGTTTCCCATGCACACGACAAAGCCATTTTAGGTGAAACTAAAGTTAAATCAATAGCAGTAGGTCTATGTGTAGATACATCAGGAACTCTGGTATAAGAACCATCATTGAGTAAACATAAAGTTGAGTCTACAACATTTTCCACAAACCTATTTACTACTAACCTGTGTACTCTCTTTTTCCCAGAAAGGGGAATGGGCATTAAAATCCCCACCTACTAACATTTACCATCATCATTCTTGTGTTTTTCATCCATTCAGTATTGGCTTCATCTGGACCCTTAGGTAAATATACAGAAGCACAGTTTTACTTTTAAGGAGTCCGAAAACTTGACAGTTACAGCACATGAAAAAATCCCATGTAATCCACCAGGCACAGGTGATTGCTTGTCACAATACTGTAGTCCAGTGTGAATATAGATAGCACAATTTACTCTGTCACCATTTTCATCTGTATCTACTACTGGTGGATAGTAGTACTGGTTCCAGTCTTGGTAGTTTGTTCTTATTGATATTAACAGACTGGAATAAGAGAACGTGGCAGTCAGACGACACTAAAAACTGACGTAAGCAGTCAATATTAGAATGGAGAGAGCGGCAATTCCACTGCAGTATTTTTATATTGTGTTGAATTTCATGTTGAAAAAAAAAAAAAAAAAAAAAAGATAACTAAACAAATAAAGATATTTTGCTTCAACACAATTGGAGCTTAGCTACACACAAACGTAGGCTGGTATGCTGCGTTTGTTCCGAACAAAAGCAACAAAAAATGTCACCAGTTGTATAAAACATTGAACCTATTGGACCAGGCAGAGCCGTAAAAGGAATCCTCAGGGAAGGGTGTGGGGCGCAGGTACCGGGGACGTCGCACTGTCTTTCGGGGCCGTTTCCCAGAAGAGGTTCCTCAGATGCCGGCCAATATTCCCCGCTAGGATGCTAGCTCCTCTGGCAGTGGGATGTAGCCCGTCACGGAGGTTGGAGCGGGTGGCTTGTAGATTGGAGTGAGTGATGAGGTGATGTTTTTGTCATCCTTCAGCTCTGACACCAAAGTGCGTTGTACAAGTCCCCTTTGATATTGAAGTCGGGGTCCGATGTAGGAGCCATCTTACTGATTATGATGGCCAGATCAGGGTTTTCTTTTTTGATACTCCTTACGCACTTTGCCATTCTTCCGGAACATGTTGCTGCTGATTCTGTTTCTAGGTCCTTCGATCCAACATGTAAGAGTAAAGCATCAGGTGTCTTGACAGATGCACTTGCTTTGACCACTGCTGGTTTGATGTCCTTTATTGTTCTTGCATTTCTCTGATGCAGGTTACATCCATAGGACCTCCCTAGTCTGTTGGAGTTAACTTTCTTTATGACAGGGTCATTTATATACAAAATGTTGGGAAGGCCCTTTAAAGTTGGAATTGGTTTCTCTCTGGACTTGGCCTTTAAATCACTGACGTTGTGTTTATCTCTGGACTCGGCCTTAAAGTTATTGTTGTCATTTTTCTTGCACTGTTCCTTAGATTTCGGCTTGTGACGCAAAGAAGCTTGACGTCATTTTTGTTTACGTTATCATTTTCTTCTATTTTTGTTGTTTTATCACATTGCTGTACATTTCTATTCTGTTTTTCTTCTGTTTTGTTTGCTTCGACAGACAGATCATCCCGAGGAGTTGTTCTCGATCGGTGTTGAGATCCTAGCCACTTCTGCATAGGAGAGGTAGTGGAAGGGCTCT
>CM031597.1:107117444-107127444 GCA_018398815.1 Conus ventricosus | reverse complement strand
ACAGTAAAAAAGCCTGAACTGTATTCGTTGTCTCACTCGGCAACTTTATCCATTCTGTACCACTGATTAACACCGCACAGAAAGATGCCACGCTTATCCGAGAGTGAACGATGTCGTCTTGTTGGCATGCTGCAAGGCGGAGCATCGGTTGCTGCGACCGCAAGGCACTTTGGAGTAACAAGAATGACTGTTCGGCATTGGAATCAACGCTATGGGGCAACAGGCACAGTCGCTGACCTTCAAAGAAGTGGTCGCCCAAGAGTGACAACTGCACGACAGGATCGGTTCATCGTCATAACACATCTGCGGAACCGCTTCCAGCCCAGCACAGTGACTGCCCGCACTATCCCTGGGCTCAGGCCGATCACCTCCAACACTGTGCGCAATCGCCTGCGTGACAGAGGACTTCGCGCAAGGCGTCCTGCTAGGCGACTAACTCTACTGCAGCATCACCGTAACGCTCGTATAGCATGGGCCAGAAGATACCAGCGAGCCACAAATGCTGAGCTGAACAGCATTCTGTGGACTGACGAAGTGAGGTTCACCTTATCCAGACCAGATGGCCGGCGAAGAGTCTACCGATTTGCTGGTGAACGCTTTGCTGACGCTTGTGTTGAGGAGTACGAATCCCACGGTGGGGGGGGGGGGGGGGGGGGGGGGCATGGCATGGGGTGGGTTCACAGGTACTCATCGAACCCAGCTGATCATCCTGAATGGTGCCATCACTGGACTTCGATACAGGGACGAGGTTGTTAGACCTCACATCGTGCCTTTCCTTCAACAACACGGCCCTGGCCTGACCCTGCAGCAGGATAATGCCAGACCCATGTGGC
The DNA here is from genome assembly GCA_018398815.1 of Conus ventricosus. NCBI lineage: Eukaryota > Metazoa > Mollusca > Gastropoda > Neogastropoda > Conidae > Conus > Conus ventricosus. The sequence goes on along the minus strand of CM031597.1, from coordinate 107,126,611 downwards.
TAGAGTTGTTCAAGATGACCTCCATGCACGGCACATCCCCACTATGCTTTGGCCAGCTCGTTCCCCAGATTTATCACCCATTGAACACGTATGGGATGAAATCAAGCGTCGTGTGCATCGTCGACCTCACCCTCCACAGACACTTCAAGAACTCCGCCAAGCAGTCATTGAAGAATGGCAGAACATCCCTCAGGCCTTCATCCAGAGACTGGTGACATCTGTGCGACAGCGCTGTGCAGCAGTGTTGGCCAACCATGGTGGTTACACACGGTATTGAGACTGATCAGTCTTATGGAGCAACTGCCTTTTGTTTCTGTGACATTTGTTAACACACTTTCCCCGAATGAATTGTTGGAACTGGGTCTCGTGATTTCCAAGATGAATTTCTTTTTGTTTATTTTGTGCCCCGATTGTGGCAGATTCTGTTGATCGGTTATACATATCATTCGGTTTGTTGAAATAACAATATAAGGCAAAGAGGGTGGTGGTGAATGGTGGTGGATTTATAATAATAATAATAATAATATATAGATTTTATATAGCGCAATTCTTGGAATCAACTCATTGCGCTCTACAATCAATACTCATTTACACAACGGGCTGCCTACCTGGGTAGTGCCGACTGAAGAGCTGCCAGCAGCGCCATTCGGTCTTCCCGTTCAATCCAGTCGAGATCGTTCCAATATCGATCACATCATTTTCCTTACTTTTCCTTCGTCTATTCCATTTCTCCTCCATCACGCAGGGTTGCATGCTAGTGTATACGTGTCCATCCTTACCAACGGCCAAACCTGGCTTCTCTTCCGAAAGTTGGTGATGGAATTACGTGTGTGCAAGAATGTTATGCGTGCGTTCACACACTGGAACCGTCGGTGTTATAGTCTCATTTTCGAAGGACTGTATGGGAAATGGGAGTCAGAACCAATGTAAACTACCGAGGGAAAAATCCCCCTTACCGAAACGCCGCCGCGGCGGGGGTTCGAACCCGCAACCCCAGAGGCACCAAGATTACGGGTCCGGCCTCTAGCCACTGAGCTATTCTCCTGGCGATAAGTAAGTACTGGCACATAAGATGGTTGAAAAAATGGTGTGTGAAGGTTGATATGCATTGGCGGCAGTTTGGTTGATTCAGGGAGCGAGTTCCATTGCCAGGAACGTGAATATGCATTAAACTCGATTGAATAAGTTAATTCTAGGACAGGGACATGAAGTTTGGGTAGAGTCCTTGAGAATTTATTGAGAATCTGTGAACTAATGTTTGAGGTGCCTTCCCAGTAAACAATATCTTGTGCATTATGATCCCTTTGGTTGTATTCTAATCTCAGACTTAATGGATGAACTTGAATCTTTTTTATAGTCCGAGTCCCAGAAGACTACTGCTTTTTAGGAGACTAATTTGAAGTGCCGCTTTTGCAAGGCTTAACAAATGGTTTGAGAGTGTTTGCGCTAGCACAGTCCCATAGAAGTAAGATCCATAGTCTATGTAAGATTGAATATGAACTGGAAAAAGAGCTTGCGTGAAAAGCAGTCGAGGAAGCGTTTGATTTTGAGAGTTGATAACTTCAGTGAAACTTTTTTTGCATAGTGAGTATTGAGCTTGCCCGCTCATATTGTTATCAATTGTTTATTCCCTAGCACTTTGGAGGCATGTAACCTGTCAACGGGTTCATTTTTAAGATGTACAGGAGAAACTTAAGAGTGAGATTTTGTCTTATTTTTGCCTGGTTGTGATAAGCATGGATTTATTTTTTGAGGGTTAAGCGACTGTGATTTTCAAGTTCAGTCCAGTTCACGAGATCATGTCGCACTTTCTTGTAAAGATTGTGCACGACCCGTAACATCAGAATGATTGTGTGGATTGTTGTGTCCCCATCAGCATAAAGTTCACAGTTGGAATGTGATATGTAGAGGGAGATCATTGATGTAAATTGTGAATAATAAGGTACCCAAGATAGAGCCCTTGTGGGACCAATAGGAAGTGTTATGGCCATGAAGAGAAGTTGTATTAATTTTCACACATTGATGCCTATTTGTGAGATATGAGTGAAAAAGCTTAAGAGTTCCTGGGATAAGCCATACAATTTTAATTCTAAGAAGAAGGTTGTGTCCTCTCACAACCAAATTGTCTTTTTTTGAAATCAATAAAATAGGACACCACAATATTTTGTTGTGTGTTAATGCTGTTTAGGCCCGTCATCAACCAGGTTATTAGTGCTGTGTGCATGAATGGTTTGTCGGAACCCGTACTGTCTTGGGATGAAGCAAGAGAATGTATAAGGTGGTGTAATGTGTGTTTTTTTATGTGTTTTTTTTTTCCAAAGGTTTGGAAAGAGTGGAAATGATTGAGATTGGTCAGATAGTTAAGCAGGATCTGAGCTGTCACCCTGCTTTGTAGATAGGAATACTTTTGCTTTTTTGAAGCTATGGGAAAAATGATTTTTGTCGATACACAGATTGAAGACGATGCCAACGTATCCTAATTGCTGGAGCTGATATTTGAGATTTTGCCGTCCTAGGCCATCCACCCCACCCCGCAGGTAACTTTACTGTTTTAGGTGTGTTAGGTAGGGAATAGAACGTCTAATACAGTTATTGGTGGAATATAAAGTTCGACGTGCTGTTTATATCATGGCAAAATAGATTTAGTTTTGTGAAGTACGTTGAAACTTGAAGAAACAGCCGTGGACAACTTTAGTGGCTATTGTGCAAAAGTGGTGTTCAGTTTCTACAGAGATGTCTTTTAATTATATTGATTATAGAAAGAAGATTGATTGTTTGTAAGCTCGTTAACTAAAGCTCTTCAATAACCAATTTGGTATGATTTGAATGAAATAGTTCTCGATAGTATTTTCTTTTTTTCTCTGCGCTTCTGTAATTATGCAATACTCAGTTATTCTAGAAGTTCCTCTCATAGCCATGTTCTGACTGTTTTAAGCATATCTCTAAGATAGAAACATCTCCAGTAACTCTTTAGTGTACATTGCCGTTTGGTGATTATGTCGTACTCTAATCTTTTTAGAGGGGCGTGTTTATATTCATATATTTCTGTAAATGTTCTGATCCAAAATTCCCACCAGCAACATCTGGACATTATGTTGTAAACGGATGAAGATTTGAGCAAAGCAAGCAGTAGAAAATCTGGTTGTTAAAGTTGGTAAAGCAACGGTAGGTTTTATTTTCATTGTGTCCCGTTTGTGGGAATTTTTACTCCTTTTTTGGACATGTGACACACACTGTAATGATACTACAGTTTTCGAACAATGGACACAGGCGTCTGCTATGTTAGTTTTATCTGAAACATAATATGGTCGATAAGTGTCTTAGAGTTTGTGTGACTCTCGTTGGAGATTCGATGAGTGAATGCAGGTTGGACCAGATTGAATGTCTTGCGCCATTGATTTTGTGCCTTCTGAAGGTCTGTGTTAAAGTCTCCGAGTAAAATAATTACTTGGAATCTAGTGGACTGCATCCATCATCGGAAAAATTTGCGAACCCAGTTTTACTCTTTCAGATGGGGTTCCTGTAGCAGAATCCAACCAAAAGGGGAAGGGTTTCTTCTTTTTCAGCTTAACTTCTATCGCAGACACATTTCTACAACCGCTACGTTACTCGGTGTTGAAGTCTTTGAAGCTAAGGTTTTTTTCGCTGATAAGATAAGAAATCCCGTCTCTTGCGGTGTGCAGGATCTTTTCCGGAGATTGAGTTTATATCCTGGAATAGCTACGATCATTGTCGGTAATGTTGTGTAGTTAATCAGGATTCAGAGAGCCCTAAAATATGAAAAGAGTTAACCATGGTTTCCAAATCAGTGTTGATATATCTGTAATGACTTGTAACTGCATGTTGGATAATAAGGAGACAGATTCGAAGTCTTCTTTGCATGGCCATACAACTGGATCTTGCTCATTTGTCGTTGTTCACTGATGTGGAAGAGAGTAGGAGAACGAATTCGCACGTTAACTGCCGTTTGGTTTGTATGAATCAAGGACACAATAAGATCACATAAAAGGGAGGGAAAATGGTTTGGTTTACACACTGTGACAAATTTTGGGAACCAAAAAAGTATGAAGAAGAAATGAAAATCTTTACAGTATTAATGTCAGTAAACTCCTCGATCAGATGGTACTGATGATACACTTACTGAAAAGGAAACATACAGTCACTCAATAAATAGAAGTAAATTTGAAGCAAAATTACAAATAAGGGATAGAAGGAGAGGGAAAAAAAAGAAGTAAACTGAAGACAAAAAATGCAAAGAATCCCCACTCAACAACGAGAAACAAATATTTAAAAAAAGAGATGGAAAAAAAAGACACTAAAATTGCACAAGTCACAAAGCCATCACTAGTAAATTGCGAGTTGGCTAAAGCACAAATTGCCTATCGCTCGCAGTAAATAGCATTTATTTCTGGGAAGTCTTCCTGCTGCAGAGGCTTTGTTCAGGTCTCTTTTCTAAAGGCTCACAGTCTTGCACTTTTACGAAAACTCTTATATATACGTGATAAAGTTCACTTAGATAACATTGGGGGGATCATCGAGGGGCGGGGGGGGGGGGGGGGGAAGTGGGGCCGGCAACAGGTAAAATTTACATCACACACACACACACACACACACACAACACACACACACACACACACACACCAACGACACACACACACATAATAGGTTAAGGAAACCAAGCATCGCAAGATAATTTTGCATGAAAAAAAAACAAAAAAGAAACGTGTGGTAGGATGTCAGGAAAACCACCAGGTGAAGCCTTGTGTACCCACAGTACCTTGGTCTAACACTTCGCAGCACAGTCTTCTGTTGCAGAGAGGTGTATTTTGTTGCATTTCATACAGCTCCCAAAGGAAATATAACGGAAAGTTAAAAGTTAACGTACATCTACATACATACACATACAGACATGAGCACTGTAGCACGCATCATCACACACACACACATACACACACACACAGCACCCACACACATCGACACAGAATACACTCATATAAGAACACACACACACACCGCGCGGCGCACACAATCACCACATACACACACACACACACACCACACAACATTAACCATTCCTACGGCAACAAAATTAACAATACATTCACATACATACACTACTAATAGAGCGCTCTTGCACTCGTCGCTCGCAATCTCTCCTCTCTCTCTCGTCTCCCCCCTCTCTCTCTCCCTCTCTCTCTCTCTCACACACACACACACACACACACACACACACACATAATATCCAAACCGCACACTCATACAAAGAAACACGCGCACGCCACGCGCACACACACACACACACACACACACACACACACACACACACACACACACACACACACACACCACACACACACACTTAATCCCCCCCTACAATACACACTCAAACGAACAGCTGACTTGACATGAACTTGACTTGTTCCCTTAGACGTCGGTCCGTAGGGGCAACGCCCTGAAGCAGTGACAAACCAGCCTTCTCCATTCCTCTCTGTTCTCCCGCCCTCCGCAATGTGTCCCTCTCAGCGCAGGCCCTGTCCATTCGCGTGATGTATTATCCTCCTAACTTTTCCTTTGTGTCGACCTCTTCGTCTTTGTCCTGGTACTGAGCCCTGCATGGATTGACTTGGAAGGGCCTGTTTGATCGTGATGATTGTCTCATAACCATATCATTTGCGTCTTTTTACTGAGGTTAGTAGATCGACATATGGACCAATTTCATCACGATGCGCTTTTAAAACTTCCTCATTGCTGATGTGATCTCTGTATGAGATGCCAAGGAGTCGTCTGAAGCACCTCATTTCCATTGTTTGGAACTTAATCTCAAGGTCTGATTTTCACTCCATGACTCCCACAAGCATATAAGAAGAAGGAAACAGCTACCACTTCGGTAAAAACTACATCCGCGGCCATCCAAATGCAAAACAATTAAACATTTGTGCTCTCTCGCACACACACAAAAACAGGAACCTGAATCAGAAGTGTGGGGGAAGCATGGGTTGCTGGGTAGGTAGGAAGATGGCCAGTAAACCATGGATGATGTAAGGAAGACATGGTCCGATGGAAAAGTAACAGAAGGTGGAGGAACAGCATAGGAGGGGGAGGGACAGACCAGTTTTGAACCAGGGAGGATGGAGAAGAGCGCCTCGCTGCGGAACACATAGGGAGCGTAACTTCGGTTTGTCTGGAGACGAGTGCCTGGACCAGTGATGCTGTCACTGCCGTACACAACATCTGGTCGCGTTGGTCTTGGAGGATCTGCTGAGGGGGAGGGTGCAGTGGGGAAGGATGTGTCAAAAAGCCTAGTGTTTGGGTTATTATTTGTGGGTAGGCCTAGTTAGCGAGAGCTGGCTGGACTTCCGTGGTCCACTCTGTGTACGCACAAGTGAGCTGGATGGTGTGGAGGGGCTTCTGGAGGGGGAGTGGGGAGACGATAGTGAAGTGCGTAAACCTGACTGTAGGTTGGGAATTCTGAAGGGTGAATGGGGGAGGGAGGAGGGGGATCTGGGGCATCGTGCGCGTAGGTAGCATGAGAACGTGTGCGTGTAGGGTAGGGTAGGAGGGCCTGTCGTTTTAGGGGGAAGAGGTTTTGCGTCACACGTTCCACTCCCCTTCCTGCTGGGTTTGTAGAGTTTGAAGTACAACGCCATCATGGGGCACCGCGCTGGTGGTGAAGGTGCACAATGGCTGATGTAATTTAACCCACATTCTGAACAGCCCTCCTGAAGGGGTCGTTGCTTGGGGCGAATGATGGTGTTTCAAGGGTGCCGCCCACTTGCCGGGAAATAATAGCCGAGGCCTGAAGTTGGGCTTTGAGAAGACACGGTGGCACTGCACAATGAAGCACGATCGCCACTGCTGCCGTATGATATTGCACCAGCTGGCTGTGATGCATAAAGCTCGCTGCAGTCACACAGCCCCTCCCACTGGAAGGTAAGCCTGCATCACGGTGTGGTTGGTGTCTGCTTTGTTTGCAAGCCTACTGCGATCAGAACTGGCGACCCGTTTAGATCGATGGCACACGTCACTGAGGGGCCGCTGTTGGCCCTAGGGATAAAAATAACTATATCTCGGTGCAGGTCGGCCAGCCAGTATTGTTGAGGTCCCGTCTATCAATGGAAACCTTATGAAGAGGATGGGGAGGGGACACGTTGAGGAGATAATTTTTCAGGGATATGTTTCGCCTGCGCCTGACAAAGTGGAGGTGGTTGGATAGGGAGTCCAGAGGATTTTCACAAAGGGGGGATGGGTTTTCCTGTAACATGTCCAGAGGGCACACAGTCGTCATGACGACAGCTACAGTTTGTGGGACAGTTTGTCCAGCGTTGGTGTCAGTCCCTTCACTGAGCAGTCACAATACTTCTGTGTCCGTTTGACGTATCACTGAAGGTTTTGTTGTCGTTTGGTGCACACAGGTTTTGCTCAAGGGGCCATTAGCTTCAAGTGTCTTCTCTGAGTCAGTTGCTGGGTGGCTGTCACAGCCTGTATCTGAATTTGTCGTCATCTTCCCGAGTGGTCAGTCTTTGTGTTATGTGCTGTCCTTCAGAATGATTGTCATGTTTACTGTTCGGGTACACCAGTCCGAATGTGCTATTGACAGGGGTTTTAAAATGTTTGTATGTCTACTGTTACGCTGTGTAATGTCATGAAGGAAAAGGGAAAGAGCGAAGTTTACAGTCACGAGGATGATGTGAAGTAAGGGCGAATCGCACTATATCGTCATGGAGGTAAGGTAGAGAAAGAGAGGGACGTGGTGTGTGGGAAGACATGGGGAACACAACCCAGGCGCTTGAAGAATTGCAAGGCCGTGGAGACGGTTGAAAACACTCCTGTTATTTCTGAAAGGGGCTGCTCACAATCCAGCTCCACCAGGTGCTGTGTAGGCGTGTCTGCCTGATGCCGTGCGAGCGGCCACAGGGCTATCTGGCCGGGTGCTCGCTACACACTGTAGCGACGGGGGAAGTGCTGTGGAGACTGGTCGGGCCTTGTGTTGATGTCTGGCGCCGCCAAATCAGCGTGTAGTACAATTCACGTCCCGCAGTGTTCAGAACTCCTCCATAGACCCAGACTTGGCAAGCTCGCGGCCCGGAACTAAGATTTTCTTGGTTGTGTAGAGAGGAGTATCTTGAGTAGGTTTTTTGCTTGGCTTGATGCGGGTCGTACTTCAGGGTTGACTGAAATAGGTCTGGTGATAGGTCCTGGTGCAAGTTATGGTAACTTTGTGTGAATTTTGTGTTCTGTGTATAGTCGATCCATGAGCTGGTATGCCAGTTGGTTTTGAAGCACCAACTATCTATGAAATAAAACGTGTATCTCCATTGAGGCCTTGCTTGTGATGTGTATCAAATGTTTTTCATGGATGGGGTCCATTGTATGAATAATACGCTCGAGAAAATGTTCCCCGAGCTCGCTCCTTTTGTCCTGATCATGGATCGAGTGATGGGACCCAAGATTGCAAAACTGTACAGCAGTTGCGCGCAGTTTGGCTGAAGGGGGAAACTAGGGCATGATGGCTAGCTTTGCTTCACATCACGCTACATGATGGTTTACAATACACCATTCCACGTTAATGTTGAATGCACACACAATCACATCACACACTGACTCGGATAAGTTAGAGATGAAAGTGCATCATAAACACTGTCTTATTAACATTGCATTGCCACAATCACATTGAAAAACTTCGGCTGTAATTCACTGCCACTTTCTGACTGTAAGCTCACTGCAACTTCTTGTAACAACAACAGGCGCTTGAATCACTAGCCAACAAGAGCGACAGAGGAGGGAGAGAGAAGAGATTCTTCCAAGCTCTCGAAACAATAAATCTTACAGCACATTAACTGGCAGAACGAACTCCAAGGACAGAGCGCGGGGGGCAAAGAGAGAGTCAGAAACACGTTAACATGGGGCAGGCATAGTTGGAGAGCCTGGCTCGGCACGCACCGAATCATGGCCTTCTGTAGAGATTGTCCATGAAAGCGAATCCTTTACAGATAGGCGTGCTGAGGACATGAAGCGCAGACAGACCTGATGTGGGAAGAGGCAGAGAACAGTCTGGAGGAGTCTGTAAGTTAAGGGAGAATATGTACAGAGAGGAAGAAGTGGTTGTTTTGAAAAAGCAACACGAGACTCCTTTTTGTAATTCACGTTATAGAACTTGTGAAGTGGAG
>CM031597.1:107109944-107112444 GCA_018398815.1 Conus ventricosus | reverse complement strand
GAGAGAGAGAGATGAAAAAGTGAATTATAGTTGGAGGGTGGAGGAGAAAAGTGAAGGTAATGTGAAGATTTGTGGGGCGAGCTATCTGAAGGGAAAATCGAGATTATACCCAGATAATACTTTTTAAACTGAAAGCAAATGAATTCATTTGTCTAGTTACGACAAACGTGATTACCGATTTCATCACTTTCAATCATATGGAAACTGCCTAATGGAGAATAAAAAAAATGATCGTAAAGAAAAAAAAAAGGCGCAAATGGATTCAGGCGACAATCCAGTCGTTATTCTGTTCTGTTCAAAATTAACTGACACATAATTATCCCACACAGAATTATATCTATGTGTTTTCTTCATGGTTTCTTGGCATTGAAACGAGAGTTTTTACATTTTCATCCAAGATAATTTTTACAGGACAACACACATAGCACTAGATCTCCCCGTTTTACAATGTTAGATATGGAATGACGACGATAATTGCAATAACAACAAGACCAGTAACAAAGTGGGAAGAAGCGAGTCATTATGACAATTGTAGGTTAATATTATGTACGTAGAGAGAGAGAGAGATTTATTGTGAGGCCAAAGGTCTGTACAAAAAGGGAGAGAGAGAGAGAGAGAGAGAGAGAGAGAGAGAGAGAGAGAGAGAGAGAGAGAGAGAGAGAGAGAGAAGAGAGAGAAATATAAAAAAAACAACAATGAATCAACTATTCTGCTTCTCTCTTCATGGTGGAAATTTACCCTGTTTCTTTTCAGGAGTTTCTCCCTTTGTCGGCCACCGTCCACGATTCTGTACCTTTTTTCTTTTTTTTTTTTTTTCTTTTTTTTTTTGGGGGGGGGGGGACCTCAGGTTTGTTTACAATATGAAAACAAGAAACAGAATTACTGAGTCACAGAACGAAGGAACAGACAAAGTACAAAACAGACTCAACGCCTTCGACCTACTGGGTCTTCTTCAGGCAGGGATAACGCCTTCGACCTACGGGGTCTTCTTCAGGCAGGGATACATCGTGAGATGTCTATGTATGTTTCTTTCGTCATTATCCTTCTTACGAATAGGTTTTTTGTTTTTATGAGAGATGTAGCTTAACGTTAAAAATCCTGTCTGATTTAATGATCCAAGAAAAGAAATCTCTTGTGGTAAGGTAACGACAAAACGAAATCCAACCTTCTTTTTTTTTTTCCCGATAACACGTACAGAAGAGTGATGCATTATAGTAGATTTGGTGGCATTACTAAGAAGCACGCAGCGTCTGCACAAATCGACGACAAAACAGTTCACACAGGGAAAAAATGTTTTCCCCATGTTTCATTTCTCTTCCAGCACCCCCACGACACGCTCTCACATGACCTCCTCCTTTTCTCCCCTCCCCCCCCCCCCCCTTCGCCCCCTTATTCTCATCACTTCTTTTTCTCACTGTCTGCCATCATCTTCTCCACCCCCCACTCTCCCCCAAGCGTTTTATTTTTGAATGCATTCTGAGTTTTAGATTTAGAAAGGGCACGCAACGTTTTTCTTGTGAGATTTTTAGGGATTATGTTTAAAATGAAACAAAACATGAGAAAAGAGAGAGAGAGAGGAGAGAGAAGAGAGAGAGAGAGAGAGAGGTTTGCTTCTCGTGGGGGATTTCAAACTCCTCCAGGAGCCAATTAGGAAGATAAAGATACTTGAAATACAGATCTTAAAGTTCATTCTTTCTCGTGCTTTTCCCTTCCTTCCTCGTTTATTTCCCCCGGGGAATTATTTCTCCAATTCGCCCTCTGTTTGTTTTACTGTGTGTTCGCGGGTTTCTTTTTTCTCTCTCAATTGTTGGATCATTTCCTCTAAAGCAGAAACGTTTTTGCAAGAATAAATGACGATAGAAAAAAAATCAAAGAAATAAAACAAAAATTGTCTGTCTGTCTGTCTGTCTGTCTGTCTGTCTCCTCTCTCTCTCTCTCTCTCTCTTCTCTCTCTCTCTCTCTCTCTCTCTCTCACACACACACACACAACACACACACACACACACACACACACCACACACACACACACACACACACACACACAAAACACACACACACACACACATGTTCGAGTAAAATCCAACTGTGTCTGCTGGATCACCGCAGTTATCCCCTTCTTCACTCTGGTCGCTCCAAGTGCTCCTCCTTCCCCTCCACTTCACGACGAACACAAACATCCCCTCGCCCCTTCAACTCCACTGCAATAAAAGCACACAATTAAGGTGACAGAAAGAACAATAACAATATAATACGAAAACAAAAACAAAGATTTTCGGCATGTTATTATATAGAAAAATGAAGACACGTGTCATGCTTATTTTTAATTTATTGTTGAAGTATATATATGTATATATATTATATATATATATATATAATATAATATAATATATAGAGAGAGAGAGTAGAGAGAGAGAAGAGAGGAGAGAGAGAGAGAGAGAGAGATCCGTCCATCTATTTATTTATCTACCCATCTCCCCACTCCTCTCTCTCTCTCTCCTCT
>CM031597.1:107102444-107104944 GCA_018398815.1 Conus ventricosus | reverse complement strand
AAGGAAAAAAGCACATAGGTACAGCTTTTTTTTTTAAAGGTCAGGATGGAATTTCATAACCTAACGACAGGTTTTCAGAGAAGACCCCCCCCTAAAAAAACATACTTGGCCTTGAGCTCCTCAGGGAGCCGGGCTTCAATTAATTCAGACTCCCAGATCCTGTTCTGCTGGTAGTTTTTCCTGGCTCTTCCGGAATTCGAACTCGCAACCTGATGGATGAGCGTCTCAAAGCGTTGCCTTTTGAGATGGATGCGTCACCCAAATCGCTGTCGGAAACCTCTTTTAAGTGGCGAAATTTAAGCCTGGTAAAATCCACATTTGTTCCTCTTCGATCAGGTCCAGCAGACATTCTTTGCATCTGTCTGCCTATGCCTTCACCTTTAGAATTTCCGTCCTCTTCTTACCGGAAATCACGAGAGTTATTATTTTTTACCTTCCAAGGCTTTGACTAGTTTTTTTTCTGTCACCGTTGCAGTTGCTTGAACGGCTACAGATAAAAAAAAACACAAACCAAATAAACAAAACACAAAAGAAGGAGATAAAAAAACAACGGAAAAAAACCTTCAGGACGAAAAGGAAAAAACAACCATTTAAAGGCAATGCAGAGATATATTGAAACTGATAAAAGATCAGTATAATAGCAATAGCAATAAGGGAAACAGAAATGATAATAATTTCAATGATAATCGTAGCAGTTACAATTTGGTACCAGCCTGAGAGAATGATAATGACAATGGCAGAGAGAGAGAGAGAGAGAGAGAGAGAGAGAGAGAGAGAGAGAGAGAGAGAGAGAGAGAATCAGACAGACAAATAGCCAGCCATACAGAGAGAGAGAGAGAGAGAGAGAGAGAGAGAGAGAGAGAGAGAGAGAGAGAACTCTAGACTCTGAACTCTGAAATTTAATGATTATAGGCCAACAGCCCCTTTCATGGGGGGAACACAAAATCATACCTCACTTCTAAAGAACATACAAACAGGGAAAACTCTAAGCACAGAGAAAATATAACTCTGACTGGACAGACATATAGTATGGGCTGTACATGATTTAATAAATCAGGATATTTCTGATTCACGTGCTTGTATTGTCGATGAAGGCTTGTCTAATTTTGAAGGCAGAGACTAGGAATTTTGCCAAATTCACTATTTGATCGGCAGTTCAGTAGTAAATACACCAATCAATTTGCATTCCAAATTCCCACCCGCAGTCACGTCAAATTTATTCAACTTTCTGATCGAATTGTACAATGGGCACTTGAACATAAAATGAATTTTGTCTTCTCGTAGATTTAAACATACAGGGCATGTCCTGTTTTCAGCTGTAGGTGAAAAGCGAAATCTGTGTACATTTAATTGGGACACACCCATTCTAAATTGTGCCAGAACATTCCTGTAATTTTCTACATACAGAAAACTGATATATATTTCTCGAGAAAACATGTGTTTCAGTTTACCATACATGGACAACCGTGGACTGATATCCAAATGTTTCGCCATTGATGGCAGAAATTACTAAATAATCTGAATTTAATTCTTTTATGAATCCTATTTCATTACCACAACCAAAAATCCATACTTCTTGAAATCCATTTTCACACAGGATATTCTTGACATGTGTGGCCCATGTTACATGGCCTTTCTCATGCATAGACAGTCACATGTTGTACGCTTTCTTTGAAAATCTGGTATCCGGTTGTTTTAACAATCTAAACCAGTACTTGATACACCGGGTAACAGTTGATGTCCATAATGGAAAACGTCCAAGTTCTCCATATACTACGTCGTTTGCTGATTTGTTTCTTACATGTAAAAATCGTTTGCATGCGTACAGATGGACTTGCTCCAGCTGAGGTAAGCTTTGTTCCCCCATATCTCAGAGGGTAAGCTTTGTACCCCCATATCTCAGAGGGTAAGCTTTGTACCCCCATATCTCAGAGGGTAAGCTTTGTACCCCCATATCTCAGAGGGTAAGCTTTGTACCCCCATATCTCAGAGGTAAGCTTTGTACCCCCATATCTCAGAGGGTAAGCTTTGTACCCCCATATCTCAGAGGGTAAGCTTTGTACCCCCATATCTCAGAGGGTAAGCTTTGTACCCCCATATCTCAGAGGGTAAGCTTTGTACCCCCATATCTCAGACGGTAAGCTTTGTACCCCCATCTCTCAGAGGGTAAGCTTTGTACCCCCATATCTCAGAGGGTAAGCTTTGTACCCCCATATCTCAGAGGGTAAGCTTTGTACCCCCATATCTCAGAGGTAAGCTTTGTACCCCCATATCTCAGAGGGTAAGCTTTGTACCCCCATATCTCAGAGGGTAAGCTTTGTACCCCCATATCTCAGAGCCATAAAGAAGCAACGGGACAACCTGTGCATCAAAAAGTTTGAAGAAAATATCCGGTGAATTGCACCCAATTCTTTTTAGTGTGCACAGGATGTTGTTTGTACATTGAGAGAGTTAGAGAGAGAGAGAGAGAGAGAGAGAGAGAGAGAGAGAGAGAGAGAGA
>CM031597.1:107089944-107097444 GCA_018398815.1 Conus ventricosus | reverse complement strand
CACGCAACAATAATCATCATGTAAAACAGTATACTAATAGCATACAAACAGGTCATATTGCCAACACGATCACAAAAGAAAACCTCAAAAACATCAGCATTTCATTTTTCTCAACGGCTGAGAAAATCTGCAAACAGATTTGCAGTACCCGAGATGGGAGTAAACAGTGAACTTGTACTCCTGCAATGACAGGGACCACCTCATAATCCTTGCATTTTTGAAAACACAAGACTGGAGGTAAGTCAAAGGGCGATGATCTGTCTGGAGAACAAATGTCCTTCCCAGAGATATCTACCTAGCTTCGTAATCACCCACACAATAGCCAAGCATTCTCTTCGATAGTACTGTATCGAGTTTCTCTGGGCAGAAGTTTTCGACTCACGAAAGCGACTGGATGAAGAACATCATCATGCTCCTGAAACAAAGCACCACCGATCCCGATGGAACTGGCATCAGCCCGAACCACAAATGGTTTCCCCCAAATCTGGCAACAGCAAAATCGGACTTGAAGACAACCTTTTCTTCAACTTCTCCAAAGCGACTGACAAGCAGACGACCACTCCAACTTCTTTGTAGCCTTTCCTGACAACAAATCGCTGATAGGAGCAGTAAGCGACGCAAAGTTGTGGATAAAACGTCTGTAGTATCCAACCAACCCAGTAACGCACGCACTTGCCTCTTTGTAGATGGAGGAGTAACATGAAGAATCTTCTCAACCTTTTCCTTGTCTGGCTGCAAGGAACCATGACCAACTGTATGTCCCAAGAATTTCAATTCTTGAAATCCAGCATAGAGCTTCGAGGACGAGCTGTCAAACCTGCTTGCTTTAGCTTTTCTAGCACTTCCTCAACATCTTTCAAATGACCACACCACATCTTACTGAAGATGAGAATGTCATCGAAGAAATTCAATGCTGACTCGCCTAACTTTAAAGCACGCATAACCCTAGCAAACGTCGCTGGAGTGTCACCAAGCCAAATGGCATTCTCACCCACTGAAACAACCCTAGGGGTGTTTGAAAAGCCGTCTTATCTCTATCATCTTCCTTCACTGGAATCTGCCAGTAACCTTTCGTTAAAATCAATCTTTGTGAAGTAACGAGCATGAGACAACCTTGAAAACAACTCCTCTGGATCAGGAATCGGTTCAGCATCCGAAACGAGTAACTTTGTTAAGTTCTCTGTAATCACAACAGAATCTAGTGGAACCATTGGTTTTTTAACCAACACAACAGGAGCGGAATAAGGAGACTGGGACGGTTCAATGACTCCTAAATTCAACATCTTCTGTACCTCTTCCTTAATAGTTTCCTGAGAAGAAAAAGGAAGAGGGTACTGTTTCCTGAAAACTGGTTTATCCGTCACAAGATTAATGTCGTGCGCAATATTTAGAGAACAACAACCAGGATTACTTGTCAAAATTGACTCGTACTTGCTAAAAACGTCAGAATTTTCTCTCTGTTCTGTCACAGACAACTTGTCAGAGTAATGAACGTCAGAGCACGTCTCACTAGTAGAAGTGTCCAAAGTAGGTATCTTCGCTAAATGTTCATCATCAGTGTCAACTGAAGGCAAAACAGCTACTAAACCTCTCACTGGAACATTCACTTTGTGACAGTCACACAGAAGTCTATTGTCAGTTTCAACATTCAATCTTTGAGGAACAAACGTATGGGGTAGAATGTCCTGAAATGGTTGTGTCAAACCATTCACACTCACAACAGCAGTCAAACCTTCTCGCCTGTGAAAGTGTTTCAGCATGTTTGGATGCAAAATTCTCCTTTTGCCACCCATGTCCACGACATAGTCAAAGTCAAGTAGTTCTACAATCTTGTAGGGACCTTTCCATGTCATCAACAGTTTGTTCGTAGTTGTAGGAAGAAATACAAGTACTTCGTCAGACACTTGAAATGAACGAACACGAGAACGTTTGTCATGGTACTTCTTCTGTACTTTTCCCAGTCTTGTCAACAGAGTCATGAGCAATCTGGCACATATCAGCTATGTTGTTTTCTCAAATCACACACATACTCGCACACATTCTTTGCTTCCGCCACATTTTCGCTTTCCAGCCATGCATCAGCTAGAAATCTATGGGACCTCTAGCCCTGCGACCAAACAACAACTCAAAAGGTGAATAACCTGCAGAATCATTTGGAAGTTTACGACAAGCAAACAAGAGTGGAGCAACCTGCCTGTGCACTGTCTGACATTACCTTTAACCATCTTCTTTATCATTGGCTTCAAAGTGCCATGGAATCTTTCTACCACACCATTTGACTGAGCATGATAAGGAGAAGAATGTACACCTTTGATGGAAAGTAATCTCAAAAACTCTTTGAACATTCCTGAAGTGAACTGCGAACCATTATCTGACAGAAGTTCCCCTGGAAAACCAGACGACAAAATACTGTGAACAATGCCTCTGCTACAGTAATCGAATCGATCGTCTTGAGCGGAATAGCCTCAGGAAAACGTGTAGCCACATCAACAACTGTCAACAAATACCTGTGATTTTCCTCTGAAGGTGGAGAAAATGGGACCCACAATGTCTACTGCTACTCTGTAGAAGGGTTCTTCGATCCTTGGCATCTGAGACAACGGAAATCAGGAGTACGGGCCCTTTTGAGAACATTTTTGACAAATTTCACATGTTCTGCAATAAGTCTTGACATCTCTCACTACTCCTGGCCACCAGAAACGATTCCGAACTCTAGCCAATGTTTTCCTCACACCACAATGACCTGCAAGTAAAGCATCATGAGCTGTAAACAGCACCTTCTGTCGAACCTTCTCTGGAACCACAATCTGTGACAAGTGTGTATCTCCCTTGGAAAATGAACGAAACAAACACGTTTTTCCTTCACAACGAACATGAACTCTGTTTTGTTTGAATACACTCTCCAGACTGAACCATGTTTTGGAACTTAGCCAATGAAACATCTTTTCCTGCAAACTGATCAATTCCTCTGTTGACAAAGACAAATCCGACACTGGAATGTCTAACTCAGCCTTTCCTTTCTGTTCCTGCTTTTTCTGCGCCCTTGTTTCCACAGCAGCTGCAATCGGAGGACTATCATTCATGATGAGACCTGTATGGGAGTAACACCTGAAACATTCCCCAAAATGAGATCTGCGATGGGCTCATCTATGACACAGCATAATAGAGAACCTGAAAAAAACACTGTATCCACCTCCACAGATGCGACAGGAAACTCCTCAGTATTTCCACCAAAAGTCACCACTTTCTGCGTCTTTCCCCCATACTGATCTGGACGAACAAGTGACCTCCCAACTCCTGCAGTTGTTGCACCTGAATCACGTAGAACTGACACCTGAAAGCCATTCACTGTTCCATCACAAATGGGTAAGGAACCAGACTCTGAAGTCAACGAAGAACACAGCACCCCTGCATCCACAGAATCCTGCAACGCAAAAGAAACATTGCCAACTTCTTTGTGCTGTTTTGGAGATTGAGAACGTGACCTTTTTTGAAATGTTGCACATTCCCCTCTGTAATGACCCTTTACCACCACATTCAAAACATCTCACAAATCCTTGCGAGTACAAACTCCGACCATTTCCTCTGCGACCACCACGACTTTGAACCTGAAATACTGTCCCCACGATCAGAAAACTGCTGGTTTGAGCACGAGGGTACTGGGAAATGTGGGTTTTGGGAATGGGAAAGTTTGGGAACGGGGAAAACCTGTCTGGTAACCTGGGTGTGTTTTCACATTTTTGTCCCTTTGAAGTAGACATGCCAATCTCAAACTTGTTCCCACGTGACATACACTTATTTGGATGAGCCAAACGGTAGCTCTCTGCCGCTTCTAAGAGTTCAGCAGATGTTTTCAAACTACGTTCACGTAGAAAAACTTCCAATTCTTTGCTCACAGAAGACAAAATTTGTTCACATAATAGCAAATCACGAAGACATTCATATGACAAATCTATGTCTGAAAGTTCCACCCAACGATCAAACAAATGTGTAAACGAGTGGCGTATGACACAAAAAGATTCATCTTTCTCTGGTTTAGAATTTCTAAACTTATCTCTGTACCCCTCTTTTGTACACTGAAACTTTGCAAGCAAAGCTTTCTTGAGTTCTTTATATTCCACAGGACCACTTGCACACAGAGTATGATACAAAGACAACGCACTGCCTTGTAAATGTACACCCCAAGAACATACCCCAATCCTTTTCATCCCATTTCACATTCTCAGCAAATGTTTCAAAACGAAATAGGTATGAGTCCATATCATCCTTAGATTCATTAAATAAGGCATCTTAGGATAACGTACTGCTTTAGTACCAGACTGAGAACATTGTTCTGATCACCCTGCTCATGTTTTACCCTCGCAGAAAATTTTATCCTCTCTCTCTCTAATTCAAGTTCAGCTAGTTCTTTCTGTAACAGTCGATCCTCTCTCTCACTTTCCTGTTGTCTTTGAGCTTCTCTTTTTAAATTTCAATCGCATCAACTCTCTCTCACCTTGTTCTTTATCAGCCTGAAACTGAGCCATCTTTCTTTCTCTCTCTGAGCTATTTCTCTTTCCTCTTTAGCTAATTGAGTAAGTCTTTCCTTTTCTCTTTCAGCTGCATCTCTCTCTTCTTTAGCTACTCTTTCAGCTACATCTCTTCTTCTTAGCTATTCTTTCCGCTATCTGAGCCTGTCTTTCGTTTTCTCTTTCAGCTACATCTCTCTCTTCTTTAGCTATCTGAGCCTGTCTTTCCTTTTCTCTTTCAGCTACATCTCTCTCTTCTTTAGCTATCTGAGCCTGTTCTTTCCTTTTCTCTTTCAGCTGCATCTCTCTCTTCTTTAGCTATCTGAGCCAACCTGTCTTTCTCCTCTCTATCCAGCTGAGCTAGTCTTTCTTTCTCCTCTCTATCCAGTTGAGCTTCCAAGTCTCTTTGTTCTTTTTTTTTTTGCTGCCAAGTCTCTTTGTTCTTTTTCTTTTTTAGCTGCCAAGTCTCTTTGTTCTTTTTCTTTTTTAGCGGCTAAGTCAAGTCGTTTTTAGTGTGATTTTCTCTTCTCTTTCCAAGTATTTATCCACAAAATCTTTAAGTTCTGGACCAGCCAAACCCAACTCTTTTGCCTGTGAGGTTAACAACGCAAATTTATCCGGATCCATGTTTGAAATACTATACAATTCTTTAATCAAAATTAATAAATTTATGTTACCAAAAATACAATGTTGAATCAAAATTTACTTTTAGTATCAAATTTTCTAAGCAAAACACAAATGTTTAAATCATAAGTCCAACACACACACACAATACAATTTATATAAGACAATACAATGAAAGAGAAAAGGAACCTACAGAATGCAAATATTACACTGTATCACTTACAAAACACACAAAACAATTTACACGACAACTATACAAAACAAACTACACTATCACATGTACAAAATACCTACACTATAAAGGGGTGGTATTCACACATAAACTTAAACATATAAAAGTATTAAAGAAGAAAGACACAATCAAACAGGGAGCCAAGAGAGATAGACAGTAACAAAGGAAGGAAAATGAAACTACACCTCGACACTACAGAAAACTATCTATTTACACAGTAGTGTCCCCGTAAACTGGAGACGGGAGTAAATTACAACATAAAAATATACATGGACTTTTTAAATGAAATCAGGTGTGCAAAATTTTATATCTTACGCTACTAAAACAAAGCCTAACCTGGGGATTCGGGGTCACCACTGTCAAGCACAGACGAGACAGAAATAAAAATCTCACATCACACACAATCTTACTCCATACGCGTTCTTACCCAGGGATATAACACTTAGACTTTTTATAAAATACCACCCCTTCTTTATTAAATTATTTGAAAATGTCTACACTCAGAACTCCGGGTGTTAGAGCAGAAAGAAATGGGGAAAGTTTTAAAAGGTTTTTCACTCAGCTTTACGTCCCTGAAAGATTCTCCAAAGTCCTTCCTCGTCGCCTCTCTCCCCCGAAGTTCACCAGGGACGACGTCAACGACCCCCAACCTGGGTCTGGCTCCACGACTAGCCAAACGTAGCCGGAACCTTCCTTCTGTAAGTCTTCACGACCGGTACAGCCTCAAAACGCCTACGGCAGGGAGCTCCTCCAGCTTCTTCTCTCCGTAGCGGAGCATGCCATCTGTACATCTTCACACCCGGTGCAGCCTCAAACGTCTACGGCAGGGAGTCCTCCCGCTTCGCACTCCCGTAGCGGAGCATGCCACCTCTACAAACAAAGTCTGGGAACACCACCATTACTATCCCAGTTCCGAACACTTCAATAATAAATTTATCAGCTTCGTCTCCACCTGAAAAACTAACCACCATTCCCCTTTTCTCTCCCCTCGGCAATTCCTGAGATAAATAGAAATAAATAATATTATTTCCAATTCATTCAACAAAACACAACAGTTTTAATATTATATAAACGACAGCTTGTTTTCCTCACACGGCCTCGAACCACTCGAATCTTATAAAACAATGGAAAGAATAATTTTCATATACTTGTCAAACATATTCATCGTAATACCCATTCATAAACCATAAACAAAACCAAGCTGTAAAGAAAATGAATATTATAACTTAACAACACTAAGTCTTCAACTTACCCGGGCCTCTCTCTCCCAGGACTTACTAGCGTCTTACGCTCTCTCGGTCTGTCACAGCAGACAGCGCACGCTCTCTCTTTCGGTCTGTCACTACAGACAGCTAAACATCGACCGGCCACACATACAAACTTCAAGCTCACCGTTATAAAAACTGCACGAGATCCATGCATCTCCCTTCTAAAACCCGTGCACGGGCTACACACATGTCTGCATCAGCATATCAAACTTTTATACCAGTTTGGGTGCGCTTATACACTGCAATAAAATAAATGCACCTCTATTTCTATACTAAACACAATTAAATGAAAACCTATAAAAAAATATTAAAAAAATTTTCTTTACAACTTCGTCATAGTTCCGGCGAATCCAGTCACACATAAGTATCAGTGTCAAATCATGCTGATTAATGTCAGTCAACTGATGCACCACTTGTAATGACGATTTTTCCTCCGTCTACGTCTGTCCTCTGCCGCTCTCCTCTGATCACCAGAGGTCATGCCTTCCCCTTCCTGGATGCCCCCCCCCCCCCCCCGTCCCCGCCCCCCGTCCCCACCCTTTCTTTTCCTGTCCCTTCCCAACTGAGCCCATAGCAAACTTTACTCGGGTTGGAAACCGGTCGAGGCAGAGAACACAAGACACACACACAACCACACCACACACACACACCACACACACACACGAATTGCTTAGAGGGAATCGAACCCACCACCTCCTAGCCCTGATTGTGCGACGCTGATCACTCGCCGCGGCGTCTAGTGAGAGTGCACGGTGTTAACACAGGACATCTCTTGTATTACATCAGGGCTGCCGCCGTGCTTTGATGGCTTGTCAGATAACCTAGTTTGGAAATGGAATGAAATCCGTGAGTTTCCTCGGATTTTGTT
>CM031597.1:107074944-107087444 GCA_018398815.1 Conus ventricosus | reverse complement strand
CGTCTGTTTCCTGAACAAATAGCCCAGGGACATCTCCACTTCCCTATCGCTTTCCGTCGTGAGATAGATTTATTGATCGCCGTTTTATAGGGGTCTTTCCACCTTTAAAGATCACTGACTAGGATTTTCAAAGCTGAGCCATTATACTCTGACTACAGCACCGAACGTGTGCCAATGTGGACCGATAAATCCTCAGGATATTTCTTGTGAGTGAGTGAGTGAGTGAGTGTGTGTGTGTGTGGTGTGTGTGTGTGTGTGTGTGTGTGTGTGTGTGTGTGTGTGTGTGGGGGGGTTTAGGTCTATGTACTTGTTCTTTGTGTTGTTGTTTTTTCATTAACTTTGGTCCTAAGAACGAGATCCTTTGGCAAGGATGAAAAATGTAATATTTTTGCGAAGGATGTTTTCATTTGGTTTAGAAATATCTTCATAGAACATGCTAATCCCTGTCTTACTTAAATTTTAACTGATTTTTGTTTTCATGGGAATACATGCAAGCATCATACGTTAGCAAAATTGCGAGGCTGTGCAATGAATTCCAGAAGAAAGCAGAGGAAGCTGACCCCCCCCCCCCCCCCCCCTCCCCCCTTCCCGAGAACTCGAAGAAGAAGAGATAAGAGAATAGATTGGAGGGATAATGAGAACTGTAAGATCGTGTTCTACGTTTACGTTTGTAAAGCCATTTCTCATCAATAGTTTTTTTGGCATGAGAACAGGCAACAGTGAACTCCAGCGACGTGTCTCGGCAGCAGTGCAGTGTCTCCTCAATTGCGTGTCCTCTTGCCGACTTGATATTGATTGCTTCCTGTGGGCTGAAGATACAGGGGCTGTGATGGGACAACCATAGCTGTCATATTGAGGGGTGTCGAGAGGAGGGAAGGTGTAGGGCATGGAAGGTAAAGCTTTATTTTCCTCAGTTTGCTGTCATTGTTGAAGTCATTTTGAATTTAGCATACAGACACTAGAACTGTTAGTAGCTCACTAGGAACCGCTAGTAATACGGTAGTTTCTGTGAAGATGGATCCCTGTGTTTGTGTTATTTTTCATGATTTAAAAGACGTCAATTGGGTATAAAAGCCAAATGGTCATTCGAGTATTTTTGGCTTTTAGTCTTTGTGGATAGCAGAATATTCTAGGCAGTGGGAAGTCAGGGTATTGCTCCTGTAACTGAACATTGGATCCCGTTGAAGACGGCCAATGATTGTGGTAATTATTCAGAAAGGAACTCATTTAGGTAAATGTCAGTAGATGCTTATGGTGTGTGTGTGTGTGTGTGTGTGTGTGTGTGTGTGTGTGTGGTGTGCGTGCGTGCGTGCGTGCGTGCGTGTGTGTGTGTGTGTGTGTGTGTGTGTGTGTGTGTGTGTGTGTGTGTGTGTGTGTGTGTGTGTGTTCCCTTGTTCAAATCCGAAGCCCCCTCTCCCTCCCCTTCTCTCTCTCTCTCTCTCTTCTCTCCTCTCTCTCTCTCTCTCTCTCAAATTTAATTGCGCACCGTCACTTCGGTCATAAAAGTGTTGTCGCTATCACGTTATTTTCAAGAATCGATCACCTATGGTTGGCCAACTCGACGGGTTTAGTCCTGTATTTTTTCCCCAACTAATTATGTCTTGTTCCTTCTTTTTCTGTGTCTTTTCTTGTTTTTTCCTTCCGTTTTTATCTCCTTTTTTCCTGCCTTTTTACTACTTATTTAGTTTCTTTTTTTCTCTTTTTCTTGATTTTCCTTTCTCTATTTTATACTTCTTTCTTGTTCTTCTTCTTCGATTCTTCCCTTATCTTCTTTCTTTTTTCCTTCTTCTTTTCTTTTTCATTTTTCATTTTTTGGTTAGAGCTGCAGGCATATTGAATAGTTGTTCAGACCCTAAGGACATTTTAGATCCCAAGACACTATCCTTCAGTACGTTAGTGCCGATTGTTTACCTGTACGTTTCTTTTTTTTTTCTTTTCTTTATTCTATTTTAAGCGTTGAGTATTATGTGGCTCGATTAACGAATAGCAACATTTTCCCAGATAATGACATGATCTTGTGTTTTTTCTCTTCTCCTTTCTTGATTAATTTTCCAATTTTCTTTCTTTCATTTATTATTTCTTTCTTTCCCTAAAACCTGGTCTCCCTCTGTTCATTCTTATTTCTTCCCGTTCTCTCTCTTGTTTTTCAAACACTTCTCCCTCAAAAAATGTTCAGACCTTTCTTTCTCTTTCCCCCTTTTTTTGCTGGCAATATTTCAATAAAAGTTTGCGTTTCATTCCCTGATATAACTACGTCAATCGTTTTCCCACGTTTTGCCCGATTTTAAATATTTTTGGGAAGGAGAAAAAGAATGATTACTCGAAAAGTCGAAAAGTAGGAGAGAAAAATGGAAATCAATGATGGGGAAAGGAGGCATTCTTTAAGCTGTCGTGTTTGCGAGACGAAGTAGAGGAAAATCGGGAAGAACTCGAAGAGGCAGAAACAGAGAAGAAGAAAGGGAAGAGCAACAAAAAACAAACAAACCCACACACCAGAAAAAAATGACATCGGAGAGAGAGAGAGAGAGAGAGAGAGAGAGGAGAGAGAGAGAGAGAGAGAGAGAGAGAGAGTTTACAATCTTCATCATGCACATATCAATTTAAAAACTTTGAAAGAGAAGGTGTTAGTTACCGGTAACTAACACCCTCTCTTTCAAAGTTTTGCTTCGACTACGCCGTCAGTCACTCCATTTTGAAACATATCAATTTAGTTCGCGTACGTCATTCGTACTAACAAAAAGAACATCTCTCTCTTTCTTTCTCTCTCCTCTCTCTCTCTCTCTCTCTCTCTCTCTCTCTCTTTATGATCAGGGAGAAAGAGACAGACAGACAGACAGACAGAAGAAGAAGACGAAGAAGGAGGAGGAGGAGAAGGAGGAGTTCCAGGAGGAGTAGTAGAGAAGAAGAAGAAGAAGAAGAAGAAGAAGAGAAGAAAAGAAAAAAAGAAGAAGAAGAGGAGAAGGAGGAGGAGGCGGGTCAGGAAGAGGACGAGGAGCAGGAGAAGGAGGAGGAGGAGAAGGAGGAGGAGCAGGAGACACTACACGCATGGAGCAAATGTTTTGAAAGTAATCATTTGTTCCCCTTCCCTATTCCTTTTCCTTTGGTAACACATGTGCACATGAAGAAAGAAAACGAACCGTAAAACAAGTCTCAAAAGCAGCAGGGGAAGTGAGAAACAGTCCATCCAGACATACCAGACCCCTAACCATCTAACTAGAAGTCATTTGCCCCGTCGTACACCCCTCCCACCTCCTCCCTCCTCCTTTCACCACTCCCACTCCCACCCCTTCAATGTTGCTATCCCTCCCCCCTCTCCCTCCTGTCTCCCTTCCTAATCCAGCCAAATTACACGTTGAAACGGAGGAGAGGGTTGGCCAAAGCACGCAGCAAACCACTCGTTTATCATTCGACATCCTCCCATACTGCCGCGCTCGCCCCCCCACCCCCCACCCCTCCTACACATGTACCCCTCACCTGACCCCCCCCCCCCACACACACACACACACACACACACACACACACACACACACACACCACCAATCATCACCACAACTTTTCCTTTTTATGTCTGAATGTTTGACTGTCTGTTTCTGTCTCTGCCTACCTCTGTGTTTCCCTGTCTCTCATCCTCTTTGCCCCGTCCCCCCTCCCCCACCCCTCCCCTTCCGTCTTCCCTCTCTCCTCGTCTCTTGGTAAATATCTGTGGCACCTTCTGTGCTTCAATGTGTTCATGTGTGACTTTAGCCTTTCTATGGGCCAGTGGCCTAAAGGCATTAAAATATTGTTCATTGTTCATTGTGTCTCTGTCTGTCTGTCTCTCTCTCTCTCCGTGTCTCTCACTCTATCTCTCTCTGTCTCTCTCTTGCTCCTCCCCGTATCTCTTTGTCAATGTCTCTGTCACTGTCTCTGCCTGCTGATGTATCTGTCTGTCTGTCTGTCTGTCTGTCTCTCCTCTCTCTCTCTCTCTCTCTCTCTCTCTCTCTCTCTCTCTCTCTCTCTCTCTCTCTCTCTCGCTCTCTTTCTCTCCCGTCTTTGTCTCTGTCTCTGCCACTCCCTGTCTGTGTGTCTCTCTCCTCCGCTGTCTCTCTGTCATCGTCTCTGTGCCTGTGACCGTCTATCTGTCTGTCTGTCTGCCCCCCTCTCTCTCTTGCTCTCTCTCTATGTCCATGTATCTGTCTGTGTGTCAGTCTCTCTGTCTGTCTCTGTCATTGCCTCTCTGTCTCTGTCTGTCTATCTGTCCGTCTGTCTGTCTGTCCGTCAGCCTGTCTCTCTGCCCTCTCTCCGTCTCTTTCCATTTCCATCTCTCTCTCTCTCTCTCTCTCTCTCTCTCTCTCTCTCTCTCCTCTCTCTCTCTCCTTCTCTCTCTCTCCATTTCCATCTCTCTCTCTTCTCTCTCCATTTCCATCTCTCCTCTCTCTCTCTCTTCCCTCTCTCTCTCTCTCTCTCTCTCCTCTCTCCTCTCTCTCCTCTCTCTCTCTCTCCTCTCTCTCTCTCTCTCTGCCTCTTTCTCTCACACAATATGCACACAGAATGAGCGGATTCCGGGAAGACAGAAGATCGATTCCTACAAAGATGCTTCAGCACTCTGGCTCTGAAAGTCCTGAGAACCCACCTTGTTATTCTCTTCGGCACCGATCATCCCCTCCACCCCCTGCCAGCTTTCCTCTCCAATCTCTCTTCGTTCATTTCACATTTTGATCTTTATCTCCATCGGTTTTCACAGTATTCTGGATCTCAGATTCTTGGGGAATGATGCTCTCCTTCTTTGGGAGGAATCGCATGATATTAAAGTGTGCACATTCAGTGCTTTTTGACATCTTGTGACTGGCAATTTTTAAAAAAGTTAGATGTTGAAAGAATGAAAGAAAGAAAGAAAGGAATAACAGTCAGGAAAGAAAGACCAAAACAAGAAAGAACGAAAGTGATATGTTCAGTCTTTCTAGAGGTTTTCCATTTTTTTAGAATTCGATTACTGCAAAGTAAGGTAAAAATTTGGAAACAAACGATATCAAGAAAGAATAAAAGAAAGGAGAAAATAAGGATGATATCAAGTGGAATGTTTTTGAGTCCCTTCTGTTTGACCTTCGACAAACTGCACCGTCAGAGGGTCCATTTTGGATAGACTTTAGAATTCAGCTTTTTTTTTCAAACTTCGCTTGAAAGCAACGCAATGTTTACCAACATGAAAATAATAACAACGACGACGACGACGTCAACAACAACAGCAACAACAATAAAAACGTTAGTAATAATAATAATAATAACAACAACAATAATGATAATGATAATAGTAACCATAAAAGTAATGATAATCATGATAATGATGAACATGGAAAATACTACTATTAATCATTTTCAACAATAATATTAAAAACAACAACAACAATGATGATAATAATGATAAAGATGATGATGATGATGAATGATAACAATCATAATAATGATGGTGGTGGTGGTGATTATGACAACGACAAGAACAGCAACAACAACGACAACGACAATCATCATCATCATCATCAGCAGCAGCAGCAGCAGAAGTAGCAGCAGCAGCAGCAGCATCGTCGTCGTCGTCGTCGTCGTCATCGTCACCACTGTAATTATAAGAGGCTTTTTATCTTTATGAATGGTGTTCACCATGACATCAACAACAACACAACGGATCAATGATAATCCATAACGCTTCTGCGCCAGGTTCTTGGCATTGCATGCACCTCACTCAAGTATCAGCGAATGCTCGGCATATTTCCTATGTAGACATGCAGAGATCGCTCGCGCGCACAGAGAGAGAGAGAGAGAGAGAGAGAGAGAGAGAGAGAGAGAGAGAGAGAGAGAGAGAGAGAGAGAGATTAGGATCACTATGCTTTGCGTCTTGCTTATTAAGACAACGCCTTTAGCTGACGGGAACCTCGTCTTGTTTTACGGGACAAATGGCCCAGGGACATCCCCACTCCACAGGGGGCTAGATGTATGCATTGCCATTTCCATGGAGGACTGAACACTTAAAAATGAAAACGCAGATCTTGCGCGCTGAATCCATTCCCTGCGTGAATGGAATTTGCGTCGCATTCTCATGAAATTGTCAGTCATTTGAGAACGGTGCATTTATTTCGCCTGTCGTCAGAATGGGCAAAGTGAAGCACCTTACTCGCCAGGAGATGTTGACTTACAAACATCATCACAGAATGCTATCCAGATTAAGTCGACGGATTAAAAATGCCAGACACACACACACACACACACACACACACACACACACACACACACACACACACACAGACCGACAGACGGATAGACAGGCAGGCAGGCAGGTAGACAGACAGAGAGAGAGAGAGAGAGGGGGGGGGTGGTTGGGCGGGATGGAGAAAGCGAACGAGCAAGCGAGCGTGAGAGAGCGCACGGGCGCCGGAGAGAGAGATACAGAGAGAGAGAGAAAGAGAGAGAGAGAGAGGGGAGGGAGAGAGAGAGGGGAGGGGAGGGAGAAGAATTGCCTTGCAATATTATGCCGTTCGCTCAGGAAAACAACTGAATCTCACAAGCATTGCGGACGAACCGTGACTGCTTTTCTTTCTGATAATACAATCTTTGGGCTCCTACGTTTAAAAAAAGACAACACGGACCCACCTATAATTAGGTGTTGATGCGTGTGTGTGTGTGTGTGTGTGTGTGTGTGTGTGTGTGTGTGTGTGTGTGTGTGTAAGTGTGTGTGTGTGTTTGTGTGTGCGTGTGCGTGCGTGCGTGCGTGCGTGTGTGTGTGTGTGTGGTGTGTGTGTGTGTGTGTGTGTGTGTGTGTGTGCGCGCGAGCAAAACACGTGCGTGCTTGCGAGCATTGTATTTGTGCGCATGCTCGTAGGTATGTATGTGTGTTTGCGCATTCATATACACATTCGTGAGTACATGCATTGCGCGCGTTATCTGCGTGCATGTGCGTGTCGTGACGCATGGGATGGAAGGGGCTTAATGTTCCATGTCACGGAAACCGTAATGGTTTGACCTCTTGTTTGCTCTGTTTGTTCTCTCCAATTGTTCTTCTCTCTTTCATTGGCTGATGACTCCAATATTTATCTTTCGGCTGAAACGAAAAATGGAGATTCCATGCCCGGTATTTATTCTGAGGATTAAAGAATCACCGCAACACAAAGCATGTGCCTGTGGTTCGATTACACTGAACACAAACCTCAGTTTGTCCAAGGAATGAACAAAGATGAAGGAACGAGAGCTGGGGAGGAGGAGGGATGGGAGGCTGAGGGAAACAGAATAAAGCTGTGTTGTTTACGGCCCTGCCCACCACGAGCCATGTTCCATGTCACCGTAATTGTTTTATTTCAATAATACGCTTGATTGTTATAGCAGCGAGGAACGTTTTGTGTGTGTTTTCAAACCACTGGAGTGTTGATAATAACGACGGGTTAGTTTATGTTTCTATAACCTTGTAACGTTAACAAAAGCAACAAATTATCAATAACAACAAGAGGGCATTTTGTTTTTCTACTACCGTTTAACATTAATAACATCGATAGGGTATTTCGTGTGTCGCCAACCTTTTAACATTAATAGCAACAACAGGGTATTCCGTGTTTCTGTAACCTTTTAACGTTAATAGCATCAACAGGGTATTTCGTGTGTCGCCAACCTTTTAATGTTAATAGCAACAACAGGATATTCTGGGTTTCTGTAACCTTTTAACGTTAATAGCATCGACAGTGTATTTCGTGTGTCGCCAACCTTTTAACATTAATAGCAACAACAAGGTATTCCGTGCTTCTGCAACCTTTAAACGTCAGTAGCGACAAGAGGGTATTGTGTTTCTTGGAACGACATAATCTTCTGTGTTTTTAGAACCACTGATTTTTGCCAGGGATGATTTTTTTTCCTGGACTTTGAAAGAAATAGCGGTCTTTGTTTGTATGTTTGTTTGTTTTCTCTCAACGCATTGTGAAAGAACCAGTTATTTTGTGTTTTTACAAACACTGAAAGTCGGAATGGATAATGGGGCACTTTTTTTATTTACTGTAACCACTAACGGTTAGTAGAGAATACGGAGTGATTTATGTTTCTGTACCACTTACATGGCGATGACGGTGTGTTCTGTGTATCTGTAACAAACTGATGTCAAAAGGGGTGACAGTTTGAGCTGCTCCCATCACCACTTCGTGCTGATGCAGATGGCAGGATATTCTTCCGTTCTATAACTATTAGAATGACTAAATATTAACAGACTTTACGGCGTATTCTGCGCTTTATAACTGTGTTGTTGCGATATGGGGTTGCGGCGTATCTTCTATAAGCGCTTATCTCGAAGTGTATTTTGTGTATCGATTACCACTTCCTGCTGATGAAGATGTGATATTTTGCCGGTCTAAAATCAGGTAATATTTGACAGTTGTGACGGTGGGGTTTTTTTTTTTCCAAATAATTTTTTAATGTTTTTTTTTTTATTTATAGAACCACTTTATTTCGACAGGGATGGCCGCGTAAAATGCGTTTCTATAATCACTTTATTTCAGTGGGATGGCAGGGAGTTTTGTGTTTCTATAATCATTTAAAGTTAATGGGGATAACGGGGTATTTTGACATAGAAATGCTTTACTATTTTGTGTTTCTATAGCCACTGTAAATTGATGGAGATGGCGGCGTACTTTGTATTTCTATAACCACCTAATTTTCATACGGGTAATTGGGTATTTTTTTTCATAGCCATTTAATCTGCTGGGAATGAAGGGGCATTTTGGTAATTGTAACTACGAAATGTCGATAGAAATAATGGTATGTTCTAATATGCTTAATATCAGCTTCTGCTGAATGCTAATAAAGAAGTCAGAGCACTTGGTGTTTCTGTGACCAGTTCATAACTGAAAGGATGACGTTGTGGTTACATAACCATTGAATGTTGATCGAGATGATGAAGTGGTTTGGATTTATATCACCGGTTAATATTGATTAGGACGCCCGGGTCATTTTTGCTTGTGTTGCTGCTCAAGGTTGATAAAAATGACAGAGTTTATGCATTTACGTAAACACTTCATGCTGATAAGGATGGCAAAATATTTCGCCTTTCCATAACATCTTGTTTATAATATGTACTTAATAACATTAAAGTACTTAATTACTACTCAAGTGCTTAATAATATTGATTCCATACACATTACAATACACAACGTATATTACTGCAAGTAGCTTCGCTGTTTCATTATTACATCCCAACACTGTTGTGCCAGATTATAAGGCTTTTGCCCACTTGGACAAAAAGAAACGTGGATTTAACAGGCGTGTATGTATATACATAGTACTCATGTAGCATGTACACATTATATTCGTATCATATGAACGAAAGAGATGTAGGCATGATAATTAAAAATTGATTATTTCGAAGATCAAATGGGGTGTTTGTATTTAACATCAGGTCGACAGGAGACGGCCCATTCCACATGTGACCTCATTCCACAGGGTCAGGTTTCAAAACATTTCACACTTTGAAACACATGCATCCACACACCCAACAGTTGATCGACATCAGCCTACAGTGTCTCCAGTGTCACAGTATGTACGCAGACTTTGGGCAAACAGCCCGAGCAAACATCATTAGTCTGCCTTAAAAAGGAGACACGATGGAGTTGGGCCATCCTCCATTTCACACCGACAGGTTCTAGAAACTCTACAAATCATTGGTCGTGTGGAACCTCCTTGAGAATTAAAAATGTTTATGTTTACAGACTGAGGCTGTATGGGGAAAGAAATGCAAAAATCTTTCATAAGAGCTGTGAAAGCTTCTGATATTCCGTGACAACGTCCATGGGAATGAAAAGGTCCACCAGACTTAGCAAACTCCAATCGTTCAGCATCAGTACCTTATAGAATGTGGGCAATATGTAGAAACCCTGTAGAACATTACTACCTGCATGAGTGGGTGTTCACGAAATGATGCGAATGTCTCATGTATATGCAAATGAACTCAGCGTATTCACTTTTAGAGTAACTTTTTATCCTCTAAATCTTATTAGGCTTTTTCAGTTGAGAAATAAAGCAGATTCATCATCTTATTATTTTGGGTGAAAGTGAAAAGGTCGTGAAATCTACATTTTGCTGATATATAACATTAAGTTGTATGTCAACTGCTTCTCTGTTCCTCACCTTCCTAGTCCCTTCATTACTTCACAAACCAGTCAGATCAACATCTTTCTATCAGATGAACGCCTTCCCAGCAAGTCAGCCCTATTCCATTAAATCGACACCACTGCATCGAATCATCACCATTACCATCTCTTTAAATCAATACCATTCCATCAACTCAGGACCGTCTAATATCAAATTCATGAATTCAACTTGATGTGGACAGACCTTATCTTGTTTCACATTGATGTCTCCCAGGAGCTGATTCAGAACACGCAACCCATCAATGGTCAACTTGAACAGAAGCCTTAGCTCCATATGGGTGAAATCGAACATTGGTTCAATAACCATAACCCCTCATGTTCCGGATTGCAAAGAGGCTCATAAACGATAGACTGTTATGGACCCAATGGAACAGTAGTACATTAATCACAACCTCTCACTGATGAAATTGAACAATGGTTTATCAACCGTAGCCTCTAGTTGGTCTAGCTGAACAGTAGTTTATAGGTCATAGCCTCTTGTGGATCAACTTGAACAGCAGTGCATAGGCCATACCCTCTGGTAGGTCTAGCTGAACAGTATATCTGAAAACATCGTCTGTTTGAAAAGTGTGTGTAGAAATTTCCGTCTAAATTTATTGCATGAGCTGAACAAGATCAGGAATGAAATGCCGAGAGATATAACGGCTGTTGACTTCCTGTGTGGAACAACACACCCATCTAAGATGATACCATTTTTTGATTTGTTTGTTTGTTTTATTCATTTACGTATTTACATATTTATGCATTCATGTATTTGTTCATTCATGTGTCTATATGTTAAGTGTTTATTTGTTTGTTTACCTGTTTGTTACTTGTCTATCCCATTGTTGTCCCATTTAAACGTATCTTGATGTATTCCCCAGGTTTCTCTTCTTTTTTCTGTTCTCTGAATTACATTTTCCTCAATTTTCTGCTTCTCTCAGGAGGCTGGACGACCATTTAGACTTACAAAACAAGAGCTTTAGTCATGCTGTTAACAATGTCTGTGATGGGCGGATCTGATGCAAATTTACAAAAAGCTACATGAGCAATTCCTTCATTTGCTCAAACTCTGTTGTCAGAAATACATGGGAAGCTGGAAACCAGCGACATGACTAGACAGGGAATGACACGTTTCGGAAACCAGTGACATGACTAGACAGGGAATGACACGTTTCGGAAACCAGTGACATGACTAGACAGGGAATGACACGTTTCGGAAACCAGCGACATGACTAGACAGGGAATGACACGTTTCGGAAACCAGCGACATGACTAGACAGGGAATGACACGTTTCGGAAACCAGCGACATGACTAGACAGGGAATGACACGTTTCGGAAACCAGCGAAGTGGTCTTGTCTTGTCCGAGGTTTGTAAGATCAAAGTTCACAACAATCTTCGAACAGTCTTTGAAGGAAGATTGGAAAGGGGTGGGGTGAAGGCCAGTAGCAGGTTGGTGGGTGAGAGGATTGCTGTCAGGACAAGATCTGAGGGAAGTAATGGATACGTTTCATGTCATATCTACATTAAGTATAAGGAGAAGAAAATGGATTCTGCAAAGAATTGTGCTTTAGGGATTGGATATGAAAGCGTACAGGTAACCGAGTCCTGGACATAAAGCAAAGCGTGGTTTTCAAGATTCGATTAGCATTTAACCATCCCATAACGGTTTACTTCCGCGTGCATTGCATTCAAACTGGGGCCAAGTATGCCTTTCCTGCTTACTTCCCCTGTCCCTTTTAGGCTTTCCTTTCCCCCGGTTCCTTCACCGCTGTCTTCTTACCATCAGATTTAGGAGGTGAGTCCAGTGTGACCTCTAACCGTTCTCGCCTGGTCTCTGTGTCTTCTGTGAATTCATTCAGTGGTCAAAGAGACGATGTTTATCTGAAAGTAGAGTCCTTTGTTGTTCAAGTTAAAGAAATGTTTTTAATTGACCTTCGCGAGTCTTTTTGAAGAGTTGTTCCAAGAATCCAGCTCCTCCTTGGTGTAATTGAAGAGTGGCTAAAACGGAACACGGACAGTCATTGGTTACATTAAGAGTGTATTAGAAAACGCTGCCCCTCATTACGTCCACATGGAACAATGTGAGTTATCGTCACGGTTTTGAGTGTCGCTGCACGCGCTGCGGAAGACTGGGAATGAAATGCTTGAGCCCATTATGGTGCAGGATACTGATAACACCATTGTTTCATTGTGACTTTGGGGAGACATTCTGTTAAATGGTCAAATGATTTTTGTAAAGACATAGTTCCTCCTCTGTTCACTTCTGTTTCATTAAGAGTCCACCGCATCATTTTTACCCCTAAAGAAGAACTTGAATTTTGTATGAAAATGTGAGTGTTAAATAAGAGACACACTTTTTGTGATG
>CM031597.1:107032444-107062444 GCA_018398815.1 Conus ventricosus | reverse complement strand
CAAAACACACAGACACACACACCCCCCCACACAAAAACCACAAAAAACAAAAAAAATGTTTGGTGGGGCATTTTAATTCGGGAAAAACCAGGGGCTTTTTGGGCTAATGCGTAGTTCAGTCATTTTTGGCGAAGGGTAAAAAGCCACGAGACCCCTTCTTAAATTTCCTCATCTTTGTTTTAAATTTTTTTAATCCATCACCCTTAAAATCATCCCGGATGTGGTTTAAAAACATACCCGGTGGGGTGTAGCTTAAAAGACTATCCGCACGGGGCCCCAAAGTGAAAAAGGCCCCCCTTTGGGGGGAAACCCCTTAAACTAAATAGGAAAGGGTCTAAGGGGGGCATTGTTGAGAGTCAACAGGTGAAAAGGGTAAAAAAGAAAAAATAATTTTTGGGGAGATTTTTGAATCATTTTTTTTTTTTTGGTTTTAGTTTATCTTTTTTTCTCTTGAGGGGAAACCTTTGATTTTCCTTTCACTTACGGGTTTTCACTGGTGTCTTCTCTAACAAAATAAATTTTTTGATTAAGATAGCAGGGGGCCCTTTTTCTGAGTGGGCTAAAGGGTCTACTGGTGCAGACTATTTCTTTTTTCCCAATGATATTAATTTTTCTGTCTTTTAACTGTTTGTGTCTCCGTAGTTGAATCAATATTTTTTTTTTAACACGTTTTTTTTGTCCTTTGTGTTACGGGTGCCCTTTTCTAAACTGGGGCCGGGTTCCGTTCTTTCTGACTATGCCCCCGGGGGTTTTGGGCCTGCCTCTTTAAAGTGGATACGTCTTCTGACTGAATTTTTTGGCTAACGGGAATACCTTTGGATTTGCTGATACCCTTTTTTTAGAAAAAAGGTTTGCCATAGCCAAAGTTTTAAATATGCAAACCACGCAGCCCAAAAATTTCCCTTTCCAGACCCAACACCCCACTCAAATTGGAAAACCACCCAAAGCTCTTGGTTCACATAAACCAGTTTGGGTTTCCGATTTTAAATACTCCCGGTTTTTATTTTAAAAACCCTTTTACTGATGCACCCCCCTTTTTAAAAAAAAAAACGCCACGGGCGAAAGGGGAGGCCTGAGGGGGTTAAGACGGTGGGGCGATGGCGGGAAAACGATGATTAAGGCCCAAACGGTTCCTGTTTTTGGAAAAGCGCAGGGTGAGGGCTTGTCCTCGTCTCTGTCTTCCCTGGTCCCCCCCCATCGTTTGGAGGGGGTTGAAAATGAAGTGCCACGTGCTCAAAGAGGGATCAGCCGTCGTTGCCTGGGGTTTTATGTGTGTATATCTCCTCAGCCTGACGTTAGTAGGGGTTTTTGTCTCTTGTTATCTATCTGACCCTTTATTTGGCGATTACTGCTCCAAAAAAGTAGTTTTTTTCCCTTCAAAAGCGCGTTGTGTCAAAGGAAAAAAAGGATACCTTTTATCAGTTGAACGTTGCACAGTGCTTTTTTGTGAACTTTTCCCATTTGAGTTTTCCCATTTTTTGAAAGGAAATAAACCACCTTTCTTTTCATTAGTTGTTGTGATTTCAGGGGTTTGTCATCAAACTTTGAATTTTTTGTCCCCTTTTTATAAAAAGAGCTACTCTTTTTCGTTTGTTTTTTCCTGATTTCTTAAAGTTGATGCCAAAAGGTTTTTTTTTAAAAAAAAGCTTTTCAGTGTTAAATTCTTTGGGTAGCTAAAAAAATTAAAACCGGTTGTTTTAACTAACAAACCTAAGTAATTCCCCACCCCAGCAAAAAAGAAAAACAATGGCGTATTTTACATAAAAAAACACGAAACCCTACAATGTTAAGTGGTAAAAATGTGAAATTTCATAAATATGATGGAAAGGCAGATAAGGCCCCTTTATATGGAAAAAAAACCCGGAACTTTCGCTAGAGAAAATTAATCGAAAGCTTAACGATTTTTACCAATCTAAGCCCCAAAAAAAACTAAAAAACAATTTAAAACACAGGGTTTTTTGGAAACCCAAAAAGGCATCAAGTGAAACACGAACACTGAACGCACCAAAAAAACAAGAAACAGAAACACCCGCTTTTATCTTCGAAAAACACAAAGAAACCCCGGAATTACCCCCAAAGTGGATTCGACCCAAAGTAGAAAAGGGAAAAGGACACTATGGGGGAATTACTACAAAAAACATAAAACACCGAGTAAGTGCAGATTCTTTGTTTTTGTCTCGTCTCTGTCTTTCTATCTGTGTGTGTGTGGGGTGTGTGTGTGTGTGTGTTTGTGTGTGGTTGCCCTTAAATTTAACGTCAAATCCACAAAGTGATATTAGACGTGGGGTTGGTGTTGTGTGTTGTGGGGTGTGTGTGTGTGTGTGAGCCCTATTTTAAATAGCTCATGACTACCGCGGGAATTTTCCCTTTTTTTTCTCCTTTTGGGCCCCACCCCTGTGAATTTTTCTCCTCTCTTCCATTCTGCCCTGTTGTTTTCCCCTTTCTTTTTTTTCCCTGTATGTCGTTTCCATTTCTGCCTGACTGCTCTTCTCTTTCTGTCTCTCCCCCTCCCTGTGCCCTGTCTTTTTTTTGGGTTTCTTTTCTCTCTGTCTGATTGCCTTTTTGCCCCTTTTTCTCCTTTCTCTCAAACCCACCCCCTCTTTCCCCTACTCCCTCCTGTATCATCAACCTATCCCCTATCTACCCTATCTATCTATCTAAAAATCTATCTATCTA
Source organism: Conus ventricosus (assembly GCA_018398815.1). Classification (NCBI taxonomy): domain Eukaryota; kingdom Metazoa; phylum Mollusca; class Gastropoda; order Neogastropoda; family Conidae; genus Conus; species Conus ventricosus. Next base: position 107,059,768 of record CM031597.1, on the reverse strand, counting down.
TCAACTATCTATCATCAAACTATCAAATCTATCAAACCTCCCCACATCTATCTATCTAATCTATCTATTTTAAATCAATCTATCTTTTCCTACCCGGGTCTTCTTCCGTCAAATCTATCTATCTGTTTGTCTTCTATCTTTCTTTTCTGTCAAAGTTTTTGTCAGTCGGGCGGGCCTGCTGTCTGCCCGTCTTCTGTCGTCTGTCTCTTCTCCCTTTTCTCTCCTCTTTTCCTCTCTCTCTCCCCCTCTCCTCTCTCTCCCCACTTTTTCCTCTCCCCTCCCTCCCTCTCCCTCAATTCTCCTTTTGCCCAGCGCGGGGAAAAAAGGTGCCCATTTCCGCGCCGCGCGCGCGGCGCGCGCGCGTGTGTGTGTGTGTGTGTGTGTGGTGCGTGCCGTGCGGGGGCCCGTCGTCGGGGGTGCGTGCCGTGCGTGCGGGGTGTGTGTTTTGGGGTGTGTGTGTGTGTGGTGTGGGGATTTGGGGGTGCCGGCGGGCTTTTGCTTGCTTTCTCGTCCCGGCGTTCGGTGTTGTGTGTGTGTGTGAAAGGGAAAATTCAGTTGTGTGTTATGTGTGTGTGTGTGTTGAGTGTGTGTGGGGGAAACATGGTGTGGGTGTGTGCGTGGGCGTGCTTTCGTGGGGTGCGCGCGCGTGTTGGTGTGTGGGGTGGTGTGTGTGGTTTTGTGTTTGTGTTTTGGGTGTTCGGTGTGCGTGCGTGCGTGCGTGCGTCGTGTATGTTGTTTGTGCGCGCGCCCCGTGCGTGTGTGCGTGCGTGCGTGCTTTCGGTTTTGTGTGTGGTTTTGGGGTGTGGTGTGTGGAATCGTGTGGTGTGTTTTTGTGGTGGGGTGGGGGTGTGTGTGTGAAATTGGTGTGGTGTGTGTTTGTATGCGGGGCGTGCTTTGGGGGTGGGGTGTTGTGGTGTGGGGGTGTGGGGTTTGGGGGTTTTGGTGGGGAATGTTATTCAGACAAAAAAAATCCCATTCTTAGAAAGCCCCAACCCAAACAAATTCCCCATTTAAAGTTTTTTTTTTCCCCCAGTGAAAGGGCTGAGGATCCCCAAAAAAAAACAATCCCCTGTCAAATTTTTTGTTTCTTTGTGAAGGTTAAAAAAATTCCCTTTTTAAGGTTTTCGGGGCCATAAAAGCAAAAAACAAATCATCCTTTAGACGGGCCTGCGAAAAAATTTTAAAAAGAAGAGAGTGTATTAAATTTTATCGCCACTGCAAGCCTTCCTAGGTATTTTTTTACATGCCAATAACTTTTTTTGGGCTTTTAAATATTTTAAAATTTGTTTAGTAGTAAAAGGGAAACGACCTAAAAACAATAGATTAAAAAAGTTTTTTTTAAATTTAAATTTCCCTTTTGCGCAAACAAATCCCGGGTTTTCGCCCATATCAAAAATGGGATGCTGTTTTAGGTTTTTCCCTTTAATATATTTTGGACATGTCGAAAAAAGCAAGGTACCCAAAAAAACAAAAAACTGCAGTAGCAAGTATTTTTTAGCCCAACACCACCCTTCAACTGCAACACGAAAAAAGCAACAGATGCAAAAATTACCAATGATTCAGCAAAAAAACAATAGTAGTAGCAACAGAAACCAAAGATACCGGGGGCAAAAAAATGAAATTAAAACGATGGGGGCAGTAGCAACAGTAAAAGAAACAATTGCAGTGGGATATTTAGAAAAGAAAAAAACCACGCATCACTGAAGCGTAAAAACAGACACAGCTGCAGTAGGAGTAACGCAACACCAGTGACCTAATCAGGAAAAAAAAAACCAAACGAAGGGGCTCAAGAGGAACAAAAATAGCACAATATAGAAATTTGGCGTAGGATAAAATTTTTTGAAAACACAACAAAAATAAAAATAACATCTGGGGCACAACAGGAAAAAAACAACAGCTTCTTTGGGCAAAACCGACAAAATGCAGCAAAAACCCTGAAAACACAAAAGGCACCAGGTTCAGAAACAGAAACTGTACTAGCAACAAACCCAAAAAAAGGCAGCAGTAACACCCAATAGATGTGTCATCAGTAAATACATATAAAAAACCGCAAATATTTCCCAATAACAGAAAAAAAAAAAGGAAAACACCAAAAACCGGAGCATAGAAACCCCCACCCAAAACATAGCAAAAAATAAAAAATACAATGGATAGAAACGAATGACATTAAGATAAAGAAAGGAGTAGAGCAACAAAAAAAACCCTTTTTTGTTAATTTATGACGGGGGGGCACGAGATGACCATTAAAAACCCCTTGTGGGAATGAAATTTCCCCTCCCGGGACGAAAAATGGAAATTCGACTAGAAACTGGGTTTTAAAAAATTAAAAAAAAAAAATACTGTCATTGCAGAAACACCGAGTAAGAAATATTTGTGTGGGGGTTGTCTATTTTGGGTTTGATTTTTCCCAAATCAGCTAAACCTAAAAGGTTCCTTTAAACCCCCTGTAACACTCTTTTTTTAAAAAAAAAAATTTCTATAAATAAAAATTGAAAAGGCCCCGCCCATTCTTTCTTAAAAATGTGACTAAAAACCAAAGGGCTCAAACAGTAACCCCAAAAAGAGAAAATTTTTTAACACCCACAAACACACACACAGAGAGAGAGAGAAGGAGAGAGAGGGGAAGAGGAGAGAAGAGAAAAGAGAGAAAGAAGAAAAGAACTCAGAACTCAAAAGGGTTTAATTTCATATAAAGGCCTTTGCCCCTTTGAAGGGGGTAGGGGAGAACAAAACAACATCAATATGAAACTAACAGAACACAAAAAAAACTGGTTGGACTCCCTCCGTCACAAAAGTCATGCCTGATCTAAGCTAAATCCCTTGAAAAAGAAATTTTTGGAATTTTTCTTACTATGTTTTCTTTCTGAGATGCATTAGCATTTAAAACCGAAACGGGAACGGGGATCCGGGAAAAATTTTTTGTGGGTTACATATTGCCTCTTAACGGATAATTTAAAACAACATAAAACAAAAAAATTTCGTCCTTTTTTCCCTTTTTTCCCAAATGGACAAGTCAAATCTACCCCAATTATATTTACGTAACGATACCAAGAACAGAAAAAAGGGCCGACTCAAAGGCCTTTTTCACCCCCCAAAACCGATTTTTTGGGGCAAAATGGCCTAAAAGCAGCCTTTCCTGTGGCGGAAGAGAGAGAGGGGAGAATCACCGGCAGACAGACAGAGAAGAGAGGGAGAGAGAGCCCAGACAGCAACAAGAGGGGGGCAAACAGACGACACACACACCCCTTTTTTCCCCCTAAAATTAAAGGGAAATAAAAATCCGCACACTTTTTCTGACTATCCCCCAAACAAACTTTGTACAGGGGGCCTGAAATCGATCCCAAAAAAATTTACGGCTCGCGGGATTTTTGGCACCTAGCCCAGTCTTTTTTAAAAAACGAAACACACTCAGTTGGGTTGCACCAAAATTGGGAAAAGTCAAAATCCCCTCAAATCGAGTTTGCCCGACGGGGAAACCACCAGGGCCGTCTTTGGGGTTTTGGGGGAGCTACTGCACAAAAAGGGCTGTGGTTTTGTCGGCCCTTTTTGTGACCATTTGTTTTTTAATTTTGGTTTTTTTAAAATTTGGCTAAAACTTTTACGAAAAAAACGGGTTTTTGTTATTCGGGGCCATAAGTTTTTTTTTTAACTGCATTTTAGAGTATTTGTTGAAAAAATTAAAGTTGTTTAGTCAGTAAAGGGCGGGCCAACTATTCACATGTTCTGCCCCCCAGCGTTCATTTTTTAAGGGCGAAGGAAAACCCAACGGCTATTCGTGATTTGGGATTGATTTTTAAACCTACAAAATTCAGTGTTTAGGGGGAAATTTATTTGTTATTAAGAATTATAATTTTTTCTACTTCAAACCCAATTCATCTCCCTTTAAGTGTGCCCCTTATGCAACTAAATTTGGCGATTTTTGAATTTTCCTGGCAAACAAACTAAAAAGGGGTTTAGGCAGCCCTTTAGTACTTTCTACCAGTATGGAGGGGAAGTAGTAGGGGCCTAGCACTATCTCATATAAATGCTTAAAATATAAATTTACGGATGAAACTACAACTTACAAAATTTAGGGAAAAAACAGATGGGCCCTGCCAAAAGCGAGAAGCCCCCCTTGTTCACACGGGCGAAAGGGAAAGGGGCGCCCAAAAAAATCAAAAAAAACGAGGGGACGGGGCTTGCCAGGTAGGTGGGGGGGGGGGTGTATTCTTTTCGGGTTTGCCCGCGCCCCCAGGTGTCGTTAGCGCGGGTTTGTATTGTCATTAAAGGGGTGTGTGGTTTAGTGAGAAAATTTTTACGGGGTTTTGTGCGGGTTTGGTTTTTTATATAAAATTTTGAACAGGGCAAAAAAAAAAAAAAGGGGAGATTTTTAAGCTGCCCAATATTTTGACTACATGTTATTACCCATGCACAATTTGTTAGTGTTTGGGAAAGAGTTGAGACACGGGCCCCCCAAAATCTCGAAAACTAAGAAAAATTGTTTCGTTTTTTTTGAATCCTTTAAGGAAAAAGGGTTTTTCTACAGTTGGCCCTTTCTTTCACAGAAGTCTACTCAAATGGGGAAAGGGATTTGTAAAAAAATGTTTTCAAGCAAAGGGGGATTAAAAAATTAAAGGGATACTCCCGCAAAAGAACCAATTCAACTCCAAAAAACACCCTCCCCACGGGTCCGCGAGGGGAGGAAAAGGAACTAGCGCTTCACCCAAAAGCGGAAAAATTTTTTCACGGGAAGCAAGTTTTTTTTTTTGAGCGCTTTACCCTGAGGGGGTAAAAGGGGCCCCAGGGAAAAAGGCCGGGTTCTTCACTGACGAAAGATCTTTTTTTTAATACCGCTACGCAGGAGGCGGGTTTTTTTGGATTTGGGCTGCAGCAAATTGCGCCCCGGCGTAAGACCACTGCGGGCCTTTCCACTTAAACGTAAGATCTTTTTAGATACCGCAAAATGCAGGAGCGGCCCGGGTTTGTTTAAAATTTTGAACTGCCTTGAATTTCACCAACCCTTTCATACTTTGAATAAAATTTCTGTGATTACTGGCTTCACTCCCTTCCTTCAACGTCCTGCTTAAAACTTTTTTGGCTGCCGCACACCACGCACTCCCCCCACCCCCCCACCCCACGCACGCACGTCCTCCCCACCCCCCCCCCCCCCAAACGCACGCCCCCTCCCCCCCCAAACCCCGGACTGTCTTTTGTGTTTTTGGGTTTTTTTTTGGGTTTTTTTGGGTTTGTTTTGTCCTCCCCCCCACCTTTCACACCCCCCCCCCCCCCACCTCCCCCACCCCCCCCCCCCCCGCTTTGCACACCTAAAGTTCCTTCTAATTATTAAACAATTTTTTTTAATTCTTATTTAAAGTTTTTTAAAAACCTTTAAAGTCTTCTCAAAGTTATCCCCAATTTCTTAAAATTTAACTTCTAATTTTTAAAATTAAATTTGCCCCAATTTTTTTAAAAATTTTTCCTTAATAAATTCTTAAATTAATTTTTTAAATTAAGTTCTTGACAATTTCTTAATAAGTTCTTTTTTATTCCTTTAATAAACCCCAAAGTTCAAATTAATTATCTTATTTTTTATAAAAAAAATACAAGCAAAGGTTTTTATCTTAAATAGAAAAGAAGCCCTAATATAGACACACCGCCTAAAAAAACCCCGTGTCCTGTGAAAAGTTTTGCCCCAGCTTTTTCTGCATAATTTTAAAAAGGGCCCTTACATCCAAACAAACCGCATTGATTACAATTCGGTCTTTTTGGAAATGTTTTTTATAGACTCCGGGTTTTTATTTTTTGACTTCATCATTTTATAATACCCATGATCTTTTTTTATTAAAAAATTTAAAATAAAAATTCCATTTGAAATGGATCAAATTAAAGCTTTTTTTTGGGGGTTTTGGCGGGGCATTTGGGTCTTTTCTGCTTTTTAGTGGTCATTTTTTTTGATATTTTTTCGTTTCTTTGCCATTCTTATATGTATTTATAACATTAATAACCGCCCCCAGCAGCAAAAGGGCCCCAAAAAAATGGCAACGTTTTAATTTCCCAATACCCCTAAAAGATTTTGGGTCCCCTTTATCCCCTGGTTTTTTATAGCTGCATTGAATCAACTTGTTCGGGCTTTGGGAGGCGTTATTTTTTTAAATGATGCTGTAACTTTAAATTTTTTTTTTGCCTGTTCCACTCTGCAATTTTTTTCCCCGCTTCAACACCCCCCGGGATTTTAAAAGGCTCCCCGTTTCAGCTTTTCTCCCTGATTTTTTGGCTTTTTTATTTTTCTCCCCCTGATTCAGTTTTTAACCCTGTTTCCCGGGTGATTTTTCCGTTTCTTTCTTTTTTAAAGGGGAAAAAAAAAATTTCTATATGTTTAAAAGTTTTTAAAACCCCATAAATTAAGGGCGAAAAACAGGGTCCAAATCGAAATATAAATAAACCCCCTTTAGGGGATTTCTAATGTTTTTGTTAAAACGGGATTTTTGCTTTTAAAATCATACTAAGTTTCTTTTTTCAAAAAATCAATGGAGCAAACCCAAACTGACAGTTTAGTGTACAAACAAAGCCTTTGGGCCCCACACTTTTACCATTCTCAAACCCCAGTTTGCGCTTTTTTTTATACCTGTTTTGAAACTTTATAATGCTTGCGGCGAAAATCTTTTGAATCTGTTAAATTGCAAAATTTCCATTTCCCGGGGAACGGTTTTGTTTTTCCCCCCTCTCCAAAGAATACAGCTCCCCTTTTTGGGGGCAAAATTATTTGGGTCATCAACTTGTCATTCTTTAATTTCGGGAAAGGGGTTTTGGCCCCCCCTGTAGCTGTAGTAGATCATCACGTTCAGGGTTTTTTTAAAAATTAAAAATTTATTTTTTTTTCTAAAATTTGAGCACCAAAAAAACTTTGCAAAACCTTTTTAAAACCATTCTGCTTTTTATTGGAGCCCAAAGGGTTGGGAAACTCAATGTTTGGTAAAACCCGGGTTAAGAAAAAACCACAATTTTCAAACTAATTTTTGAGGATTCAAAAAAGGGTTTGGGAATTTGGCTATCTTTGCAGCTTGGGGTTGCCAAAAAAGATTTTCTAGTCAAAGGGCAAGGAATAATTCCAGACAAAAAAAAATATTAAGAAAAAAAATACATTTAAAAAAAAGGCTTCACCGCAATAATGATAGGGGGGCGCTGGGTGAATCCCTTTTTGCTTTTAGGGGAAAAAATTTCGAAATTTAAGTAAACTGGGGGATGACAGCGAAAAGAAAAAGACATAACAAAGCTATGGAGCAACTAGCACACACAAGACGCCAATAAAAGGCAGAGATTTGACATTTAGATTTTTTTAAAAGAAAACCCTGAAAAAAAGGGCTTTAAACTTACACTTTTAAAAATTTTGACCAAGCAATAAAAAAAAAATTTTATCAATAACGGGGCAAACCAGCCCCAGACATTGCCCCCACCAAAAATTCAGTGACTTTTATAAACCATCAAAAAAACCAAAAAAACCAAGAAATCGGGGTTTATTGTCGTTGGTATGACCGCCCGTGTATTTTTTTGGGCACATAATTTGGCTGAAAAAAAAAGAAAAAAAATCTAAAATTTTCGCCCAAAGGATTTTGGAAAAGGGTTTACCCCACAGAAAATACAAAATTTAAGCCAAAGGCACTGGATCGGGGAAAACAAACAGCAAAAAAAATTTGGATCTAAACAAGCGATTTGGCAAATTTATTTACCTCCCCCTAGACGAATACAGAGACCGCACTTTGGAACACAACCCCAAACGACCCCCATCAAAGGGAATCTTCAAAAATTACCCTCTAAAGGGATTAGACGAAAAAGTTTTAAAGTACGCACTTACAGTAAATTGACTAGCTTAAAGAAAACAAAGATGGGGAAGCCATTAACAAAAAAGAGTGCTTCTTTTTGTTGCTGTCGCTAAAACACTGATAAAACCACGGGGCCCCTTTAATTTATCCTCCCATGTTTAAAGTCGATGACGGAAAAAAATTTTAAAAGGGCCCAAAGTAAATTAAATTATTGTTAAAACAAAAGAAACCCATTAGAAGGGGCTTTCCCAGGAGTTCACAATCAAAAGGGTTTTTAAGTTAAAAATTTTTAACAAACATTTAGCTGAAAGCCCTTTTTCTCCTCCCAAATTCACAGAGAGCGATTGCCCAATTCCGCAACCCGAATGGGTTAGAAGACGGGCCCTCATTTTTTGCGCGCAATAAATAATGAAAAATTTAAAAGGGTCAAAACCAGTACAAGAAAACAAAAAAAAAACAAAAAAATGTTGCAAAGACTCCAGTACACCCACCCAAACTTTTACCGTTTTTTTTGAAAGAAGGTCCCCTTTAAATTTCCCGGGGAGAAGGGGAAGGGGCCCCTTTCCGCATCAGGGCAACCTCCATTTTGGAGTTTGCCCGTAAAAAAATTAAAAAAAAAATTTAAAGATGAATCCCCCCCGGGTATTATTTACAAAAAAACTACAAAACAAAACAACCAGCTCCTCAAAGATCTTTTTTTGAAAGAAAAACCCGCAGATAATCCCGCCAGGGACCTTCCGCTTTAATTAAAATTTTCGTAAACAAATTTTTTGGTTTTAAAAAGGGAAAGGGCCAAAAGGAAGCGCAAACGAAACAAGAAAAGGGAAAGGAAGGACCATGAAAAAGATACGGAATCATTTTTTGCTGAAAAGCTATTAAGGAAAAAATTTCCCAGGGTTTAACCCAAGCATGCTAAAAACAACCAATCACCTACAATCCAAACCCCAAATTGGGAAAAAGAAAATCTTGAAATAATAAAAAAAATTTTTGAACTCTCAAGCAAAAATGAGAAAAGGGTTTAAAAAGAAATTGGGTGAAGCAAAGATTTATCTTATTTTTAAAAGTTGATGAAAAAAAATAAAACCCCCGTTTAAAACGGGTTTTTCCCCCTGCCCAATTGGGATATGAAAAAATCCCGGATTAACAAACACCCGTTTTTTTTGTTTTGTTTTTAAACCCAATGACTTTTGTTTTCAATGTTTGTTTTATCTCATGTAGAATAGATCGCAGTTTTAAAGTTTTCCTGATGAAAAGTCTTATTGGGCCCAAAAAATGGGTTTTTTTGTAGTTGGGCATGGATATGTTTGAAATGCACAACGCTGCAGATATTTTCCCCGCTTTCCCCTTAAAAGATTTTCTCCCGGCCCCGAAATACTGTTAAAAATTTTTTACCTTAACCCCAAATACCCTTGATTAACCCCTTTTCCCGATAAATTTATCCTTCCCCTTTCCTAAAACCTTCTTATTTAACGGATGAAATTTCAAAGGCGAATCTTTAGGTTTAAACAGATGGGGTCCCTCCATCCTGCCCTGCCCTTTTGCCACTTTGGGGTTTTCCAAAGTCTTTATAGATGTCTTCAGTAGGGGAACTATAACAAAAATATTTTGTAAAAATTTTGTAAAGTCCTGGACTCAGGGAAAGAGGGGTTAAAGTAGCCCTAAAGAAACTCCTAACATCAAAAAACTTTTATAAAACTAAAACCCGTAAAAACCCCAAAAAAAACCCGGTTTGGGCTAATTTGGCTTTTTTTTTTCTTCAAACATTTTCCCAAAAAACTGATCATAAAAACTTTTTTAAAATCCCGAAAATTAGGTTTTTAAGTCAGCTTAATTGCTTTTTATTCTCCTGGTGACCAATCTAACATCTTTAACCTTTTGCGGGTTCTCCCCTAGTTTTTCCCCAAAAAAGCTGTTTTTCCAAACAACATGAAAAAAATCCCTTTTTTTGAAGCATTTTGTGGGTTTAGTTTTGGGTCTTGTTCTTCATGAAGTATGGTTTTTTATGAACGTTTTTATCAAAAGCAATTTTTCGGGGTGAAACAGCGGGTTTCCCTTTAAACCATGTCTTAAATAAAATTGGGAGAAGTCTGTAATGGGAAAACATAAATTTTTTTTGCCTCAAGAATTTGGGGACAAGTTTTTGGCGGGTCTCTTGGATAAAAAATTTTTAAATTTTTGGGGGCAAAAAGGGAGTCATTATGTAGGCATTTGGGGTTTTTTGAGGATATTCTAAGTCAACTTCAGAATGAAAACCCCGCTGTTTATCTGGTTAAACTGCCCAAACCACTTTTAAACCTTTTAAAAATTAAATTTGTACCTGTGTTTCATTTTAAAGTTTCGTAACGGAATGATTGCGCCTTGGGCCCAAAACCCTACAGATTTTTTTGCAACTAAATACATGAGATAGTTAAACCTTTTACCCCTTTGGGCATAGTCGTCCAAGTAAGTTTTTTTTGCTTTACAGAAATTGATTTCGACGCCATACTAAATTCCCCCCAACGCAAAACCTTTTTTAATTTATCTGAATCCCTTGGGAAAAACTGACAATAAACAATCTGTACTTTCCCCCGTAAACTTTTTGAAAGCGTCCCAGCCATCCCGGGGCAGAAATTTTAAAAAAGCAGGTTTCCCAAAATGTAATGTTTCATCAGGCTTTTTTTATAATTTTCAAAACTCCGCCAAAAAACTTAAAACACCATCAATAGGAGTCAAATAGTCCCCATCGTTTTAAAAATCTAACTTTCTGCCATGCATCTTGAGGGTGCTGGAAAACAATCACCTGATTTCCTTTCCCTAAGGGGTAGAAAAGAAAAGCGCCTTTAGGAGGGAATGTGTCTTCATCAAACCTTTTCCCCAAATGTTCAAGTACTCCTAAGGGAAACACCCTTTTTTAACCAAACGTTTGGGTCAAAATATTTTTTCCGTTAATTGGGGAGGACCTTTAAGGGGCAAAAGCTAGTGACTCTAAAGATCCCATCAAGTTTGCTAAAATAAAAAGCCCGTTATTTAAAATTAAAGCACATGTCTTTTTTTGAAAGACTGTGCAATGCTCAAACCCCGAAGGGGTTGGGGTTTCGCTTGATTTTTAAGGGGAAGCATAACCCCCGCAAGTTTTTTGAAAGAATAAAAAGGGAAACTTCCATTCTTTGGATCAAACCCTTTTGTTTAAGGGTTGCATTTTTTTATTCCCGCTCCTCTGAACTTTTTCCCTAATTTTGGGCGGGGCCCCTTACGGGGGGGTTTCACTCTTTGGGGGGGTTTGCTTTTAAACCGCAAAACCAACAATGCGTTTTCTGAGTCATATTTGGGGGGGGGTTGGTCTTCAGGCGCCATTTTTGATTTCAGATAAGTTTTAAATTTTTAGAACCGGGGTTTAAAGCCCCTTTTCTGCATGCGTTTTTTTAAAAGTTTCTGCAGCATCTGGTTTCCCCTTTTATAATTTCCCGGTTCTGAATAAACGCCCTCCCCTGAAAAACAATGAAGGCAAATAACAAATCTGATTATTTTCATTAAACTGGTTTTTTGGAAATTTTTGTGGGCTGGGGCCCTTTAAAAAGGAAAAAATGATTTATTCAAATCTGCGAAAAATACGTATGGCTTGTTTTGGGAGGGGGTTTCCAGTTTTTTTAAAAATAAAAATTTTGATTCCGGCGGGGGGGGTAGTTTTTTCTGTCTTACAGTCTACAGAACTTTTACAATTTTTTTATATGTCAAAGGGGCCCGGGTTTACGGTTTTGGGAAAATGTTAAACATTTTCTACAGAATTCTTGTTTATGTTCCCTGCTTTAAGTATGGGGCTAATATTTTGCTCATTGTGCGATCAATGTGTAATGGGGGGAGCCCTGCTTTCGAAAACATTAGGATAAAATCCACATGACTTTTGGGTGGTTTCCCCATTTTTGGGCGTTCCCTTGGGCACTTTAATTGGCACCAAATTTGTTTCCCCCTTTCCCCTGTGTTTTAAAATTAAAAATTATTGGTTTTTTTTGTTTCCCTTTAAACTGATCAATTGGTCTCCCCTTTAAAAGGAAAGGATATTCCTTGAAGTTAAGATCTTTCGTATTTTCCGTTTGTTAAATTCCCCTTTTTTCCCGCGGTCGCGCATAAGCACCTTGCAAGAACGCACCCACAAAGAAACAAATTTTTCGTCTGAAATTTTTTATGTTTAAAACTGCTCTCTTTAAAACCAAATCCCGATAGGAAAGAAACCTTGCCTACAATCGGGCAAACTTGCCGTTTTTAATCTAAAACTCTAAGACTTTTTCCCCCCTACCAAAACCCGAGCCTCCCATTTTTCTTCTCAAAAGGGAGGGGGCAAACTGTGTAAGCCTTTTTCTGCCCAAACCCGGTGTTAAGTCATTATGAAAAGAATATCGCTGTTTTTGTTGAAACCCAAAACTTTTAGATTTCTTCCTTTATTGTTACAAAGTCATTAAAAAAACAACATTCTTTAACTTTGGGGGGTTTTATTTTTTAGTTTTTTCCTGGAACTTGAAAATTTTCAAGAACAACACTTTTTTTTTTTTTTTTTTTTTGGGGTTTTTTTTTTTTTTTTCTTTTTTTTTTTTTTTTTTTTTTTTTTTCCGAGGGGATTCCCTTTTTAAACAAAATTCCTTTTTGTTCCTTCAAATTCCTTAAAAGGCCCAAAACTTGGCCCCTTTTTCTTTTCTAAGGGCCCAAAATTTTTATTTAAATTAAAAAAAAAAACTTAAACAGAACCCAAAATCAACGGTCCCTTTTTTCGCTTTGGGCTCATAAACTAAAGTATAAACACCCTTTGGGGTTGTTAAAAGTAGCTGTTTTTAAAAGAGTTTTAAATTTTCGTTTACCCCTTTTTTTAAAACATTCCTTTTTTATCTGCTCGGGGTCTGGGGTGTTGAAAAAACTTTTCCCGCCTTTCTTTTAAGATCAAACTTTGTCTTTTGGGATTTATCAAAATCGGCCCCGTAAACGATTAAATTTTTTCAAAACCGTTAGGGTTTTAGTCAACAACCTTTTTTTTATTGTCATTTAAACGAACTAAGTTAAAGGCCTTAATTTTGTTAACCATACTTGTGCTTTTGGAGTTTTAAATTTTTAATTTTTTCCACCGCACTTAAAAAGCTTAAAAAACAAAGCCGAGAGCAAAAAACAAAAACCCCCCAGCGGGAAAGCTGCGGTGCACCAAGCCCGTTGCTAAGAGCCCCACACTCGGGTTTCCCGCTGATGCAGCCCAAAAAAGTCGAAAGCCCCCCGTATTTTAAAATATGTAACGGCATTAAAGGGAGCAGAATACCTTTTGTTTGGGTTTTTTTAAATTTTAAAGGGCCCCGCTCTAGTTTTTTGTTGCATTTTTCGTAAAGTTTGGGTTTAAACTTTAAAAGGGTTTTATGTCAGGGGGTTTTTATAACAGCAAAAATTTCCTGCTATCTCTTCTCTTGGCCTCCCGGTGGGTGTAGGCACATTTGGATAAAACCTTAACAGACATCCCTTTTTTTAAAAAAAAAAAAAAAATTTAGTTTTAATACATAGTCCCAATCTGTATTGTTGGAAAAATTTACTGCGCATCATAAATAAAAACAAATGTACATTAAGAGGTTTAAACGGGTTTTTCTTCTTTTTCAATTTTAAAGTTTAAATTTCGGGCCTCACCTTTTTTCCCCGCTTCCATACAACTCATTTTCCTCTGTTTTACCTAGGTCAATCCAAAACCCTATTTTGTTGGTTTAAAAAATCACAAGCCTAAAAATTGTGAAGAGTAAATCTTTAGACACTGGCTCTGTTGGGGTTTTCCCCACCCCCCCCCAACCCCCCAAAAAAATTTTCTTATTTTTGCAAAATGATGATAAGGTCTAAGCCCGCCCAGCGTAATTTGGGTTTGGACTTTCCGCAATTGTCCAAAAATTTCACTTTGTTTATTTTAAAGGGTTAAAAAAAATTTTCACTTGCTCTTTTTAACGGTTCTTTTATCTTCCCCCCACAAAAAAAATACCTTTTAAATGAATGTGGCCCAAAACTAAAACTAAAATTCCAAAATATTTTCTGCCCTGCTTCAAAGGAAAATGTTTTAGAGAATCACTCTTTCGTTTTATATTACTAATTAGGACTTTAAAATTGATCCCCAATCATCTTTTGCTAATTTAAAGGGGGTTTTCTAACAACTCAAACCAACAAAATTTCAGAAATGCGTACTTTTCTTTTGGTTGTTGGGTTTGAAAAACTTTGTTTTCATTAAAAGTTAGTTCAAAAGACAATCCCTTTTTTTAAAGCCCTTGAAAGTATGGGGGCATGCGCTTTTTCCCAACCCCAAAATCTAAGGGGATGGGGAAAAGCGATTTCCATACGCCCAAAAAAACCTGCATACTTTTTACCGTCTTTTGTATCTGCGGGGCCTATTCTATGTTTTTTGTGCTTTTTCATTTTCGATTCCTTGAAACGCAAGATCAGCCCTTTTTTCCCTTAGCCCTAGATCAGAATAGGGTTTAAAAAAAATGTCCCGCATTTTGGGGAAAGAAAATATTTTTTTGCCCCTCAAGTTTTAAAGAAATTTTCTTTAAAGAAAAATTTCCCGCCCAATTTTTGTACAACTGGGCCTGTTTTTGGGGCTGGGTTTTTTGAAGCAGTTCTATTTTTAAAAAAAGACGTGCAGAGCCCGGGACAAACACTTCATCCGCCCCTAGGGCTGGAAAATTTTTCAATTTAAAAATTTATCCGCATCAATAGTAATGGAAATTTTTTGGAACAGTAAAAATTTCCGCTTATTTCCCTTCACGCCATAGGGTTCTTTCAGTCTTCTTTTCGGTTAAAAAACGAGCCCGTGCTTTTCCATTTTTTATAAACAAAAAAAAATTTTAAATTAAATTTAAAAAAATGGCAGGAATTTAAGCTGAAGGGAAAATTAATGAGTTTTTGACCCTGGAGACGACATGAGGGAAATGATTCCTTTGACCCCAAAACTTTGCCCAATGCACTCCCAAAGCGGGAAGAATTAACAGAAAGTAAGGGTTTAAATCAAATTTTAGCAAAAGGGTTTTGGCCCCAAAAACCTCCCGAATTTTTTAGACCCAAAGAAAAATTTTTTAAATTTAAAAATGATCATTTTTTTTTAGGACGACCAAGGGCAAAATTTTTCAGCTTACAATAAAAAAGACCCATCAAATTTTTTTCCGTGGGGTTTAAATTTAAAATAAACTCAGTGTAAAGACAAAAAAACGCCTTGGCCTGTTAGGGGGAAAATTAAGGGGGGAGGGAGTTTCTTTAAAATTCAAAAAAAACACTGCAAGAACTCCCCAAAATAAAACCCAAAAGCCCAAAAAATGGAACTTAAAGAATTAAATCAATTTAGCAGGGGAAAAAAATAAAATTTAAAAGAAGCAAATCCCGTTTTTTTAAAGAAACAGCGTTAAAGAAATATACAAAACACACCGCTAAACCCAAGCGAGAAATAACGCCCCCTTATCTGCTTTTAAAAACCAATTTAAGGCCAATTAACAAACAATTTAGGGAAAACTAGGGAACTAGATGAGCATATTTAAAAAAAGAAAAAAAAAAACTCCCTTTTTGGGTGATTACCCAAAAATTAGGCCCGATATTAAAGAAAGAATAACCCAAAAACTAAAAGATCTGAACCCAAAAAGACAAAACTAAAAGTGCTAACCTAACCGAACCAATTACGAACTCAAATGAATAGAAAAAGAAAACTATCGAAAAAATTTTTAAAATGAAAACAAAAGACGCTAGCAGAACGAATAAGAAAGGGTGTTTAAGAGCCCTGGAGTCACATTAGGGAACGTTATAACTGCCTTAAGGGTTTGCAATAAGTACACTGTGAGGCTATTTCAGGGGTGGTGGGGGACAAAGTTCAGTGCCCCGCCGCCAACGCCCCTTTTCCGGGCCCGAAAATCCCTGGGGAAAAAAACAACTTGATCATCTTGCGATTTTTTTAAAAAAATTAGCCAGTAAAGGGTTAGGGCTCTTTTCCAGGATTTTTAGGAAAGGTTTTTGGGGTTTGCGGCTTTTTTTTTTACTGGGGAAGCAAAATATTTGGGGCCTTTTTTGGCCCCACACTTTTTGGGCATTAGTTCTTGAATAGTTGGGTTTCATTTTTGTAAGGGTAAAGACCAAGTAATCCAAACCAGTTAAACCAAAAACAAGCGCTGGCTTTTTATATTCAAGGTCATTTCGAACCAAAACCCGCGGCTTTGCTGAGTCTTCAATGACTTTGGGGGGTTTGGGGCTTCGGGGAAATTTGAAAACCCTTTAAACTTGGGGGTTCTTTAATTGTTTTTTTAAAATTACGGCTCGAATTTATGTCGTTTTTTCCCCAAACCTTTTGTTCATTTTTCCCCGCTAAAAGAATTTTATTTTTTAAAGTTTAATTATTCCTACCGGAGTCGAGGTCAAAGGGAGCCTTTTATAAACCAGTGCCCAAAAGCAAATCTACTTTCGATCTTGCGATTGTAAAACATTTTGGTATCTTTTCAATACTTTAAGGTAAATCAACTGTAGAATTAATGGCGTCCTCTAAATTTTCTTAAATATTGTTTTTGTGCCCTCAAAGCCAGTAAAAAGGATCATTTTGCTTGATCCCCGCCTGTGCTTTCGGGCCCCAAACAAACACCAAACGTAAGGCGAATAAGTCCTTTTATTTGTTTATTTCCCCCCCCTAGTTAGCCCCCTTTGAAGTGGGCTAAGATAAATGTTTCCCAAGCGTTTTAAAACTCTTGCGGGAGGGGCCCAGGCTGAAAAAGTTTTTGCCTGAAAAGAAAGTTTGAAAGGAATGCCATCCTATTATACTTTTTGGCGGGGCCCCAAAATAAAGGTCGCCTTTAAACCCTGATTATGATCCAACGTTTGTCTAAAGCCTGTCCCCGATGTTAAAAATTTAAAATTTGGGTTTCCCAAACCTTTTAAAAAAACCTTCTTTCATTATTTTGCTAGTGGGGTTAAATGGGGCTTTGGTAATGGCGCTTGCAATTCAGTCAAAATACCTGAAGGTGTAATAGAAATGAAACTGTACACTTACCTCACCCAAAATCATGGTGAATTTTTAAAAGATCACAAACCCAAATCCCACCCAGTTGATGCCCCAAAAAACCAAACAAAGTTAACTGGTTTTTGATAAAAATGCATCATGACTAAACCCCCGCTTTTTTTGATGTGGGCGTTTTCAAAAAGGGGGGTTAAGATATTTTGCTTAAAGGATACTCACCTTTTTTTGAAAAAGGCAGTCCCGGGTCACAGCAATGTCAAAGTATCAGTTTTCTATATTTTTAAGATTGTATGCGGCCCAACAGAAATTTTCGCCCGTAAATTTTAATTTCACCATTTTTATTTTGTTTTAAAAAAAATTTTTAACCCAAAAACAAACCCCAAAACCGTCCTTCGTTTTTGAACCCGCAAAGGGTAACAATTGCGGGGCCAAAAAAGGGCGCGCTCCCCTGAAATATTTTACAAAATTTGTATGGTTTTAAAAATAAGCGAAGGGCCAAGGGGGAAAAATAAAGGGTTTTAAAAGTTGACAAAACAGGGGGCCAAAAATTAGCCAGTTTTAAAAATACCTGAAAGGTTTTTAAAGGGGTTTTGCTCCCCAAAAAAAGAGAAATAGACTTTGACATTACCCCCAAAATTTAAAAATGCAAAACTAAAAAAAATGTTAAAAAAATTTAACCTGAAGAAAAAAGGAGGTTACTATTTTTGATAAAGAGCTAGCAAAAATGTTGGCTTTAAAAACTAACAATTTTTAGAATTTTGGTTAAAAACCAACCAAAAACTACTTAAAGGGGGAAAGGCCCCTCGATCTTGCATTACATTCATTACCTATGTTTATTTTGGGTAGCTAAGCACAGATAAAACTTAAATGAAAGGAAGGCCCTCAACTGTTTTAAGAGCTCTTTTTCCCTAGGGGAAAACAGCATATTCCCCATTAAAGAAATTAACAATTCCCCAATTTAAGTTTAAAAGAAAAAAGTTTGTGGGGGGTCGGATCATTTAATAAAAAAATCAAAGACAAAACAGGGGAAAATTGTAAAATGTGATAACCTGCAAATTGTTTTGGAAAAAAATTAAAACGTTACTAAAAAATAATGTTCGCGTGGGGCCCGAAAAAACCAGGGGTTACAATTTCGCCGTGAGGTTTTAAAAAATTAAAAATTAAAAGACCTTTCAGACCCTTGCGGCCATTGAACAAAATGGCGAAATGGGGCTTTGAATAAAGGGTTTTTTAACACTAAAGATGGGGATTATAAACGCAAAAAGTTTGGGGGACAGCAAAAAGTTTTCCCCAAAATAGAAACTGGGCCCAAACAAAAAGCAAATAATGTTTTGGGCCCTATGAATATAAAATATTCAAAGCCCAAACCCCAAATTGGGAAATTTGAAAACCCTATTTAAATGGGCCCTTTAAAATTTTAATTCAAAAGCCCATTTTACAAATTTAAACCGCCAAAAAAGTTTCAGAAAAACATTCCCAAATTGGCCCTTTACACGTAATCCTTAAAAACCCGGGCGACAAAATTTGGGAAAAAAAATTGAAAAAACGCCGTAGGGAAAAAGCATAAAAACCCCCAAAAGAAGAAAACGGTTTTTTAAAAATGCTTCCCAAAAAAATTAAAAAGTTCATTCCGCAAAAAGAAATTAGGGGATTTTTCACAAGGGTAAATTTGAAAATTTTTTTTCTTAAAAGATAAGGAAAGGATGGGTTTTTGGGGGTTAGTTACCCTCCTTTTTAAAAAAAAAATTTTAAATTTTCTGCAAAACTTTGGCGTTTTCAGTCTTAAAGTTACTTTGTCATTTTTCACAATGGGAGGATTTTAAAAGGGCATAAAAAAAAAGCAAAAAAATCAATATTTGTTAAATTTGAAACAAACTTTCAGCACCCGAATTGGATTAAACTTTCACACTTAGGGCCCTTAAAGGATTTTTTTATACTGAACAAGTTTTTTAAAAAGAGGGATATAAAAACAATAACTGATTAAAATTAAGTTTTTGTTAAAAACTAAGGAGCAGTTAAACTTTAAAGAAAAAACCCCCCATTGTTCATTAATTTGGGGGACAAAAATGGTTTTGGGAAAAAAAAAATTTTTTCCTTGACCCCGTTAAAAAAAACATTTTTTCCCTTATAATTTTTAAAACATATTGTTTGGGTTTTTGCCAACACTTAAAGGGAAAAAAGCCCAAACATGATAGAAGGTTTTAGGACAGAAGATGACATAAATTTAGTTTAACCCCCAAAAACGAGTGAGTGTTTTTGAACATTTTTTTTAGACTGTTTTAAGGAACCAAACCCCAAATTTTTAAAGATGACTGTTTTTGGCAGAAAGAGAAAATATTAAAAAGAGAAACACTTTGTCCCCAAAAATAACTTTCACGGAAGACATGCTCGGAAAAAGTGTTTTGGGTTTTTTTTCAGGGAAAAATAACCAGTTTTAAAAAGACTTTTAAAAACAGTTAAAGACTGTAGTTTAAATTTTACATGAAAGACGAAACTCATTTGAAGATGATTGCGTTTAAAAGATTTAAAAGAAAACGATCAGGAAAAAAAACAGGTTTAAACAAAAACTTTAAAACTGAAAAGTTTTTGTAAATTAGTATTAAAAACGGGTTTAAACCCCACACAGAAAGTTTGGGTTTTTAAATAATCGTTTTTTTTGGGTTTTTGAAGGCTTAAATTTCAGAGAACAGTAATATTCCCCACCTTTCGTCACCTTTTGCCCGAAAACTGGTTTTAGGGCGAAAATGGGGGTAGAGTCGGCATATTAATGGGTTCCTATAACCCCGGGGTTCGGGTATGCCGAAAATTTCCCCGTCTAAATTTTGGGCATTGTCAAAATTCAAGGTTTTAGCTAAATCCCTTCGAGGGTAAAAACGTTTGACATCCCTGTACCGAACCCAAAAAACCGATACAAGGTAAACCCATCACTTTTTGACAAGAAAGCCCATTCCGCCACCTCCTTCCCCCAATCTGTCCTTTTTAAATTTTTCACAGAAATGAAAATTTTTCAAATTTTTTACCCTTGGTTTTTCCCAAACAAATAAAACCCAAAAAACCCCCTTGATATAAATTTGGGAACGGACATTTAAGCCCAAAAATTTTTTTTTGTCTCTTTTCCATCTAGCGTATAACATCATATAGGCTTTCCGAGGGAACTGTGAACAAATTTTTTTTGGTTTAAAAATTTAACCATTTTTCGATACAGTTTAGCCAGAATTCAAAAGGGGATAGGATCCTAATTTGGGCTCCCCAAAAAACCCAAGCATTGGGTTTTCGCATTTCAAAATCCCTAAAAATTTCTTTAATCAAGGAAGGGGCACTTTTTCACAATGGACGGCTGCATCAACTATCCCCCCAAAATTCTTTCACCGTACAGAGCAATGGGTTTTTAACCCGTGGAAACAAATAACTTCAACCCAATTTAAAACTAAACTAGTAAACTTCCCAAAAAAAAACAATTTTTCTCATAAAGCAAGCAAGCTTTCTTTGGGTTTTCTTACCAAAGGGCAAAAACAAGCCAATGTGAAAAATGAGTTTTTGTTGAAAACAATAAACCTAAAATATTTATAAGCATTTACGACAGGCATAAAAGAATTATTATTTTGTCCCAAAAATTTTCCCTTTCTGCTTTAAATAAACCACCTTTTTTTTTTAAAAAAAAATTATATTACTTTTGCTTAAAAAATTTACTTTTAAAATTTAAAAGAAAAAAGCTGCACTTTTTAAAAAGTTTAACTGTGCGCAAAACCCAAAAACTGTTTCTTGGGTAAAATACAACATAATCTGCTAAAAACCCAAAAAAAAGATCAAAATTTAAACCTTTTTTAAACATTGCACCAAAAGCCCACCATTTTGAATTTTTTCTATGGCAAGTTCATTAATAAAAAAAGAAAATAAAACCCGGGCTGCACACTCCCCCTTGCTTAACACCAAGGGGCACAAATGAAATCAGTTAATTTTTTTCCACAAACCCAATCTTAAAATTTAAAAATTATTACATATTTTTGATGCAAATTTTATAAATTACCAATTTAAAACCCCCTTTTTAAAATAAAAAAAACCAAAAAATTTTCCTATTTTAAAGGAATCAAAAAGCCCTTTCCCAAAACTAAGAAAGCAACCTATAATTTTTTTGTTGAAAAGAACTTTTTTGAAGAAAAGCTAACAAAAATAAACCCTATATCAAAATTTTAATATTCTTTTTGAATCCCGGTTTAAAATTTCCCCGTAAAATTTTTTTTTCCTCAACCCAAATCTGTAAACGATGATTTAAAACTGTACTATTTAAAAAAATTTCTACTAATGTTGCTTAATGAAAAAGCCCCTGTAAAATTTTTTAAAGGGTGTTTACTCTCCTTTTTTGACAAAGGGAAACACAAAACCCTTTTTGGGCCAACGGGCCGAAAAATACCTTTCTGGAACAAAGCATTAAAAAAAAATGACAAAGAAATTTTGCAACACACCAAACCCGCATTTTTTTAAAAAACTCTTCCCCTTTTTTCCATCCGGGCCCAGCACTTTTTTTTAATCTTTAAAAATTTTTAATTGCTAAAAAAAACTTCTTCCCCCTTTTATATTGGTCGGTTTTAAATAAACACATTAAAAATCAAAATTCAATTCGTCGAGGAGAAAAGAAAAGAGAAGGAGAGAAAGAGAAAAGGAAGAGAGAAGAGAGAAAAGAGAGAGAAGACTGCCCGCATCCCCCTGACAGCTCTCTGTATTTTTGCCTTTTCCGAATAAATTTCCGGAAACTGGCGTTACTGCTTGAAACAAAAAATCCCCGTTAAATGATCAAACAAACCCGAACCATTCCCCGAGCCAAAAGTCGCATTTCCCTTACCTTTTTCCCTTTAAAAATTTCCCCCCCTTCCTCTCCCCCTAACTTGTTTTCCCCCTCTCCCCAACAACAAAATTATCAGAAATCCCGATCGACAAAAGGAAACCATTCCCAAAAGACACCATAAAACCAACCCTCACCATTCGTTCCCCCAATTTCTGGCCCGCCCTTTACCAGGGAATTTAAGGGGGGGTGATGCCTTCCCCCGAGGACCGCCCCGTTTCGGTACAGACCAGGGGGGGCTGGAGGTTTCCCCGAAAAGTTCCTTTGGCCCCCTACATGATCCCCAGACACCTCCTCCCCCGCTGATTTAAAACTTTCTGCCAACAAGAGACCATTAGGGCATTTTTTGTAAAGGGTTTTAGCTGGATTGGGTGAATGACATGACAGGGGTATGGACGGGGAAAGGGGGGGGGGGGGGGGGGGGGGGGGGGGGGGGGGGGGGGGGGGGTGGGGGGGGGGGGGGGGGGGGGGGGGGGGGGGGGGGGGGGGGGGGGGGGGGGGGGGGGGGGGGGGGGGGGGGGGGGGGGGGGGGGGGGGGGGGGGGGGGGAGGGGGGGTTAGGGGGGACTTGGTCTGAAGAAAAAGGAAATTAGGAACCCCCCCGGAAAACAAAAGGCTTCCCGTTTTCCCGGGAAAAGGGGGCACTTTAAATAAGAAAAGAAAAAGGGGAGTTAAATAAATAATCCGGGGAAAGGGACTTGCCCGCTTGGCCAAAGTTGTATTTCAAACCGAATCTCGAACTCGTTTTATTAAAGGGTATTTCTTGAGCAAACGCCTCTTCACACAGAACTTAACGTGTACAATACGTTTCATCTTAGAGGCCAGTAATAGGCACGGATAGAGACCATGAAGTCAGAGAAATAGCCATTTTGAAAAGACGTGATGTACTTGTGAGTGTGTGTGTGTGTGTGTGTGTGTGTGTGTGTTGTGTGTGTGTGTGTGTGTGTGTGTGTGTGTGTGTGTGTTAACAGTTCTGAAAAAAATGCAGAATAAAAATGGGCATTTTTTGTTCTGAAGTAACATTAATTTGCAATATTGCCTGTTTGACGCATTTTTCTATCTTATCGGCAATGTTTGAATATTCATTTGGGTTTTTTTGATGCTACATTTGTTTGTAAATAAGTACCTTACATGTATTCATTATTGACTTGTGTTCCATGTCTTCCGATTTTCCACTTGATTCGTGAACTGTGGTTACATCTGTAGTCAGGACAAACAGGCTTGCAAAGCCAGTTAAGATGAAAGTAAGGTACGTCTGTGAATATAAAAAACCACAATACAACACGGAAAGATGGAAAATTATGTACAAGAAGCTGAAATTCACATAACCCTATTCTTTCTTCACTTCAACCTATACTTAAACCTTGACCTTGACACACATGTATTTCTATCCACATTTTTTCCTGTTGTTGCAATTATGTGTGTGTGTGTGTGTGTGCGTGCGTGCGTGCGTGCGTGCGTGCGTGCGTGCGTGCGTGCGTGTGTGTGTGTGTGTGTGTGTGTGTGTATATCAGGAGCACATACATCACATTACGAGCACATCATCACATAATCTCCTTAGCTGGCTGACCAACAACACAAACCTAATCAGGATGAAGGAACAAAACAAATGTCGTCTTTCTCGATGAATGCAGGTATACCATACACCCTCATTAACATAAAGTTCAATGATAGTGAAATGGTTGCAAGAAGAACTATATCACTGTTACATGCTATTTTGGTCTAATGAGAGAAACTGTGTTCTCTTGAACTATTCTCCATAGAATTCTTATTTTCGTCCTTGCCTATCAGGATTAGAGGTATCTGTTTTCAGTAGGAATCAGGCAACAGGAGACTGACTGGTGCTGCATGAGAGGAGATAATTTCATTTGGAAAATAGGTGTGTGTACACCAAATAACCAAGGGAAGGCGAGAGAAAATGTGCATGAATCTTTGACATTAACCTAAGTCAGACACAGAGAGACTGGTTGTATCCCCGTATCATTGTAGGCAATGGACTGACTGTGCGCATACAGGCTCATGGATAGGTTGTAGATCTTAACAAGACATGCGCTTCTTTTCATCTTCATTTGCCTGTCTGTATTTCTGTCTGCCTGTCTATGTGTTTGTCTGTGTGCCTCTCTCTCTCTCTCTGTCCCTCCCTCCCTCCCTCTCCCTCTCTCTCTCTCTCTCTCTCTCTCTCTCTCACACACACACACCACACACACACACACAACACACACACACACACACACACACACACACACACACACACACACATTAGTGAACATAATCTGTTATTGTCTCAGTCTCGTGTCCCTGTCTCTGTCTCTGTCTGTCTATCTGTATGTCCGTTACGACGAATTCATCAAACGATGTTATTTTCCAACTGAGTAATGTCAGTCTAGTTTTATCTTAGCTACTCTTCTCTTCTCTTCTCTTCTCTTCTCTTCGTTTCTCTTCTCTTCTCTTCTCTTCTCTTCTCTTCTCTCTCTCTCTCTCTCTCTCTTCTCTCTCTCTCTCTCTCTCTCTCTCTCTCTCTCTCATATACTTTTTTGTCGATCCATCATCAATAACGGTTTAACTATTCTTGTTATGCTGGTGGCAACAGTTGTAATAGTGGCATCTGCAGCAGCTAAAATTTCTGCTTCATGTATGCCAGCGTCATCAGGTATCATTACGGATGGCATTCCTGCTTCCCCTTCTTCTCAACTCCATTCCACAAATAATATGTGAAGACACGATAATACGGTAATAGTATTTACCCTTTCACCACAAGCATGACAGAACTGCTCCAGAAAGCCTCAGTTTAATGCTGCGTTTCCACACCAACTCAGGTGATGCTACAATGAGATTGATAACTCTTTGTTATAGAAAGAGGGAGAAGCATGCTAGAAGTCATTAGAAGACATTTCAAAGATTTATTTTACACACCGTAGATGGGTATTTTCTTCAGAATTGGCAAAGTTACATGGATTTAAAACAGTAATTATAACATGAACCGATGGTGCTACACTTGAGATTCCAGAGCGGGCGGCAACAAAGGTAACTGTAAACAATATGATGACCTTAAGCAGCAACGACAGCAGAAACAGCAACAATAGCAGGCAAAGCAACACAATGAACAACAACATTAACAACAGCAGAAGAGACAACAGCTGCAGAAGCAACCACAACATAAACACCAGCAGAAGCAGCATAAAAAAAACAAGAGCAGCCGAATCAAAAGCAATAAACGTGACAGCGATAGCAGTGACAGGAACAAAGAAAACAGCAGTAGCATCAACACAGACTAAAACAGCAGTAGCAGCAAAACCATCAGCAGAAACAGCAACCGCAACAGAAACAATAGCACCAGCAGCCACAACAGCGATATCAATCGCAACAGCAGCAGCAGCAGAAACTACACCAAGAAACATGGCAGTTGCAGGAATAACAGTAACAGAATTCAAAGCATAGTAGACATAGTAGCAGCAGTAGCAGCAGCAGCAGGAGCAGCAGCACCAACAATAGCAGCAAAAGGTGCAGAACCAGCCGCAGTAGCAGCAACAGAAACAGTAGCAATAGCGGCAATAGCATCGCCATCAGTAGCAGCGGCATTTACAAAATTAATAATAGATTATAATTCGTTTGAAATAGTACGAATGAACGATGATGACAAAAACATTGGTTGGGTAGTTTCTATAGGGAGTTTTCATCCTGTGTGGGAATGATAAGAATGGCTTCTTTATCTGAGTTCCAACACATAGAAAGGAAGGATATACCCTCAGTGCTAGAAGTGCCACATGACAAATCTGTGTGTGGGGTGTTTCAGTAATGTGCTTGTCACACATCGCTTGCGAGATCTGCATCATTCCCTGCGATGTCCCTTGGCTCATGATTAAACTAATCAGATCCCTGGCTTATGGATTATTAATGCTGCGGTGCTGCTGAAGACCAGGTATTAGGACAGGCAGACAGAGAGAATCAGTCAGACAGGGCCTCGCGTGTACGCCTGTACAGGTGCGCTTACACACAACACACACACGCACGCACGCACGCACGCACGCACGCACGCACGCACGCACGCACGCACGCACGCACGCACGACACACACACACACACACACACACACACACACACAAAGTTTGTTCGGAAATGCAGAGGAGTCCCTCTCTAGTCGGTGGACGTTAAAATGTGAGCTGAGAGAGTAGATAGTGGGGTAATGGAAGGAGAGGGAAAGGTGGCCACATCAGGGTAGCAGTGGGTAACGGGATGGTAGTGTGGGGTGGGAGATGTTTCGGTGTCTTCTGGTAGTTGTCTTCATCTTTGTTCTTTGTAGTCGCTGTCAACGATTAAGCCTTCATAGGCCCTGGTTTGCAGAGGCAGAGGCGGTCAATGGAGAGCATCGTTGAAATGTCAATAGCGGTTGAAGCCAGAATTTGAAGACACTCTTTTTTCTACTTCAAGATGATTTTCTCTGAATAGTGTCATTGGACTCCCCTTTCACCGTTGAGCCTTCCTACTGGTGTCACTTTGCCTTCTCTGACAGGAGTGATTTTTTTTAGTGGAATAATTTGTGTCTTTTTTCTGATTGGAATGACTTCGTACTGGTGATATACGTCTCCTCTGACTAGTATGTATTCCTGTTAGCGTCAGTGCTGTCTCTTTTCATTGGTATGTCTCCTTACTGGAATCACTGGTGTCTTTTCTGACTCGTGTTCTTTGTTGCTGGTATTTCTAGTAGCTCTCCTGTCTGACACACTGTTGTCTCGTTTAACCCATGTCATTGTTGTGGTGTCTAATGTAAGTGTTGTTAAGTCTTCAGACTGATTTTGGTTCTGAATTGTATGACCAATGATTTGGTGAAAATCTTGTTAGAAAGAAAGAGCCAAATAACAGAAAAGTCTACCAGACAATGTCGCTGCGCTGAACATGCCTTCCAGACCCAGACATTTCACTCTGATAATGGATATGACCCGAAGCATATAGCTTCACATAAATCCTGGCTTAATCAGCGATGTCAACGCTTCCATTTTCTTCCTCCACGAAAACGCTCTTTTAAAAACACGCCACAGGCGAAAGAGGAGGCGAGGGAACCCAGGCTGGGAGGAGCGGTGCAGGAAACGAGGATTAAGGACCACGTGGTTCCTGTCTGTTGGAAAGCTGCAGGGGTGGAGGCTTGTCCTTGTCTCTGTCTTGCTGGTCCCCTCCCATCGATTGATGGGGTGATAATGAAGTGCCAAGTGCTGCAATAAGAGATCAGCCGTCGTTGTCTCTCGTGTATATGTGTGTGTGTGTGTGTGTGTGGGTGTGTGTGTGTGTGTGTGTGTGTGTGTGTCTCAGCCTGACTTCAGTATGTAATTGTCCACTGTTATCTATCTGATCCATTGTTGGTTCCATCAGTAAAGATTCAGACGATTATTAATCCATAAAGGTGTGCTAGTCGCCCATTCAGAAGTGTGGTGTGTCGATGGAATAATGTAAATCTTCTACGTTTAAATTGTGAACTTGTGTTTTGCTTTTGAACTCCCTGTTCAAGCTTTCATCTTAAGAGATTTGAACAGTCTTTCTTTTCACTAGCTGTGGATATCATCAGACGTATCATCAAGCTTTTGATTGTTGTGTTCGTACGTAAATCTGAGGGTAATTATTTAGGTTTGTCCCTGATTTCTTAATTCTAGTGCAAAAGAAGTTAACAAATGTGTTTTCAATGTCATTTGTAGCGACTGAAAAAAAGATACATTTGTTAACATA
>CM031597.1:107024944-107027444 GCA_018398815.1 Conus ventricosus | reverse complement strand
CAACACAGGACAACTTGCCAGCTGCACAATCCAAATGAGGTAAGGAACAAAGCGAATGTCATTTTTCAAAATGGACGCAAACGCACCATGCAGTCACATGAACATGAAGCTCGATACTAATAGAGATGGTTGCAGGAGAAACGACATCAGTGTTGAAAGCTTTCAGAGGTATAAAGAAAATATTTGATTTCAGGAATCGATTTTGTTTAACCTTTTTTTTAAAAAATGAGATCTTTGTTCTCCACTTTGCTTTTCAGGATTAGGGATAGCTGCTTTGATAAAAGACAGCAGACAGGAGATGAACTATAATGCATGAGAGGAGACCATGTCACTTTGATAGCCAAGGGAAAATGGGCATTTACCGTTTTTCTCTCTGATGTCAAAGACTGCATTTGTCTCCGTGCATTGATGGCAAAGAGCTGGCTGTCCACGCGTTGGTTCATTGATAATTTCAAGATCTTAAGGAGATACATTCTTCTTTTCCTTGCCCTCTTCAGCTGTCTGTCTGTCTGTCTATATGTCTGTCTGTCTGTCTGTCTGTCTCTCTGTCTGTCTGTCTGTCTGTCTGTCTGTCTCTCTCTCTCTCTCTCTCTCTCTCTCTCTCTCTCTCAGTATGTGAAATCTATGGATAGCGATGCGGCCATGCCCAGCATTTAGACATTTATGAAATGTAAGGACGGTGAGACAACTATGGCCAACGACTGGACGTGTATAAAGTTTCTGGAAATTGAAGCAACCACAGCCAATGCTTAGACGTGTATGAACTGTTTGGCTACTGAGACAATCATGACCATCGTCCGGAGATTTATAGAGTGTGCTGAGACTAAGACCACCACGGCCAACATTCCTAGGTGTATGGGTCGGTTGGAGAGTGAGACAATCACGGCCAAAGTTTGTAGCTGTATGGAGAGTGAGGCATGACAAGGATGACCATTGTCTGGAGGCATGTGAAATGCACGGAGTGCGATACAATCATGACAACAATTCCCACGTGTATGACTTTGTAAATAGAAATGGACAACCTTAGCCAATGTTAGAGGTGTAATAATTGTATGGAGAATAAGACAACCATAGCCTACGTTTAGAGGTGTAAGAAGTGTTGGAGCATGAGAGTTTCCGTCGTTTTGTAGACCAGTTAGAGGACGTCACCATTTATTGTGTAATGGAGCATACATTTTTTAAATTTTAAATCCAAAGGTATAGGACGTAGATAATGCTCGTAGATGAGACAAGTTGTAAAAAAGGAACAGGAAAAAAGAAAGCCTCACCTCTCTCTCTCTCTCCCCCTCTCTCAGAGAGAGAGAGAGAGAGAGAGAGAGAGAGAGGAGAGAGAGAGAGAACTCAGACACACTTGGTGTGTGTGAGGAGGAGAGAGAGAGAGAGAGAGGAGAGAGGAGAGAGAGAGAGAGAGAGAGAGAGAGAGAGGAGAGTCAGAGACAAAAACAGACAGATACAGACAGACAGACAGACAGACGGGGGGGGGGGGGGGGGGGGGGGAGAGAAAGACAAAACCTCTCAGGACAAACTCTCAGCCGTGTGTTTCTTCTTGTGTTTTTCTCTTTGATCAATTCTTTTCCGGACATCCAGACGTTGTGGTGACACACACACAAACCTCCAGTCTGCTGGACAACGGGCTGCGAGGTGAGAGGGAGGGAGGCAGGGAACGGGGATAGGGGTTGGGACGGAGGGCATTGAAGAAACAGAGATGTAGTAGTGGGGAAAGGGAAGGGGGGAACTTTCATTGTCCTTTGGCTACTGTCTTCGACCTTTTTTCCTTCGTTTTCGTAGACACGACCCGGTCTCCGTGGACCTTGACTGGCAGAGGTGGTCGAAAGAGAGCAGCATGAAGATGCTGATGGAGAATTTGGGGTGGGGGGTGGGGGGTGTCGACAGAAAGGGATGAAGGTACAGAGTGAAGACAGAGTTGAAAGGAATTCTTCTTATGCTTCAGGTTGAGTTTTTTCGTGATTGGTGTCACTGGTGCTCTGACTGGTGTGTCTTTTCTAATGTTAGTTGTGTCTCCCTTGAATGCTGTGTTTTCTATTGGCGTCTCTGGTGTTTCCTCTGACAGGCGAGTCTTCTCAATGGCATCAATGGTAATTCTTTTAGGGGGCAATTCATGTGTCAGAAAGAAGGACTAAGCCAGCTGGATGCTTATAACTTAACACCCCTCAACAACCTTTAGCACCCAGGCAACTCATAGAGAAAATGGACAGGAACTGAATCATAATATTTCTGCACCTGAGGTCTTTGCCAACGTCTTGTTGCTTAATCCGCGAGATTTCAGTTTTATTCCTTCTCAAAACAGCCTTTAAATATACGTCTACCTCTGGCGTCAGCAGGGCTGTGAGGACCAAGGCTAGATGGAGTGATAGCAGGAAATTAAGGATTAAGGACAACATGGTTCCTGCCTTTTGCAAGGGTAATGTCTTTTTCCCGTCTTGTTCTGTGTCTCCCTCTCTCCTCCCCCTCCTCCTCCTCTCCTCCTCTCTCTCTCCTC
>CM031597.1:107017972-107022972 GCA_018398815.1 Conus ventricosus | reverse complement strand
GTTTTTAATTATGTAAACCTCCCCTTGTTCCTACTGTAAAGAAACGCACAAGGGGAGATCGGGTTCGGGAGAAAGTTGGACTAGGTTCATCCAATCAAGACAAAAGAGTCAGGCCCAGTGAAGATTTTCATTCTTTTAATTTGGTCTTCGGCTTTTTGCAAATAAAAGGGGCTGGTGACAATGCCCAACAAAAAGGAAATAGGGAAAAAACAAAGGTAAAGGGAAGAAGGGAAAAAATAAAGGTAGAAGTAACGACAAAGGGGAAAAGAAAAAAGGAAAAGGGCTCTAGCAACCGTGGCCTGTCAATGAAAATGCAAACGAACGTAAACCACAAATGCATCTTACACCATTGCATAGTTCACATACATCCGAATCATTTCATAAGTCCTTCCACGTGACAGAAAAACATCATTTAGGAAAATTACGAAGCTAGGTCAGTCTCAGGGATAAGGTATTCCCCATTCTGACTGCGAGCCAGAGCATATCATTCAGGAGACACATAATCAGGAATGCGCTATACTATGGTATTCGGAATCATAGGTCCAACCACTATAGCTCTTTTAGTCTCTTGCATTGGATTTGCACAGAGGTTACCAACAATGATAACCTATCCAAACAAGAACTAACCGAGTGACACAACGACCACTCTGAAACCAGGGTGAACCTACCCTCAAGACACGGTTCGACCCTGTGCTGCCCTAAGTCAGAACAGCAACTGCCAATTATGTGGGATTCACATCCCTAACACAATTATTCCACCTCATTCCATGTGTTCCATCATAACTGCTCATCCTTCGCTTCTATAATTAAGCAACATGGGACAACAGACTTCATCCCCAAATTACAAACAGTCCAAGGAATCGACTGTGAACATAATCAAGCGCAACACTTCGACTCATGAAATGAAAAACATGAAACAGCAACAACAAAATATGCCAGTTTCAGTCGGCATTAAAGGCAAACAGCCTATATAGGCAACAAGCCTGTAACCTTCATCACGCATATAAGGGAGACAGATACATAGAGCCGGTATGGCAACATGTTCTTCAAAAAAGAAATATACTTAGTAGAGAGAGAGAGAGAGAGATGGCTTATCGCTCCGGTCAAAAAGCAATGCAAATCATCTTTTACCATAGCCCATAAGTCAATAACACATCACAATATGGTTTCACCGGCCATCATTTAACGACTCCCGTCTCAACTGCTCAATTATAAAATTCTACAAACACCACTAATAGTCTGTCTACTACATCACTACATTATTTGCTTATTCACTTATTACTTAACAATTTACAATAAACATAATACTGATAAGGACTCCATAACTTCTGTATTTTATCTCATTTATTTATATTTTTATTGTCACAGAACTGAATCCTTAACTGAATTTCTATCCTGCAATTAAGTAGGTCTTTCCTTCAATTGTGAACTCGACTTCTAAAACAATGTCAAAATCTTAGTGCTCAATAAAACCTATAGAAAACCCAAAGGGTCAAGAACACAAAGCATGGAACAATCAGATCTCATTTCATGATAACAATGCACACATAGCAAAACACAAAGTACATAGTACTTAGATGCACGGCCAGAATACAGAAATGGAAAAAATGCATCAACTTACATTTCTGGTGCTGTCAAACACCATCACCACATTTCACAGACTAAGGTGTCGTCCTCTCTGTTTGAGATTTGGGGCCTGACTGAATAACTCCGTAACTTCAAGAGCACCCACGCTTCCCTAGCGTCACCTAGGGACGCCATCTGTCAGATCCCTACGCCTCATGAATATTTATAAGGGTCTTACATGTTTAACTGCAACTATTAACTACAAACTTCATATCACCTACATGTCCCTCTAACCTAAGCATACAACATCTTCTCAAACATTGCGTGATCCTAAGTTTCACCAGTTTGAAATAAGAAAATAATTATCAGAACTATTTCCTTAAAATCTCCAGGATGACCAACAACCTACATAGTAAGCCCATCCCACAACTACTGGTCTTCCTCTTACATAATGGGGCTGGCACCCCCACAAACTTTCCCCGGTCTCTTCCCCGGTCTACTCGAGAGTATTCCCTCTTTGGCATTTCCGGCCCTTCGCCGGTCAGTGCCTACAAAGGGATTCCTCCTTAGATCGCCACACCACTGGGCGAACTGATCGGGGTCATCAGACTACCTCCCTTGGTTAATCTAAACATCAACCATGGCACTCCTCAGTGGAAGCACACAAGAATCTCTGGTCTCCTTAGATCGCCACACAACTGGGCGAACTCATCGGGGGTCATCAGACTACCTCCCTCGGTTAATCTAAACATCAGCCATGGCACTCCTCAGTGGAAGCACACATGAATCTCTGGTACACCATAGGTGGTGTACAATTAAACAATATTACGTCTGAATTTCTTTTTTGAAAACTTCTGCACTTCATAACCTGAGAAAAGTCAGCTTTTACTTAAAATGACATTGGTGCAATTGTTCATGTTTAATCCACACTTTCCATCTTGTTTGTAGTGCTTTAAACTTCAGTTGACTTTGATTACCTTTATGCTCCATTCATCTCTTAGTAAAGTAGTTCATCTAATTTACTGATATTGATGACCACTGCCAGGATTGAAAGGCTTTGAAAGCAAAGTGAGGGGAAAACAAAGCATATATGACAAAAATTAAAATCATGAATACGATGAGTAGAAGAGAATTACATGTAAAAATGATGCCCCTACTCTTTATTCTACCTCACTCTCTACTAATGCCCTGCCCCTACACGCATATCTCTGTCCATGCATTTTCCTGTTGTTTCCTGATCACTTCGTTTATTTCGTTTGCAAACCCGCATAGGTGGTGATGATACACAGTCAACCCTTTAGTAGATGGACTATGTGGCATGGGGATGTGTATTAGACTATGATGGAGGAGGCAAGGGAGAGGGGATGGAAGAGGGAGGTGGTCGGCATAGGAAAGGAGTGATAGTAGAACAGAGGAAGGGAAGGAATGAGGAGGGTTTATTATCTTTCGACGTTGGTCTTTTACTTTTTCTCGAATTTGTTAACGATGACGCAGTCTCAAGGTATCCCAGCTAACAGAGATGGTTGAGGGAGAGAGGAACGATGACTGGAATGCAGCACAGGAAGAAAAGTTAGCTGGACTGAAGGCAGGGATTAAAGACACTCTTGTTTCTTTTCGCTTCAAGAGAATTCTCCTGATGATGTCGCGCGTGTCTCTTCTGACAGGTGTGTCTTCTTACTGGTGTCATTGGTGTATCTTCTGACTGGTGTGCCTTTTTACTTGCCATTCATGCCTTACCCGAGTGGTACGTCTTTTTACTGGTGTTCACCGGTGTCTCGGATGTCTGGTGTCTGGTTTGTCTTCTGACTGACGTCATTTGTGCCTCTTATGACTGTGCCTGCTTTCTTTTGACTGAGGTCAGTGGGTTTTTTGAAAATTAAGATTAGTGTCTCTTCTGACTGGTGTCATAAGTGTATTCTCTGACTTATGTCACAGGTGTCACATCTGACTTGTGTCTGTTGTGTCCTGATAGCTCTCACTTATGTCTCTTTTAACTGACATCCTTGGTGTCTTGTCTGAGTGGAGTCACACGTGTGGCTTGTCTTCTAAGAGGTGTCTGTCTGTCTTCTGTCAGATTTTTTGACTGACTCTGTGACCTCTGGTTGATAAACATTGATTTAAGTATAAGAAAGAAACAACGAGACAGGACAAAGCTTACAAAATGACATCCCAGTTCGGAACCAGCCTTCCAGACACACTGAAGATGGATATGACCCGAAGCGTAATCCTTCATCTAACTTCCTTGCTGCTTAATCAAGGATACCAACATTTCCGTTTTCTCCCTCACCCAAAACGCTCTTTAAGCGCACGCCTCAGGCTTCAGCTCGACGGCCAGGAGAGCCAAAGATGGGCGGAGCGATGGCAGGAAATGGGGATTAAGGACCACGTGGTTCCTGTCTGTTAGAGAGCCGGAGGGCAAGAAGCTTGTTCCGTGTCTGTCTCACCGGGCCCTCCCCGTCAATCGATGGGGTGTTAATGAAGTGGCAGACGCGGCGTTAAAGAGATCAGCCACTGCTGCCTCCTGGTGTCTTTCTCTCTCAACGCCTCTTCATTGCTTATCTACCTCCTGTTAGTTCTCTTTAATCTTTGATCTATTTTTCAACCTCACTTTATTGTGTATCAATGTCCTGTTATATATCTTCGACCTTTGATCGATCATGGAAAGATTCAACTGCTCGTTGCTCCATAGATGTGTGCTGTTGTCTCTTTAGAGAGTACTTCGTCAAAGAAAAAAAAAGACTTTTTTTTACAGCTGTGAGTGTGGACATGTGCTTAGGTGATTTTTAAGTCCGTGGTTAGCTATAGTGTTACAGACATCATTGTTTAAGGCATGTTATAAACATGAATCATTTCCAAACTTAAAGATAATATAAGATACGTTTCCAGCTAAGATATATATTAGGAGAGCAAAATGTTATATAATTAACGGATAAAATAAGCATTGAACTATACACTAAATCCGGAATTGTGTTTTAGCAGAAAAAAAAAGTATTGACATGTAGATCAAATCCAAATTGAAAAACAATTCTTTAACGTTTTGTTTTCATTAGTAGAAATGGCCGGTCAGACCGAGAGCAGTGTGAATCTGGCATCATGGCCTCATAACCCCTGTGTTTGTTACCAATTCAATGCCAGAGTGATTCCCATCATAGACATGAGTACTAAGGGAACAGAGAAAGAAAATGCTGTCATAATTGAATGGTTTGTGAGCAACCTTTCTACCAGTTATCTGTTCAGGTCATCATTAAGTGTCATTCATTCTATGTGTCGTCATGCTGCTTCTAGCATACTTGTTTCAGAGTGAATTTCCATTTTATGATGTTAGAGTGTTGTTAACTAACAAATGTGTTTTCAGTTTTGTCTGGAACAAATCAAAAGGAATTTAAGCGTCTATTTTACAAACATAGCTTGCAGCAATTTCATGCCTAAAGACA
>CM031597.1:106994294-107001794 GCA_018398815.1 Conus ventricosus | reverse complement strand
GGATGTGGACGCACTCCATGGTGTGAGAAAGGATCGATACTGGAATATTTCTTTATAATTGTGTATATGTCATATGTGCTGGAATGCTGTAATTGTGATCGTGTACGTCGTATGGCGAAATATTTATTTATAATCGTGCATGTTGTGGGTGTGGGAGTGCTTGATTGTGATTGTGCATGTTGTGTGCGTTGGAGTGCTTGATCGTGATTGTGCATGTTGTGTGCGTTGGAGTGCTTGATCGTGATTGTGCATGTGTGTGCGTTGGAGTGCTTTATTGTGATCGTGCATGTGCGTGTGTTGAATGTTTATTTTGCTGGTGTGAATAAATGGGGTGTTGTATCGTAATCTTATTGTGTGGTCTCTTGCGGAGCGTGTGAGTCAGTCACTCCCTTCACTCCCACCTAGACCGATCCTGTCAGGGCAGACCTCCAGGGGTCGGTCGTGACAATTGTGGGGGCTCGTCCGGGATGTGAAGGGCTCTGGCTGTCTCTCTCTCGTTTCGCAGAGTACCTGTTTAGTTTTGTCGTTTTGTATATGTTTAGTCAGTTTGTCGTGTTTGTTCGTGGGTGGTTGGCTGGGTGACTCTAGAGTGAAGGGAGTCTTTTTGGTGGCCTGAGGGAACATCCGGCGTGACTCGGGGTCGAGGTGAGACCAGGAGGAGCGACCGCTTCCAGACCTCCTTCCGCCGGTACCTCACGCAGGCACGGCCGTAAGTCTTGCCCTTCTGTTGCCGCTCAGTCTTCCATTCCTGTTTTGTATTTAGCCAATTCTTGTTTTTTCTCTACCGGGTTGAGTACAGGGGGTTGCATCGGACGCTAGTGTTTTTTTTTTCCTCTCTCCGGATCCCGTCTGCTAGGTTTTTGTTTTGTTTTTTTTCGGCCAGCCCCACCGCACTGTTGCTCGTGCTGTAGAGCGCGGTGTTGCCAGAGTGGGGGCAGCCGGACATAGTTTTTGTTTTGTTTTTTTTTCGGTGAGCCCCCACCGCACTGTTGCTCGTGCTGTAGAGCGCGGTGTTGCCAGAGTGGGAGCAGCCGGAACTTGTCCGCACCACACGCACACACACACATACACACATATACACACGCCCCTAAAATATTTGTTTTTTTTTCTCTAGTGGAATTGTTTTTTCCCCTGTATTTGGAAGACTGTAGATATTGTTTGTCATGGCGACGTCCGCGCTGGTGGTATGGCGACGCGGGCGTCGAAGAAGAAGGGTATTCAAAATGTTACTGTAGTCCTACTATTAGTACCAGTACTTCGACTACGGTAACTTCTACTATTCCAGTGCTGTAGCAGGTAGTCCAGTGAGTACTTTTACTACCTCTTCGCTGGGGGTCTCCCTGTCGAGACCCCGACTGGCACTTCCGCTCGGAAGCGTCAGAGTATAGCGAAGCAACTGTGGCTTCTGTTGAGTCGCAGAGACCGAAACCTTCTCCTCTCCAGGCTTCCCCTCGTAAGGGCATGCCCCAGAAGACTTTCCTTATGGGAAAGTCGAGACCCAAGGGACGGTCAGACGGATCATCCTCCCGGGTCGGGAGTGGTGAACCCCGCTCAGGATATCACCTCTGTCCTTCTGTTTCTGGAGCGGCAGCGTAGTGAAGAGGCTGCTAGGCAGGAAGCCCTGCGTAGGGAAGAGGCTGCTAGGCAGGAAGCCCTGCGTAGGGAAGAACGTAGGGAAGAGGCAAGGCTCCGTAGGAAGAGCTAGATAGGATGGAGGCTCTGCGCCGAGAGGAGACTGACAGACAGGAGATTATGCATAGGGAGGAGGCTGCTAGACAGGAGGCTCAGCGTAGGGAGGAGCGTGCCCTCCGTCGGGAAGAGTTGGATCAACGTAGAGAGGAGGCTGCCAGACAGGAGGCTCTACGCAGGGAAGAGATGGAACAACTTCTTTCGCAGCTCCCGCATCTGTAAACCAGGGGTTAATCACCAGGCAGGTGATAGAGTTAGGGGCCCAAAGTTAAAGCTTCCAGAGTTCAGACCTAGTGAGGACATTGATATGTTCTTAGAGCATTTCGACAAGGTTGCTTGTTCATACCAATTGTCTGAGGAGCAAAAGGCTATGCACCTTTTTTCTGGATTATCTGGTGCTGCAAGGGATGTGTGCTCACTCTAAATGAAGGTGCGTCTATGCAGACATGCAGTTGGCTCTGCGTAAGCGTTTCCACCTTACCCCAGAGACGTACAGGAGGACGTTCAGGTCCATGAAGAAGAATAAAGACGAGACCTTCGTGCAGTTTTGGTGATAGGCTGCGCAAAACGCTAGGGTACTGGCGTCAGTTGGCTAAGTTGGAGCTGAGGATCTGATCCTCATTGAACAGTCTCACCAACACTGTGTCCCCAGAGTTGAGGATCCGGATAGGCGAGACA
Source organism: Conus ventricosus (assembly GCA_018398815.1). Lineage (NCBI taxonomy): Eukaryota > Metazoa > Mollusca > Gastropoda > Neogastropoda > Conidae > Conus > Conus ventricosus. The sequence goes on along the minus strand of CM031597.1, from coordinate 106,999,427 downwards.
GCACCTCAGGATTTCCGGCTGCGATTCACACCGCTGAGGTGTTTGCTGAAGCTCGCAGGGCTATGGGCATCGCCCAGATACGGAGAGGAAGCCCTCCACAGGATTTAGTGGCAGTAAGGCGCCGACAACTGCTAGCGGGGTGAACAAGGCAGGCAGTTCATCGGGATTTCAGCGCCCCGACTGTGTTTTCTTTGTGGTCGTCCTGGCCACATTAGGAAAGATTGTCCTAAAGCCGCTGGTAGTCGTGGAGCTGGTCCTTTCCCACATCCTCGTGCCTCGGCTAACGTGGTTCCATCCCAGCTTCTGGTGATTCAGAGTGCCCAGTGTTCTCTCTGTTGTTGGTTCCTCCTTGGTCGACACCATCAGGGATTCGGGAGCATCAACGCTCTTTGTTGATAAGGATTTGGTTTCCCCTGAGGCCCGGCGGGGCGCTAGTTATGATGTGTGCGGGTTGGAGGCTGGTTTTACCTCCACCCGTCCTTCTGTACTTATTCCTATCTCCACTCCCTACTTTCTGTGGCGAAGTATGGGCTATCGCGGTGGAGCGACCTCTGTATTCCCTTATCATAGGGAATACTATCATCACCTTCGCAGACGGACGCAGTCAGTCCGTGTCTACGGATTTGCCCGTACAGGCGGTGTGTGGGAGTCACCACACGCGCCAAAGCTAAGAAGCAGGAACAGGAATTGCGTCCCGTTCTTCAGCCGATCTCTAACGAGGTTCTGGCAAGGGCCGATCCTGCTAGCATTATCCGTCTTCAGGCCAGGGACTTGGATGTCCAACGCCTACGACAACTTGTGGATCGTCCCGCTCAGTCGGCCCGACACGCCAAGGTGAGCTTCAAGCTCCACAAGGGGATCCTCTTTAGGGTTTTCACTCAGGCAGATCGTGTGGCCAACAGCTTGTTGTTCCCCAAAGCTTGAGAGAGTCTGTTCTCCGCAGGCCCACGATTCCCCCATGGCAGGTCATATGGGCTCCAAGCGGACTCTCGAGCGAGTAAGACGAGACTTCTTTTTGGCCAGGGGTGAACTCACAGGTTAGGCAGTACTGCCGCAGTTGCGATGTCTGCCAACGGACAACGCCTAAGGGTCGCTTGAAGCGTGTTCCCCTAGGGTCAGTGCCACTGGTTGGGGAGGCATTCAGCAAGGTTGGGGTTGACCTGGTGGGACCCATTAATCCTCCATCCGATCGCGGTCACCGCTACACTTCGTAGTGGTAAATCTGCGAGTCGATACCCAGAGGCTGTCCCGCTTAGGACTATCGACGCCCCTACTGTAGCTGAATCTCTCAGGCAGATTTTGGACGCGCACTGGCGTGCCCAAGAAGAAGTACGGCCGGAAGTTTGTACTGGAGAGCGAATCATCATCCTCTCCAGTGCTTGGACCGGATCCGGCCAGTCAGTCGTCGACTCATGAGTTAGGCAGTGGAACTGCAGAGTCATGCGTTCACTTTCCGTCATATCAAGGGTTCCTGTAATACGGATGCTGACTATCTAGCCGAGCTCCGTAGTCAGCACATTGGAAAATCGGTCACAGGGACACTTCCCCTCAACCAGGTTATATCCCCTTTTGGTCTTTGTAATCAGGTGTAGTGACAGTTGTCACTTCAGTGAGGTTAACGGTAGTGAATCACCAATGGTTCGGATTGTTACTTCATGGTTGGAAGGTTTGCTTAGTTGTTTGATAAATGTAGTATTATGTATTTCCCCGTGTGATTCTATCGTGGAATGTTTGTATTGGTTCATCGTACTCTGTCGATCACAGAGAGTTGGGTTCGGTCCCATGTTGTGAAGTTGCACATGCGACAAGGTTCAAAGGAGCACTGTATCTCAGAGAAACAGATGCTTTTAGAAGGGGGGTTTGTCACGAGTTGTCATGAGGCCTACGACGTTCGACCCATCTAGGGTGCGGAATTATTCATTTGTTTATTGTCGTTGCTGTTGTTGTGTATCCGTCCCTTGATGTGGCTTGTGGTGCAGTTGCACCTTGGTGTGGTTCAGCTCAACTTCGGTTTGCTTCTCTCTCTCTCTCTCTCTAATTCCACCGCCCGTGCTATTCATCCTGCAAGTTCACGGGTGGCCGGTACCTTTCTCTCGAACTTTCTGTCTATCGGCCTCTCGCCTGTCTTTTTACCTGTCGCACGTGCTTCGTTTCTTTTAGTTTGAAGTATGCTCACTCTGTGACGCAGCATGGCATGTTGGCCGCCATTGCTGAGGGAGGTTAGCTCTTCACTCGAGCGGAAGATGTCTCTGGGGGCGCCTGCTCCAGTCCTGGTTCTTTACCTTATCGTCGAGAGTACAGTCAGTACTTTCAATTCCTGCAGTCGGCCTGTAGGAGAGGGACATCATTTTCTTCTGTTTCTGCATCTTCGCCTCTGTCCTCTCGACTGGACAGAGGGTAGAGAGAGTCCTTTGACCCGCCTCTTCGGGGTCACCCACGGGTAGCTGGTAAGCATCAGTTTCGTGGTCTGTTTGTTTTGATTTGTTGTTGTTAGCCGGCTTAGTCTTCGCTTTTGCGCAATTTTCTTTTGTTTTCGAAATTGTAAGAGAAATATTGTGTGAGACCTTTTTTCTGGTTAATTCCATCTTTAACCTGGCCATTCTAAATTATTTCCAAAATTCTTTCTCCTGTTTATGTATCTGGTGATGCGGTAGTCGGTGGGGAAGGGAGAGAACCTGGTGATTCAGGGTTGGAACTTGCTTGGTCTCGCTCGTCCGCCCCTGTCACATTCGCCGGACTTTTATCCTTCGGCCACCGTCTGTTTGTGTGTGCAAGGAGAGCGAGTTTTATGTTCACGAGCGTGCGTGCGCATGATTTGTCGTTCGGATGCGTGGTTGGAGATTTGTGTTATTTGAAATGTGTTTTATAAAATGTGACAGTTGTGCATTGAATTATTATTTGCAAATGTGGTGGCAGTTATTAAGCGATGGTCGCTGTGTTGATTTATTTCCTAAGGAAGGAAAACGTTAAGCTGAGTGAGAGAAGGGTGAAGATAATTCATATTTGTTTTTATAACCTGTTGATTTAATGCAGTCTTTTACCTGCATCGTGTGAGAAGACTTGATTCAATGGGTTTACTGTGTGCATTTAACACACTTCCCCTCGCCCATCATGCGAGTGGCTGTTAAGACTTGACAGCAATGGTCAGACGGTACTGACGGCAGGTTTCCAGTACCCTTCTTCCTTCCTCCTTCCTTCTTCTTTTCCTCCTCTCCGACTCTCCTCCCAGCTACGTCCTCCCCCCTCCCGGGGGCTTCACCTGGAGCACGAACTGGATGGTGCCACGTGCTGGTCGAGGCCACGTTATGGCTGAGACCACGGACGGGTGGTGCCACGCGCTGGTCGAGGCCACGCCTTGGTCGGGACCGTGGACTGCTAGGGAGCCCGCCGTCTCGACTGGCCGGCCTGGACCCCCGTCCAGGACCTCCAGTAACAGCTACGTCCCCCCCCCCCCCCCCCCGGGACACCCTTCACTGCCCGCTTGGGAGTCGAGGGTGTCGGCTTTGGGCGACTCCCTGCGAGAACCAACCCGGCTCGGAGCACCTAGTGCGACAGGGTGCTCCCTGCGGACTTGACAGGGGCAGGGATGTGGACGCACTCCATGGTGTGAGAAGGATCGATACTGGAAATATTTCTTTATAATTGTGTATATGTCATATGTGCTGGAATGCTGTAATTGTGATCGTGTACGTCGTATGGCGAAATATTTATTTATAATCGTGCATGTTGTGGGTGTGGAGTGCTTGATTGTGATTGTGCATGTTGTGTGCGTTGGAGTGCTTGATCGTGATTGTGCATGTTGTGTGCGTTGGAGTGCTTGATCGTGATTGTGCATGTGTGTGCGTTGGAGTGCTTTATTGTGATCGTGCATGGTGCGTGTGTTGGAATGTTATTTTGCTGGTGTGAATAAATGGGGTGTTGTATCGTAATCTTTATTGTGTGGTCTCTTGCGGAGCGTGTGAGGTCAGTCACTCCTTCACTCCCACCTAGACCGATCCTGTCAGGGCAGACCTCCAGGGGTCGGTCGTGACACACACATACACACATGTGCACTCCCTCTCTCCTCTCTCTCTCTCTCTCTCTCTCTCCATTCTCTCTCTCTCTCTCTCTTTCACACAACACACACTGACACACACAGCGCGCGTGCGCATATGCTCACACTCACACGCAAAAGCGCATACATATACATGCAGACACAGACACATACAGACACACGCACACACACAGACACACACAGACACACACAGACACACACACGCGCGCGCGCGCGGGCTCGCGCGCGCGCACTATCGCTCTCTCTCTCACATACTCACACGCACACACATGCACACACACACGCATGCGCATGCATACAGACACAGACACGCACATACAGACACACAGATCCACTCAGATACACACAGACACACACACTCTCTCTCTCTCCTCTCTCTCTCCTCTCTCTCTCTCTCTCTCTCTCTCCTCTCTCTTGCACTGAGTCTTCTAGTGGGATGGGTCATGAGGCGTAATGTGAGAAAGTAGGGGACCAGCGGGAACTAGAAAGGAAAGGCAAGAGGGGGGCGGGGGAATAGATATAAAGAAGGAAGGGACGAAGAAGGGAGGGAGGGGGGTACGGAGGGGTCGTTGTCCTTCTCTGGCCGTCTTGATCTGTTCTACTTCGTGTTCGCTGGCGACAACCCAGTCTCTACGACCCCCTCGCTAATGGCGTGCTCCAAAGACAGCCACGTTAAAACGTCGATAGGGATGATAGCAGAGAGAGAGACGGCGGGGTGAATTGAAGGCAAGAGTTGAGAGGCACTGCCTTTTTCCTCTGCTTCAGGATGCATTTCTCCGGACTGGTGTCATTAGTGTCATTGCTGTCTTCTCTGACGGGTATCTTTAGTGTCTGTTCTGCCTGATATCATTGAGGTGTCCTCTGACTGGAGTCACTGTGTGTCTCCTGACCGGTGGACACTGGTGTATCTTCTGACTGACGTCACTGGTGGTCCTTCTGATTGATGTCACTGGTGGTCCTTCTGATTGACGTCACTGTGTGCGTTCTGATTGACGTCACTGGTGTGTCTTCTGACTGACGTCACTGATGTGGCTTCTGACTGACGCACTGGTGTGCCTTCTGACTGACGTCATTGCTGT
>CM031597.1:106981794-106984294 GCA_018398815.1 Conus ventricosus | reverse complement strand
CTAGGGCCTCTTCTGTATGGAGTTTCTCAGGAATGGTGTCTCTTCTGAATAGAGTCTTTTCTAAGTAGTGTGTCCTCTGAATAAAAAGTGTCTTCAGACTGGTGTATCTTCTGTCTGGAGTCTCTAAGGACAGACCGTGTTTTGAATTGAGTCAGTTGTGACTTGTCATTTTTTTTCTGAATGGAGTTTCTAAGGACTGGTGTTTCTTCTAAATGGAGGCTCTTAGGACTGGTGTCTCTTCTGAATGGAATCTCATTGGACTGGTGTCTCTTCTGAATGGAATCTCATTGGACTGGTGTCTCTTCTGAATGGAATCTCATTGGACTGGTGTCTCTTCTGAATGGAATCTCATTGGACTGGTGTCTCTTCTGAAGGGAATCTCATTGGACTGGTGTATCTTCTGAAAGGTATCTTACTGGACTGGTGTCTCTTCTGAATGGAATCTCATTGGACTGGTGTATCTTCTGAATGGAATCTTACTGGACTGGTGTCTCTTCTGACTGGAATCTCATTGGACTGGTGTATCTTCTGAATGGAATCTCATTGGACTGGTGTATCTTCGGAATGGGAGCTCATTGGACTGGTGTCTCTTCTGACTGGAATCTCATTGGACTGGTGTATCTTCTGAATGGAGTCTTACTGGACTGGTGTCTGTTCTGAATGGAATCTCATTGGACTGGTGTCTCTTCTGAATGGAATCTCATTGGACTGGTGTCTGTTCTGAATGGAATCTCACTGGACTAGTGTCTCATCTGAATAGAATCTCATTGGACTGGTGTCTCTTCTGAATGGAATCTCATTGGACTGGTGTCTCTTCTGAATGGAATCTCACTGGACTGGTGTCTATTCTGAATGGAATCTCATTGGACTGGTGTCTCTTCTGAATGGAATCTCACTGGACTGGTGTCTCTTCTGAATGGAATCTCATTGACTGGTGTCTCTTCTGAATGGAATCGCATTGGACTGGTGTCTCTTATGAATGGAATCTCATTGGACTGGTGTCTCTTCTGAAGGGAATCTCATTGGAATTGTGTCTCTTCTGAATCGAATCTCATTGGACTGGTGTCTCTTCTAAATGGAATCTCATTGGACTGGTGTATCTTCTGAATGGAATCTCATTGGACTGGAGTCTCTTGTGAATGGAATCTCATTGGACTGGTGTCCCTTCGGAGTGGAATCTTATTGGACTGGTGTCTCTTATGAATGGAATCTCATTGGACTGCTGTCTCTTCTAAATGGAATCTCATTGGACTGGTGTCTCTTCTGAATGGAAGCTCATTAGAATGCTGTTTCTTCTGAATGGACCTCGTTTGGATCGGTATCTCTTCTGAATGGACCTCATTTAGAATGCTATCTCTTCTAGCTGGTTCTCATCTGATTGACATCTCTTGTAACTGGTATCTCTTCTGACTGATATCTCTTCTGATCTGTTTTCTCCTGATTGATCTGTTTGGTCTGGTTCTTTTCTTGATAGTATCTCTTGTGACTTGCATTTCTTCTGAGAGCTGTTTTGACTTTTATCTTCTAATTTGTAACCCTTCTGTCTGGTTTCTCTTCTGACTGGTATCTCGTTTGACCTTTATCTCCTCTGACTGGTGTGTGCATGTGTTATGTTCTAACAGGTTATTCTCAGACTGGTATCTGTTATGTCGTATACCTCATCGGACCAGCGCCTCATCTGAGAGATGATTCTCTTTTGTTTGGTAGCTTTTCTGATTGGTATATCTTTTGACTGGTATTTCCTTTGACTGGCATCTCCTCTGACTGATGTCGCGTCCGGCTGGCATAATTCCCCTGACTGTTGTCCCTTCTTACGGGTCACTCTTACATGTCACTCTTCTGACTGGTACCTTCTCTGGCAGGTGTATCTAGGTCTTCGCTTCTGACTGGTACCTTCTCTGGCAGGTGTATCTAGGTCTTCGCTTCTGACTGGTACCTTCTCTGGCAGGTGTATCTAGGTCTTCGCTTCTGACTGGTACCTTCTCTGGCAGGTGTATCTAGGTCTTCGCTTCTGACTGGTTCTCTTCTGATTAATATGTCATCTGGCCAGCGCATTTTGTGTCTGATGTGTCTCAAAGCTTGGGGCCTTTTGAGACGTGTCTCCTCCTAAGCAGATCTCTTTGGGGTTTCTGTCTCTTCTGAGCTCTTTCTTGTGGCCGATATCGCCTCCGCCCGGTTTCTGCTCAAAGTGGTTACCTTCTGACTGGTATCTTTCTGACAGTTTCTCTCCTGACTGGCATCCCTTTCAACTGGCATTTCCTCCGACTGGTGGCGTTTGTGCCTGGTGTCTCTTTTGACATGTGTCTCATCTAATTGGTGTCTCTTTGGACTGATGTCTCTCCTCTGATTGGTGTTTGCCTGTTCATTCTCTTCTGACTGGCGTCTTCTCTGACTGGTGGCAGTTGAGTGGTGGCACTCTTTTGAAAACGGTGTATGCTGACTGGTATCTCTTCTGTCTGGTGTGTGTCTGAGTGGTGTTCGTCTGACTGGTATCTCTGCG
>CM031597.1:106954294-106969294 GCA_018398815.1 Conus ventricosus | reverse complement strand
GCATACATATATATATATATATATATATATATATATATATATATATATATATATATATATATATATATATATAATGTGTGTGTGTGTGTGTGTGTGTGTGTTTAATTATATACAAGTAATCATACTACGACAGTTTACATGTTTAGAAAGAATGATATAAACAGAAGCACTGTTTAATCATAGAAGCACTATTTTAAAACAAGTTTCAAAGGATGCATATTATTTAAATGAAGGAAAACTGTAACGTAGGATGTCATGCCAGTTCAAAACACTATGAGTCAATTTGAATCAAAGGAACTTGCAACTGACAGACATACCACCGCCTTAAAAGAATGAGAATGACGTTACACAAGGGTTAGGGTTCCCATTCTCATGTTATACAGGTTAAAATGCTTCCTCTCTCTCTCTAAAAAAAAAAGAGAGGGCAAAAACGCTAATAAGTGTGTGTGGTGTGTGTGGTGTGTGTGTGTGTGTGTGTGTGTGTGTGTGTGTGTGTGTGTGTGTGTGTGTGTGTGTGTGTGTGTGCCCCCTCTTCAGAACAAAATAATGAATGCGAAGACACTCAAATCAAACGTTAAACAATATGTCAAGAGTACTACTGTATGTATCAACGAGAGCAAAATCAAAAATGAAGAGGGTAACTATTCCATTACACAAACTTGGCATTGTAACAGCACAAAGCTTACTCTCCAGATGCAATGTACCACCAAGTAAAGCAAAAAACAACAATAGCAAAACAGATTGCGATCGCTTCACTGTCAGGGAACATTGTCCATCATCCAGTACCATTTGATCCTACATTGCCCATGGCACATATAGCGAAACTTACTGAGACATGTTTTCTCTCTGGAATTTGGCTGATGGCACATACAGGGTAAAAAAAAAAAGGTGAACAGTAGACTGGCATGCAGCAAATTGTAGGGGAACTAGTACTGGTTGAAAGCACCTCCGCTGTAGAGACTGGCACCGGTATGCTAACACAACCCTCCACCACCACCAGCTACTGGTCGCATTCTGAACACGTACTGTACGCTATTTTTTTCTTCCAGCACCGAGCAATCAGACTAAGTGTAAGTTTTCTTGCACGTGCCAATTCCCGGAGGCAATTACTCAAAGTCATGGGGCGAAACCTTGTGGGGGGGGGAAAGCAAAAGGAAATAAGCATTGTGCACTGTGCTACACGACCATGCAATTCCACACGTTGTTGTCGTGCGTGCACGTTTTCTGTGGAAGTGACTCTCTCTCTCTCCTCTCTCTCTCTCTCTCTCTCATCACTCCTCCTCTCTCTCTCTCTCCCTCTCTCTCTCTCTCTCTCTCTGTGAGCGAGAGAGAGAGAGAGAGAGAGAGAGAGAGAGAGAGAGGAGAGAGAGAGACTTACGCCTGTTCACCACAAGATAGCTTTTAAGTATTGGCGCAGATATTAGAAAAACAAATGTTACAACATAAGTTGTAAGAGCAGAACAGAAATAAGTGATAACACTTCGGTGTCTTGAGAAACTAGTCAAAACGAAATGGCGATGGAGATTGCCATTTTCCAGTGTGTGAAAAAATTATCAATGAGCCATACAGCAGCCCCCCCCCCCCCACCCCCCCCACCCCCACAACCGATGACAGTAGAAATAGTTCAGTAGCTAAAACGAGCGACTGCAGATTTAGAAATCCTTTATTTACATTCAATATGATTTACAACGTGTGAAATTCAATGGTTCTTTTCAACTTTAAAAAAGAACGTTTTCACAGTCTTAATTGATAACATTTTGTCCAGGGAAGGGATTGATCGTTCAAGTCTGTGTGACCTTCACGAACGCCGATTGTTTTCTTTAATCGTTGTTCGTTTTGACTTCAGCAGCCAGAAATGCTTACGACAGAAAACAAGATTCCAGAACGTCGAGTGCATGTAGCGTTGAAGGAATGGAAAGGGGGGAATATTCATATTATTCAACATGTGAAAATCGCTGTTTTCATGTATCAGTCGAGATTGGTGATCCTTAAGCCCGATCCAGGATCTGCGGGCGTGTGTGAAGCTTTACATATGTGATGCGCTTCCTCTTTAAACTCTTAATTGGCAAGAATTTCAAATGTAAGTTATCTGTTGAACAAGAGGCAGCATAGTATCTCTATTGTCTTTCTTTTTCCATTGTGTTATTAAAAGGATGCAAAGAACCAGGAGAAAAGAAAGAAACAAAGAAGGATAAGCAGTGCAACTCTTCACTTTTTTCACCTTGCTGTAAACGGGCACAAATTATTTTCGAAACAGATCGGAGGGAGAGAAGAAAAAAAAGAGAGAGAAAAGAGTGACGGAACACAAAGAATGAATCGTCAATGAACAGAGGTTGTTTTTGTTAGGGTCGAACGGAGGCGAAGAAAAAACATCCAAACAAATAAACACACAACTATGAAAAGGTCATTTCCGCCCCCTGGTGGTTATCCCGGATGTTCCAGTTGGCGAATGAAGAAAGGTATTTTCATAACATCTTGTGTCAGAGGCAGGGCCTCGAGGGGACAGCCCATCTGCTGTTGAGCGAGGATCGGGAGAGTTTCACACCCTACGAAATAAGCAGCATGGGATTTTCACCTTGTTTTTTTTTTTTTTTCTGAAACTTTACTTTTTGTTTTCGTCAGCAATTTCTGTTACTCTTTGTCCCCGTTTGCTTCCGTCCCTTTATTGTCTTTCGTTTCATTCCTTCCTTTGCTTCTTCTGTTGAGGTAGAGAACGTGGTGGATAGATTCGCCTTTTGTTTTTGCCGTCTTTGTCACTTTCCTTCCTCAGTGTTTTCTGTTTGTTTTCTTCCCTCTATTGTTTTTCGTTCTCTTCCTTCCATTGCGTTTCCTGTTGGTGTAAGCAAGCTAGTGGATAAATAGACAGATAGACATACAGATAGAGAGAGAGAGAGAGAGAGAGAGAGAGAGAGAGAGAGAGAGAGAGAGACAGAGAGACAGACAGACAGACAGACAGACAGACAGACTGACAGACAGGTAGAATGAGTAGAGAGATCATAAACAATAAGCAGGTAGGAGGTTGGTAAATTGATAGATCGGTCAGTAGATAAATAGATATGTGGAAGGATAGGTAGGTAGGTAGATAGATAGATAGATCGGACACAATAAGAAGGTAAGTGGTAGGTAGATCAACGAATTGGTCGATAGATGAATAGGTAGGTGGGAGAATAGGTATGTAGGTAGATAGAGATAGATGTGTGTGAGTGTGTGTTGTGCGCGCGCGCATGTGATGTGATGTGATGCGATGTGTGTGTGTGTGTGTGTGTGTGTGTGTGTGTGTGTGTGTGTGTTGTGTGTGTGTTGTGTGCGTGCGTGCGTGCTCGGATTCGTCTTTTAACCCAGATTATTTTACATATAGCTAACGTAGTTTTTTATTTTTCCTGTGGAGCTGGATCAGACATCTGGCATGTCCTCGGCACAGTCATGAATCATGTCCACGGCAGAATTTAACGAAGTGTTCAAACAGGTTAGTCCAGATTCTTGTTGCGTTGTTGCGCAGCGTTTGATGCCATGTTTATGATATGCCTTGTCAAATGCAGTTCTGGCGATTATTTTCAACAAGTAAAAAGAAAAAGCAAGGGAGGGAGCAAGGGAAAAAAAAAGAAAAGAAAAGAAAAGAAGAGAAAATGTACGTCTGACACTTCATTGTCACGTTAGTTGACGAAGAAGGCACACACTCCGGCTAAGAATCAGAAAAGACCAGTAAACATGTAAAAAAAGGCATCAGCGAACGACATTCCTTTTTTTGGCACAGACAAGTCAAAAGGTCATTTCCGATCGTCGGTTGTTGGCCCCTATGTTCTAATGGCCGAAAGGAAGAACCGCATTTGCATATCACCTCTGTCAGAACCAATCGCTTGAGGGGACATTCCCCAATCCACTGGCCTTCCGCTGTTGGAGATAGGGGAAGTGTCGACCCTTGAGAATAAGGAGGAAGGATTTTGACTCGAGGTTTTTTCCCCCCAGCGTTTTATTCCGGTTTCTTTTGTCAGGGGTTGCTATACAAAGCGTAGCGTGTGCGCGTGTTTTTTCTCGTGTCAAGGTAAATAGCTATCATAATGTATCTGTGTGTTAAAAGATGAAACAGATTTATATTGTCAAAGATGGGCAGGGCAATTGTTAAAAAGATAAATCGTTTTGCATAGTACTTGGGATATCTGCCGTGGTGTGTGTGTGTGTGTGTGTGTGTGTGTGTGTGTGTGTGTGTGTATGTGTGCGTGTGCGTGTGTGTGTGTGTGTGTGTTGTATCCTGCTCTAATATATTCATTATGATAGGTGTCACTTGCAGAAGAAAGAAATGGAGAAAACAAATTGAAAGGATGTATTAAAGGAAATGCATAAAAAAGAGTAAATTGCCATACTGACCGTTTTGTTATTGTTGAAAAGAAAATCCCCAGGCAAGTCTGACTGAAACAGTTGTTGTCAATGGACAAGGTTGCTTCAGACAAGTGTCTAATCAGAAACGGTTAATCACGGTTACACCTGAAGGTCATTTTGTCCCCTCTGAAGCTAGACCATTCTAACAGACGAACAGTTATTGTTCGTCCATCGTATTTGACGATGACCGACGGCATTGAATAAAATGTCTTGAACTGCGCTGAATCGGATTAACGTCAGAGAGAGAGAGAGAGAGAGAGAGAGAGAGAGAGAGAGAGAGAGAGAGAGAGAGAGTGAGAGAGAGAGAGAGAGAGAGAGTGTGTGTGTGTGTGTGTGTGTGAGTGAGAGAGAGAGAGAGAGAGAGAGAGAGAGAGAGAGAGAGAGAGAGAGAGAGAATGTGTGTGTGTGTGTGTGTGTGTGTGGTGTGTGAGAGAGAGAGAGAGAGAGAGAGAGAGAGAGAGAGAGAGAGAGAGAGAGAAGATGTACACATCGTCAGCCTTACACTCTGACCCTAGCCAAACTATGCAGAGGCAAGACATGGTCAAGGTGGCAGGACCTAAGTTAGGATGCGCTGAGTGGCCAGCAGTGTCCACCGTGTCTCACGGAGACCGGTTATTGCTCCATGGTCAAGGTGGCAGGACCTAAGTTAGGATGCGTTGAGTGGCCAGCAGTGTCCGCCGTGTCTTACGGAGACCGGTTATTGCTCCATGGTCAAGGTGGCAGGACCTAAGTTAGGATGCGTTGAGTGGCCAGCAGTGTCCACCGTGTCTCACGGAGACCGGTTATTGCTCCATGGTCAAGGTGGCAGGACCTAACTTAGGATGCGTTGAGTGGCCAGCAGTGTCCACCGTGTCTCACGGAGACCGGTTATTGCTCCATGGTCAAGGTGGCAGACCTAAGTTAGGATGCGTTGAGTGGCCAGCAGTGTCCACCGTGTCTCACGGAGACGGATATTGCTCCATGGTCAAGGTGGCAGGACCTAAGTTAGGATGCGTTGAGTGGCCAGCAGTGTCCACCGTGTCTCACGGAGACCGGTTATTGCTCCATGGTCAAGGTGGCAGGACCTAAGTTAAGATGCGTTGAGTGGCCAGCAGTGTCCACCGTGTCTCACGGAGACCGGTTATTGCTCCATGGTCAAGGTGGCAGGACCTAAGTTAGGATGCGCTGAGTGGCCAGCAGTATCCACCGTGTCTCACGGAGACCGGTTATTGCTCCATGGTCAAGGTGGCAGGACCTAAGTTAGATGCGTTGAGTGGCCAGCAGTGTCCACCGTGTCTCACGGAGACCGGTTATTGCTCCATGGTCAAGGCTGCTCTGGGGGTGCTATTGGATTCTTTTTTGCACCCATGGTGGTGAGAACACCACAGTATTATGGACTGTGGCGTGTCTCTATTTGACGCCAGGAGCGCTCACGTTTAGTGGAAAGACGTTAAATGAATGACACACACACAACCAGCCGTGTCTCCTGATGAGTCCCGATCCAGCGGGCGAAAGGCCTCGGAGTAGGCAATACAAATATATCTGCCTTCAAAAGGGACTGCGGTGGTTCCCTTATGCAGCTAGTGAAGAGTTTTCATATCTGTAACTTTTTTTTTTTTTTTTTTTAAATTTCATTTTCCCAGTTTCTCCATCTTCAAACTCCCTCTCCCCTCAAGTCCAAATCTTTGCCAGACAGTTCAGTTGTTGGCCTGCGCTTGTTTTTCCCCCACTATTAGATTGTTCGTCTATGTATTTGTCTGACTTTATTCAAGTTTAAAAGGTTGTGCCAGTCTTGAATAAAAGTTACTCTGTGTTAGGTTTCCTTATGGGAGCAAAACATACCCCACTTGTTTACTGTTTATCGTTTACTGTTCCCTACCTCATTTCATTTCCGATTTTGCTTTGATTAAATTGAGGTTATTTGTATTTGTTTCTGTCCGTCTGTGTGTTTGTCTTTTGATCTCCCTTGCATCTTTGGGTGGATCCTCAGGCGTAGGCTCAAAGACTGTCCCCTACATTGCATAATATCTTTAGTTTTACAGCAACTTTTTTTCCTCCCCACACTTTCGTTTGGTTGCATTTACTACTCTTCGCTGGCTGCTCTGGGGGTGCTATTGGATTCTTTTTTGCACCCATGGTGGTGAGAACACCACAGTATTATGGACTGTGGCGTGTCTCTATTTGACGCCAGGAGCGCAGACACAACCAGCCGTGTCTCCTGATGAGTCCCGATCCAGCGGGCGAAAGGCCTCGGAGTAGGCAATACAAATATATCTGCCTTCAAAAGGGACTGCGGTGGTTCCCTTATGCAGCTAGTGAAGAGTTTTCATATCTGTAATTTTTTTTTTTTTTTTTTTAATTTCATTTTCCCAGTTTCTCCATCTTCAAACTCCCCTCTCCCTCAAGTCCAAATCTTTGCCAGACAGTTCAGTTGTTGGCCTGCGCTTGTTTTTCCCCCACTATTAGATTGTTCGTCTATGTATTTGTCTGACTTTATTCAAGTTTAAAAGGTTGTGCCAGTCTTGAATAAAAGTTACTCTGTGTTAGGTTTCCTTATGGGAGCAAAACATACCCCACTTGTTTACTGTTTATCGTTTACTGTTCACTACCTCATTTCATTTCCGATTATGCATGGATAGACAAACCTTTTTCCGTAAAAGGGTTTCAAACCTGTGGGCTTCCTTCACTCGGGTTCAGACGGCCTGTAGAAGCCGAGGTGCCAAGGTGTGGCCGCTGTTGCACGCAACAGCAACGGGGAGCCGCTGGTGATGGCGGAGTGCCGGGTGGGGACCGGCAAAGCCGAACAACTCTGGAGAACATGACAAATACCAGAGGTGCTTCCGCTTCCAGACACACAAACGGTGAAAGCACGCTTGGATAATGTCATATAATCTGAGCCCCAAACTATCTATGTCCTGCTTTCTTGTCTGTCGAGGCCCTGAGGAATCAGGAAGGTAACTTGGCATTTGTGGTGTTAGGAAGCCTTGTTTTTTTTTTTCAGGGTCTTTTGTTATTGTTGCGGATGCTTGTTCTTTGGTGTGTGTGTGTGTTTTTTTACTGTGCTGTTCGACCTCGTTTTATATTCTTTCGTTCTATTTTTTTTCCTTCTCTAGCGATTCAGTTTAATCTTCCTTTCACGCTCCGTTGTGTATTTACATGTGTGCGTGCGAGGACTTGGAGAGTGTGTGTGTGTGTGTGTGTGTGCGTGTGTGAGTGTGTGTGTGAGTGTTTGTGTGTGTGTGTGTGTGTGTGTGTGTGTGTGTGTGTGTTGCTTTTGTGTTGTTGTTGTTGTTGTGCTGTCAGATTAATGAACATGTGAAATATATATCTAGTTACCAGAGGCATTTGGAGGATGTCGCGTTGACACTGTGTCCAAGACATGGATTGTTTTAAAAAGTTTGTGTGCCTCCGCGAGAGAGAGAGAGAGAGAGAGAGAGAGAGAGAGAGAGAGAGAGAGAGAGCATCGAGTGCCGTGTATTCTACAATGTTGTGTAATGACGGAAATTATTTTCTCGTTTTTGGTGAAATACATTCTTTCCGGCATCTTGTTTAACTGCTGCTATTGCTGTTCGCCTTTTCTTTCTTTTTTTTTTGTTTCTTTTTCATGTCTTTTGATCTTTCTTTCTATCACCCTATCGTTCTTGATATTTACATACTGCTCTGCTATTTGTTCGTTTCCTTTCTTTTATCACACTTTGTATGGGTCTTTCTTTCTCGCTGTTGGGTTTCTTATGTTTGCCACATGTTGGGTTTTTTTCTTTTTCGTATCATTTTTCTGCCTCTCTTTCTTTCTTTCTTTTTCGCTTTTTGTTTTTCCAAGTTTGCCGATTTGTTTGTTGCTTTTCTGTTTGTTTTGTCTCATTAGTCTTTCCTTGTCCGCTCGTTAGTTTTTAATACTTCATTCGTTTCCTTTCTGTCTTCGGCTATCGGTTGCCTTTTCTAACGTTAGCATGAAGCTATGAAGAATACATACATATGACAGTAAAATTCTTTTTTTTTTTTCTTTCTCAGTTTTGTTAGTGTACAAATGTGTGTGTGTGTGTGTGTGTGTGTGTGTGTGTGTGTGTGTGTGTGTGTGTGTGTGTGTGTTTCTTCAATTTAATGTCCTTCCATTGAAAGTGATTCAGACAATAGTGAGTTTGTGGGTGAATGAGAATAAGTGGATGTGTCTATAAGAAGGTCAACAAAAATTGAATAGTATGTTTGTGAGTGAATGAGTGTGTGTGTGTGTGTGTGTGTGTGTGTGTGTGTGTGTGTGTGTGTGTGTGTGTGTGTGTGTGTGTGGCGCGCGCGCGCGTGCGTGCGTTTGCCTGTGTGTGTAAGTGTGTGCTATCGGTCAGTCAAGTCAACATTTAAATCATACAATCTGATTAACATAACCAAATACGATAGTGCAATCCCACACGAAACAAAGACAGCTATTCTCATGCAATCGAATTAAGTTACAACAGATGCGGTATCACGCAATTTTAAGAATTCTCCAGGATTCCATCACTCAAGCGACAAACCCTTTCTGGCGACTTGTTTGATTCATTTTGTTCTATTATTGCGAAAACAGTTCGGCATATGATTTTTGTGTCTCCCTGAAAATCTTGTGAACTTGACACAACATTTTTCAGTGTCAGACTGAATGCCTTCATAAACTGTTGCCGTGTATGACTTATAATGTCAATGATTTAATCTCTAGTGGTGTTTCTCATGTATTTGTAAGTTATGCGTTGTCTTCCTTTTGTTAAAAAAAATGCTTCTCTCGTTGCCAACTGCCCCACAAATAGATGACAGTCTCTTAGATGTGTTGTGTGTTTACGTTTTGTTGGTTTTGCTTTGTTTCCTTTGATTTTTCTTTGTTTGTTTGTTTGCTGCCTCATCTTCAGTGCCACTTCTGCGCCGCTCCATTCCCAGCCACACGCTGGCATTGGTACCGGCACCGTCACTCTACAGGAAGCAGTCGTGTGCCAGTATTAAGTCGTCACGATATATCCCTTCAGGGATGGGTGGTGGGGGCCGGGGATACACTGCACTGCCGCCCCGTCACTTCAATCGTGTTCTGTTATTCCAGTTCTAAATTCCCGTCTATGCAGGACACCACCTACCAGACCGTCCCTCCCCCCCCCCCCCCTCCACACACACACACTTATTTACTTCTTTCCACAGTAATTACTCAGTTTAGAAACGAAAGTGAGTGGGTGTACCCTCCGAAGGACGCCATCACGTTCGTCCAGTGACTGTCCTATTGAACTTGCCGATACAGACGACCCCGACTGGAACTGATCAGGAGTGGAGACATCGAAAGGAAATCAGAGGAGAGGTCATCATCACAGCAGGGAGTGGCCCTACCTTTCTTCATTATGCTGACCGATACGAATGAGGATGACAATGACGATGAGACGTTCTGTTTTTATAAACTTCATTTTCGTTTGATTTCTAGGTGTGTAAAGGGATTTGAGTTCACTTAGGGAAAATGAGCTCAGTATATTTCATTATTATCAATCATTATATTACTATTATTGTTATGATTGTTGTTGTCGTTGTTATTATTATCATCATCGTTGTTGTTGCTGATGTGTTTGTTCTTATATCATGATAATAGTGATAATGATTGTTATTAATTAACACTATACCTCGTTTTAGCAGAATTAATAAAACAGGAGATTTAAAGAAAGATATCCGTAAACTATCATCATCATCATTATTATTGTTATTATTATTATTGTTGTTGCTGTTATGGCTGTCGTAGTCGCTGCTATCATAACTGATTATGATAATAACTATAATTATTCATTCATTGATACCATAGCTCGTTGCAGCAGAATTAATAATACAGGGGTAGCTAGATAAACATCGAAGGAGGAAGTGTAAATAAGAAAGTGTTGTTGTTGGGTTTTTTTTCGAAGGGAGGGAGGGGGAGACGTAGGGATGTGTAGAGCATGTGGTTGCTCTTGTTAAAACTAAACATTTACACTCGACAAGGTTTGAACAAAAGGCACACAATCATCTTGCCCGGAATCGTTGCGTATATAAAATCGAAAGCGTAAAATACGCAGAGAGCCAGTGATGTCAGGAACTTAATTCCAATCCACTGACTTTTATAGAATTGATAGAGAATGCGGCATAATAAAGATGGGAGTGTTTTTACATTGTGCCTAAACCATTTTCAACCGTTACTTCCTTCTGTCTGTTGTTTTCTCTCTCTCTCTCTCCTCTCTCTCTCTCTCTCTCCTCTCTCTCTCTCTCTCTCTCTCTGTGTGTGTGTGTGTGTGTGTGTGTTGTATGTGTGTGTGTGTGTGTGTGTGTGCGTGTGTGCGTGTGCGTGTGCGTGTGTGTGTGTGTGTGTATGTATGTGTGTGTGTGTGTGTGTGTGTGTGTGTGTGTGTGTGTGTGTGTGTGTGTGTGTGTGTGCGAGTTACAGGCAATGTTAGGTATGTTTTGCATTATGACTTCCCAGAAACATTTAAAGTATAAGGCAGATTAATTAGCACAACGAAATATTTTTCTTACACATAGGCAAAGTGTCTTACGTATATTCATGCGATGTGTTTAGTTTCTATATCGTCCATTTAGCCATATAACAAGTCTATGGGCATCATGGTCAAATGGTGAGTTCGAATCACTCGTAAGGTCAGATGCTTTCGGCTCTAAAAATCAAATGTGTTCTGTGTTTATTCGCCCTTTTCAGTTCTTATGAATGTGCAGTCAGCATAAATAAAAAATGACCACAAAAAAAAAGAAAAAACATAAATGAATGAACATTACCACAGACATAAACAACACGCGACAGAACCCCAACCTCAGTGTCGACAGAGAGATTGACACTCGCAGGAGGTCCGAGGAACAAAAATGTCCATGAACGAGGTTGCTTTGTCGCCGCCACATCAGAAGCGATAAAAAACACAGGCCGGTCAGAAGGTCATTTCCGTCCCCGGGCGGGTGGCCCGATGTTCCAATGGCCGGAGGAGAGATGGGCATTTGCATAACGACTTCTGTCTGAGGCAATGACTTGAAGGGGACATTGCCCGGTCCGCTGGGCTTCTGCTGTAGAGCTCACTCGGGAAGTGCTAGGTCCCTGGGAATGAAGATGGAAAAAATGTTCGCCTGATTTTTGTTTCTTCAGCTGGATTCTCATCTGGTTGCTTATTTAGGACATAACATTTGCCCCACTTTCTGTTTGCATCGGAGTTGGTTCTTTTCTTTCCTGAGAGAGAGAGAGAGAGAGAGAGAGAGAGAGAGAGAGAGAGAGAGAAGAGAGAGAGAAAGAGACACAGCGCACAGGAAGAGAGAGAGGAGGGAGAGAGAGAGAGAGAGATTGCATATGCATGTGCCCTCTCCTCTCTCTCTCTCTCTCTCTCTCTCATTTCTTCCTAAACTTCAAGACTGTTTATGAATGCGCGACGCAAAAGCGTATCGATTCAGCAAACTACTACCAAGACACACGAAAACTTGTAGCCAAGATGCGACTGAAAGACAACGCTTCTTTTCCATAATTCATTTTTTTTATGAACAGTAAATGTTTGTATAAATTGAAGCAATTAACCAGAAATAACGGTCCTCGTTGATTCCTGCGCCCACATCCGTATCTGAGGGAGTTGATGTCAATGCTGTTCACCGTCAGCTCAATCAGGAAAACCGTCACAGTGGAGGCTCACTGCATCGTACGAGACGAGGAGAAGTATCTGGCCTCGCTTTACCACAATTCGCCTTTGTAATGCTTAGTTCACACTGTGGAAACCGGCCTGGAAACAGCCCCAATTTCTTGTCGGGTAACCGAAATCTGCACAGAGAAAACTCACATTACCCCCTTCATCAAACTGCATTACCTCTATCGGATATTCCCGATAGATTTGCCAAGCCTGTTTCCTTCCATCTCAGTCTGCAAAAGTTGTTTGGAAATACAGGCCGAGAAGAAACTAGGACACTGACGCTACCGAGTTTCCATATCGTTTCCAAAGTGTGAACAGGTAGGCAACAAAGTTTTTGTACACGAGACTGACTGAAATTGACCCAAAAAAAAAGAAAGGCGAAAATAGCAGGAAGTCCGTGCAAAACGAGCTTCGAAGTTTCTGTGTAATTTCGTCGAGCGTTCACATTGTCGACAGAAACTCCAGTCACATTTATTTATAGACGGTTTCCAAAGCAGTTTCTTTAACGCGCAGACTGCCAGAGTTTCCCACAGTTTCCATAGTGTGAACCTAGCATAAGGAATCCGGGTTTGCTCAGGCAGGGTCACAAACCACTTCCGTCCACCACAGTTACCGTCCACCTTTCAGGTAGCCAGGTAAGCCAGGCTGATGTCAATTTGTTCAGCGAGGTGTACACGTAACCGTTGTTCACGTGCAAACCATCGTGTATGTACTTCAGACTGAACACTTTGATGCTCCAAGCGGCGCAGTGTGGCGAACAAACAGCCTGGAGAGCCAGTGGGGTGCAACAGGAAGTTCTGATTGCCTTCAATATGCACGAAGGCGCTTAAGGGAGCAAAAGAGGGAGATGTCGATCCTGTGCCCTCTCGATCTAGGGAGGGACGTGACAGAGCCTTCAAGACCAATAAAGGGGGATCAGTACTCGGTGACGGATCACCGAAAGTGTTGGGTTAAATACCCAAGCTGGTATGATGAATGTGGGGGTGGGGTGTTAATAATTATGTTCCCGTTCTGGAAGACTGCGCTGTCGATCATTCTGTTCTTCTTAGGCCTTGAAACGATGTGTGTGTGTGTGTGTGTGTGTGAAAGAGAGAGAGAGAGAGAGAGAGAGAGAGAGAGAGAGAGAGAGAGAGAGAGAGGGAGAGAGAGAGAGGGAGAGAGAGGGGGGGGGGGGAATTGGGTTGGTGTGAGGGAAGCACCAGTTCTATCTTTTCAGTGAAAAGATCAACGGATGAACAAGGGGAATGAGGGATGCGGAGGACGTGGAAGAGAGGGAGAAGAAGGAAGGCGCAATGGCAGATTTTCTTATCCAGCTGCGGTTTTGCTTTTTCAACGATCAAACTGAAATCCCTGGACCCCTCGCCCAAGTTATTAACAATCCGCCCCTGATCATCCAGTTTGCATCTGCGACTTAGCAAGTAATGTCGTCTGTAGGGAGGCTTGATTTATGGCATCCTTCGTACTTTAAACGAAAACACGCAATGCAGAATTCTAGCAAAGTGACGCTACATAAGTACGAGTCTTGCTGGTGGTGTCATGGCGACCAAGCACTGTCGTATGTACTGTCGATGATAAGACTGTTTGGGACTGTCCGAGGCATAGCATGTGGGGGCGGAAACAAGCGTCATGTGAATAGTAGAACTTCTACGCGCCGTGAGAGACTAGAAGAAGATTCGTGTCGTCGTCATGTTATCGGAACGACCACAAAACGTGTATGCGCGCGCACACACACTCACAGAGAGAAGACTATATTAAAGTGTCCCCATGTTTTGAGCTTGTATTGTGTTATTTACTGCTAGTTTAGTAATGTAGTTAAGACAAGTATGGAACGTTCTGGTAGACTCCGCTTCATTCTACGCTGTCGATCATTCTGTTCTTCTTAGGCCTTGAAAGGAAGTGTGTGTGTGTGTGTGTGTGTGTGTGTGTGTGTGTGTGTGTAACAACCCTCCACCCCCCCCCCCCGACTCCCCCTCCCGCTGCTGTCACTCCTCAAAGTGTTCCGATACAAAAACGATATGAAGCCAATTGAGCGAATACTGCTTGGGGGAGAAAAAAAAAAAGCCTGTCCCCAAGACTGGCAGCTAATCCGTAAGATTTACCACCATATTCTGCGTGGAATCCTCCTGATTTAGGGCCTCATTCCGGCTCAGGGAGGCCATCATTCTTCCGCAGCATGTTTCTGGGGAGAAAAAAAAGCCTGAGGCCTGTTCTCCTGAGGCTGCTTTTTCTACCTGTTGCTAATCTTTTCCGATTTTTTTCTTCTCTTAATCAATAGTTTGTTTTCCTTTCTTTCTTTTTTTTTTTTTTGGATTGCTTTTCCCTGTTTATTTCAACGTGTTCGTATCTTAATCTCTGTTTTCCAACTTTTGACATTTTTTTTAAAAATATACTTCTGTTACCTTCTCCGTTCCCCTGGCTTTATGTGCTTTCTCCTCGTTTTCCTCTGTTCTCTCCCCTCTCTCCGATGTTTCTAATTTTCTTACATTTCAGGCACTCCATTTCCCCATTCCTATCCTCCCCTACCCCCTGGTATTTTGTGTTTTTTTCCCTAAATTTCTCTCTTCCATTTCCCTGTCTTCGCCTATCATTTTGGAAACGTTTCCTTCAATTTTCCCTACCCTTTCGAACGATTAATTTCTTATTCTTACTTTTGCTTGAATTAAAGCAATGCCCACCCCCCCCCCCCCCTTTCCTATTTCCCCCCTACCTCTTGATGCTTTTTCATACATTCTGATTTCCCAGCCTTTTGCTACTTTTCTCCTCCTTTCCCATATTCCTACACTTTTTACATATTTTAGGTTTTTAAACTGTTTCTATCATTCAACACTTTTTCAACTTTTCCCTAGACACCCCTTCCCCCCCCCCCCCCCCCCCCCCCACCTTCCCCCTTATTTTTGTATGCATTCTACGACTGGTCCATATGTTTCGCTACTTGTCCCAAATTTAACTTCGACTTCCAAAATTTTGCAATGTTCACTGACATTCTACTACTTTCTCCATTTTTATT
>CM031597.1:106939294-106949294 GCA_018398815.1 Conus ventricosus | reverse complement strand
GGTCTTTAAGAAACAGTCTTCTGGTTTATTAACAGGTGCATTCCGAGAGCTGCTGCTATCAACCGCATGGAAATTTGAAGACTTCGGCAAATCCAGCTGTACAGAATCATTGATATCTAAAAGATTAAGAGAAGGGACAAAATGAAAAACGAATATGAAATCTACCTCATTCAGGTACCTCGTTCAGTTTCTTTCCATTTTCCGCTTCGTCTTTTATACAAACAAAATGAATGTTGATAAAATTAAGGAAATTGTTTCTAATTATGTTTAGCTCATATACTCCCCGGCTTCCCCTTTCCACGCACCACAAATCTTCTGATTGTTAGCAAAGCATTTAGAAGCGTGGGGGGGGGGGGGGGGGGGGGGGGGGGGGGGGGGGGGGGGGGTGAGGGTTTTATAGCGGAAATGCGTGGGTTGTTGAGCTGGAAATGCAAGGTGCAAGATATAATTGTTAACGCTGTCAATTTTCATTTAACATTCATTCATTTTTTCCCCATTAAGTTTGTTTGTTTGTTGTTTAATATATATATATTATATATATATGATTATATTTATATATATATATATTTTATATATATTTATGATTTATGTATTTGTTTATCTAATTATTTATTGATTTCTTCTCTCTCCCGCATTTCTGTCTGTCTGCCTGTCTGTCAGTCTCTCATTAACAAAATGAGAGAGAGAGAGGAGAGAGAGAGAGGAGAGAGAGAGAGAGGAGAGAGAGAGAGAGAGAGGAGGAGAATGCAAATGCGATTTCTCAATTTTATTGGATAGCCTTGAGGGGAGAAAGAAAGAGAATGAGAGAAAGAGCCAGCAAAAATATGTCCATGCAGAAAGAGAAACGGAACGGAAACGAGAAGAGAGAGAGAGAGAGAGAGAGAGAGAGAGAGGAGAGAGGGGAGAGAGAGAGAGAGAGAGAGAAAGAAGAGAGAGAGAGAGAGAGAGAATGTGAACGCGAATGCGAATGCGAATGTTTATTCAATTTAGACCGATGCCCATAACTGAAAGGGAAGGGGAACACATACAGAAAACATATTGCCAATGCATCTTGCAGCTGGTAACACATAATATTCATATGAAGGAAAACAAATAATTATCATGTCAGGAAACAAGTGGCATGATAAGATGAGAGAGAGAGAGAGAGAGAGAGAGAGAGAGAGAGAGAGAGAGAGAGAGGAGAGAGAGAGAGGAGAGAGAGAGAGAGAGAGATTCTTATGCCATCACGCTGCTGGATGTGTGTAGCAACGCTTGTTCATCAAATCAGCCATATGAAAAGACGAAAACTCGTGCTGTTTTTTTAACAACAATTTTCATGTTCGTTATGAACGCCATTCCCATTAAAATTGGACATAAACTGGGGGAACCCAAAAACACGTGTCCTTTCCGAGCCATATTTTTTCATAACGATACAAGATGTCTGCAACGATGTTTTTACATCAGACATGTGACAAGCAGCAAAACGAGCTAGGGCGTTTAGAGAGGTAATGGACAAATCCAATATAAATAGCAAAATACAGTAACCCGACCTGTAGGTCGGCAAGCAGGCCAGGATTGGTCAATGGATAAACGGTATGCTAAGTCCTTATCCTTTCGATTCTAGATGAAATTGATTCTGAAAAGAATTTTATTCATAAATCGCGTAACATTGTATTACTTGGCACGACTGTAAATCTTATGAAATATGACAAATTCCACAGCTAGTGCTGCTACGTGTGGACACTGCTGCGGCTGCTCTTGCTGCTGCTATCATTACTACTGCTTCTACTGCTGCTAAGACTTCTACACCACTACTAGTACTAATCTGATTGCTTGTTTGTCGGTCTGTCTGTCTGTCTGTCTGTCTGTCTATATATCCAAAGCCCTACATAGATACAAACGCTCAAAAATGTTTTTCCAGGCTCACTGTCTCTCTCACATCAACTATGCATCCGTAGTCTGGGACTGTGCAACAAGACTTCACCATAGAAAACTAGTTTCAATGTACAGAAGAGCTGCAAAGAGAATTCTGCCAGATTCTTCCTTATCGACCTCCGAAAAGCAGGCTAAATTAAACATATTGCCGCTGCAAACTCAGCTAGATTTCAACATGTACATGATTATCTGGACCAGCAATGCCTCAGAGATTTACCAAGGCCTCATGTCTATATGAGTCTAACAATTATATTCTACCACGTACTCGGATCGACATGTTCAAAACTAGTTTTGCATTTCCAGGTTCAGATGTTTGGCACTCTTGCCCCAAACATGAAATTGTACCGTTCAGTGCACACCTTAAAAAAAGACCTTCGAAAATATTTCACAGACTCTTTGACGTGGATTACACTGTCTCATAGAAGTGTTTTGCAACAATCACTTATATCATCAACAATTACAGATGTGTGCGTTGTTACCATACTAGTTATGTCAGTAAATTATTCTACTAACTGTCCTTACTCGGTGAGGAAAATTGCTCCTATTAGAATACTGTGTATTGTTTCATGCCAATGCCATTATCATTATCATCCTCATCTGGTCGCGAACTCCACCAACAATCACAAACACACAGCAAACATTGCCATATTGTACTGTGTATCTAACCACCATTTTATCTTCCATTCCCAACCGCTGCCCCACACTACACCCCCACCCCATCCTCCCTGTCTCACGTCCTCACCACCACCCCCATTTTGTTCTTGTTGTCTGTGTCGTATGATTGCGTATATATGCATGCTAAAGTCAAACCTTTGCATACAAATGCGAGTGTGTGTGAATCATGTACTCTACATCCTTTTCTTTTCATTTTCTTGTCTTTAAATATCACTTCATAATTCAGTTAGCAAGGACAGACTGGAAGAATGAGGCTCTGCCTAAAATCTCAATCCTTGATCGACAAAAAAAAATTCTGAGTTTTTTTAGTTCTGAGTTCTCTCTCTCTCTCTCTCTCTCTCTCTCTCTCTCTCTCTCTCTCTCTCTCTCTCTCTCTCTCTCTCTCACAAACACACACACACATACACATGCGCACGCACGCACGCACGCACACACACACACACACACACACACACACGCACGCACGCACGCACGCACGCACGCACGCACGCACGCACGCACGCACGCACGCACGCATGCATACATACATACATACATACATACATACATACATACATACATACATACATACATACATACATACATACATACACACGCACGCACACACTCATGCACGCACGCACACAGAGTTCTCTCTCTCTCTCTTCTCTCTCTCTCTCTCTCTCTCTCTCTCTCTCTCTCTCTCTCTGTCTCTCTCTGTTTCTCTCTTCGCCAATCAAGGTGTTTGGTTGGTTAATTGGCTTGCAAATACCCTTTACACAGGGCGTCTAGAAAAAAAAAACAGAATAAACGAAACAACACATTACAATTTTTTTAAAGAAGAAAGTGTAGCACTTCGGTGTTACTCTTTATTCTTCCTTTATGCCGGATAAAGCAAAATGTAGTCATAGGTATCGGTCCTATCTATCAGGAGGATAAATTGCACCATCTTCGATGCAATAATTGGGCCCTAAATCCACAGTGAAACTCTCTCAACAAGACAGGGAGCGTAAGACTAGTTACCTCCCTTCCGCTAGAGAGGGGGATAATTCAGCCAAATACCTAACGGCGAAGCAGTGTAAATCTTCAGAAATTAGTTGCCTGTCTTCTCAATTTCCTCTTCATAGGACCTCTACAAGCCCAGCGACACTACCTTTTTTATTTTTCAGACAGCGTTACAAAGTTTGAGAGGTATTGCCCTTCATCGATTCCTGTCATGATTCTGTCGTGTTTTAAGACTGAAGCGAAGAGCTTTGACAGGCGTTTTATGGCCGCCTTGTGGGCACTAAATAAAGTGGGGAGTGTGTGGTGGATTCTCTTAGAGGGGTAATCAAAATAGGGATGGGCAGAGAGAGAGAGAGAGAGAGAGAGAGAGAGAGAGAGAGAGAGAGAGAGAGAGAAGCGTGCGTAATTATAAACACAGTAACTGACAGATGGGAGTGGGACACAAGAAGAGCGAGCTGTACGAGAGAGAGAGAGAGAGAGAGAGAGAACGAACGAACGAACGAACGAATCTTTTTTAATGAGGGGAAAAAAGCGGAATAAGCACAACATGGCTTTTTTAATCCGGCCCTCAATGAAGGGAAATATATAGAAAATGCAATAACAACATCAGCAAAACTAATCTAAAATAGAAGTAAACATACATAAACGCTATATACAGAAAGAAGAAACGGTTAACACAAAAAGAACAGAACACAATCAATGCCTGGAAGAGAGAAAGAGAGAGGGAGAGAAAGAGAGAGAGAGAGAGAGGGGAGAGAGAGAGAGGGAGAGAGAGAGAGAGAGACAGACAGACAGACAGACAGATAGACAGACAGACAGACAGACAGACAGACAGACAGAGAGAAACATGTGGGGGTGGGGAGGGGAGGGGTCATCATATATAGTTCATGAAAAAATGGTTATTGGAAAATAGATAAATATATAAAAGAAACATTATTCACAACAATTTAAAATTATAACACATTTCTGGAGGAAAAAAAATCATTGAACAGGCACCCCATCCTGAAGGCAAAGACAAAAATTTACAATGACAAGCAGCACCTTTGGAACACTAGATGAGAGAGACCAGTACAGAGAGAGAGAGAGAAAGAGGAGAGAGAGAGAGAGAGGAGAGAGAGAGAGAGAGAGCGAGAGAGAGAGAGAGAGGAGGGGAGAGACAGACGGGACAGACAGACAGACAGAAGAGACAGAGAGAG
The DNA here is from genome assembly GCA_018398815.1 of Conus ventricosus. Lineage (NCBI taxonomy): Eukaryota > Metazoa > Mollusca > Gastropoda > Neogastropoda > Conidae > Conus > Conus ventricosus. The sequence goes on along the minus strand of CM031597.1, from coordinate 106,944,525 downwards.
AGAGAGGGAGAGAGAGAGAGAGAGGGAGGGAGAGAGAGAGAGAGAGAGAGAGAGGGGGGGGGGGGGGGGTTAAGAGCATGAATTGAAATTCAGTCATTAGTTGGGTATGAAGTGCCCTTTTAAAGCTGTATATGCTGGCATGAACATCAAGACAGGGTGAAATGCAGTTCCACAAGAAGCCGCCGGAGTAGTGAAGACTGGTTTTAAACATATCTATTCTTGGACGGGGTATTAGAATTTTATGAAAATGGCGATTTTCATTAAATCTAAATTTCTCTGTAATTGAAGTGGGAGCACGACCCGAAAGAATCTTAAACATGAAAAAGCTTTATTGAATTTAAGCTTCAAGTTTAATGGTAAAATATCCAGATCTGTATAGTCAGAGTATGATAACGTAACCGATTTTAACAAAACTAATTTCAGGGAACGTCTATAAAGACTAAACAAAGGTTTGAGTATATGATTACTAGCTGAATCCCAAATTGTTGATGCATAATTTATATGGGATTCAATATAAGCGTGAAAAAATTTTTTTGCGTGAATGGCGGTCCAGGAAATGCTTTATCTTGGACAGCTGGTATATCTTTTTCGAAACTGTCTTGCATTAAAGACCGTACATGTTCTGACCATGACAGATTGTTGTCTATAACTACTCCTAAGACTTTATGACAGACTGTTTCTTCGATAGTTATACCATTGTAGAAAGGGTGTGCGCTCGTATAAGAAAGGTTTTGACGTTTTTGTCTTGTGGTTATGATCATATGTTTGGTTTTGACAGGGTTTTGGGACACATATGGTTTAATTCAGACCATTCAGTTAGCTGGTTAATACTCTGCTGTAATAACATAGATACTTTTTCTGCTTTGCGATCACACGCATGAACAGTAGTGTCATCGGCGAACATATCACAAAGCGCTGGGAGAAAACAGGGGGAGATCATTAATATATATTGAGAAAAGTATGGGTCTAGGACGGAGCCTTGAGGAACACCATGTTTGAGAGGCAAAATAGAAGATTGGGTTCATGAATTGAGACAATTTGTTTTCTGTCGCTTAAAAACGAAGAGATGAGTTCTAGAGCATTACTAGAAAAACGGTACAATTTTAACTTTTTTAGAAGCAGTGTGTGGTCAATTACATCAAAAGCTTTTGCAAAGTCAATAAAAAGGACACCAGTCACCTTGTTTTCATTGATATTTGTGAGCATTTGTCTACTAGGTTGGTCAGTGCTGTGTGACAGGAGTGATGTTTCCTGAAACCAGACTGATTAGGGTGAAATAAGTTATATTTGTCAAAATGGTTAAGAATGCATCTTCTTAAATGATCTTCTAAAGGTTTTGATACCACAGACAGGATAGAAATTGGTCTGTAATTACAAGGATCGAGGTGTCACCTGATTTATAGATGGGTCTTACCCTAGCAATTTTGAAAGATTTAGGATAAATTTGGTTTTTTTGATATACATAAATTGAAGATGTAGGTCAGTGTACCAGAAAATAACTGGAGCTGCAAGTTTTAGGATTTTGCCATCGATACCGTCTAAGCCACGAGCACATGTATCTTTTAGACGGATCAGGGCATTATATACATCATGGACTGAATTAGGGGATGTCTAAGTCTGAGGATATGGCTTTTGAATCACAGAAATCGTTTACTAATGTAAGAGTGTTTTGGGCAGATCTATCTGATTTTATTGTTGTTTTAGCAATATTACAAAAATGGTCATTAAGTTTCTCGGGACACAGGTCTTCATGTAATGTATTTTTACTGATGTTTTGTTTGTCAGCTGATTGATAGCATTCCAAATTGCTCTGCTATTGGTATTAGAAGAAACAAGTTCTTGAAAGTACTTTTTCTTAAAATGCTCGTTTTACATAATTACATGATTTCTTTGGTTTACAAATTCTTTCTTCGTTCCCGTACAAAAGGTGATCTCTTTGGTTCATAGCGTCCTGTACATCTTTTGATAGCCATGGTAACAGAGGGCTGCTTCTAACGCCCTTGGTTTTGAAAGGTGCATGTTTATCATAAATATTTAAAAAAATTGTGGTACCAAACTTCCAGGCTTCATCAGGATTTGTAAATTGGTTGACTAGGAAAAGATGTGAATTGCTCAAGTCAAACAAAAATTTATTTTTATCAAAATTCCGTAAGCACCTGTATCTTATAAACGTGTGACCATTTCTTCGGAATTTTAACTCCTTTTTCGACCAAGTGAAACATACTGGGGAATGATCACTACAACCATACAGTGGTGAACAACACTTCTGTTATATTGCTTTTTGTCGTGGTGTAAATGTGATCAATAAGAGTTTTGGATGTGGGTGTTGCCCTTGTGGGTTTATCGATTAACTGAACAAGTTGAAAAGATTCATAACAATGAACCCATGTGTTGTTGCATTTGAGCAAATCAATGTTAAAATCGCCTAACAAACGCGGTGACAGCCCTGATATGGCCCTTTGTTGTCGGCTGGGCTATAAGCAACATTCTCTCTCTCTCTCTCTCTCTCTCTCTCTCTCTCTCTCTCTCTCTCTCTCTCTCTCTCTCTCTCTCTTTCCATCGCCCGCTCTCAAAGACGTAATCAAGAGAAGTCACTTTGTCACAAATAGGGAGGTGGTCGTAAAAACCGGGACTTTTAACCTTTAAGGCTCTGGCACTGGTGCCAAAGAGCAAGTCCCTGGAGGTGGCAGCTAATTCCAGAGACCTTCCCCGTGCGTTGCGTGCAATTTGTCTGATTTATCGCCCCTATCTGTTGGCGGGTGGCCATACTTTACGGCCCGCCTTTTTTCGGCTAAGACGTGGCTTACTCGAGCTTACGTGAAGTCCTCAGCTGGATCGCATTTGGTCGGAATCCGCCAGAATCCACGGTGCAGGATAAGCATGAAGCGTTGAGGATCTCCCTGTTTCACAGTTAGCCAAACACAGCACTTGGTTCTCGTGAGCTATCACTGGAAAGGTCTGTCTTTGGGGGTAGCAACAACAAAAAACACCACCATCATCGTCACCATCATCACCACCACCACTACAGCCACCCTTGACTAGACGTTGAAGCATGAAATAGTCATGCGCGCATATGTCTTATCTTTCTTTCTTTTTTTTTTACTTTCTGATAACGCATTGCCTGTTGATCTCCATGTATCCCTTCATCAGTTGAGAAACAACAGCAATACAAGATGATGTCTATACCGTTCCATCTGGATCGAATGGGATGTTCTGACCTTAAGCAAAATGACAAAATGGTTTATTTCATCTTAAACGTTGTACTTTATGTTCACTCATAATAATCTGGCACTGTGTAAGTCAAATCTTATCGTGAAGTCTAACGTTTTGGTTCATTAGGAATCTGGGATAACCTGTAAAAGAGGTGCGTATGGGCATGCACCTGGATGCCTTTTGGCACGGGTAATTTTATGGTCTATCTGCCATTCTGATTATTTTGAATTATAATATGTTTGTCCGTCTAATCAAGAAGGCTTGGCCTGGAATGTTCGTCCGTCAATAGCATTCGTTGCAATATTTTTGTTCTTGTCATTCGGAATTGTAATGGAATGTATATCTTTCTTTTGAAAGGATTGTTAATATATGTCTGTTCTTATTGATGTTTGTTAAGATATGTTTGTCTTAGCCATTTGCATTTTTCATGAAACATTTGCCCTTACGTCATTGGGGTTTACTGTGGGTTTTATGTTGCAATTGTCGCAGTATTTAGGATTTGTTATGATAATAGTCATTCCGTCAACGGAGTTTGTTTGTCCTGGTAATCAGAATTTGTTTCGGTTCATTTGCCATTCTATCTTTGCAATTTGTTACAGTATGTTTGTCCCTCTCGTTATAGAGACTTGTTATGGTATGTTTGTCCCTCTCGTTATAGAGACTTGTTATGGTATGTTTGCGCGTCTGGTAATCGGCGTTTGTTATTGTGTTGTTGCCCTTCTGTCACTTTTATTGTGATACATCTGCCCGTATCTCATTATGAGTTGTTATAGCATATTTGGTATGTTTTACCTTCTGTCGTAGAGATTTTTTATGACATGTTGCCCCATTTGTCATTGTGACATGTTATTGTACATTTGTCCTTGCTTCACTGAGTATTGTCGTGGTCTTGGTATTATTCCTTCTGCTGTTGGGATTTGCAATTTTTTTGTCCTGTCATGGGAATTTCAATGGTATTATTCCCTTCTGCTGTTGGGATTTGCAATTTTTTTGTCCTGTCATGGGAATTTCAATGGTATGTGTTCATGCCATCAGGTATTTTACGATGTGTCTTCTTCTGGACACTGGCGTTTATGAAAGGATTAGACCACTGCTGTCTGTTTTCATTTCTATTGTTTTGACTCAGTGCATACCTATACCGACCCTCTTCTCACAGTCTCCGTCTTCGTCTTTTTCGGTCCGTCTGTCTGTCCGTCTTTCTCTCTGTCTGTCTGTCTCTCTCTCTCCCTCTGTCTTCCCATCTCTTTCTCTCTCTCCCCTCTCTTTCTTTGCCCCCAACTGCTCTCTCAGTGTGTGTGTGTGTGTGTGTGTGTGTGTGTGTGTGTGTGTGTGTGTGTGTGTGTGTGTGTGTGTGTGTGTGTGTGTGCGTGCGCGCGCGCGCGTGTGTGTGTGTGTGTGTGTGTGTGTGTGTGTGTGTCTCTGTCTGTCTTTGTCTCTGTCTCTGTCTCTCTCTCTCTCTCTCTGTCTCTGCGGGTCTTCTGTCTGTCTGTGCGTCTGTTCACCCATCTGTCTGCCTGCCTCTGTGTGTGTTTTTTTCTGTCTGTCTGTTTGTCTGTCTCTGTCTCTGTCTGTCTCTCTCTCTCTCACTCTCTCTCTCTCTCTCTCTCTCTCTCTCTCTCTCTCTCTCTCTCTCTCTCTCTCTCTCTCTCTCTCTCAATCAGAATCACAGAGAAGCACAGTTTCACTTTCATCACAGGGGTTTTACTACATTCGGACTGATCTATATACACTGCACCTGATCTGGTAAGTCACGAGACCACAGGGACAGCGTTTACAGCCGGACAAACCAGGCAATACATACCAGAAAGTTGTGGACAACAATTCAGCAAGCTTCATGCCACACTCACAGTTCACATTCGCCGATTCTCAACACGCGAGGACGGTTGTCTACAAGCATGAATATTTATCCCCCTTTCAGTCAAAGCTGCAGTCTGAGACTTGGAAGCTACTTCACGGGTGTGGGAGGGAGGAGGGCAGGGGTGGTGGTGGTATTCCCTGCTATATGTTTTTGCTTATTT
>CM031597.1:106909294-106924294 GCA_018398815.1 Conus ventricosus | reverse complement strand
CCGCATCTTTCGTCTTCAGGGAAAAGATTTAAAGGGGGAGCGACTCCATTCATCGAGACTGTCTGCTTCCTTCTTGCTCACAAGATTCAGACAGTGATGTGGGGTGGGAAGACTCTGTAATTGTCTGCCACACTGGCTGCTAGACTCCCAGGGTTTGCGGTTCGTATCCAGGCGAGTCGTTTATCAAGGTGGCAGTCGGGTGTAATGTGAGCTGCGTATACGTGTGGCATGAAAGACGTTGATGAAGATGCTAAACGAAAGGGGAAGGATAGAGTGGAATCCTAAGAGTTAGGCACTTTAAGCGCTGTCTGTTTCTTTGTTTTATGAAAGTGTTCGTCCTTAATGGTGAGAAGCAGGGTGAGCGAATGGGGTAAATGATAGTTCATTGATGACCTTTTCTCAGTCTTTGTATGTTTTTTTCGGTTTTTACTCTCTCTCTCTCTCTCTCTCTCTCTCTCTCTCTCTCTCTCTCTCTCTTCTCTCTCTCTCTCTCTCTCTCTCTCTCTCTCTCTCTCTCTCTCTCTCTCTCTCTCTCTCTCTCTCCATGAAGAACGTCAACAAATCATCAGAGAGCAGTTTGATAGTTGAAAAAAATCAGTGAAAGCCTTGGCCGACCTGTTGAATATCAAGAATCTGTCAAAGATGTCTGGCAGAAGTATAATAAGTGAAAACATTATCACAGAAAGTGGTAGATGTCAACGAACTGTCCTGTATCTCTGGAAGCAGTGACTGGTACGAACAAAAGATCGAAAAGCTTTATTAGATGTCAACAAAATTTAGATGCCGTCAAACTTTCACAGAGCACTAGTAGCTGTAATCAGATTTAAGCAGATCATTTAAACGCTTATTCGAACTGTTGACGTCAACAAACAATCAAGAGTTCTGTTATCAGTGGTAAACGTGAACAGACTATCAAACTGCTCTGGTAGCTGTGGTACGTCACTAAGGGAAGAAAGGTTAGTAGTAATCGCCATTTTTTTTTAATCAACTCTTTGCAACCGATCTTTTACCCCTGGCCTTCGTTTACACTGATTAACTCTTCATTGTACAATCACTTCCCTTGATTTCCGGTCAGTAATGGCGGACTTGTGGTCCGTAACGCCACCGAGAATTCCAATTTCCTTGAGGTCCCTTCGATTCGATCCGTAGGTGGTGCTGAGGTTTGATTGAAGATGAGAAAGTAAGTTGGGAATCGTCTGTCTTAGAAGCACTCGCCAAACGTTTGTCTTTGCAAGCAAGCGAGCAATGTTGAACGGCGTCCTATCACCTCATTTCCAGAAATAGACGCTATCATCTGCGGTGCTGCTCTAGGCGTGGGGCAGAAACAGTGACAAGATAATAATAATGAATACTTATATAGCGCCTATTCTCGGCTAGAGGCCAAGCTCTAAGCGCTTTACAATCAACACTCGTTTACACAACGGGCTGCCTACCTGGGTAGTGCCGACTGAAGAGCTGCCAGCTGGCGCTTCATTCAGCCGTTTCCCGTGTCATCCAGTCAATATCGTTCAATATCGATCACTCATTTTCCTTACTTCCTTCATTCTTTCCATTTCTCACGCAGGGCGCATGCTATGTGTAACGTGTCATCCATACCAACGGCCAAACTGGCCTACTCTTCCGAAAGTTTGTGATGGGATTTTACGTGTGTGAAAGATGTTATGCGTGCGTTCACACACGGAACCTCGGTTTATAGTCTCATTCGAAGGACTGTATGGGAAATGGAGTCAGACCAATGTTAACTCCGAGGGAAAAATCCCCCTGTACCGAAACGCCCCGGCGGAGGTTCGAACCCGCAACCCCAGGATCACCAAGATTACGAGACGGCGCTCTACCAACTGAGCTATTCCGGCTCCCGGAAGATGGCAAAGAGAGTAAGTTCGAGCACAGAACTTTGCTTCACCCTGAGCTGTGCAACAAGACGGTGCTTCACAGATACTCATGAAAGGAGTTTATTGTCCGGAGAAATTTCTGTAAACAGCCAATCCTCTGTGAGAAACACTGAGATTCCCCTCCTGCTGACTGAGTGAAAAGCGTTTTGTCAGCTCAATGAAGGTTCCTGCAGTGGCTATCTCTGCTTTGGGCACTCCTGCAGCTGGCCTTAGGAGAAGGTAATGGCAATGGTTCTGAACCAACATTGCGATACTGGATAGAAGCTGGCAGTGAAAGACTACAATTTGTCGAGGACCATGCAATCAACAGTGTAAACAGGTGAAATACCCCCGTGCTCCACTATGTCCTAGCTTCATTATGTCTCATGTCGATACGCCCGAGGCCCTTAACTCTGACAAACACTCTAACCCAAACTTATGTTTTACCCAACCCCCCACTTTTAACCCTAACTCTTATGTTCAGCCTTCTTGTAGGTCTGATATGCCCAATGTTCCTTACCCTAACCCTAACCTATTTCTAACTCTCCGTCAAACTCTGATCCTAAACCGAAACTTTCTTCTAGTATGTGTGACTTAAAACCTGGGACATATAAAACATGAGTCGCATGGAATTTAGAATGTATCTCACCCATAATTTGGAACCTCGGACGTTTGAGACATGTGGAACCTGTAATTTAGAAGCTAGGACGCATGGGTATGTTGACGCTGGGGCATATTGAACTCAGGACCTAACGAAACGACCCCAAGGTGAAGGCATTTTAACTGATTCATCCACACAACCAAACAATTCACTATCAAACCAGGCAGTCACCCCAGCCCAAAGGTGACCTGCACAGGCGGCTTCGCTTAATGGAACACGATGAAAATGGTCAACGACGGGAAAAATCTGAAACCGACGACTACACTGCAGCCATCCAGCTGTCTACTTACATCTTCGGGCCCCTAACTAGCCAGCCAAAGCTGCCGACTGTTTGAGCCAGTAAGCCATTCAGCCGATCAATCAACACACACACACACACACGCACGCACGCACGCACGCACGCACACGCACGCACGCACACCACCACCACGCACGCAGCACGCACGCACGCACGCACGCACGCACGCACGCACGCACGCACGCACGCACGCACACACACACACACACACCACACACACACACAACACACACACACACAACAACAGCTTATTGACAGCTAACCAAACTACTAAATAATTTGGAAATGTTCTAGGCTTTTTTCGAAGCCCACCAACCAGCTGACATTCCAGCATCTCTATAGTATTCTAAACAACTAATGAAAATCATGTCTCTTGTCCACGTTTTTCATACAACGAAAATGCCGCGACATGTCATTGTAAAGAACTCGTACCGGACAGACAGCACCTAGAGCTATTGCGATACAACCGTTTTTGCCGTGCCTCATTACTCTTCGCAGTCGTTGAGTTCCCAATATTTCTCCTCTTCCAAACTCAGCTCTTACTGTTTTATTCTTCATGTCAGGATTGCCCCTCCCTGCACTCATTGTCACCCCCTCTCCATTATTCCCTTCTCTCCGGCCATCTCTGCCCCTTTAATTTCCGGTTGTTGAGCTAATGATGAATCGTGGTCAGTAATATCAGCGACAATCTCAATTTCCACGAAGTCCTTTAGATGTGGATCTGCGGACGATGCTCGGTTTAATCACAGAAATGTGACTGTAACTTGCTTGCTAACAAACTTTGGGGAGCTTCAATCTACACATTGATGAAGAGAAAACCAGCTAAGTAGCTAACTAGCCCAGCTACCCAGGAAACCAAACAAATTTCCAGCACCGAAAATAACAGTCATAGTGCAACAAGCAGCAAAACCATCACCCAACACTCAACCAACAACCATCCAGCCACCGACTAGTTAAACCAGCCGTCCAATCAAGATCATTGCATGAATATTACTCGTCGGCGAGTTCCTTACAGGGGTGAGCTAGCAGTATTCTCCAGTCAAATAAACATTCAAGCGTCAAAGAGCTATGGTACAAGCGACACACGTCAACAGGGGAAGAAAGCCAGCAGTTTTCGACGTGCCCGACTGTCCTTGATTTTTCAGTATTTCTCAGTCCTCCCTCCATTCACCTCTCCCGGTCTCAGTTCACACCATCTGACCTCATATCATACGATCACCTCGTTAGATTTCCGGTCAATGATGAGAGGCGTGTGTTCTATAGCGCCAACAACAATTTCCATGTCAACAAGGTCGTTTAACTACGGATTGGTTGGTAGTATTTGGAGTTGATTGAGAAGCGGTCCCAGCATTGATTTATGATCATTGTTTTTGTTGTTGGTGTTTATCCATAGGAGAAACAATCAACCAGTTAAATGCCCAACTGATCGGCTGAGCAGCTAGCCAAATGACAGACCAATATTGAAAAGACTATGACTGAAAACAACTAACCAAACAACTAAAAGAGGAACCCAGCAGCCTATTACTATGTCGAACCTACACTAACAAACTAAGTATGAAACCAACCAGCCAACCAACCAGTCAGCTACCATCTAGAAACGTACTTGATACAAAAAACAAGCAAATAATTCAATCAAGAAACGAAGAAAAAGGAAGGAACAAATGGGCCGACAAAGGAAGGAAGGAATCCACTGAAGCGGCAAGAACAATCTAGTCTAGCCGCCTCACCAACCATCCAATTCCAAACACAACAATTTCGACTGTCTGACTGAAACAAGCAGTCAAACAGTCAATTGAGTCATCAGTCTAACAACTAGTAGACTCAACCAACCATTCAGTCGAGAGAAAGTCAAAGATCATTGTGTATAATTCCGTGGGTATCTCACAGGGAATCGAGCAACACCCGAACAAGCATAGTAAAGAGTATTGTTTCCAACAGACGTCAACTGTGTGAATCACAACGCATGGGCGGCGGCGACGACGACGCAGCAACAATTCATCATCAATCATCTCATCATCATTATCACTCATATCATCATCATCATCACATCATCACATCATCGTCATCCTCATCACCATCATATCACCATCATCACACCATCGTCATCATCACCACATCGTCATCATCATCATCATCATCATCATCATCATCATCATCACCATCATCATCTCATCTCATAACATCATCATCATCATCATCATCATCATCATCATCTATCAACAACAACAACAACGACAACAACAACAACAACAACGCCAGTAGTGTATTCATCGTACCTGATTAACCCTTTACAGTCCCTAATCTTCAGGTACTCTTCACCTTCCAGTCACAACTAACACACTTTTACCCTCCACTGCACAGCCTCCTCCTTTGTATTCCGTCATTTATGGCTGGTTTATGGTCTTTCACCTCAGCGACAACCTCCATCTCCTTCAGGACCCGAAATAAGCAAGGTAATTAATTTACTGAACACACATCTAGCAATGTAGGCGGGGACATCCCGCTTGGTCCTTCTTTACGTAACCTGTTTCTGTTTCTCTACGTAATATTTTGCCTATTCGGTGTTTACAAAATGTCCTTCTCTCTCTCTCTCTCTCTCTCTCTCTCTATCTCTCTCTCTCTCTCTCTCTCTCTCTCTCTCTCTCTCTCTCTCTCTCTCCTTCTCCTCCTTCTCTTCCCTTCTTCCTTCTCCCCTCTTCATCCAGAATAAACATGTGAGTTTCGCCAAGAGAAAGACAAATGAAAAGAAGGGCCAAGTTTAAACAACCTTCTCTCCAGTGCGGATTCTTCCTGTTTAAAATCCGCTCACAGATAAATGTTTTCTTTTAGGGTTAGAAGTCACAGAAAGGAAAGCATTTTCAATTATGTTCCGCCATTTTTTCTTTCCTGCCAGATTGACTTGAAAAAAAGAAAAGATCGAAGTAGCACAGACCGAAGAACGAAAATGACTCTGTGCACTTTTAGCCATAGTTATGTTAGTTCGTCCTGTGAGGTCAAATGGTCCTGGAAGGTCAAATGATCCTGGAGGTCAAATGGTCCTGGGAGGTCAAAATGATCCTGGGGGGTCAAACTGACAAATCAGTTCCCGTCATCCAAGCCCTCCTCAGCATTTAATTCCCAGTCAACCGTCCTCAATATTCCATCTCTGACTGTTCCGTCCTCCATATTTCGTCCATAGTCATCTCGTCCTTAATCTTTCATCTTCAATCATCTCGTCCTTAACATTACGTTTCTGAGAACATGTCGTCCAAAGGACATAGGAGTTCATGATGTCCTCGGTATAGTGGTCTCTGTCTGTCTGTCTGTCTGTCTGTCTGTCTGTCTGTCTGTCTGTCTGTCTGTCTCTCTCTCTCTCTCTCTCTCTCTCTCTCTCTCTCTCTCTCTCTCTCTCTCTCTCTCTCTCTCTTCGCAATCACGTATGTGTATGTGTTAGTGGTATAAGTCACAATAAAACACCCATTGTCACTGTATGCATGAAAGGCATGAAACTACGACTTGGGGTGCCTACGCCTTCTCTTTTGATTGTGTTGACAATGTTGATGTGTTGCAGTACATGGATCAATGTCCATTTTACCTGATAAGTCTGAGGGCGATGTCGAACATGTTTTTTTTCTTCAATGAAATGATTTGATGATGAAACGTTTAGTGATGTAGGTTCACTGTGCTGATATACAGGTTATGAACGTGTAGTGGACTGCTTTCAGGGGTGCATTTATGGTATAGTTTTTTTCTCAAGAATTAAAAACAAGTGGTTTGAAAATAATTGAATCAGACAAGTTTACATATTATGAGAAATTCTGGACAAGCACCAAATGCTGGAGACAAAGTATTGGCAGTCACGTAACCGATCAAACTCTTGCATATGATAAAAACAAGTCGAACAAGCAACCAGCCATCAAACTATCTGCCCACCCACCCACCCACCTCCCGAGTCAAACCTGTATTTGGCTGATGCACCAAACCATCAATCGGGTCAGCAGTTATAAATAAGTCAGTCTGACAACCAGTCAATGCTGGAAATGCCATCTATATTTTCACGAGTGAACTGACTCGCTAGGTAGTAAGCAACCAGCTTTTTAACCATCTGCAAAATCCCAAACGATAAACCGAAGTTAAAACAAAACAAAACAAAACAAAAACACAAACACCCAGCAACCTAATCGACCAACTAGCCAACCACCAGCTAACAAAGTATTCGAAGTCAAACCCGAAATTTCTGATCGATTCAACCAGCCGACCAATAATCATGTCACTGATGTGAGATAATTACTTTGCCCAGGTTTTCAAATTAAGCAGAAAAAGATCAAAACCTGCAACAAGACATCAAAGGACACTGACCGGAGATAGACGTCAAGTGCATTTTAAACAGATTTTTTTCCTGATTAACTCTTTACAGACCCTCATCCCCCAGCGTCTCGGTCTACAGGGACTCAACCGGTACAGGTTAACCCTTCATCTCACAGTCCTTTCCTTTGATTTCCGGTGAATGATTGCGAACTTGTGGTCTGTAACGTCATAGATGGTATCCGTTTCCCTGGGATCCTCTGGACACGGATTTACGGCTGATGTCGGTGTTTGTCTGAGAATGAGAGGCTGGGACGGTGGTATTTGATTAGTGCTGCTTTTCGGTTACGGAAGGTTAGTCGTCAATTGGGAGACGAGTCCGGGTAGCGTTGGTTTCTGGGAGGACTTGAGATAGAATGTAATGGAAGGAGAAAGCTGTGGTTTGTTCAGGAAGGTGGTCTGGCTGTTTCGCTCTTTGTCTCCATCCTCCTCCACTCTTCTTACATTTTTATCTTTCTGCTTTCGTTTTTCTTTTCTGTTCTTTTCCGCTCTTTTCCTTCCCTTCGTTTCCTTTATCACCGTTTTTATTGCTTTCCTCCTGCCTGTGTTTCTCCCATTCTTTCACTCCTTTCTTTCTTCTACTTACAGCCACAATTTCACCCATTCCCTTCCTTTTATCCTGCCGCTACTCTGCTATCCCTCCTAATGCTTCTTTTTCTTCATTTTTCTCTTCTTCTTTCTTTCTTCCTTTCTTTGATTCTTTGTTTCTTTCGTCTCCTTCCTCTTCTCTCCTTCTTCGAAATTTTTCCTTCTCCTCCTATTCTCCCTCCTGCTCCTCCTCTTCTCCTTCTCCTCCTCCTCCTCCTCCTCCTCCCTCCTCCTCCTTCTTCTTCTTCTTCTTCTTCTTCGTCTTCATCATCATCATCATCATCATCATCATCATCATCATCATCATCATCATCATCATCATCATCATCATCATCCTTCTTCTTCTTCTTCTTCTTCTTCTTCTTCTCCTCCTCCTCCTCCTCCCCCTCCTCCTCCTCCTCCTCCTCCTCCTTCTCTTCTTGCTCCTTCTCCTTCTTCTTCTTCTTCTTCTCCTCCTCCTCCTCCTTTTTGTGGGGTGTGGGTGGTGGGAGTTAGGGGAGATAGGGGAGGAGGGCTGCCTCATTTTCCTGCCACCTCAAGTGCATTGCACTCACGCCGCTCATTCCGGCTGCCCACCCGCAGCTTCCTCCTGGTCTGTCCCGGCGCAGCTCCGGCGCTGGCAGTGCAGAGGGAGCAATGACTGTCATGTTATCAAGTCCTCATGAGACAAACATCACAGCACTGCTGCCGAGGCACTTCGCGGTGTTTAGCGACGCCTGTTCTGATCTAGCATGAGCAGGGCTCCACAGACTAAGCACCCTTACTAACTACAGCAGTTTCTTAGTCGCGGAGCCAGTGTGAGCGAGCTCTTCCCCCGGAGGGCGACCACCACGTATGTCCAACGACAGTCCCTATGAATTGCTGAAACGATGATTCCGACCGAACCTCGCCAGGGCGTAGATGTGTAGGTGAGCTCGAAATTGAATTCACTGTGACAGCAGGAATAAGGGCCACAATTTTGAACTTTTTTTTGTTCATGCTGATCGATGAGGATTTTTAGGACGATGAAGCTGATGCTATTTCATTGTGGTCTGAGACTGATGACAGAGATGTACACATCGCTTACTTTCACAGTATATCCCGGCATTAGCCAGCCCGAGGGATCATGACAACGGGATATTTGACCAACAGTCTTGGAATGCATTCACTGAGTGAATATATCTCGACTGTGTACTCCGTTTCCTAACAGGATCAAAGCAAATGGAACTCTAGGTAGGAGTCGGTCGGGGCTGATGTTCTGATTTTTTTTTTTTTTTTTTGCTCCCAGAGTTTTTTTTCCCTGCGGGGCGAAATTCTCTGTACCAGTGAAATCAATAGAAAAAAGATGATCTGGAACTTGGAAATGTACCATCTTAGCGTGGCAAGGAGAAATTAAACAACTATAGAAATAGTAAAAAAAAAAACTATTAATGATAATAGTGAAGTTTAAGAAAAAAACAGAAAAGAAAATGTGACCACATCGTATACATAACGTCTGAATTACTGAAAAGAAAAAGTTAAGAGTAGAAAGGGTAGACGAAGTAGGTATGTTAGAGGAGGAGGGAGGGGGGGGGGGGGGGAGGCAGAGAAGAGAGGAATGAAAAGAGGGTAGGGGATGCGATGTACTGCATAGAGATGTGTGTATTTTGTGCCGGTTTAGCACCAGAGATAGATGCACATTGTTTTCAGTTTAGCGCCAGTCTTCATTTGATGTTTCCCTTTCATCACCCAGGAAAACGCTTTCAGAGCGACGTAAAGATTGTCTCCTAACAGTGGAGTGTACGGGTGTCGTGAGGGATGGTTGGACTGTCACGAATCTAGCCATGTGTTGTCGTCGTACATGCTAGAGACACTATGCTGAGGTGTTGTTGAGGTAGAGCAAGGCCAGAGCTATGTTTCGCCAAATGCAGACACAGATTCCTGCATTGCATGAGCACATCATCATACAGTAATCATACAATTAGCACATTCACAACATGCTCATCGGAGATCGTTCAGCCGTGAGTCCAGTATTGGCTCAGCGTGAACCTCCCTATCTTTCTGTTGTCTTTCCCTTGATCTGTCTCAGGGACACCCACCCTCCTGTCTATTGATGTTGACTCGTGAGCGAGTTCTAGCGAGATAATGCCTGCAACAAACTCCCAGCCAGCAGAGGTACATGCCTGCCAGAGGAAATGTCCACTTATGGTCAGATATGGTCATTGGTCATAGTTCGTGTATGAGATGCAGAGAAAATGCCTTAAGCATCTATTTCCGAACTTCGTTTTTCTTTTCTCTCTTGAGATCTTTGATAGTATCCATGTCTCGCATCTACAAAGAAGGATGTTTCGTATCCACAAAGAAGGATGTGTGTTGCAAGTAGCAGAGTTTGGTCATATTGTGGGTATGTCGACAGACTGGTGTTTAAGGTGACGTGGAGTCTCCACGTGGCGCATATGGCCAGGACCAGCCTTCTCCTGACCTTTGCGGGCTACTTCCATGCTCACGGCCCAACTATTGGAATGCACAATACCTTTTCCCCTTCGCATTTGACTTCACTTGTAACAAGTGATACAAATCACCTCAGTTGATGCATTATTCACACTTCTGCAGGTAGAATGAAAGCAGCAAGAAAAAGAAAGAAAAGTGGAGACAAAACCTAGAAACTCCGAGCAAAACTACTTCATTACAATCCATGTTATATTCATCTCTAAACACAAAAAATGTCACACTGACCAAGCTTCTCCTATTTTTCTGGTTGAACTCTGTGTGTGCTAGATGATTTCTCCAAATTCCTGGTGGGTTCCTTAAAATCTTTTCACTGCCTTCCAAAA
This sequence comes from Conus ventricosus, assembly GCA_018398815.1. Lineage (NCBI taxonomy): Eukaryota > Metazoa > Mollusca > Gastropoda > Neogastropoda > Conidae > Conus > Conus ventricosus. The sequence goes on along the minus strand of CM031597.1, from coordinate 106,913,740 downwards.
GATCCATGTCATTTATAAAGCGTATGAGCAAAGAGGCATCATTTGACTGGAATTAAAAGGAATGGAGTTCAAAACCATTTTTACATCATATTGTCAAGGCACGCGGTAATCAGAACGGGATCCAGGAGATGACAGCTTGTGGCATTACCAGGACTGTTTGGAAGAAGGCGTTGAGTGCGTCATTTGATAGAATGACACTGTCAACGTATTTGTAGAGTACGGGATAAAACTTGGATGCAGTTCTTGTCATAATCACTCCTGTTACACCACTGAACATCTACACCCCTTCACACACACCACAAAACTTCACTGGTTGAGCTCCGGACTCGTAATCTTGGTGATCCTGGGGTTGCGGTTCGAAATTCCCCCGGGCCGTTTCGGTAACAGGGGGTTTTTCCCTCGGAGTTAACATTGGTTTTTGACTCATTTCCCGTAGCAGTCCTTCGAATGAGACTATAAACCGAGATTCTGAGTGTGAACGCACACATAACATATTGCACACACGTGAAATCCCATCACCAACTTTCGAAGAGAGGCCGTTGATATGGATGACACGTTACACATAGCATGCAACCTGCATGAGAAATGGAAAGAATTAAGGATTAAGGAATTGAGTAAACGATATTGAACGAAATTGACTGGATGACACAGGAAACACTGAATGAATCGCCAGCTGGCAGCTGGTAAGTCGGCACTACCCAGGTAGGCAGCCCGTTGTGTAAAACGAGTGTGGACTGTAAAGCTCTTAGACTTGTTCTTTAGCCGATGATAAGCGCGATATCAGTATTTCATAATAATAACACACACACACACACACACACACACACACACACACACACACACCACACACACACACACTCTCTCTCCACTCTTCCTCTCTCTCTCTCTCTCATCTCTTTCTCTCTCTCCTCTCCTCTCTCTCCATCCTCTCTCTCTCTCTCTCTCTCTCCAGAAGCCGTAGGAGTCGCGACAGCTTTATTTGTTTCTCCTTGATTTTAGTGTACTGGAATATAGGGAAAAACAAAAACAAAATAATTTTTGTGTGACTTTCACCTCTGACAAATATCACCTGTCTGTTTGTGTAAGATCAAACACAGGCTGAATAAACGAAATGGATAAAAAGGGCCAAAATAAAAATAGTAATGTCTGATTTCATCCTTCTCTCTCTCTCTCTCTCTCTCTCTCTCTCCTCTCTCTCTCTCTCTCTCTCTCTCTCTCTCTCTCTTTCTCTCTCTCTCTCTCTGTGTGTGTGTGTGTGTGTGTGTGTGTGTGTGTGTGTGTGTGTGTGTGTGTGTGTGTGTGGTGTGTGTGCTTTTTTGCGTGCTTGCCGCGTGTGCGCGCGCTGTGTTATGTAAATATAGAGATGCGCGCGCGCGCGCACACACACACACACACATATATATTAGTGTGTGTGTGTGTGTGTGTGTGTGTGTGTGTGTGTGTGTGTGTGTATTCGTGCGCGCGCGCGCGCGCGTGTGTATGTGGTGTGTGACTGGTCGAGCAATGTAGATTTCCCAACGGTTGGTTAATTCTTCCTTTATGACTTGGAAGTCTTCTGATCAGCATGGCAATCACCCATTCTTGACAAACGTCGGCTGATTTTTCATTTGAAAATAAACAAGGGAAAGATGATCTTGGACGCGGTAGGGAGACAGTCATCACGAAAAACAAGAAATGGTTTCTGAGCAGACTGTCATCTCTATGTGCTTGTCAACTGAAATTCCCTTGATTTGAGAAAATCGAAACGTAAGTAGCAAGGAGGTTATCCGGAGAGGGGAAATCCCTTTGGGGAACCTGTCATGTTAACGTCGAATGCCAAGTGATACCTCCCCCCTTTCCCCCTTCATCCCCCCACCATTCTGCTACTCTCTCTCTCTCTCTCTCCTCCTCTCTCTCTCTCTCTCTCTCTCTCTCTCTCTCTCTCTCTTCTCCTCTCTCTCTCTCTGAAACCTTAAACGAGGGTATTGAGTGCTTACTTAATTCCTTTTTTTTTGATATTGTAGAATGAAAATATAAACGAAGACATAGGGAAACCCACTAAACAATCAGCAGATCAAATTAATGTAGTTCAAGCATGTCAATAACGTAGACTCATTCTGAGGTACAAATAAACGTATTCAAATAATTTTTTTTAAAACAAAAAACAAAACAAAAAACATTAGATCAAACATGTGAGACAGATATTCCTAGATGTGGTAGATATGGAAGAGACAACATGAGCAGCGTGGATGTAGTGCCACTGATATGAGGACATGAAGAAAATGAGGACAAAACTGATGAATTCGAAATGAAAGCAACGGATGATGTCTCCCAACTTTTGTTGTTACTATAAAATTTTCCATTTCTCTACCTCCTCTTTTTTTCCCCATCAGTCCCCCGACTTTCATTCTCTCTTTTTCTGTCCTTCCATCTCTTCTCTCTCTCACCATTCCCGATCTTTCCATTTACCTTTGTCTGCCTGTCCATCGATTTTCTGTTTCATCTCTTCCCCAATCTTACTTTCACCATTTGTATGTCACATAGTACCTCCCACCGTCGCTTCCGTATTCAACATTCAGCCTCACCTCACCTCAGGCCCATAACTACAGAAGTAGTCGTTGGGGAAACCTGAGGACCGCAGACGCAACCTCCCCTCTCCATCTGTCTCTGTCAGCAGCCGCCGGTAGCAGCTCACGTGTATGGAGTCCGGTCCATTCCTTGATGTTCTCATGCCAGTTCTTTCGCTGTCTTCCTCTTCTTCTTCCGCCCTCGATGGTGCCTTGCATGATTGTTTTGGACAGACTGGTGTGTCGAGTGTTGTGCCCAAACCATATCAGCTTGCGTACATATTTAATTGGTCCTGTGCTCTATCGAGGAGATTTGAAGGAGCTTCCTCAGACATTTGCTCTCGAAAGCCTGATCTTCCTTTTAGTTTCAGCCGTCAGTGTCCATGCCTCGCAACCATCAGTACAATGGAGACCACCAGGGCTTTGTAGAGTTTGAATTTTGTGGAGAATCGGATGTTACTTTTCCACACTCTGTTCAGTTTGGTCATGGCTGCGATGGCTGTGCCAATACGAATTCTAATTTCTGTTTTGCAGCTTCCATCCTTTGTCAGGGTTGCTTCTAGATATTTGAAGTTTCCGACATCTTCCAGTTGTTCTCCGCTCATGAAAATAGTGGCATGGTCCAGGTTCTTGCTGTTTACCATGTTTTCGATTTCTCTGTGCTGACCTCCATTCCATAAGCACCCGCTCTATCAACAAGTTGTTGGTAAGTTCTTGCAGTTCTTCATTCGTTCCCCCCATCAGATCTATATCATCAGCAAACCGGAGGTTGCATATTTGTGTGCCACCAATGGAGATAGAAGTCTCATGGTTTTCCAGTGCCTCTTGCATTATCCTTTCCAAGAATAAATTGAACAACGCAGGAGAGAGGATACAGCCTTGTCTGACACCGACGGTCGTTCTGAAGAACTCCCCTAGTTGATTGTTGAGGAGCACTGCACTATTGGAGTTCTTGTATAGGGCCTCTATCACGATCACGATGCCTTCGTCGATTCCATATCCTCTCATCACATGCCATAGTCCCTCATGCCACACTCTGTCAAACGCTTTCTTGAAGTCAATAAAATTGTGGAACAAGTCGCGTTGGTGTTGAAGGTGCTTTTTAACGAGTATTCTGCAATTGAATATTTGCTCAATGGTGCTTCTCCCCTTTCTGAAACCAGCTTGTTCTTTGGCAAGTACTTCTTCGGCCCTTGACTTCAGTCTGTTGAGGAGGACTCGTAGCATGATCTTACTTGGGTGACTAATAAGACTAATGGTCCTGCAACATTCAGCACCTTTCCATTTTTCTGCGCATTTCCCTCAGCTCCTTTCTTTTTCACCGTTCACCATAAATAAAACAACAACAACAAAAAGAAATTAGATATACTTTCTGAGTCATCAGTCAGTAAATTAGCTATCCATACTCTTTTTCACTCCTTCGCTGATTATCTCACTGACTCACTCACCCACGCACTGTCTAGCTCATTCGTTCAATCGAGTTCGCGCAATTTCGCTTAGCAGGAAGAAAATATCGATGTCCCTCGAAGAGAAATGGACCGGAGATAGTTGACTTAATTTGCTATCATTGCCTTTTTTCCTTCTTTTCTTTTATTTCTCCACCTATTTTCGTTCCTCTTTCAGAGCAGTGACAATGCTGTCGTTTATTGAACTACAGCGGCTCGTTTATTGAACTTCAGTGGGGTCCTGACTCGGTAATTTAATTTAATTTTGTTCTTAACTTGTTTAGTTGTTGTTTTTTTCTTTTTCGATCGATTGCGATCTTTCTGGCTGTGTGTGTTGTGTGTTGTGTGTGTGGTGTGTGTGTGTGTGTGTGTGTGTGTGTGTGTGTGTGTGTGTGTGTGTGTTGTGTGTGTGTGTGTGTGTGTGTGCGTGCGTGCGTGCGTGCGTGCGTGCGTGC